>JAMZAV010000076.1:0-704356 GCA_024449915.1 Sweltsa coloradensis
CACGTATGAGCTTGTCAAAATTATTGAACTTCTGAACAGAAGCTATGAGAGTATACCAAGTGTCACTTCGCAAATCCGCAGATAGTACCAAACTTCTAAATATCTGTATAGAGATAATTTACTGGCACTTTGATACTCAAACTTTCCACTGATTTCTGCTGCAATTGGGACGACTGCTTTCTGAAGAAGTCTCAACGCACTACGAGTTTCAGGTAAGTTCTAGGTAGGAGGCGTGGCTCTAAACCAAAGAGCTCGCACGGCAAAGACACGGCTATCATCTCTAGCCTAGCTTCGGTGCCTACTTGATTCGTGATCAAGTGCTCGGGGGGGGGGGGGGGGAGGCGAAGGACATAACAATTTACCCTAAGGAAGGAAACGCATAAAATTGCTCACAATACTCCTTCACCTAATATAGAAAATAGGAAACAATTTTCCGAGCGATAATAAAAGAATTGTCATCATTGCCGACTGTTCACTTATGGCAACCTTGTCTCGTCAGCAAGATGTCGGATATCCCCCCCCCCCCCCCCCCCCCGCCCCGCCGCCCATTCAACGTTCAATTCTCTGTATGTCAATGACGTCATCGACTTTGTTGGCTTATCTTCCCAGTATGTGGCGGCCTTATTCCCGTGCACGTAGACAAACCTAAACTAGGAAAACGCTTAAGTCCCGCCGCGTTGTTGGATGAGCGTAATTGGTGCATTGAGCTGCCATGTGTTATGCGGATTTTCTGTTGTTCTGTGGAAAAATCATTACTAAGTTGAATTTTTTTAAATTAAATTAAATTAAATAAAAAATTAACTTTAATTTTTTAATTTTTTTAAATTAATTGTAATTGTTAAAAAAAGAAAAAAAATCGTAAAATTGCGATTTTTATAAGAAATAATTTCTCGATTGCGCTCAAATTTAACACTTATCTATTAATTCATAAAATAAGGGTTCTGTGAAAAAATCATTACAATCGGATAAAGCATGTAGGTGTTATAAGTCAAAAAATTGTTTAAAAAAAAGGAAAAAGACCGTAAAATTTCGATTTTTATGATAAATATTTTTTCAATTGCGCTCAAATTTTACACGAATATCTTAATTCATAAAATTATGGTTCTGTGAAAAAATCATTAAATTGGATAAAGCATGTAGGTGTTATAAGTCGAAGAAATTTTTAAAAAATCGAAAAAAATCGTAAAATTGCGATTTTCATGAGAAATATTTTTCCGATTGCGCTCAAAAACGTGGCAGTTCTAAGTTCAGAGATTTCGAAGGCCTCCAGAAAATTTCATCTCAATTGGAGTATCGGTTTAGCCGGAATCGTGTGGACAAACAGACAAAAATACAAAAAAAATAAAAAAACATTCCGGATTTTTTTCTCCAGTGTAGTGAAATGGAATCTTCGCTTCGCTCATCCAAAAATAAAAATAAAAGCCGATGGCGGTTCCTCGTAGTGCTATTAGCTCCGAAGCTTCACCTACCACAAAGACTTAGTAAATTAATCATCAATTTCGGTACAAATTTTAAATAAATTACTTATCTTAATGTTTTATTACTTTTTACGTATTCTATTTCGATGTTAATTTTGCTGTGTGATTTTGTCAGTGTGACTAAAAGATACTAACGCAACAATAATTTAAGGTTCTTTTGTTGCGGCCTTAGATTACGGCCCCAATCTTTCATGAGGTCGAGAAAACGTGGAAAGAAAAGATTAAGAAGATTTCAACTGAAATAAAGAAACTGTGGAAACAAGAGCAGCGACTATACCATTGGTTTTAACATCACACGAACGGTAATAAAGAACCAATCTATAGGTCTGTTCGTTGGACCTGCTCAACTTTGCTCTAAAATCACTTTAGAGTAGGTTGAATTTAGGCCACACCCACGCTCGAGGAAGTTAGATCACATTACTCTTGTTTTGAGACGAACGCATTTTGGGGCGAAAATCGACTCTAATCTGCTCTAAAAAAAAATATCAATCCAAAAAGAAAAAATTCGTTCGCATTTATTGGCAAAATATTATTCACTCTTCCAGCAAACGAGGAAGCCATTTTTATTTAAATAACACGCGCAATTCACTATTAAATCGAACTTGCTCTAGCTTGCTCTAAGTCGCTCCTCCTAAAATGCCAGAGCACGAAAATCATGATCTTTCTGCTCTAGATCAAGTTGCTCGAGTCCAAAAAACGCAATTCGAGAAAGTGATCTCGTGAAACGAACGGCTATTTCGTTATCCGAGCAGATCTGAGCAGTTAGAGCAGGTCCAACGAACAGACCTTATGAGATCCAGTACGCGTAATCCTCAATTAATTCAACGGTTTTGATTAAAAAATTCGTGAAATCTCCGTAATGAATTCAATGTGGTGAACTTCGAAAATTATTTTTAAATACATAGATTTGTATAACAAAAATTTTCGTCCTGGTTATCAACGTTTAAATTCAATGTGAACGCGTAGGTTAATTTGGTTTTATCGTAAGATTTGGTGGGAATTTCCTGAATTCAAATCATGTTTGTCGAATTTCGATATTTTCACGTTTTGGACTTACCTCTCGCATTGATTTTTTAAAGCCTTATTCTTGTAAACTAAGTGTGGATATCAATTATAAAATAACTCTTTTAACATTCTTGCAAAATTTGGTAAAATTATATCCAACCGTTTAGCTGCAATCGTCAACACCTGAGCGCGCGCATTTGAGTTGGGCCGAGCTCAGCGCCTCCTTGTTACTCCAGCTGGAAAGTTCGAGAAGTAGTTCGTTATCTCGTGGTCAACACTCTGCAATTGTATAATATATTTTAGTATATTTGTTTGTTGAATTTTTTATTTCATTATTTTCTATTCATTTCTTTCTAAGTTTGATTTTATTTGTAATACATTTAACATAAATTCATATTGTTTTTCATACATTTTTGTGTTGGTCTAACATGCAATAATCATGCAACGCAGCAATGGCCCGTCCAATCAAAAACATGCAAAGCAGCAGGTGAACAATGGCGCGTCCAATCAGAAATCAGCTGGTTTGATAGGGAGGGTGTGAAGGAGAGCACTTCGCACTCGCCGTCAGTTCTAGTCGAGGTGTCACTCAAGAAAGACCTGTTCCGTGTAGCAGCAGCTATCTTCCAGGAGCAGCCAGCAACGTCTTCTACTTGGCACCATCATCAACATACAGACAGGATGCCGCAACGATGGAACTCCTTTTGTGCCCTGTGGGCTTCTCTGTTGATCGTCATAACGCGTAAGTTAATATTTCAATAGTTTTCGCTTAGAAAGTAAGAACTATTTAACTTTTTCTGTCTTTCTTAGATTTGTGCTAATTTCAACTGGCACATCTTTCTTTTTGTAAACATGTTATTATTTCTGCAACTTTATGGATATCTTAGGAGTACGTTTCATTATTTGGCCGGCTTAATGTACAAATTGGTATATGCTGTTGTGTTGTGTTGTGTTGCCTCGTCGATAGCTGTGTCTCGCCCACAGACTTTAGTGTATGGTGAATAGCAACACTAACTCTCGCCATCGTGGTTGAATTTAGATAAATCAGGGTTTATAATACTCTGGACTTGCGGGAAGAGTCGGGATTTGCAAGACCCCCCCCCCCCCAACCCCAACACTGACGTATTCGAATGTTGTGTTATGTGTCAGGCCGGACGCGCGAGCTCGCGAGGTGCATCACGTACCAACATTCTTGCTGACGTCACGATCACGAGACAGTGCATGGTGTCGGTATGACACATCTGGCCAGGAAGCCTTCTCGGGTTGCTCCTGGTCGTGTTTGTTAATGGTTTACGATTCTTCTTCGACTGCACTAGGAAAACGCCAAAGTCGTTGTTGGACGAGTGAGCTAATAGCCGGGTACATAATTTGCGAACCATGACGACTGCAGCAGTGTGAGTCATCAAGTCGACACTTGTCTGCCATCTGATGCGTTAGCTATATCGCTATGCAAGCAGACGCGGGCGACATCAAAACATATCACATCGTTAACGCTAAAGTTTTAAAGCTAGCAAGATTCCAAAATATGTTTTAGAAAGGTCCATTCATGCACCCCATTTTGGCTCCAGATGTTCTGCATCCATCTTTTATGCTCCTCAAATCAAATCCAATTTAGTAAATCCCTGCTAAACATGATTTTTTTAAGTAATTCATTTTTTGTAAGTTGGCAGGGCAAGATATAATTCTGAAAATTTTCACAGTTGTTAACATTCATAGTGGTAACATTGGGAAGAAAGGGTATTTTTTTTTAAAGCGAACTTTAAGTTTTAAAAAATAAAGTAGTTATTTGTTTAATTTTAACTTTTTGTAGGTTGGATTCCTGCGAATTTTGCTGTCCATGTTAACAGCGCTCTATCTATTGGTCCTTGACGTTGGTGTGAAATTTCGTCAAAATCGTACTAGTAGTTTGGCCCCTACGCATCGAACACACAGATAGACAGACAGAGAGACAGATAGACAGACATACACACATAAACACAACGAAGTGCCGAAAACTTGCCATAGAGGACTCCGTTCGCTTCGCTCACCCGTCCAATTAATAACACACCGATGCTATTCGAGGAAATGCCAGATGGGATATTTTTAATTTATTTATAGCAAATATAGGTATTTTCATTACAATACAATACATTTTACACAAATTACTATTTAAAACAAATGCCTTACAAAAAAGTACCATTTAAAAAAATTACAAAATTACACAATTTAGAAAAGCGACAAAATTTTCGAAATTTGCAAAAGTCACCAATTAATCAAATTTATCAAATTTGTCAAATTATAATATTATTAATCACACAAGGGGAAAATTTTATTTAACAAAAGCAAGGCAGCAATTTCTTAGGTGTGAATGTGATGTTGTGAAAGTGACCCCGAGTATTTTGCGGACCAATGTACTATGACGACCCCCCCCCCCCCCCCCCCCCCCACTTGCCTTTGTCAGTGCGACCCTTTCTTTTCATGTGACTAACTAGATTGATACAGTAGTAAGAGCTGTAAAGGGGAAAATAAACGCAGTAATATTTCAAATCCGGCTGCCAACGCGAAATTTGGCATGGGGGAAAATAAAAATATCAGAATGTAAAATCCGCCGGGAGGCAAGCGGTGCCCTACCCATTATACCCCCTAAATCATCCCCGAAAATTGGAATAATTCATAGCTCGAACCCAAAATATTATTTTTATTTAAATTAGTAATTAAAATTATGTTTCAATGTGTTTTCATGCAATCGGCCTTCTCATTTCCTCAACCACATTTTTCAACCCCACCCCAAATAATGTATATTATTTTTGCCATGAATTACAGCACTCACCAGTGAGGCACTTAGTTATCAGCATGGAAGTTGACTTGGCATGGAGGAACATAATAATCTAGAAAATAATAATCCTCCGGGAGGCAATCGATATTTCACCCCTACCGTTCACAGCCACCCTTAACTTTAGGAAAAACGTTAGGTCGTATTTTGTACATTTTGAATATTTCAATTGCCGATTGAAATTATGTGTCAATGTGTTATAGTCCAATCAACAAAACATGCATTACAAAACCCCGTTTTTGTTTAACCACATCCCTATAATAATATTTTTAGAGACAAACATTGTATAGTAAGTTACCAGCATGAAATTTGGCATGGTGGTAGATAAAAATATAAGAATTAATATTCCTTTGGAGGAAAACGATATTTCACCCCTTGTGCCCTCCATCCCTTAAAATTGGAATTAGTACTAGGTTGTATTCTATACATTATGATTATTAAAATTACTCAAAAAAATTTTTTTTACATGTGTCGGTCCTATCAACCTAATCTTCATTCCCCAAACTGATTTTTTTCACCCCCACCCCTAGTACCTTTATGGTTATATACTCAATGCTAGTACTAGGTAGGGGTGAAATATCGCTTGCCTCCCGGAAGATTATTATTTTTAGATTATTATGTACCTCCATGCCAACTTTCATGTGCCTCACTGGTGAGTGCTGGAATTAATGGTGGAAATAATATTCATTATTTGGTGTGGGGGTTGAAAAAATGTGGATGAGGAAATGACAATGAGCCGATAAGATGAAAACACATTGAAACAATTTTAATTACTAATTTAAATAAAAATAATATTTTGGGTTCGAGCTATGAATTATTCCAATTATACACTGCACTATTGACATAGCAACACCCCCTATACCTTCTGATGCCCGTCTGGCAGACGTGGTAGTATGGCTAGTGGTTAAAAAGTATACAATTTGAAATTTTACCGACAGGCGAAAACAATCGTGCAACGCAAGAAACTAGAAAACCATTATTTCTTATATTAAGAGGAGTCGCTGAGGCTGGCGCGGAGACGAGTTTAGGCGCTCAGCTTTCTGATTTTTTCGGGTAAACGGTTTATAACATAACACCATTATTAAAATTCACACTCACGTTAATAAAGAATAAATATATGTTACCCATTATGCGTATTCCTAAATTAATTCATTGATTTTAAATTAAAAAATTAGTGAAATCACCAAATTTTACTCAATTTTGGTCAACTTCGGGAATTTATTCCAAGTGTACAGATTTTTTTAACTCAAATTTGCATACTGTATATCAACGTTTAAATCAATGTGAACGCGCAGGTTAATTTGGTTTTATCGTAAGATAAACGGTTTGGTGGTAATTTCCAGAATTGTAATCCATGTTTTGGATTTCCCATTTTTTCACTTTTTCGACTTATGTCTCGCAATGGATCTTTAAGGCTTATTTTGTGTAACCAATTACGGATATCAATATAAAAGTACTTTATTAACATCCATTCAAAATTTGGTAATGACATAACCAACCGTTCAGCAGAAATCAACACCTGGGTGCGCGCATTTGAGTTGGGCCAAGCTCAGCGTACCCTCTAAGGTTGTAGATAAAGGAGTGTAGAAACAATATACAAAAAACCACTGCTCAAAATTCAACGTTGTACTAGTTGGATTGATTCGGGCAATTTGAATATTATAAATGTTGAATCTGAGGAGTCCCGTCCAAAAAAATTTCTACTCTTTTATTAAGTCCCTCTTTAATTCAAGTAACTTTTCAAACGTCTTAACTGCATTCTTGAGAAATCATATTTAAATCTAGGGATTCCCCTTGACTTCAAAAATAATATCCATTGAAAATTTCCTTCATTGGATGTGCGCAGCAAAGACATCAAATTGACTACCCTCAGAAAATAGCGTCGGTGTTTATTTTTTTTTTTTTTTTTTACTGTTGTTTTGATTTCTATACGGATATACGATCTCGGTTAAATTTTCAGTTGACCAGTGAAAGTTAGTAAGTTAGAGTACGAACCTGAAGTTTTGTACTTCGAAAAAAACTACAATTTTCACAGGGGGTGTCTCAGCCAAGAAAGTATGAAGGTTCAAGACCGGCCCCTTCACCATAATTTTTTCTTTAACTCGTAAAATCGGGTACTCTTTTTTGACAATCGGAAAAGGATTCCTCCCCCTTCCCCCAAAAAAATTCGTACTCGAACTTTTTTCGAAACTGAAACGAGCTCGAATCGAACTTAAAGGAATATTAACTGTAAAAACCCAGGGCCAAGACTGGGCGACCCACGCATATGTAAAGTAATTAATGTGATATTTTGATTGAATATCGCCATTGGCCTTCCGATTTTTTTTAAAATCCGATTTTCCACAAAAATATTTAAAATTGCTAATGCTGTGGAACCATCCTATATTCACAGAGTTATGTCAAATATGGACCGTCCACGCCAACATGCAGTCATGTGATATTGTAACAGAGCATACAAGTAGCTAATTCTGGACCGGCACCTCCACCAATAATGTATATACATTCTGGACCATGCCCCTCCAACAACCAAAGCTCCGAAAACTCGGGCACCCTTTTTTGACAATCGGGACGGCCCCAAAACACTCAACCAGACCCCCCCTCCCCCCCCCCGCAAAAATATCAAACTCGAACTTTTTTCTTCGTTCGCACTTCTTCTAAGTTTGAGTTTGAAATTCGATCGTTCGTGCAACCCAAGTTAGTTCCGGCACATGCATGGGTGTCAACTTTGCAAAATGACTGTGGGCCGGTACCCATAATTTATTGAATTGTTTTTAATGCTGACGGGAAGACCCCCCCCCCCCCCACCTCCTACTGACACAGTTTTTGTTTCGATGTCTTTTTTATGACGTCATTGAGCAGAACCAAGCCATTATAAACGATAAAATGTAATTAAAATTACACTTAACAAACAACATACAAACTAGAAATTAATAAATGCTCGACTGTTCGAACTCCAATTTTCAGATGGGTTGTCCATCAAACTTCATATCAGGGGCTCGATGGGTACCTGAAAAGAATTCGAACCGATCTTTATGGGATATTATTGTTAAAAAAACAAGGCCAAGATTGGGCGACCCATAAACATGCATGTAAATGTAATGGTTTTAATTTCTATGGTTTAAATATTTGTGATAATTTAATCGAATATCGCTATTAGACTTTAAAAAAAAAAATCGCCCAAAAAATTACAAAATTGCTAATGCTTTGGAATTCCAATCCTTAACTCCTAAAGTTGTTGGATGAGCGAAGCGAAAACTTCAATTTCACTGACCCCCCCCCCCCCAAAAAAAAAAAAAAAAAATTAGCTCGGGTGTTTTTTTTTCTGTCTGTTTGTTTGCGCTCTACCGGGAAAACGGCATATGCGATCTTGATGAAAATTGGAGGGAACCTTCGAAATCTCTAAACTTAGACTTGCCACGTTTTTGGGTACAATCGAAGAAATATTTCTCATGAATATCGTATTTTTACGATTTTTTTCGATTTTGAATGCGATATTTTCGTGATATTTGGGCCGATTCTGACCAAACGGGTGGGGCTACAACGTTCATATTTCACATGGACATTAAGGTTATGGTTATGTATTGCCTTTTTGAAAGAAAAAGTTGAAAAAAATAGCCTGAATTCATAGAAAACAGGTTTTAATATAAGCATTTCAACCAAAAAAGCTCATCCATCAACGCGACTAAAAAAAGCGTTCGCGAAGCGGCCTAGTGTATAATATGGACCGCTCCCCCCCCCCCCAATCCCCAACAAGCATTCATGTGATCTTGTATCAGATCAAACGAGTAATGTTACGTCTGGACCGGCACCTCCACCAAGAAAGTATGTAATTTCAGGACCGGCCCCTCCACCATCATTTTTGTTTCTTTTACTAGTAAAATCTGGTAGCATTTTTGACAATCGGAATGAACCCCTCCCCCTCCCCCCAAAAAAATTCGAACTTGAGAACTTTTTTCTTGGTTCAAACTTCTTCCAAGTTCGCGCAACTTCCTCTAGTTAGTCACATGAGGACGACTGAAGAGGCACATGCATGGTCGCCAACTTTTCAAAATGACAGTTGGTTCACCCAGAAATAAAAAAAACTCTTTTAAACGGGGTGGGAGTGGTGGGATGGAGTACCGTACCGAGACCGACACAGTATTATTCTAGTTACGATTATTTTCTTTATATGACGTCATTGCGCAAAACCAGTAATCTATTTTAAACGGTGAAGTTAAATGGAAATGATAAAATAAAACCACATTTTTTGTGAAACTACAACTATAAATCATTACATCTTAAAACAACTTGGCATAATTGGTTATAAAGGACATACCCCCCCTATGATATCAGATTTTCAATATTTATCATAGATCAATCAGAAAATGTATAGTTGTTGGGTGTTTTTGACCATTTTGACAGATTCTAAATTCTAGAAAATTGAATTTATTTTTTGTTTATTTTCTATAATCAATTAATGGAAAAGTGCTATGATATAATATGCCTTTATATTATAAATTTTTACTCAATTATATAAAATCGCAAATAGATTAATTTCGTCTCTGCTCTGGTTCATCATTTCGACGCGGTTTCACCAAAGCACCTTTAGTATTATTCTATTACAACGGGCCGCGAAAATCTACATCAATCCAATTTTTATCATGTTTCAATGTATCATACAAAAATAACTCTTGCTGTTATATTTGGTATAGTTCTGGTACCGTTCAATTAGCAAAAATAGTAAATGCAAGATTTTTGTTTTGTGGACAGTTCCGTAAATTTTCATGCATGTGCGGAGCACCCACAACCACACATCCTCCTATTAAGGGAATATCTGAAATCCACATTTTAGCCTGCTAACCTGCTAGCAACCTACATGCAAACTCACCGCCAGCCACTAGCAGGCCACAATACATTTCAGATATGCCCTCAGAATAGATTGACCCCCCCCCCCCCCCCCCACGGCGTTGGCGCCAACTGCAACGTGAATTGCTCCTTAGTTTTCCACGAAAAATAAATAAAAAATAAAAAAAATACTACAGCGTTACATAATAATATCTTGTTTGTTTCTGCTTGTTTGATTCTAGTTTCTGCGCTTGTTCCGGCGAATGTCTTCATCAGGCATCGTAAGTCTCAACGCATGAACAACCTCGAGGAAAACCTAGCGCCTACCAAGAATCCCTCCAGCTCGTCCGAAACTCCCGCGGTAACGGCTTCATACTGGGCAATGGGTGGATTTGATACGGACTTTTCTTATTATTTGTTGTGCTTAATCCTGAATTTGTGGTTGTTAAAAGCAGTTTATAAGTTAATCATGAATTTTAATGATGCCACTGATTTATTGTTTTCGCTCGCGTGTGATATTATATTTTATAATCTTATTTCCGGAACAATCAAGGTTGCTTATGGTTATATTGATATGAGTAATGCTGGAAATAATATGTAAGTGATATTGTACAACTGGCATTGGGTAGATGATCTCTGACCAGCCAGAGCTGTCTATACCCTTTGCTGCAATATTCACATTATATTTATTAAACCTTGCCGAAAATTAAGTCTGAATGTAAAAAATATGATTGTTATGAATAATTGATAGGAACTGTATGCCATGAACGACACAAATAGCTCTTGAAGAATATCTTATCATATGTGGCAGGTGGGTAGGTTGTGTTGTTGTGAACATTTAAAGTGTTTTTATCAGTGAAATTGGGCACTGATTGCAGCCAGATCAGTGTATACCCATCGTTGAACAGTGTTGCACTATAAACATTACCTGTTTGATGGCAGGTGGGCAGGTTGTGTTGTTGTAAACATACCCATCGTTGAAAAGTGTTGCACTATAAACATTACCTGTTTGATGGCAGGTGGGCAGGTGGGCAGGTTGTGTTGTGGTAAACATTACCATCGTTGAAAAGTGTTGCACTATAAACATCACCTGTTTGATGGCAGGTGGGCAGGGAGCTAGAGGGGCTGTAACCCCGGCCTGGCTCTAGGATGGCCTTATTCAATTACACCTTCATGCAATAATTAAAAGTATTCTTTTGAAGCAGGCACACGGCAAATATGTTATTTTTAATTAAAATTGTTTTGTACTTGAACGCACCAGAGTTAGCATTCAAGAGTAACGGTTGAATTTCGTGGTAAATGTTTTAGTGACTTTCTAAAATACCCGCGAAGAAAAAGATGGAAATTTTCAATATCGTCTACTCTACAAATAAATCGTAATGAACACAACACATTTTAAGAAAACCTCTTTTCTATGAGTTTCTAAAACAATTTGCATATTCAACTGATAAAAAGTAAATGAAACATCAACCTTCAATGCTATACCCCCAGTAGAGATGAAAATTTAATTCAATCGATATGTAATATTATTTTCCGCATGCCCTCTACAAAATCAATTAAAACATAGTTGCTATGTTGAAATAGCACCATATCAAAATTTCATGCAGAGCTGTTTATAGTTATTTTGATGAAAACAGCGTATCAGAATGTTTTAGCTTTCGATTAGTATTAGTATTAATAGTTTTAGGGGTCCCCCCCCCCCGTCGTAGTCGTCTTCGTCTGTATCCAGTTATATTACGAAATATCAGATTTATGTTATGATTTGGAAACTCTACTAATTAAATTCTTTGAAGCATTCCCACATAAATGTAATAATTCTTCGATTATAATATCACGTTGAAAGACTTATTAAATGAAGGTAATCTAAGTTTTGATAATTTTACAGAACGATTGAAGGGTATCTATGAAAGTCAGAGACTGCAAGGATCTGCCGCTTAGTCTATTAATAATCGCCTCTGTAACACGTAAAAAATCACTTACTTTCAGAGAAGTGTGTAAGCCTCACCGAATAATAGCCCCAGCCTGAAAATCTTGTAAAATAATCTTACAGGGCAAAAGTAGTATGTTAAATAAAAATTGTGGATGTGCCCATATTTTTAAAAGGAAAACTGTGTGACTTGAATTTACTAATTGATATTACAATATTGTTGTATGAACAAAATCAATAAAAATGCAAACGCATTTTGGAGTTTAATAATTAATTGAACACAGCAAACTTCCCACTACCTCACATAAATATAGTGACAAATTCTTACTTTAATTTTTTTAAATGTGAACGAAGTAAAATCTCGTGTCACAGATACTATATTACATTTCTATCTCTTGTAAATGTTGCTACTTCTGAGAAGTGAACCGGGGTGACTACGGGTGACTACGACGAGAAACGAGGATGTGGTTGGTAGGTAAGAATTCCAAAATCTTGCCTAGGGTGCACTGTGATTAACATAATATGTTGTGAGTTGTGAACATAAAAAACTCTCTCTCTCTCTCTCTGAGATATTATCACGCATAATAGGTGGATTGGCCATATCAAATTATGACGTTGTTCCATTTTTTTTTCAACATTTTTGGCACACCTTTCAGCTTATTTTTCTAAATGAAAATGTAATCTAAATAATAAAAAATGTTAATATTACCATATTCAATATAAAGAAATCCTAAAACTATTTGAATTATAGAAATAATTCACGAATATGTGTGGTGTCATTTCACGATACTAATCCAGTGTTCTCTTTAGAATATGAAATGTTTCCTGAGTAGAGAAATAATATTACTCGCCGAGAGAAATTAATATTGCGATTTTTTCGATACAATCGTTTTTTCTTTCTTATAATAGTCGTAAAAGTAGTCATTATGAAATGTGATTGAACTCTCGGAAGTCAAGTGGAGCAGGAATGCGAATGCTTCGCTGTTGACAACAAGATGAGTAAACAATAACAACTGCTAGGTGAAACGCCATGACGTATGTGTCCCGTGACTTTTCATTATACTAACTAAGCTATGGCAGTCACAAAATGCTCATTTTCAGAAATGAATTTTAAAAACAACGTAAGTCGGGTGATTGTGACAGGTTGTTTTTTAAATTCATTTTCTTCCTGCTTTATTTCCAGTGCCACCTTTCTTGTGATTTACTTCACCTATTTTTTTTTACCTTGGGCAAAGTTTCTTTAAATAACCACCAGGGTACTCGCAGAACTTGATTTGACACTCCAGCTGTTGTTTACTTTCTAGAGTGTTTGTCGTTAAAATCCTACTGCTTCAAACATTTTTTACCTATAAAAGCTACCTATTGTTTGAAAGTTAATTAAACATTTTTTAATACTTATCTTCGTGTCCCGTGAATTATTTGTTTCAAATTTGACTTATTCGAATATTTTAGGGTTTTGTTTGGTTTTGAATTTAAAAAATTACCTTATTTTTTAATTTAACAAAAATTGTAACAATTCCAGTTTCAATTTTTTTACTAATGACTATAACGAAACTGACTAATGTATTGTTACTATATAAAAAAAATATACATACAAACAAAATTCATTCATACAGAATGGTTTTTTAGTTCATTTTATGACTATGGTCGTTCTCAAAATTCATGGTTTTATTTAACGTGGTCGCTGAGGCTGGCGTGGAGATAAGTTTAGGCGCTCAGCTTTCTGTTTTTTTTTTTTTTTTTTGCTAAACGGTTTACAACACCGTTATCAAATTTCACACTTACGTTAATAAAGAATAATTGTATGCTATCCAGTAAGCGTATTACTAAATTAGGAAAACGCTTAAGTCCCGCCGCGTTGTTGGATGAGCGTAATTGGTGCACTAAGTTGCCATGTGTTACGCGGATTTTTACTGTTGTTCTGTGAAAAAATCATTAATTAGTCGAAGATTTTTTTAAATAAATGAAATTAAATAAAAAATTAACTTTATTTTTTTAATTAATCGTAATTTTTAAAAAAGAAAAAAATCGCAAAAATGAAATTTTCATAAGAAATAGTTATTCGATTGCGCTCAAATTTTACACAAATATATTAATTCATAAAATTAAGGTTCTGTGAAAAAATCATTACAATCGGATAAAGCATGTAGGAGTTATAAGTCGAAGAAATGTTTTAAAATTCGAAAAAAATCGTAAAATTGCGGGTTTTTTGAGAAAAAATTTCCCGATTGCGCTCAAAAACGTGGCAGTTCTAAGTTCAGAGATTTCGAAGGCCTCCATAAAATTTCATCACAATCGGAGATCGGTTTAGCCGGAATCGTGTTAACAGACACACAAAAATACAAAAAGAAAGAAAGAAAGAAAAAAAAAAACATTCCGGATTTTTTTTCCAGTGTAGTGAAATGGAATCTTCGCTTCGCTCGCTACGCTCATCCAATTAATTAATTGATTTTGAATTACAAATTTGCGAAATCACCGAAATATACTCCATTTTGTTCAACTTTGGAAATTTTGCAAGTGTACAGATTTTAACTCAAATTTTCATACTGGATATCAACGTTTAAATCAGTGTGAACGAGCAGGTTAATTTGATTTTATCGTACGACAATCGGTTTGGTGTAAATTTCTAGAATTGAAATCCATGTTTTGGATTTTCCATTTTTTCACGTTTTAGACTTATGTCCCGCAATGGAACCAATTGCAGATATCAATATAAAAGTACTATATTATCATCCATGCAAAATTCGGTAATGATATTACCAACCGTTCAGCAGATATCATCAACACCTGAGTGCGCGCATTTGAGTTGGGCCACGCTCAGCGTCCCCTCTTAAATCAGTCAAGTAACTTGAATAAACATTGGTTATCAGCCGATATATGGAGAAAACTAAAACTACTTTTGTTATATATATATATATATATATATATATATATATATATATATATATATATATTTATTGATGCATGCTTCAATCATTGCAACTTTCAAGAGCATTTTTTTTTAAATGGGGGAAGCCTGCCCATTAGAACTCAAAGAGCAGGTGACCAACTAGGTATATTGCGTGTAGGACAACTGTGAAGGGATGTCCGAGGGCTATTTAAGAGGAGTCAATCCCTTGCATTCGCATTAACGACTCAGGAAAACCTCGGAAAAATCCTTCAGTCAGGACTGCCGGTCTCGACGGGATTCGAACCCGGGATCTCCCGAATCAGAGTCGAGCGCTTAGCGCTCAATACAATGTCAACTGATGCAACTTTTTACTATACACTTTCAAAATATAATTTCATTTTAACATTTTCTCCTCGACGTCTGCTCGGCAGTCCGGGTCAGTAGAGGAACCTATATGACTGTCAAGGCTACACAGTCCTTTCGGATGGGACGTTAAGCCGTTGGTCCCATTGGTACTTTTCGAAAGGAGTAGGCTACGTGCCAGTTCATACTTCTTCCTCATCTATCACCACTCATTGTCTCGAATAGCCAAAGTACATAAATATGAGACGTTAAGCAATATCCAATCAATCATTTTTAAATGAAATATAGAGAATGATATTAATACCATATGAGGGACTAATAAATCAAAATCACATCAAAGGATCTGTAAAAATCGTTCGTGAAGTCCTAGTTAAAATAGAAACAAACAATTAGTAAGTCTTCAGACTAGATTATGACTTTCCGACCGTCTCCTAAAGGTCTAAACTAAGGCCAGGCCACTGTTTGAAAATGTTTTGCCCCGTGGCTGGCTGCAGCCAAAGACATGCCAGCTGCAACGTTGGTCTGCCTAAACCCAACATTGCATGATACACTCGCCACTACTCACAATATGTTTTGGTGGCGGTGCCGGGTCATGAATTAAAGTAAACTTATGTTATGTAGAAAATATTATTTATTGAAATAAATCATACCAGAAAAGTCAACCTTGGCGCATGGTCTCCCACCCTCCACCCTCCACCCAAACATAACATATAATCATCCCCCTTCAACCCTCCTATAGCATATAATATTATCATTTTGTATTTCTCATTGGAAACTTATGCTGTATGTTCTTTTTTTATTGTTTAACAATTGTCAATGATGGCGTTTAGATTGTGGGGTGTCCAAAATAACATTTATGCTCAAATCTTTCTTTGTACAACAGATTACTTTCATAAAATTACACACAATGTAAAAGGTTCATACAATTACAATAGTATCCCTTCAATACAAACTCAAAGGACCCTAAAACACATCAATTTGAACGTTTAAATGTTGAATTAAATGAAATGTTAAATAACAGAAAAAAAATCATCTCAATCAACTTTATTTACAAAATTCATGAAATTTAATAATGTTATTCAATAGGAAAAAGGCAAAATAATGAACGTGATGCCGCTACAGTACATGACTTTTTTTTACGCATAACCCATTGAAGAAGTGAGTACTTATGTCTAGTCCAAAAAATACAGGTGGGATTTTCATGCGAAAGCGCACATGAAAAATAAACACTGCAATCAATCTGCAATGACGTAAAGTATGTTGTTTCTGCAAACAATTGTATGTGATAAGGAGTGACTATTCAGACGACTTTTTAATAACCAGTAAAGTAACCATAGTCATAAAACTTGAAACGCATCAATTTGTTTATTCAATCACAGACAAAATTTGTTTCTTGTAAAATCTTTATTTATTAATGTTTCTAAAATGTATAATTGGATTCCAACGAATGTAAATGTATGTAGAGGTTTTTTGTTAACGGTGCATCAGTGGCTTTGTAAAAGAATATTGCTAACCTCCCTTTCCTGTTATGTTGCTAAGTAGATACAAAATACATAATTTGGTTTTGGTCGTCTGTGGGCAAAATGTGGAGTTTATAGTTTTATGTATTTGTATATTCGTTTTTTAATTTAGTTATTCAAGTTTTGTGTATTTATGAATTTGTGTATTTGTGACTGATCTTGATTGGACACAAATATGTAACTTTGTGTGATAAAATAAACTGTACAAGTAATTTCATAAATTATTTAAAAACCTAATTGTACATATTATTTTAAAATTATATTATAAGAATCGAAATCAAGATACATTCAAAGATCAATACTACCTAACACAAACAACACAGTATCAGATTTTATCAGGCAAGTAGGCCTACAGTTTCCATTTAACATACGTAATATTAGTATCATAAGCTACAAGCAGCTGGATCACATGAATATCAAACATGATTGAAACATAATTCAAATAATATTAAACATTGCACCTTTAAAATCATTCATACTCAAATTTGTACTAATATTTTTTTGATTATATAAAAAGGAAATGATAAACAGTGTTGTTTATTTTAAGAGGCGCTACGCTCACTTTTATACCAGCATAAATGACATGGGTTTAAGTTGAGGTTCAAGCAATAATGTTTGTTTCTCCGAGCCGATCAAGTGCGCGCCCTCTCACGCACGAGGAGCAAACTTAACCCAGATGCCACCCGAGGCGCGCAGAGCACCTCGGAAAATCAGATTGAGGTGCTCCTTGCCGGGAACTGGTAGGACTTGGAGGCTGCGAAGCAAGGTCGAGACGACGACCTTGATCTCCCACATCGCGAACTTGTAGCCTGGTGGAGAGTAACAAATAATGAATACAACAGCTTTAGCATCTATTTAATACCATTCTCAACATTACATTTCTCTGAAGAGGACTCTCTTAGGCTAGAACGGGGGGGGGGGGGGAGTTTAAGCTCTCAGCTTTTCGTGTGTGAGTTAATTAAAACTCTTTATTGCACGACATGTTATTAATTATCTTTTCTCAAAATTAATCATTTGATTAAATTCCTCATTTTTTATATTTAATTTGTATCTGTTTTTGGTCAAATTTTGAAATAATTGTAAATTCGAAACTAGCAGTGACAAATGTTTGGAGTAAAATTTAAAAAAACGATTTTTTCTCTTTTGGTCACATTTTGTTTTTCAATTTTGTCTCGACTCTATCTCGTGTTAAGAATTAACCAAAGTTCCACGACATTTAAAAAACTGCCCGCTTTTATCATTTTTTACTTTGCTATTTTGTATTGTTTATAAAATCTCTGTCAGGCACTGTATAAATTTGGGGATTAACTGTAGTATCAGGGAAGTCTGTATTTCCCGTAGAAAGGTGGTTGTTGTTGCTAACCAGTAACCACCATGCATTAAAGTACACAATATCAGTTAGTGGGTGGTCAACATCGGTAACCACCGCACCTTATGTTTGTTTTTTTTTTTAGAGAAGAACTTTCGCTGTGAAGCCTGAATTACAATGTTATTCCATTTAATTAACATCGATTGGAGTCGTATCGAAACATACAAACATAAACTTTGATACCCCCTTTTTTCAGGTCGATATTGTGCTCTCTAGTCTTGACGATAATAAGGATAACTCGAACATACTTGCTTCCGCCAACCTGTCTACTCAAGAACAAAGTGTATCCTAGGATTGCAACCGTCAACCCAATGTGAAAACTGTACTGTGTCCGTTACGCTAACTTGCCCGTTGAGTCGCGGCTAAAACCAATAGGTTTCTCTTCTATACATTGGTGTTGTAATATTAATATTACTATTTCAATAGTTCATTTTTTGTCTGCATTTTGTTACACGTTTTATTTTGTTGTTCTCCTTTGTAAATCAGTTTTTATAACTGAATATAAGTAATATGCATATATTATGAATAAATAAAAATGAAATACACAGATATGGGGAAACCGGTTTTCAACGGACAAGTTAGCACTAACTGACTTAAATGCGCCCCTTGTTATGCTCACCAATACAGTTCCTGGGACCTCCACTGAAGGCCAGGAAACCATAGGGATGTCGGGTAGCAGCAACGTCTGGCAGAAATCTGTCCGGATCAAACTTGTGAGGGTCTGGCCAGATATGAGGGAGGTAGTGGACAACAATCGGAGCTATAGCCACGTCACAGTCTACAGGGAGGGTGATGTCACCTGCAAAGGTCACATTATCTTACAGATACAAAAGTTAATTCAAGCTTTACACACGTGAGATGTCAATACAGACTAAGAAATCTTACTGAAGGATTAATTTTCTACATTCAAGATAAAATTCATGTGTTGTGTCCAATAATATAAGCCTTGTACGTTCTCCACACATAAAAATATAAAGGCCTATATATATTTTTTATTATTTTATTTTACTTTATTTTATTTATGTAATAATGAAAATGTATAAATTACTATGGATTCAGGGAGTTATCCACATTGTCATAAATATAAATACAAATTTGAAAGTGTAAGACAACTAAGATGAGAGAAAAGAGTCAGGATTACTGATGGCGGGTTTCAAACCAATAACCTTCTGAATTAGTCTCGCATGTTACATTTGAGCAACATCTGCCTTTAACAAAAAAAAAAATCTGAAGTGTTTTACCAATTTTGAGAGGCTCTAGGAGTCTGCGTCCGATCACTGGAATTGTTGGATACATCCTCAGTGTCTCTTTGATACATCTGCCTAGGAGGTCCATGGCGCGTAGGTCGTGTAGGTTGGGGGAGCGCGTTGACCCTTCAAAGATTGCATCCAACTCATCCACCACCTTCTGCTGCAGGTCCTGGTCTTGCGCCAGCGAGTGTAGGCAGAAGCAGATGGTTCCTCCCACAGTGTCCTGACCCTATTATAAAATACCAGATTTTACAATATAAATACATATAAATACACTCTGTGTCACTAAAAAACGCAAACTTATTGGGCAAAGACATGTAGATTATCTTGGACCATATTTTTTCAATCAGTTACCCCTGGATATCAGAAAATTTACATCTTTAATTACTTTGAGTATTCGTTGAAAAAATGGATGAGTAAACCAGAATCACATAGCACTGTTGTAGAATTTATGAATGTCTTAAATTAATTGTGACCCATTTATTATTAATTGACTTAAAAAATTTGTTTATGCCTTGTGTTTAATTTCTATGTATTAATAATATTTGTGAGCACTATGTCTATTACTTATTGTTATATATATATACGAGTTTCTGCATTTTTTAAGTTGTTTTTTGTTACATCTATGAGTTTCCGCAAAATAATTTTAAGTGTATTATTTTTGACAGCCCGCACACAAGAGGTTTTCTCTTACGTGGGCTTCCTATTATGTATATTTAATATCTTTTTGTCATCACAGGAATGCTCATAACTTTGTATTGTTTACTAATACTGATGTTATGCATATATGCAGGAATAAAATGCATTAAAATTTAATTTAATTGATTAAATTGGAGTCAAAAGTTAGCCGATACCTTTAAGTCACACGAGCACACACGCAAATGCACACACTCATGTTGTTACAGTTACTGTATCCCATGTTTGGATGAGCGAAGCGAAGACTTCAAATTTCACTTACTTTAAGAAAAATATCTAGGGTGTTTTTTTTTGTGTTTGTTCGCTCTTTACCGGGCAAACGGCATATGCGATCTTGATAAAAATTAGAGGGGACCTTCGAAATCTCTGAACTTAGATTGCCCCAAATTTTTTGGGTTCAACCGAAGAAATTTTTCTAATGAATCTCGTAATTACTATTACGATTTTTCCGATTTTTTAATGCGATATTTTCGTGATATTTGGCCCACGACCAGGCAAACGGCTACTCTGATCTTGATGAAACTTTATTGGAACGTTCAAAATCACGGACTTTGAATATAATATGATTTTAGGGACAATCGAAGAAATATTTTAGGTCAACTATAATCAACCATAAAAGCTCATCCATCAACGCGACTGGAAAAAGCGTTAGCGAAGCGGCCCAGTACTATATATTGATTTTTATAATTACTTACCCCTAATCTGGAAACTACTTATTTGGATGGAGGATGCATACCTAACAGATGTTGGAAAGTGAAGCCGGGAGACTCGTTTTCGAGATTTGTCTGGATTGGTCGGACTTTCAACATGGCCGCCGTGCGCAGTGGTTTTAGGCCAGTGTTTTAGGCTTTTTAGGCCCAACACTTAGGCTCTAGTCAGTTTCAATGTTACAGTATTGCATCCTCCTTCCATGCACGCAAGCAGATCAGGCCCATTCACAACCACTTAGCGAAGTTGGTCCCATTGAATTCATATACAACTACTGTTCACATCTAAGTTCGTGAAATTACCGCTATAGACAAACGTGACGAAAAGTTGAGAAAACTTCAACTTTTCGGTAATTTTCATAATTTTCGTGATTGGGGAATGAGCAAAAGGCTTAAAAATACTATCCAAATCAACTCGAGTCGTCGAAATGATTCATCATTAATCAATAAATAGTATAATTTAATGCAGATTTAAGTGATTGTCTGATCTAATTTGCACGTGCTAATTTTTGTGCGCTTAGTGATTGTGAACGGGCCTTTTACTACTGAGCCTAGCAAAAAAAGCAATTGAAGGCCAATAATCAACTAATATTTTAAACAAACAATTATTGATAAACCATTGGCATTTCAATGATATCACTTGATATGGATATGTTATCAATTGGCATAATTTTACATCAAGTTTGCCAATAGATCATTAATCGACTACATTATTCAACAATTCAAATTACTTGACATCAACATCATGTCAATTGGTAATGTTTCTAAATCAAGCGATGTCAATTTTATTAAATCATTTGGAATTCAATTGACCGTAAATACTAAATTGTCCTTTTTGCTAGGGCAAAGTTACGAAATGAAAGTCACAAATTATATGTTTGTTGCGAATTGATGTCGTATAGTTATGTTATTGCGGTTATAGTGTGTTGTTAGAGATATCTCCAGTGGACGCTTGTTTAACACAGTGTGCCGCCAAAACAAGCTAGTCTGCTATAGTAAAGTTTCGGTAAACAATGAAGCCTGGATCACAATGCGCTGATCTGCGTGTTCTGGCGGTTCAGAGCGATAAAGCGGATAGGCTATTGGCCCTGGATCTAAACTAGCTTACCGCCAGCATAAAGGTGGTCAACTCATCAACGATGTCTTCGTCGGTCCAACTCTCGCAGATATCAAGGTTGTTGATCATGTAATCGATGAATGTGACTTCACCTCTGGTTTTACCTAAAAATTGTTGAAAATTATTGTTTACAATGGTTCTGAGTAACGAAAATATAATCACAATCATCCCTCTGTGTTAATCACTCCTTCAATCTATACCCAGTGCCCCCGACCCATGACCAATGACCAGTGGCGTAGGAACCAGGGGAGAGGGGCAGGGGGGTCAAAAGTCAAAACTAAAGTGAGTTAAATATTAATCCAAAAATATCCGTAGTATAATCTGCACATACACTTATACAATTCGACAGTCACCTTGGTAAAACGAATATGTTTGCCTGTATGCTTCGTCATTACATAAAACATTTGGTTGAAATTTACTAAAATAGACCATTTCACGTTAATTTTTTTAGTTTTTAGATCGCAGATAGTTGCTGTAAAACATCGTTTACAGACTTCGAGTGCAGTTAAAACATGACGAAATAGCTGTGGTATAGTGACATTTTTTGCACCTTCGGTGAAAGAGTCTCCATGCGGCTTCGCCCCAGACCCCAGTTTTCACCCACAAAATCTGCTAATGATTTTGCCCCCACAACTTTCAAAACGTTCCTACGCGCGTGCCCATGGCCGTAAACTGTTTGGCGAAATGGAGGAATAAAGCGGTATAGCCGCTGCCCATGCACATACGTATACAAACTTCAGAAGAAGAAACCGTCAAGCTACCCAATAAACGTGCAGAATGATTCTGAATGTGTTGTGGTTGAAATAAAGATAACGTAACAATGAAATAATATACATCTGTAAAGAATTTGTGACTTTAAGTATTGTAAAGTATAAATAAAGTGCCACAAATTAGACCTAGAGTTTAAATTTTTTTTTTAGATTTAAATAAATAAGTTTTATACCCTCAAAATACGTTACATCATATTCTTCCTTGGTCTACTATAATATTTTTGATCAATTTGCTTAGTTTATGTTATTGTAGGACGTCTAAGCAAAATGTAATGTAATATTTTAAAGTTAATATATACTTGCCTTCTTCCTTCGCTATACGCCTGTCTTCCAGAACCTGTAAAAGCATAGGAGAAATAATGAGTGTGTTACAAACGGCAAGAATTTGAAAAAATCAATGTATTTGTAGTTATAGTCTATACCCACTCGGGTACAGGAATTGACTGTCATTGGCGGACATAGAACCCGTTTCCAGGAACCCGATACTTTCATATCCAATTTTCAATACTTTTTATGTAACTAGCGTGGTTTTAGTGAAACCATAAAAATATAGTAATATTCCCTACACTTACACCTATAATTATAATAGACCAGAAAATAAAGGTTTTCTCCAGAATTCCGAACAAGCATGAGAATTTACACATTTGACTATACCGAACAATAGTGTTAAAAGTCCCATAAACTCAGCCGGTGAGTGTTATTATGGTGGAATAAGGGCGTAAGTGACAAAAATATGCTATTTGCAATATCAACATTTTCTTTACATTAGTTAGTAACATTAGTTCGAATTATTAAGTATGCATGCATGACGACGGAAAAGTATAAAACTTTCCTAAGCTTCGACCCGCGTGCTGACATATGGTGGGAAAAGTGCGTAAGACTAATATATGTTTGGCTAATAGAGAATATTAATCTCAGTATTACCTTCCTGGTGAACCCTCTTATGGTTGATCCTTGATTCAAATCCTTCTTCCCTTTTTCGGTCAAGTTGTAGAGACGGTCGATAAGGAACCAGGGGTATTTGAACCTGTATTGAGCGTTGAAGATCCCCCTAAAAGTCAAGAAAGTTCATCGAAATGCGTTTTAGCTGCTTCCTTCGAGACACTATCAAGAAATATTAAGAATACACCATTTGCGTACCGGACAAATTCAAGTGATATTGTAATGCGTTTCAGATAGATTCGATAAAAAATGAAGAGTATACAATATGCATCCCAGACAATTTCCAGCGAAATTAATAAGATAATTGCGTTTTAAACAGTAACCAGAAATATTTCGGGGATACAATGTATGCTTTCAGAATAAATTTCAGCGATATTAAAGGGGTATTCACCCGCTAAACTCAAAAATATATATTTCATTCAGGCCAACTATAGTTATGAGTTTAAAAACGAATAGAAAAATGTTTCCATGACCTAATAATTTTTTCGAACTTGGATAATTTTCGAGCTAGGTCCCATCAGCAAAAATCTCCCATAAGAAATAATATTACGACAATTTTTATGCCCCGTGACCTGGGAGGATTTTGATTTAAAAATGGACATTATTGACGTACTCCACAGCCTTTTTTGTAAATCCGATATATTTTGTTTTGTATTTTGGGCAAGTGGTTCGGGCAAAATATGCTGGTTTCCAAGTGGTTTTGGAGTGCATATTTTTGCGCGTTTGAGTGTATATTTGTGTAGTTTCAATACACGATGTTATAAAGGGCCATTTTAGATTGGTAGGATGCTCTACAATATAATATGGAACAAAAAATAAGCATGTTAAAGCCGATTAAAGAAATTCGCCAAATCGCCAATTTTCACAAATTTCAGGATCAAAACACTTAAAAAATTAGTTAAGAATCACAAGGTTTAATTTTTTAACGGTCATTTTAGTGTAGTGTTACATGGATTATGTGGTTAAAAATCATTTTAGGGAGTAAATAGCCCGTTTAAGAGATGTACGTTGCAGGCAAACATTTGAAACTTTGGGCTGTTTATGGAACCAGGAGATAAGAAGAGTTAAGAGTATTACAAAAATATAAAATGATGCTTACTTTCTGAAGGGTGTGTCGTCTACCAGCGAAGCCAGATCTGTGTTAGCTGGGACCCCTAGAGTCACAGCTGTAACATACAATGATACAATTTACGTTTTACAGACACATAAATTGCAAATGTGTACAAGCTGTTAAAAGAATGGGTGAAATAGCATATAACCTAGGATATCATTATAGCAATGTATATACTCATTCGTGGAATCATTGCGTAATGGTTTAAAGAAATAGCCTATACGTGTGCGTGTGCGTGTGCGTGTGTTTGTCGTGGTTGACATGAATCACCTCTGAGAATGTTGAAGGACGCGTCGTTGACTGGCAACGTGATGTTGACCTCGTCAAGGCTTGGCATCGCCTTCAGCTTCTCGACGAACACGTTGGAGCAGATGGAGAAAGTGGACATGAACTGTTCCATGATGCTAATGTGGAAGGCTGGTTGAAGGATCTTTCTGTGGGGTCGCCATATCTCCACTGTAACACAGGTCAGGTTAGGTCACAATACCTCTTATCCGAAGAAGTAACACCTTTATTTATGCATTTTCTAACCGTTTGTCTGCGCGTGTGTCACATATCAGATAAAAATGCACACAACCACTGATTGACATGCGTTCTTGTATTGACATTGCCCTTCAACACGGATGATACAGAATGTTTTTGGTGACCCTTGAGGTCAGTGGGCCTGGGCTAGCCATTTTTACAAGGTGCATATTTGTGTAATCGACACCTCCACCAAGAAAGATTTCAAGTCACGATAAGATGTTGTTTTATCGTTAGATACGCAATTCTTATATTTTGTTGTACTTATTTCACAGCTAGCCAAACATTACGAAAGTCGTGAACACCATTATATAAAATAGACTAAACAACTTATTTTAAGAGAGGAGGATACATAGAAGAAAAAAATCATAGAGCCGCAGTAATAAACAATCAGTCAACCAAGCTATGACTTATACCAGTGCTTTGGAATAAAATTAAAAATTAAAAACAATCTAAAAAAGATGGGGCCCAGTATAGACTCTTAAGGGAAGCCTTCATGTATTTCTTCCCATCTCTCAAATCATTATTATAAAAATATGTAGTCTTGTATTAATTTTACTATTAATTGTTTTATCATGCCATTCAATTTTTGTTTTACTTGTTTCAAATTATTAGGCGTGTGACACAAATTTGTACTTATTTTCTTGTAGTTATAGTTAATATAAAATTTATAATGATTTACCTTTTGGTTCACACATGAGTCCAAGCATTTAGATTATCGTTCTACGCCGAGATTTTATTGGGGTTGACTAGTTAGTTTTATCTCTTTCCCGCCATTGTCTTTGTTTTTATGTAGTGATATAGTGTATTAAGAAATGACAGTCAGTACCTTTGCTCGTAACCAACCCCTTCCCGATGAAGTTTGACCCGAAATCATAGATTCTAGCTTTCTTCGCATTGTGCGTGCTCGAAAGCAACTTCTGGAAAAGAAAACGCATTTGAAATTATTCCTTCTTGCTAAGGGCTGTATGTCCATCAAAATCCATTTTCAAATCTAGACATAGACAGTAATTATGGAGTAAAAAAGTGTTCTAAGAAAACAGAAACAATTTTTTTGTGGCTGATGTATATATATAAGGTTTTTAAGTATAAGCCCGCTTTAAGGACATAGTTATTGATTCATAGCAAGTTTGCCCCAGTCGGGGCAAACTTTTATGACAATTATTGCTATGAATCAATATAATATATACCTCCGATATTGCGACTTTATAGCACGTTTTTGTGGACATTAAATCACAAAAATAAATATGATTTGTAATTCTTATTTTTATAGAAAACGGTACTCCGCGCGTGGGATGACGTTTTTTTATTGCGTTTTTTTTTTGTTTGGCTTTTCTTTCAGTTGCCTTTTAATACATAGTAGTGATTGTTGTAAATATCGAATAGCTTAGTTAAATCGATATAACTCTCAAAAAACTCAAGAGTCCTTTACTTCATCGGCCGACTAACTTATTCAACTTTCTTTCAACAGGTACTCACCCAACCCTTTAACTGCCCATGTGAACATTGACCGTGTATGCCTACCGTTGTGGCAGAATTGGCAAATGTGTCCCAAATCGTACTAAAAACTTGAAAACTAGTTCAAAACCTTTATCTAGGATCTAAGTATTTTAAGTTTCTTTATTGGTCACATCACCTGTTAGTCCATTGAATATGAAAGATTGGTAGACTCCGTTGGCCCAGAATGCCAATGTGACGAGAATTCGCTAAATGAACAATCGTAAAGTAAGAATTCATGAGAAAATTTCTTGATTGTACCCAAAAACATACACTCTAATTCAAGAAACGAAGTTCCCTCAAACTTTTATCAAGATCGCTTATGCTTCCGTACTGTTACTAACATTAACATACAGACAAAAATTAAAAAAATACATTGGTAATTTGGGGGTACATATGAAATTGAAGTTTCGCTCGTCCACATGTCACATTATAGTATAAGTACTCACCGCTAGGAGACAACATACTTGAAAATGCATTTTTATGTGTCGTCTAATCAGTTCCTCGTTATGCTCAAACATACAAATCCCCCTTAACATCCAACACTAGAGTAACGATTGAGAGTCTCTAACTCAAGAGGTCGCTTTCGACCTCAATCGCCGGCAATCACTACTGAAAGTTTTAACAGCACTTTGACATTCCTCACCCACTTTCAGGCGACCGCCAGTATAGGCATTACCTCGATGGTTTTGTTTTTTTTAGATTCGAGCTGTAGGGAAGATATACTCGCCAAGTAGAATATCTTTGGAGTTACGGTGTGCAATAGCCTTTAGCAAAGATATTAAAGGCGCCACTTACTTGCAGAGCTACTGGGTCATTAATGAATACGAATGGAAATACAGTTGCCCAGATGCCGACGACCGGTCCGTACAGTTGATACATGTCACTGCACATTGCCAAGCTCCCTGGAACAAAGTTTGTAAGTCTGTATGAATTTTCTTTCTTATGAACTTCTTTCGTACTTTTTACGTACTTTTCACACAAGTTTTATAAGAATCCATTGTCATTCAGGTGTACAATTCTAAGCTAAGCTAAATTTCAAAGGGTACATTGCAACTACGTATAATACATTCACAGATTAAAACACAAATTAACTTAAGAATCTGATTCTAGGGGTCGCCAAATCAATTGCGGCCTCGCCACTCCTACCTAAAGACCCTTCACCCACTCCCCACTTACGATTTCTCTCTAAACCTACTAAGTCACCTAAACTAATTGTTAGATACCCATGTAAAAGTTACCTTTACACGAATATTTTAAAATTATTGTATGTATGATTGAGGCTCTTACTTTTTGAGTGGTAGAGAGTAAGAAGATTGCCTAAAAGAGGGTAGCCTGCCGGTCCGGGCAGACGAAGCATCGTGGGTATCATTCGACAAATGCGTAGGCAGTATGATGACCAGTAGATGGCAGCTAGGATCACACAGAGCACAGCATACACCCACGTGGACTGACTGGTGATGGGGACAATCTACACAGAGACAACAAATCATCAGCAAGTAGTTGACAATCCTTGTTTACTATTTCTATTTGAGAGTTCGTCAACTACATTGCCATATCACACGAAACTTTCGATATCGATGTTCAAATAATATTTGAATAATCGACATAATCGTGCATTATTTGTGCAAAAAAGTATTAATTAAAAAAAACTGTGTCAATATAGAGTAGCCCTGATACTAAAAATGTGCGGAAAATAGTTGATAAGGTATCGCCAAAAATTCATAACGATTTTTACGTTCCCACATTCGCGCTTATATAATGACCCGGCACCTCCACCAAACTAAACATGCAATTCAAAATTCAAATAAATAAATACATTTTCTAAGGTATTTACAGCAGGATTTCACATTGATTTTCAGAAAATACTCCTGTAAATAAAAATTAAATACTATATAGTATAAATAATAAATATAATATAAATACTCCTCCTGCTTTTGTTTTCGAAGTGTTAAACAAAATTTCGATTTTTTGTTGATTTTTTTTAGTGTTGACATTTTGATATGGAGTACCAATATCGACATCAAAAATATTCCCTTACATCGATATCGTATCAAAATATTGATTTCGTTGCTCAGCAATAGCTGGAAGTTGAGATCGAGCAACTGCTGCTTTCTCCTGCCTTTACTCCAACTAAAAGAGGAACCCCGGCCAGATTTCAACACAAAACATTGCTCACAGAATGAGGTAGGATTGCCAGAAGGTCTGAGCCAACAATCTTAAGTTAACTCTGAATTTTAGAGGGATGTTAGATCTATGCTCCTACGCTTATCATTTTTCACTTCCTTCGAATGCGACCAATTTTCCTAAAATTTTATTTTTAACATAATTTGAAGAATACGTTCAGAGTAGTTTTGTAATATACCACATTGTCTTTAATTGTTCGTAACTCGGATCTGTTTTACGTGAGTGTTTGTGAGATGAATAACATTGGCAAGATTTGGCGAAATTGCTACGAGAAATGGAATCTATCTGGTATCAGCATAGTGATAATACTTTCAGTGCGCGTATTTACGGCGGAAACAAAAGTATGTATAATATAAATTGGTAGGAAGAAGTATCATTGTCTTTTGCCTTCCATATCCAATATCCACACATAATTTTATGCTATAGTCTGCTAGTAGGCCTGTATATTATACCACGTGAATATGATCTGTACATAGACGCGGTATGTATTATATCACTTTAAACCTCTTCCCTGCAATACAATATCCTCAATGGTATGCGTTGTTCTTCAATAATGACAGAGACCTAAAACATATTATTTTTTTGACGACAAAGAGCATTAAATTCTCCAAGAAATTGCATTGTCTATACCACGGTCTATACACGTGTATATCGATTGATTAATGACCAGAAAAAGGTAATATAGGCCATATTATTTATTTTAAACACTGTATTAGTTAGTGTATTTGTCATACAGTCAAATCAAGCAATGTTCAGGAATGTTACTTCACAATAATAATTATCTATACTCACTCTCAGTAACCATGGCAATAAATTCGGCTCGGGCACAATCTGAAACAATAAAACTCATCTTTTAGGGACCCACGAACAATAATGATAATTCAATCCCTTCGAACAGGCATATTTCAAGCGAAAGGCGCGTTACCAGCAAATAGCAATCCTGAATGAAAGGTTTTTCCGAGGTTTTCTTCCGTCGTTTATGCGAATGCAAGTGATTGAGACCTCATAAAAGTTAAACAGCCCCCGGACAATCCCTTCACAAACTTAAAAAAAAAGTTAGACATTAAGAGGGCCCTGGGCAGGTTTCCCACGAGAAATTTTATTTTTATATTTACGATAAAGTGCGAAAATATATTTGGCTCAAAATCAAAAACCACCGTTACAGGTACAATATCGTTCCACTGGTTAAGTTAAATGAAGGTTGTTCGGTATGGTGAAATGTATATTTTGTGGTATGAGGTTCTCTTTATAAATAACACTTGGGGCCATGTAAACTTAACCTCCGGCCCCAATTCATGTACAATTTATCCCGGGATATAAGCGGGATAAAGACGGGTTAAGTCGGGGCAATCGAACCAATCAACAATATGCACGTGTTTTCTTATCCCCGGGGCAAGGCGGGATAAGTCTTCATGAATTAGATTTGGAGTTATCCCGCGCTTATCCCACCTTATTATGCCTATCCCGGGATAAAATGTAATCGATCGGGGCCCACCAGCCTTTGTACACGTCCCACGCGAAGTCACGACGTAGTATCCCCCGTATTTATTCCCCCTAAGCCGGTATCTGGTTTCCGTCGTGGGTCTCTCCTCCCCATATTTCCCCGAACGACGACAACGTCCCACGTGGACCCCACCCGTTTCTCCCAACCTAACACCTTCCGGATGTCTGACCGCATCGGTACATTTCCGACTCAATTCTTGAAACGTCTCTAGGGCTGTATAGGCCCTAATCCCAAAGTTCTCGTGCCCTAAACCAATACGAAAACTTTTCACTCGGAGTTTCTCGACTGCTCAAACCTCCGAAATTCTTGTGATAACATCCTAGGGCTGTAAAAATCAACCAAACCCGTGACCTGAAGATACCTTAAATCTTGAGAGTTTCGTTCTCGTCAACCTGTGCCTCGTTTATACATATCACCTTGACTTTTCGAAGCAGATTATGTGCATACTGATAGTAATTTTTTAAAATGTTATGAAATGTTTGTTCAGGAATATACTACGTGCGGTAACTTTTTGAGGCATAATCGTTCAGTGCACTTTTTTCCACCTATATCCAAAATACACAATTAATGGCTATAATGTAGGGCTATAGACATATCTGTCTTATTATCATCATCATCTTCGTCGTTGTCGTCGTTATCATCATCATCATCATCATCATCATCATCATCATCATCATCATCATTCATCATCATCATCATTCATTCATTTTACAAAATTAAATTATACCTTTCAACATTATTACAAAATTGACAAATTTATAAAAGTTGCAAGGTTGCAACAGTTACCAAATTAACTACTAGTTAATTTTCGATTTCGATAAAATTACTTTTAGTTTATACAATCTGATACTGAGCGGAAGTGCAAACTTTGTACACGAATCAGGTGAGCTAGATCTTCACGGTAGTTAATATAAAAATGTTTACTTTCAGGCATATGAAACTGACGGGATGTTATTGCAGGTGTCTTCTAACAACAAGTGTACGTGGTTTACTGGAACTCTTATCGTCCGATTACTCATGCACTAATAATTCTTGCGACTGGATTCCGTGAATGCGTGGTGCACAAGGCTATGTTATGTAAACTTTTGAACCATTCGCTGAGCTATGTGGAGAAGCGTCGTTCTATTGTTTTCCCCCCCGTGTAAACGGCTTACAGCGTAACAATTATTTATCTTATCGTAATTTTTTATGTGAACATTAATAAAGAATCAATCTGTGGGATTCAGTACTCACATAAATTTATCGATTTCAAAGGAAAAATGTATGAATCTCCACAATTTCATTTGATTTTTTTAAAACTTAAAACATTATTTTAAATGTTAGTTTTTAAAGCAAATTTTCGTATGGCAACTTGAACGCACAGGTTTAGGTACCAGGAATTTGATTTCACGAATTCGCACTCAAGTTATGAATGACAATTTTAATTTTAAAGTTATGTCATAAAAATTGAATGAATAATATAATTTCTGAACTACAATCTTAACAAACAAATTATGAATGTCTAATTAAATAAACATAGGACTTCATGGACAACTCTTAGTTTAAGTGAAAAATTAATAGAATCGCTATTTTCACGTACCTCTAATTATTATATTATTGATTCGAATAGGTCTAAACGATTTGAAATACCTGCATTGTGGCTGTTGTTTTCTTTTAGATTCCAGAAGCCTTCTGTCAGCTTTTCACCACTGACTATATCGTGTTACTCCAGTGATCTATCATCAGTGTGATCGAGCTGATTAAATCAGACTAGGTCATCAAACAATAAGAAGGTTAGACCGAAAACACGAGACAAAATTGAATATGTATGTGGCCCTAGAGTTGCACAAGTCGAAGGCTTGGAGGTTTTTATAGCAATCTAATTGCGATTTGTTATAACATGCCTAAATGTAACGATGTTAAGTTATTTCATAAGCAAATTATCGCTATCTCGGTGACTAAGAAATAAAGGGCGTGCAGATTGTTCAAAGTGAATATCCTAGGGATATTTTTTCCTCATAATGTATTTCTTTTCAATGATAAAACCCGTGGAAAAATGTCCCCAAGTATTAAACAGACGAACTAACGAATAAAAAAGTCGTAACAAATACATATATTTAATAAAATGTATTTGCGAATATTATAGTGTTTAGAGTGTCTTTATTTTCATTTGAGCTTCTGCAATCGTATTCGTCAAAACAATACATAGCTACATAATACAATAGATACAGTCATGGATAGTCAATACATACATTCATTCAATAAATAAATGTTATGCTGGGATGCTCTTTTGTGCTTGCTTGCTGCACTTGGTCAGTTATACCTTAAGGATGGTTATATACTCAATGGTTATACCATGAAGTAACCGACAGACTCGAGCGCTAAACGCGCGACTCTGATTCGGGAAGTCCCGGGTTCAAGTCCCGACGAGACCGGCAATCCTGACTGAAGGGTTTTTTACTAGGTATTCCTCAGTCGTTAATGCGAAAACAAGGGATTGAGTCCTCTTAAAAAACTTATTAATATTATACACCAGGAAGTAGGCTTCCGTCAACAACCAGCAACAAGAATAGTTATTATTTGCAGACGTTACTAAACACAAACTCCAGGCTGTGAAAATAAGATCCACATACAATTATTGGCATTTAGGGGAAGTGTACTTACTTTGTGTTCAATTTGATTTTTGCGCATGTTACCAATTGTCATTATAGCCAAAATTACCAGCAATTTAGTTATTTTTTCTAGGACTACACAACCATACAATATTTGTGTCGATTATTGTCTACAACCAACGACTTTGTAGAATTGAAAATTGTGTTTTTCAAGCTTGATGGAAATACGTGTTTTTTTTTTTTTAAACTCAAAGGGAAGATACAGAACGGACGGCCTCTCTAAAGTTCTCCTCATGTGGTACCCTGATTCGGTAGTTCGTCAGTTCAATACCGGCCACCAGCAATCCCGAGTCTTGACTATGATGTTGATTAAGTACCAGCTCCCAGGTCCGTGTCCATGAGACCTTCTAAACCCAAACGCACCGCATTATTTGCATTGATTTTTGTTTTTAATATGAGAAACCTGTTATAGATGCCTCTCTTCAAGTGTATATGTATATTTTAACTAGGACATTGTAGAGGGATGTCCAAGATCTGTTTAAGAGGACTCAATCCTTTGAGGAAGACCTTGGGAAAAACCTTCAGTCAAGATTGAAACCTTCGGTCAAGATTGCGGTCTCGACGGGATTTAAGCTAGCGGTTTAGCCGGTTCCCCCTCGAACACCGAAGTAAAGCAACCTCGGGCGTGGTCAGGAGAGAGTGGGTGACGCTAAGTCCTAAAACACACGTATACCGCTAGTTAGAGCAGATGGAGGGCTCGATTGGATTGGATTGGATATTGCTTAACGTCTCATATTATTGCACTTTGGGTATTCCAGACGATGAGTGGTGATAGATGTGGATGAAGTATGAACAGCGAAGGGAGGAGAGGAAACCCGGTACCGGCACGTAGCCTACTCCTTTCGAAAAGAACCAGGGGACCAACGGCTTAACATCCAATCCGAAATGACGGTGTAACCTTGACAGTCAAATAGGTTCATCCACTAACTCGGACTGCCGAGCAGACGTCGAGGAGAACGAAGCCGTTACACTAGTTACACTGTTACCAGCGGTATACGTGAGTTTCAGGATAGAGCGGTCACCCACTTTACCCCTTACCACGCCCGATTCTGCTTTACTAAGTTAAGCACCGAAGTTAAGTTAACTTCGGTGTTCTAGTGGCTTAACCGCTGGCGAGAGCTAGTGTAACGGCTTCGTTCTCATCGACGTCTGCTTGGCAGTCCGGGTTGGTGGAGGAACTTATATGACTATCAAGGTTACACCGTCCTTTCGGATGGCACGTTCTGCTACCTTATAGAAAATCACACTTGGAATTATTTTCCTTCGCAGTTTGCCATAGGCTTGCATAGGGAGGGACCAGTTTTGAAGAATATACCATGCATCCCTAAATCTGATTAGCTTGTGTATTTTAACATAAATAATTATTACTAAAACACATTTAATACAAGAGAAGTAGTACACTGGTATACATATTAGCCTAGATACCGGTACCTACAGTGGGATAAAGGGATTAATAGGCAATTTCTCAATCAATTAATCAATTATGAAGGAACAGACTAACAAGATTTATTATTAGTTAGCCTTTTTTTAAAGTTTAATTTCGAAATGTCATTGAATTATTGGAATTGATTGGTTATTGGCTACTGATTTGTTTTGAGAAAGGATAGGACTGGTTCCCGCCTAAAAACAAATCAAAGCACTGCCTTTGTGTATATGTTTGTTGCCAGCCAGCAGTGGTTGAAACTGCATTTCTCCTGCTTTGTTGTTGTCAGCGATATCACATGTCAAAATAGCTACATAACCTAAAACTTAGCAGGTCTACTTCGGCCTCGGGCCAAGAAAGATCACAAACGATTTGTCTATTTGTACAATGATTTCATTATCTAGTAGAGCAGGCTGGTTACTGTCACTGATATTTGTAAATATAATGTAGGCCTAGCCCTACATCCTTTTAAGTTTATTTTGACAATAGGTTTAGGTCGTGGTGGTAAGGCCAGGCATTCTTCCTTTGCTGTCGTTGGCCTAAATGAGTTAAAATTGCTTATCAACAGAGATACACAGAGACACAGGTACGTTACTTATTGAGTGGGCCCAGGAATAGAGTTGGTTTCACTTTTAGAACAAATCAAATAGCCCTATGGCTCTAGGTACCTAGGTACTCTTTTGGATGGCCCTACTTACATTCAGTTTACGGAAGTCCTGTGTAGAGTAGGCCTACTAGCCTTTTGCCTAGTACTATTCCTGTTAAACCCTTGCGTCTTAATATCCCAGGGACTTGTTGTAGATTGACCTTAAGTTGCTTTTTTAATGAGAACATTAAAGTTGGGCTACCTGAAAGTACCCTTTGTAGCCCTACACATGGTTTTGGAATCCTGGGGCTAATTGGCCAGGCTTTAGGTAGGAGGCTATTCTCTTACCTTTGCCTCTTGCCGGCTGTTGTAGCATGCCTTAGCTTAGCCCTCATTTTTACATGGAGCAACACTAATGAGTAGGCCTACTAACCTACTAGCCCTACAGCATAGGACTATTTATGCAAACCATGTCTAATGGCCAGACGCTAAATTAGGGATGGAGCATTTAGCTCATTACCTATTCATAGCGTAGGCTACTGCAGACCTATTTGTTCAGCATGCAACGTAGGTTTAAGGTAGAGTTAAATTGAAGATGTGCTTACTGATTTCTTGTTAGGCTCTAAGCCACCAAAGCTTTGATCTTCATGTGAAATTGTGGTAAATTTCTAATATTCCACCAAAATTAGAATTTAAGAAGTGTTGATAAATGCTTCCCTATGCTATACTGTGGGAGTCTCTTGAGATCTAGTGTCCAAGAGGACTTAAGCATTTTAAATATTATGTTACATTAAATTTCAAGGCGGCTTTTGACAGTGATCTTGGATCACAAGTACTCCCTAGTATTATATTATGCGCTAATACCTGCCCCAGCTTGCCTTAATCATGAAATTTCGTCCCATATCTATTAGGTACTGAATCTGAACTTGAAGATAGGCTATAGCCTACTTTACCAGATTATGAGACAATTATTTTCTCTATTTTGCTCTAACAATAGGCCTAAATAAAATCATAGCTCACAATTAAGTACCTAGGCCTACCCCTATTGCACCTAGAACTTTAGGTACTTTTCTTATTGACCCAAAACTTGCATTTAATGGCCTTAATGGATCTATTGTCTAGTAAAAAAAAATCTTTTTCTTTCCTTTTTTTATTCAAGTTCCTTTTTCATTCAACCAACTTTCAAACATTTCCTTTGACTTTCAAAATATCGGTAAGAGCTCTGAAATAGCCTTATCTGACATTTATTTGGTGTCCAGTTACTGTGTTCGTATTTAAAACGTAATAGGCCTACCATGGAAACCGACAGTGAAGCGTAAAGAATAAAGATAGAGTGCAGTTCCTTTCTTCAATGACAAAAGGCATAGGCCTAGGTCTTAAAACACAGTTTACCCGCAACAACAACACTATTAATTAAAAGTATTATTTGGATGATAGTAACATGCAGGATGCCTTTAGATATAAGTTGGCACCAAGACCACCTTCACTGTTCGACAAAGTCTTCTTTTGTTAAACACTGAAACTATATGAGGATACAAGGAACTCACATATTGTCACTAATTTGGGCTCATTCCCCCATGTACATTAAAGGGCCCGTTCACCTCTTTAACAAGTTATTCTTAAAACCAAGTACGAACATAAAAATTAAGTTCATTGTGTATATTTCCAGACCTACGTCAATAGGGGTCTTTAAATTCATCGGCGCGCTTCGGGTCAGGCGAGGTGTTGCAACACAGCATAGCTACTAGCGGCGAGTAACGCGTGAGGCAGGTCCCGGTCTATCTATCGAGATAGTCTGTTCTACTGAAAACAAAGCGGAAGGCCTGCGATCATCTGATTAACAATACGTTACAGTTAATCCAACACCTGTTTTTCAAACACATACGTTGTTGTCGTCAATTTAATGGAATAAATATTATATTGGCACGTTCTTATAAAGTTATATGTTGCCAATCATGACAGGTAGGCCTAATAGTGGAGTTGAATAAGTATTGCCTATACAACAACATAATACACGCGATAGCGATTCTTACACACACACAAACACACACATATGATACAGAATTACTTGCACTTCCAAACGCTATGGGCTAACAGCAGTTTCCGTAATCATGCAAATGTCAGGATTGCCAGTGGTGAGGATCGACCGCGGACCTCCCGAATAACTCTTGCGCGTTATGCATGTAGGCCTACTACATCTATCCGAAAACCGATTAACAATGTATCATTATCCCAAGCGGCATTTTATTTTAGTTTCTCATGGAATACTCCGTATATTTATTATTTAAAGCCGCCTTATGACCACACTTGTGTATACAGAATGAATCACAAATCTATGTTGCCTGTTAGATCAGTTTCTGTTCGTAATTGTAGACATAAACAATGAGGAGGTATGCTTACTATATTACGCCAGACATCAATGTTTCTCTATTGTACTGATGGATGTTTTTTTCCAAAGCTTTTCGAGGCGTAAAATATTGAGAACATCTTTGAAAACTATCATCTGCCCAAAACTACTATATGCTTAGTTATTATACACTGCGCCGACTCACGTTCAAGCAATTCACTAATAAAGTCACTCTCGTCGCAACAATTTGACTCTTTGTCGGTTGACATTTTGACACTTTGTGTACAAACTCTACACGAACACTACTGAATAGAAATCGCTTGCCCTGTAACGTATAATAAACATTCTTATTTTTTTGTACCTATTACACCACTCCTCAATGTCATCATGAACGTTTGATCGAAACGAGTGCACGTGTCCAACTGATGTGAAGAGGTCTGCGTAAGGTTTCTGGGCAGTGTTTAATGTTTATTCTCTTCCTTCTTAGTCCCATTAGCTTATCGCTTTTTGTTTATATCGTTCGAGTATGCAGGCACACCCCACTCATAATATATCTTATGGTAAAAAGATTAGAAGAACCATTCCAAACACAAACAAAGATTAAAAAATCCACATCAACAACATATTCGACAAAAGGATGAACAAATAACCTACTGGCATCGGCAGTAAATATATATTTCGGCTAGGTGTACAGGGTTTTGTATGTATATACAGTAAGTGCGCTGTGCGCTTATCAAGTCGATTGTCAAAACGACATAACTTTGTAAACACCTCTACACTTGACACTTGAGCCGAATAACACATGTCATGCGTTTTTATTTCAACCTAATTTGAAGCGAGTATGCCATACTTGACTACATGTCATATCCCCCCTCGCCAAGCATCTTTAAATGTCCAATACGATAACTCAGTTCGCCGCGCGACACCCGGCTACTCGACTCCGAAGCCAAGGCCGTGTCGTGCGTTGTTGCCAGTACAGCGAAGTGGCGAAAACATAGTCAATTTCATTACATATTTAACAATTAACATATGGTGATTATGATTATTTTCGAGAAAGAATTGTTGTAAATGGAGTCTACTTAGGTATATAGAGTCTGGGTACACCTTTACATAAGAGGTGAACGATCCCTTTAAACTACCATGTACTGACACATATATTGTCCTGGATGGTCGTACAACTTTGCGTGTAGCATTAGTGATGTAGCCACGTCATTTTGTTACCATACCTACTAGGAAGTAGGCCTATATATATAGTAAATAAATATTTCATGTTGTGATTGTGAATAAATCCGGCTCAGCATGTTTAGTTGTGTTTGACGGACACAGGGAACCGTCTAGCACTAAGCTGGTAGGAAAAACTAAGCTGCAGTTACCAAAGTTAGTAAATAAATTATATAGTATATATAATAGTATATAATATATGTGTATATATAATATAGTATATAATCTACTATGCAGACGTTTTAAAGGTATTGGTTGCCTCTTATGTTTTTCTACCGTTTTTCATAATAAATTTTGCTGTGGTACATTTCGCTTACCTCATTGAGTAGTAGCGCTTCATTTGCAGCTGCTTAGGCTGTGACTGTGAGCTTTAGCTTTGATATACTGCCAGTCCACCAACACCTTTAATAGATCTATCCATCCTTCCCCTAGGCTAGATGGCAAACATTGGGATGTATTGTAGTTTGTATAGGGTGACCTGACGTCCCGGAAATTCCAGGACAGTCCTGTTTTTTCGTAATGTGTCCCGGTGTCCCCAAAATGTTTTTGGGGACACTGTTTTGTCCCGGAATTTGAAAATGCCCGTGTTTCAGCAATCTTACCAATACGCCTTGTGTTGTTGTGTTTGTGCCTTGTGGAGTTTGTGTTGCTCAGGTTAGCCTTTCCTCGTCTCTACGTCTACTAGTAGAGTCGGGCGCGTGTTGGGCCTAGTCAGTCAGTTCCTGACCTTGAGTGGGGTGTAGGCCTATTTCGTGTTACAGTCGTGCTCCTCTATTTTAATTGCGCATGTCACAGTGCAGTGCCTCCGAGAAGAACGTGTGGGTTTTGTTTTCGTTTCAATTGCAGTGCAGTTGGTGTTATTGTGATGGGTGAACGAAAATGAGTTTTAATGACGATTTGCGAAAAGAATACGCATTTCTAGCTCGCTGTGATGAAAGTAATAGCAAGGTTAACTGTACTCTCTGTCGCGCGGCCTTTCCAATCGAACACGGGGGGCGCACGGACATAAAACACCATGTGCAATCAAAAACACACAAATCCGCAATCGACGGTAAAGCTGACGGTTATGAATGATAAGTTTCTTTTCATCTAAAAAGTTCGATAAAACTGAAACAAAACTCGCAGTCAAAACGGACTTTCCGTATCTTAAGCAATCTCTGATTGTAGATAAAGTTGAATGCACAGTATCGCTCAAGGTGTTCGTTTATTTCGGACATTGTTAACCACTTGGAAAAGAAAAAACACAAGAAAGCCTTGTCTGCTAATTGCACCAGTAAGAAAGCGCTGCACTCTCAAGGCAAAGGCCAGCCCCCAACCCAATCCAACCTGTCTCAGATCTCACTACAGGCTATCTTGAGGGAAAAATTGCCCAAAAAATTTCTTCTTCCGGCGGTTGGGGCTTCGCCCCAGACCCCTCGTAGCCCACGCAGGTCCACACTAAATGAAAGTACACGTGTCCCGGATTTTGCTTTTAGAATTATGGTCACCCTAAGTTTGTAGCGTTCAAAGCCTGCCGGGAGCTGTGAACATCCCAGCATCTGCAATTCAGTCCGTTTAGTACGCGTTCGTTTCTCACTCGGACATTTAAAAAATTAAATTGATATTGAAATATGTTTGCTTCTTTGCTCGTGCTCTATCGTGATTAGGCTACACTACAGTCAAGCCCAAGCTAGATTGGCCACAGCTCCTGCTTGAATCCCTTTCAAAATCCCTTTCATTATTTAACAGAGTGAGTTTTTCATGAAAGCTTAAGAAAAGTTAAAACTTTCAAGCTCAAAACAAATCAGATCTTCGCCCAAACTATGTCCTTGCAAACCGGAAAACCGTTTGAGTATTTTATAGACTTGGTATGTCCAATCTGCTATTTTCAACAATTTGGATACGGAAGCAAGTCAGTCGGCACACAGCATGCATGAATTTTCATTTGAATATCCATTGTTTGGTATTCATATGTTAAAATAAACCTAGTTGAATTGAATGTCAAAAGCCCTTTTAAAATTAATAGAAAACTATGATGTCAGTTACGCCCTTTTGCCATCATTTAACACGACGCCCGCAACAGAGCTTAGGGAAGATTTTTACTTTTGTCTCGTACGAATACTTAATAATTTCCATATATCAGTAGGGTATATCAAGGTCAAAAAGGTTGTTGAAATTGAAAATATCATGTTTTTGGCACTTACGCCCTTTTGCCACAGTATATCAACGTACCGGTCAAACCTTATGAATGGTTTTAACTTTACTGTCATATAAATACTTAGGCCCCTAAAGGAGTATTTAACCGCTAAACTCAAAAATTATATTTCATTCAGGCTAACTAGTAATGAATTTAGCAATCATCAGAAAAAGTTTTGGGGCCACCATGACATCCCAAAAAATTGTCAAACGTGACATTTTTCGAGCTAGGTCCCATTCGGCAAAAATCTCCCATAAGAAATAACATGGGGACAATCTTTATGCCCCGTGACCTTGGAGGATTTTGATCCAAAATTTTTTTTGCCATTATTGACTTACTCTACACCCTTTTCTGTAAATTCCCTGTATTTTGTTTTGTAATTTGGGCAAGTAGTTCGGTCAAAATATGCTGATTACCAAGACGGGGTGTGATTTTGGAATGCATATTTTTGCATGTTTGAGGGTATATTTGGGCACAGTTTCATGACACGATGTAAAAAATGGGCATTTTAGATTAGTACTATGCTCTAGTATCTATGTGGACCAAAAAAGAAACAGGTTAAAGCCGATTTAAGAAATTTCCCAAAACATCAATTTTCGCAAATTTCTGGATCAAAAAAAATGAAAAATTCGTGTTAAATCACAGTTACAAGATAGGCCTATAATTTTTTAAACTGTCATTTTAGTGTAGTTTTGTGCTTTAGATCGTGTGGTAAAAAATAATTTTTTGACTTAATAGCCCCTTTAATAATTTGCACATTTAAAAATGTAAAAAAGTGTGTTGAAATTGAAATATCATACTTAATGTTCACTTACGCCCTTTTGCCACCGTATATAAACGCACGAGTCGAAGCTTATGAATGATTTTAACTTAACTGTTGTAATTTTATACTTAATAATTATTTGAACATTTAAAAATGTCAAATAGTGTGTTGAAATTGAAAATAAAAACATATTTTTTCTCTTACGCCCTTTTGCCACCGTATACAAACACACTGGTCGAAGCTTATGAATGATTTTAACTTGAATGTCGTAGAAATATTTAATGTGTTCATATTAATGTAAAAAATGGTTGAAATTGAAAAAAAAAACATTTTTGCCACTTAACGCTCTTTTGCCACTTTATCTCAAGACACACGCGGAGGAGCTGCGGGGACTTTCAATTGCTTAGTATGGTCTACTGAGGATGTGTGCAAATTTTCAGCTAGTACCGAATTTTGTCCTCGTTCATCATATACCAATGTCTATCTTTCCCGGGCTATAAGTAGGCCTAAATGAGAATTGACCTATTTTTACTTAAATTTTTGAACACATCAAGATGTACGCAATATGCTCCTATGTTGGTATTAGGTAGGCCACCGCCTAGGCATATATGAATCATGCTGTTTGTGGTAGTTCATGGGGTGGGGATACACGAATATTTCAAAAGTGATTTCAATGTGCAACAGGTTTGACAAGTACTTTGATACCGACCACATAGGCCTAGGCCATGCATGCTTATCAATGACTTCCCACCAGTTGGCTTTCAGGTGTGTTGGAAGTAATAGTACCGTATGGGTAGGTGGGTAATCGTCCTCCCAGGAATCTAATTCTGATGACAATAATAGGCCACGCCTCTTCAAAATGGTGTGTAAGTTTGTGTAGGCCTATAATAGCGGTGGATTGTTTCTTTGACATTGCATAATATCATCATTATTTCGTACTATGCGTTATTAATTTTTGTATTCGGTTCTTATTGTAAAGTATTTATTTATACACGAAAAGTAGGCTTACCTATTTTGTGATTTTTTCAAGTTTACCCGCCGATATCTTCTTTTCCATAATTACCTTAAGTTGTGGGCTGAATGCAATACCAAAACAATAGAGATTTTGTGCAGTCAAAACTGGAAAACCACCAAAATGAAGTGGGTAACTGAGATGAGGTGACCCTTGCGGGGAGTCAATTTCATCGTCGGATTCGTGCACGCTCATTATTACTTGCCAGTCCCAAACTTCGCGTGGGAGCAGCTGACCGAGTATCTGCATTGACAGCGGACTGCAGTGCAGTGTGGCAGTCTTCGGCCTTGCTCGGCTCGATCGCTGTCATGTCGAGTTCGGGTAGGTAGAGAGGGGGTGGGGGTTGGCCGGTTAGGTCATGGGAAAGTGGAGAAGATCAATGTTTACTCATTAGTTGGGATTTGGAAACAAAGCAATGAGTAGGTTGGTTTTTATTTTTTTAATATTTATTTTTGTTATTTGTTAATGTAGGCCTACAGTATAATGTAGTAAGGTAATATTTTTAGTTTTGTGGCTACCGGTAATTTACGTTTAAAAAAAACGGCAACCGGCTAAGGGGGTCAAAAACTGGCCGGATGGCAACCCTAGGCATGAATGCAATGTTACCATGCCAATACGTGACTTTTTGTGTGCTCCTGTCAATAATTTTTCAATACTCTGCAGACACAAATTTCTGCTAACAGGGTTTCCCACCCTTGTACACAGTATCATGATGCCGTTGCAATAGGCCTAGTTTTCCTAGGATTTCGAGACACTTGTGTACTTTTTTGTGTCAATAGTTTTTCCTACAGTTGCAAACATGAAACTCGTGTTTATAGAGGCAATGAAGCATCACCAAGTGTCTTAGGTTTTGAAACAGGTGAAGCAAAAAGTATGGCCTTTTTTAGAACACACAAAAGTTTTGTGATGACATAGGCAGAAATAAAACATGATTTCATTACTTATCAAGTAATGAATGCATGAAATGGAAGACCAAACATCCCTGTGTAATTAATATGGTAAGGCATACCTACCGATTAAGTTAAGACCTATCAAATAATCATGTTCTTCCTATTTTTCTTTTGAATAAAAAATCCAAAGAATCTAGGTGACCTACCGTATGCATCTGTTACACAATTACGTACAAATTCAACTCTGTTTAGGGCTACTACAAATATTCTTGGAATAGTTCCAGTGTCTCAAGCTGGTAGTAGTAGAGAATATTTAGTGAATACTAGCTGTGTATCATAGTACTTAAATAATAATGTTGTTAGGTCCCGGTACTCCCTCAGTATTAATATGTACCGGTAGACCTATATTTATTTCCTCTAATTTCTAACCAACTCTCTATTAATCATTTATTTTCCAGGTGTGCTATGAATGCTATGAAAACACGAACTTTGTCAAGAATGTATTCAACAGAGCAGATGGTTGGAAAAGAACATGTGGATGATATTCCTCTTGATCGAATTAGAAACTTTAGTATAATTGCACATGTTGACCATGGCAAAAGCACCTTAGCTGACAGATTATTGGAAATGACGGGTGCAATTTCTGAAAATTTAGGACAAAATCGCCAGGTTTTAGATAAACTTCAAGTAGAGCGTGAAAGAGGAATAACTGTAAAGGCTCAGACGGCTTCACTGAAGTATGAAGTAAATGGCTGCGAATATTTATTGAACCTTATTGATACACCTGGTCATGTGGATTTTGCAAATGAGGTGTCTCGATCTCTAGCTGCCTGTCAAGGTGTGATTCTACTTGTAGATGCAAACTCCGGTGTTCAAGCCCAGACGGTAGCGAATTTTTATCTGGCTTTCTTAAAAAACTTGGTTATAATTCCAGTTCTAAATAAAGTAGATTTAAAAAATGCAGACCCTGATCGAGTAAAAGGACAGCTGAAAACTTTATTTGAGATTCCAGAGACAGATATATTGTCAGTAAGTACCCATTTGTCCTATTATTAAAATTAAGATAAATTATTCAATACCTAACACTGATTCATATGTTTTACTTGTTGCGAAAATTTTTAATGCATTAGATATTTGGGGGCTTCAATAGTTGCTGTTGTTTTGGCATTTACCGTAATGTTGCATGAAGTCGAGCATCTCCTGAAATCCAGAATGTTTTACCAGTGCTGGTACCTACCTAGTTTACAAATGCAAGTACACCCGTGTTCATATTTTAAAAAAAGGGGCCTGGAAGATACCTACCATTATCGACCTCGCTTGTGAATATTCGGTTCGTTCTGGTGTCACTAGGTGCACTATATTCACAGAGCTATCACTCGCTGACGTCATCTAACAGGCTGTAAGAAAGCATGGCGGCCCTATTTTAGTTTACTTCAGCATTTGGCCTACGGGACTTTCAAACACTACGCCCTGTAGTTAATATTAGAACAATGATTGTATATATTAATTATTAATGGATTCACCAAACACTGCATAACCTTAGTAGTTAGTAGGCCTACAGGCTTACTTCTAGTATAGAAATCAATTAGGGCCAGTTTTTCTAGTGACATAAATAAGGCAGCCGTCGTCTAGTTTTGTGTATTTAGTGCAAGCTTGGTGTGACTTTTCAAGGTGCCTTTTAGAACAAATCCGGGATTTGCTGAGTGAGTGTCGGCGGTGTTGGTAAAAGATTCCCTTGATTTACTTCCGAACGATGGTGTACATATTCAGGTTATGTTTACAGTTGGATCAGCAATGAAAACAAAGAACTTACTGGTACTACTGTATTATTTTCTCTTCTTCTTATCCTATGCCCACATTGACATATTCATGTCATCATGTGTCTTGACTCTTGACAACCAATAAAGGTAAGGTTCCTGTTCCTTTCTGTCCATGCACCTAGGCATCCCTTTCAATGTTCTGCAGTTGAATAGATGTTGCCTATCATGTTTACCATTCCCACAAAGTTTACATATGCTGTTCTCAATCATTCATCCTATGCAGGTGCCTTGCTAGGAAATCATGACCAGCACCTAGTCTTAACTCTGCTGTTGTTGTACTTGTGCTATACTTGGTTGTTCCATTGTTTCTTCTTTTCCTTGTGTAAACAAGCTCACTCCACACTTTATCCTCTATATCCTATACTAAAAATTTAAAAAAACAAAGTATGATTGGATGAGGTAGCGAGCGAAGCGAAGATTCCATTTCACTACACTGGAGAAAAAAATCCGGAATGTTTTTTTCTTTTTTTCTGTATTTTTGTGTGTTTGTCAGCACGATTCCGGCTAAACCGATACGCCAATAGCAATGAAATTTTGTGGAGGCCTTCGAAATCTCTGAACTTAGAATTGCCACGTTTTTGAGCGCAATCGAAAAATTATTTCTCATGAAAATCGCAATTTTACGATTTTTTTTTATTTTTAAAACATTTCTTCAACTTTTAACACCTACATGCTTTATCCGGTTTTAATGATTTTTTCACAGAACCTTAATTTTATGAATTAAGATATTCGTGTGAAATTTGAGCACAATTGAAAAATTATTACTCGTGAAAATCAAATTTTTACGTTTTTTCTTTTCTTTTTTTAAACAATTCTTTGACTTATAACACCTACATGCTTTATCCTATTGTAATGATTTTTTCACAGAACCTTAATTTTATGAATTAATATATTCGTGTTAAATTTAAGCGCAATCGAATAATTATTTCTTATAAAAATCGCAATTTTACGATTTTTTTCTTTTTTTAAATTACGATTTATCAAAAGAATTTAAAATTTAAGTTAATTTTGTATTTAATTTAATTAAATTTAAAAAAAAATCTTCAACTTTGTAATGATTTTTCCACAGAACAACAGAAAATCCGCATAACACATGGCAGCTCAATGCACCAATTACGCTCATCCAACAACGCGGCGGGACTTAAGCGTTTTCCTAGTATAGGCTCATCCCTAATAGGCTGCCATGCCTAGCCTACAGCATTGATTAAAGAAGGCCTACAGTGCCTACAGTCAGATATTTATTTATTTATTTATTTATTTTTATTTATATATTAATATTTGCATTTATTTGTACAACATTTGACATGTAAGATTAAAAATAAATAAAAATAAACTACTATGTTCCAATATTTATCTGATTACAAATTCAACCAGTAGCGTAACTAGGAATAATTCTGGCAAACAGGGTGGGGGGGTGCTCCACTAGAAATTAATTGGAGACATTTACAAGAACAAAACACAACTGCTATAGGGGCCTATAGACTAGGGTACTGATTTAGAGTATGCCTACAGTTTCACCTTACTTTTAGCAATTTTAATATTTATACTACATATATGAAAATGTGTTCCATAGATATCTGCAAAACTTGGCACTGGTGTGGAAGATGTCTTGAAAGCAGTTGTCGAAAGGATACCTCCACCGCCAGCTGACCGCTCAGCACCATTTAGGGCCTTGCTATTCGACAGTTGGTACGATCGATACAAAGGAGCTATTGCTCTTCTGTACATAACTGACGGGGCGGTAAACATTGGTGACGAGATAAGCTCTGCTCACACTGGAAAGAGTTATGATGTCAAGGGTCTAGGTTTACTGAGACCGCATGAAGAACCTACTACAAGGCTGTAAGTTAATTTAAACATTATCTTCTAAAAAATACCCATATTTGGCTAGTTATGTCGTCTCATGGTAGACTTCTACTGTACTACTTAATCTACAAGAGCACTGATGGGTCGTAACATTTTAAAATTGGAACACTGGGTATAAGTTGGGGTAACCAAATGTCGCGTTTTTTTCATTACAGTCCTGGTTTTCAGGCCCAGTAGACCAGCGGTTCTTAAACTTTTTGAAGCGCGTCCCCCTTTGCAAGAACAGGATGTCTAATTCCCCCCCACCCCCCATACCAAATAGGCCTATCAAAATTGATTTTCTGATTTAGCCTAATTCGAATGTTAAATCAAATATTGTGGTACCAATATGGATACATGCATTTGTGTAAACTTAATTTCTTCTTTCCTTGTCAATGTGAGCAATGCGCTTGAGATCTTGAACACAATACCTAGGTCATTATTTGGCACGATTGTTGACAGTGCAACTAAAAGATTTTTTCAGCGTCGAGACGGGTATGGTTCTTAAACTTTATGTATGTCAAGGCAGATAAGGCGGTTTTGCAAAGGTATGTGGAAGCAAACAGAAGGTAAGACATTAACTGCTTCATTTCTTAGTGATGGAAATTCATTTCAAAGAGACTAGGCCTACCAGAAGGCACTATGTCTTTTGTCTCGAACATTCCCTGCAATGTTCTGTCATTGATAGTTCGCCCAGTTCTTCTTGTGCTGTTAGCGACAGGTGAGCAGTCTTCACTTTTGAATTAAATGACTGTTTTACCCAGTCATAATGGCCGACGCACCAATCATTCTCGAAATAATGTTGGAATTGACTTGTATGTGTAGCCAGATGATTAATTATTAATTGTTTTAAGTCAATCACGTTCAAATCGTTTTCCTCCACATATTTACTTAGGAATGGGAACATGTCAAAGCATCCATTGGATACTTTACCCTCCCAAATGACAAGCTTTTTTGCAAATGCACTTATTTTTATCAAACAAAACTAATGAGTTTCACATTGTGCCCTTGGAGAAAAACATTCAAATCATTAAGACGTTAAAAAATATCAGCAAGATAACACAAACTACTCAGCCAGTTCTCATCCAAAAGGTGATCAGCTAGTGATTCATTGGCATCCAGTAAGAAGAAGACGGATCTCTTCTTTTAATTTCACCAACCGTTGCAAAACTTTCCCCCTCGATAACCATCTGACCTCAGCGTGAAGAAGAACCTTATCATGATCTGAACCCATGTCCTTGCAAAGAATTGAAAGTAGGCTCAACTGCAGTGCCCGACTTTTGATGAGGGAAAGCTTCTTTTAAAACTTGGTGCAGTTCTGGTGCAAGCTGTTTTGATGCACAATAATTATGCAGTGAGTAAACGTAACAATAGTGTCGGTCAAGTTCTTAAAGGGGCTATTACCCCAAATAATATTTTTTACCTCAGATACTATAGCATAATACTACACCAAAATGAATGTTTAAAAATTTATATCTTGTAACTGTGATTTTACACCAATTTTTCAATTAATTGAGCCAGAAATTTGCAAAAATTGGTGTTTTGGGTAATTTCTTAAATCGGCTTTGACCTGCTTCTTTTTTGTTCCAAATAGATACTAGGGCATGGTACTAATCCAAAATGGGCCTTTATAACATCTTGTCTTGAAACTGTGCATAAATATACACTGAAACACGCAAAAATATGCATTCCTGAAACACACCCCTTCTTCGTAATCAGTATATTTTGTGACCAAACCACTTGCCCAAATTACAAAACAAATATAGAGGATTTACAGAAAAGGCTGTAGAGTATGTCAATAATGGCCAGTATTTATTTTGATCAAAATCCTCCAAGGTCACGGGGCACAAAGATCGTCCCCATGTTATTTCTTATGGGAGATTTTTGCCGATGGGACCTTAGCTCGAAAAATACCAAGTTTGACCATTTTTGGGGGGTCATGGTGCACCCAATAATTTTTCTGTTAATTTCTAAATTCACTACTAGTTAGCCTGAATGAAATATTTTTTAAAGTTTAGCGGGAGTTTAGCGGGGTTTTCGCCTACCCCTTTAATTTTTGCTATCAACCCCTTATTCTTTTCGGTCATTGCAGCTGCCCCATCTGTGCATAGGCCCTCAGATGCTGTTTGTCACTCCATGACAAATAGTTATTTTTGAAGAACTTGTTGAGTTTTTGAAAAATGTCTTCTCATGTTGTTCTTCCACTCAATGTTTTACAAAACAAGAAATCTTCATGCATTCGCGTTTTGTAACAATACCTCGCATACACGTAAGAAATTGTGCTTGATTTGCGTTATCCGTTGATTCATCAATTTAAAACGCGAATTTAGGGCCATCTTTGATCTTTATTAAGAGTTGATCTTGTAATTATTTACTCATTTCACTTATGTGTATCCCGACAATATCGTTTGAGATTGGTAATTGTTTCAGTTCTTCAGAGCATTTTTCTCGTGCATTATCTTGGTAATTTTTTATTGCTGCAGATTACAGTAGTGTTTTGCCGATTGTATGTGTTTTGTTTGCTTTGGCTATCAAGTATGATGCTTCATATGATCGCTGTGCTTTATTTGATAGTCTTGTATGCTCTTTTATGACAGTTTTTTGTTGTCCGAGCTCTTTTAATTTTTGTTGAAAATAATCAACTGTCTTGTTCTTCAGTTCTGAATGTTTGATATTGAAATGCCTCTTTAGTTATACGGGTTTCATGCTGTCGTTGGCCAACACCTCTGAGCATATCACACAGATGCCTTTGAGCATCATTCACAACTATTGAAAATGTAAATCCAAAATTAATATATTCTTGCTAGTATTTCCTGACTTTTTTTTGTATTTTCAGATGTAACTCTTGCGGTTTTGTTTAATATTTTATGGTCACGTGTTTCTTGTGGCTGAAGTGTGGGGTGGGTGGTAAATCACGAGGCCATGTTCCACCTTGTTGATCGTTTGTATGCTGTCTTGTGACCCACTTATCCATTGCAATGAGAATAAAGTTAACACCAATAACAATGAACTTCAGGGGTTATCACTTATAACACATTTTTCAGCTAGTTAAAATCACATGTTGTTGTTAATTCAAATAGTTTATACAAGCCTAGCTAGTAAACTCATGCACTATTCCTAATGGGTTTCAGATGACTTCACACAACTTCATGTGCGACTGGTGTGCAAAAATTACTTGGCGCCATTAATCCGTGTTAAGAGGAATCCTAGACTCCAAATGTTCTTAATGAATGCAGTAGACGTTCTGAAATAGTTAGAATTAAGAGGGCTTAATAAATGTGTTATTTTTTTGAATTTTTTGGCACTGGACATATCGGACAGTGCTCAAGTTCAAAATTGAAATTTTTAGCAGGTTTTTTAATCAATTAATTTATCACTTCCTTAACTAACCTAACTTAAGTTTTTGATTTATTGTATTTGGGTTTGTTACAATTTTTTCGACTGCCGGTTACATTTCAAATGTTGGGGTGGTTAGGTAAATCGAAGACATCGTTGCAACGCATTGAATCTGTATGAACCTTATACCATTACTGCATTGAGGTTGTAGAAACGAGTCAGTAGAATATATATCAAACCCGCCGCTAAAATTCATTTTGAACTTGGCATTTGATTCAATATGTTGAATTACAATTGTGATTCGGGTTATCCTAGTAAAAATTAAAAAAAATTATCCGCTTAATAAGCCTTCGTGACTTCACTTACTTTCATGCGACGTCTCTGCATTCATTAGAAATCTTCCCCTTAATCTCCCTTAAAGGGATTCCTTAAAGGGTGAATTTCATTGAAGATTCCTTAAAGTTGCATATCATTTGGCTGTTCAAACCAATCAAATATGTATTCTATTATCTGTTATTGATGTTTTAGCAACAAAACAATTGATACGAAGAAACGAAACAATTAAAAGCTGAAACCCTGTAAAAGCAGGTCTAAGGACTATACCCTACCAGCTGGCCACTTTTGACGCTTTAGAAAATAAATATACCTACCTTTTCGTGCCTAACAAAAAGTATCTCAGTGTTACTGGAAAAACCTCGGCTATATATTGACATTTTGCGTCGTACACATTTTTAAATCAGTGTAGGCGATAAAAATACGAGATTTGTTCCTATCCGCCTATCGTAGCCATGTTAAAATTACATTCTTTGCCCACCACACCCTAAAGTTAGTAGGTAGATACTGCGCCGCCCAAAGCCTTCCTGAAACTCTTCTTTAGGTATGTAATATTTAACCTTAAAAAAAGTTACTTCTAGCACAGAAAGTACATCGTGAAACGAAATTAAAGTCAAGTAAAAATAAGTCACAATTTTCGGCACTTTTAAGACATTGGTGTACGATTTGAAACACAACGTAAATTCAAAACCTAAAAATTCGCCCGAAATCACGTGCCGGTTATTCAACTCTGGACTTACAACTGGAGAATGAATTTTGTTTCGGTATCGGCTCCAACCTGCTACATAGTTTAATGGTTTTATTACTTGTTTGGGGTTGGATGGTGAGTGCAAACAATTGCCATGGTAGCTCCCAATGTTCACAAGGAGGCTCGGAAACTATACTGTGCAAACTAAAAACATTTAATGTGTAAATAATTTCATTTTTCTAACTTTACGGAGAATGCAGTGAAACACTCTTAGAATAGAAACATTTTTTATAACATTTACCACAAGTCCTGTGCCCCCTTACATGCAGCTCGCACCCCCCCCCCTCCCGGGGTGCGTCCCCCACTTAAGAACCGCTGCGATAGACGTCACCTGGGACTGGGATGTGACGCATAAATGTCCCGAAATAGGAATTCCATTGTAGGACAATTTTATTAATTTTATCGTAATTATTCCCAATTTTTTTTTCAAATAGTCAAATACCAACTTCATTTCTTTTGTAAATAGGCATAAAAAATGTGTATGTGGAAGTGCGTGTTTAATGACAACTTTCATAAGAGATACACTTTCTTAAGACAAAACACATAACGAAGCAACCCTTTATGCAATTAAAAGAGATAACATTCGCAAATACGCTATTGGATGTTTGAGAAACTGTAAAGTTGAAAGGTTCAGGAGAGAGTGTTTTGCATGTATTACATCACATAAAATAGTTCCTAAAAAACTGAAGTATTACCTTCTGGGATGTTCTAGACTGATTTTATCGGATAGTTTTAAATAAATAGCTATTAGGATTTTATAATAAGGATATTTTATATTACTGAGCTTTTTTTTTTTAATATGTAAAATATCAAACTGTGCTATTCCATGTGTAATTTTTGTTAAAACCATCTAGGCCTAATGGGAATACCCTAATTTTATGTATGTTCCATTTACCAGTGTTTTGGATAAAATATGTAAATGTAAAATTTGGGTATATTTCATTTGTGACTTGTCTATGTGTAATTTTTGTTGTGACCATGTGGGTGGATGTTGTAATAATTTGTAAACTATGTCCTATTGACCATTGTCTTTGTGCAATTTGTAAAATAGCAAACCATGCTAAAATAAAGATATACTACTACTACTTCTATGAAATTAAGGGCTTTTGAAAGAACATATATGTACATATATGTAAGAAATTCCAGGTTCCAGGTTTTTTCTATTAAAATGTGGTCACAATTGCATGAGTATTTTTTTATGTTTTAAAATTTGTGTTCCATTTTGGCTACAGTTTTCTCTTTGTTGTCAATTTAATCACATCTTTGACAAGGTTTTGTAGGCCCATGCTTCAGCAGCTTCACATCCTAACATAATTTATTGTGTAGTGTTGCAGGACAGGTGGGGTATTTGGCATGCAACATGAGATCTTCTAAGGAAGCCTTCATCGGAGATACGCTGCATTTAAAAGATGTTCCTGTCAAACCACTGGCAGAATTTAAACCTACTCAGCCAATGGTGTTTGCTGGAGTCTACCCCTTGGACCAGTCGCAACATGTTGCACTGCGAAGTGCCATCGATAAACTAGTTTTGAATGATTCTGGTGTCACCGTGGCAATTGATTCAAGGTAAAACAATATTCAATACCATGATCTTAGCATTATCTACAGTCGTATTCACTTTGGGTTTAAACCTCGTATCCAGGTATAGTGGAAGACAGAATTAAAGTCCCATTTCTCCAAATCAGCCAAGCGGTAAAAGGGTTGATGTCAATCTCCAGGGGTCCTACTCCACCCGCCGCCTATTACACAGTTGCCAATATACCTGTTATTAGCTATTGTAAGAAACTGACCGAAAGCAGTTTGGCAATTTGGCAACATCGTAAAATAGTTTAGAAGCTTTCATTTCCAGAGTTAATATAGGCGATAAATTGACTACAGGGTTGCTTCTTTTGTACAATAATGCGTCTTTGTATGAAAAGTTTCTGGACTTGAAGGCCGTCTTACAGTTTACAGTAGTTTTCATGTTACAGCCCTAGAACAAAGTCTTGTAGCACAATTAATTCTTATTCAAACTTGAGCAGCTATTAGTGCACGGTGAGTAAAGCCTTGTTTTTCTTTCAATGTGCGTGAAATGGTTCACAATGTTGCCATAAGGCCTGTTTTGGTCTAGTGCCAAAATTCCCATTCGCAACACGGCCATAGGAACCAATGCTGTAGGTGTAGGCTTGATACAAATATGTGACGGTTTCTTAACATTTACAAGAAACAAAATGTACAAATTAAAACAGTTTACTATGTATGTGTATACTACTACTAATGTCAATTGTTGGCATATGAAAAGAAGAAGACTATTAACTAAATATAAGAATGGTGGTTAATTTATTTCTGTGTACGTAGATAGATATGTAAATGACAATAGAACAATCAATAACAATACCTACACAAAAATATAATATGCGATGATGAAGGCCCTACGTATACCTAGTGCTGCCCCCTATGTAGTAATAACATCATAACAAACAAGCTCTATAGAAATGGCTTGATTGTATCAGGTCAATAGTAATAACATTGCAGTTGCTATCTCTCACGTATCTGAAGGTGTTTAAATCGGTATCAGAATGGTAGAATGGTGGCATATCACCAGCACTGTAGATTCAGTATGATATTAAACTTAATAATGTTCATATACAAAACATAATGCAAATGTAAACCTGACTGATTGATTGATAAACAAGATATAGGCAGCTCTTCATATGCTCGTAACATCTTCTACATTCTACATTGTTTGTAGCTGTTATGTATGCCATACATCAAGGATTGATTTATCACTTTTAATTAATCGGGAAACACTCTCATATAGGTGTGATTGATTTCCACATCAAGGATTGTCTTTCCCATTACGTGGGTAGGCTTTACTTTACTGACTATGTACAATGTATTGGTGTTATTACATCAAAATACATATGTGCAATAAATAACAACTGAACTGAACTGAACTGCTTCGCATTCACACTCTCGTACTTGTAGACATTGCTGTAGTCAAACAAATGACATTCGTGATTATAAAGACAAGTAGGGATGCACATGATAATCGATATTATCGATCAATAATTAATAATGGATATTATTTGGATAATCAATAACCAAAATTCATTATCGATTATCGAAATATCAAATAATTCGTCAATGGTGGCACGAACTAAACTCCGAGATTATCTCACGTTGTGTCATGCACTGGCTGGGCTGATGGTGTCACACTCGAGATTTATGTTTGGCAATGAGCTATCAGTTGATAACGGAAGTCAAATACATGACAGCGAGGCAGCAAATGGAACGTGATTGTATTGTTTGGACTTACTTGCCACACTTGAGGTTTCACTTATAGGTCCAAACAGGCTTTGTTGGTGATATCGATATTATCGATAATATCGATTCGATAATGACATTACCATTTAGATAATCGATATGAAAAAAGTATCGATGTGCATCCCTAAAGACAAGTGTAATCTTCTGTTCTAGTCCTGCCCTGGGCCAAGGTTGGCGGCTAGGCTTCTTGGGACTCTTGCACCTAGAAGTGTTCAATCAACGTCTGGAGCAAGAGTATGGGGCCCAGGCGGTTGTCACTGCTCCCAGTGTCACATACAAAAGTGAGATCAAATATTATTTGTGTTCATTTTTCAGTTGGTAAAGCATTTGTACATTAAGCCGGAGGTTCTGTGTTCGATCCGCAGTCGGGGCAAACTTTTACAACCATTGTTGTCATTCAACAAACATTAATCTCAAAGCGGGCTTGTGCTTAAAGGGATTATCTCATCATGAAAATCGTATTAATAATTTGTTTTGAGACACTAATTTAAATACGCCAAAATAAAAATTAAAGAAATCGGCCAGCAATTCCGCTGTATTTTATTTTATTTTTTACTGAAATGCTTTGTGTTGGCCACGCCTCCTCTCGTGACGTCAACTGTGGCTTAGTCCTAGGTGGTGGCATGCGAGCAAGACAAGCGCCCTGTGTAAGTGTAGTCAGTCACGCATGGCAATCGCTATACTTGCAGCATCTTCCGCATTCTTTTTCGACTTTATTTTGTATTTTTGGTTATATCCGGGGCCAAACAATATTTATTTGAACCTGAGTTGAGTTTGCAGCAGATTAAAAAAGCTGCAGCGGCAGGCAGCTGAGAAAAGGCCAGTACTGGGCTCATCAATTACCAACTACGCCTGGAGGTAATGTTGTCTGATAAATAATGGTGTGCCAGGGAATGGATATTTTACAATCACGTCGCCGTTTGTAACAGCGAGAAGCTAACTGTGCTGTTGATAGTAGGGGTGTGATCCTTAACCGGTTAACCGATTAACCGCCCATGGCTGAAAAACCGATTTGTGGTTTGTCTGCGTCTGTTAACCGTGAGTATAACTATGGCCCATGTAAACAACACAAGTGAAAAAAACAATAATGTTTTTTGAATGTAGTGTAGTGTAGCTGTCAGCTGGTCGCCATACTCGAGTGGATCTCGGTAAAGTTGCACGTGTATTTGGATGGCGCAAGGATAATCGTAGCCACCCACTCAAGGTCGTGACTCTTGAGTCACTGTGACACCGTGAGAAAGATCGCGGGAGAGAAAGAGAGCAACTGAGCGTGAGCTTGGCTGGAATGGGATGAATTCGAGATAGGGTCCAGAGTATGTTATTGATGACGTTAATGGCAGGCCTACTGATGATGCCCTGTGGACCCATATGGGGAAGAAAGCCTACTACAGTACCTGGAGGAACTCAACTCCTCATATGCAGTAAAGTTTACGTGGGAAATGTCACGTACCCTGATCAACTTCCTTGACGTTGACATCTCCATCGAAGAGGGCCAAGACCTCGCACACTATTGCCACCGCATTGTGAATGCTTTTGTTGTTCGAGGTTATCCCTAAGATCAAATCGAACAACAAGTGTACCGCCCCACCACTTACAAACCTATCAAGTCTACAACTACCCAAGAAGACACAATACCCTTGGTGACACAGTGGCACCCTGGCCTACACATCCTCAACGGGATCCTCAAGAGAGATAGCCACCTCCTTGCTTTCTCTACTACTACACAACACCTGGCCAACAACATCCCCAGAGTGTTCTTCAGACGTCCACCAAACCTGAGAAACATGTTAGTAAAACATGATCTACAGAGAAGACAAAAAGAGGAAACCCTACCCAAAGGATCCTACCCCTGCCAGGGCAATCGCTGCCACACCTGCCCGATAAACCCTCCAGCTAAGACCTTCTCGGCCAGAGCCACGTAGATGACATATCCCATAAAAAATCACAACACCTGCACCACCAATAACCTCATATACCAACTGAGATGTTTGCACTGCCCCGCGGAGTACATAGGCCTGACCACCAACACCCTGAGGCAAAGAATGAACGGGCACAGGCATGATACAGTGAGGGTTAACAACAAACCAGTGGCACTACACACAGCCACCTTACACCTAAGCTTTAATGACTGTTTCAACATCAGCATTATAAAAGCCTTACCACCTAACTGCAGTGAAGGAGAGCTCAGGAAATGGGAATTGGCCCACCAAATGGTCACCAGATCCTGTGAGCCTCCCAACCTCAACCTACGCTAACCTTGGGGTCCAGAGGGGAAACAGAGAACTACCTTACCTAGCTTATCTTCCCTAGTTCCCCTCTCCACCGCCAACAGCGCCTCTTGTACATATTTGTAAATAGTAGCCATTTATTTAGTAAGTAACTCTCTCAACTCCGACGGGTGAAAGGCTGTTTAAGCCGAAACGTTTTGTCGTAATGTTATTTGTGTATATATTTATGTGACCTTCAACTCTACACAGCCGCCAAACTCTTTCAAGGTAAGCTGTTGGCTCCTAGCCTCCTATCAATCTTTCCCCACCCAACACTAATGAGAAATTATGTTTTATTTTGTAAGAACACAAAGATAAGGGAGACAGTTCTGTCAAGCTACTTGCCAGCTTGGGGAGGGGAGCGGGGCAACGATATAGTATGTCACAAGCGTCAGGCGAGTGTGAGTGGTGTCACTATTCCAGCTACAGATTACTGCTGTGGTTATCTATGGTACTGTAGCCAAATTTTATTCTGTCATTGTCAAGACGTTTAAATCCAGTCGTGAGTAACACTAGGAAAACGCTTAAGTCCCGCCGCGTTGATGGATGAGCTTTTTTGTAAGTTTTTAGTTTGCGTAGGACCACTTTTCCTTTGCAAGTGCTTTTTCAATGCATTGTAGGTGATTGTTGTCAAGTTTCTATTGTTACTTGTTACTTGTTTTATAAACCTCAAAAAAATCATATTAAAACCCTCTATGGATTCTGGCTAACTTTTTCAACTTTTTTTTTCAAAAGATACTACATCACCATAACCTTAGTGTCCATATGAAAAATGAACGTTGTAGCCCCACCCGTTTGGTCAGAATCGGCCCAAATGTCACGAAAATATCACACTAATAACCGAAAAAAATCGTAAAAGTACGATATTCATAAGAAATATTTCTTCGATTGTACCCAAAAACAATACACCTCTAAGTTCAGAGATTTTGAAGGTCCCCTCCAATTTTCATCAAGATCACTTATGTCGTTTGCCCGGAATCCCGCTAACAAACTGACAAAAATACAAAAAAAAAAAAAAAAAAACATTGGAGCTAAATATTTTGGGGGGTCAGTGAAATTGAAGTCTTTGCTTCGCTCATCCAACAATCATTTTGCACCGTGCTGTTCATGGAGAAATAAAACAGGGCATTTCAATTGTAGTATTTTACTATTTTTTATGAAGGTCATGTTGCCGGTTAGAGCTTGTCTCCCTCAGCTGCATTACGTAAGAAGTGGTTGGCAGCGGGCCAACTGATAAACACAGTGTTCTCAATTGTCCCAGTAATAAATAAAAAAATTATCCCCCCCCCTATTTCAATTAGGGATTTTGGTTAATCGGTTAACTGCAGTTAATATTGTTGATTAATTGGCTAGGTAATTAACCGATTTTGTTTTATCAATTTTTTAAAGAATGGGTTTGAGGTTTGTGTACCTTTCATATAAAAGGTTTGCAAACTTTAAATACATGTAAGAGGTTTGAGCTTTGGTTCGAAATCAAGGTTCGTACAACACTAGATTCATCCAATTTTTTATTTTGTTTCAGTTCGGATTATTGGTGATAAAAACATTCAACGACTTGGTGGCTCCGAGATTTTCATATCAAATCCAGCTCATTTTCCCGACTCCCAGATTATTTCTGAAATGTTTGAACCGATGGTACTGGGAACGATTATTACACCTGGTATGTCTTGGTTTGTTTGATTATTATATGAGTATTTACTGACAATTTTCAATTTAAATAAAGATTTGTTGGTATATAGAGACATAAATACAGTATAGAACTACTTACGATTCAAATTCAATCTAAAGTTAACAAACATCTGTCTGTATTGTCGGTATTTTACAAATTCTGCTCGGCAAAATGGAATTATTTGATTTATTATATTATTTGATTTATTATATAAGAAACACTGAGTCTGGCAAGCTTAGTATCTACTAGGGGTGTCAACGATTACGATTAATCGATTATTAATCGAAAACGATTAATCGATTTTAAAAAAAAATCAATTTTAAATATTCGCACTTTTTTAAATTTAGTTCTCAAGATCCCCCGCTTCTAGAGCGCGAGTGCTAGCGCTAGCATCGCTTTTGCGCTAAGAAGAAGAAGATCCATCATTTATGACAGCACAGCTGCAGCATTCTATTTGCCAATATCAATTGAAACCTAGGCCTATAACATCATATTATGCTTCCAACATCAATTAGGCCCTATAGGCTTACAAGAAGACAAAACGATGAAACCAAAGTGGTTCTATTTGATACGCCTACAACACAAGGATCACAGTTAATGGAATGTATTTTACAAACCGTTTTAGTTTGTTTTGTTGTTGTTGCATAGGCCTAGGCCTAATCAATATTGTTCAATTTTCACAGTGGGCCTAGCATCATTCTGCATCATGGTTTCAGAATCATTTTCATAATGCTAGGAGGGATAATGCCTTGAATTCGACGATGTTACTAGCCTAGTAAAAAATGCTAGTTTAATGTGGTACAGTTTCATTTACAGTAGGCCTAGGCCTAGGAACAGCAACTGCATAACTTTGCGTCATAATTTGAGCCGAATTTCCAGTCATATTTTAAAAAGCTAGGTCGCCTACCCTAGACCCAGCATTCGATGCCTACGATCTATAAAAATACGAGTTGTATGTTTGTTCACAAATTACAAGAAAAGTAAGGTTAGAAAAGTCGCTACGATTTTTAGTTCACATCACGTAAATTTTAATTACGCTGCACATGAAAATAGTATTGCGACACGTATTCAGCATACTTAATTATTTATTGGTACAAAAAAACGGAAAGTGAATAACTAAAGCCCTTCAGGCCTAATTAGGACAGAAATTATTGTCATTATCGTCGAAATCTTGAACAGAACGAAACAAAAAAAACTCCGTGGCGTAAAATATATCGATAGTCGAAAAGAAGTCGAATGAGTATTTCGACTCATATGCCGTAGTCTGCCACTCACTCCGTGCGAACTCGTGGCTTGCGCAGGCGATTCAAACTAACCGAAACCAGACCGAAGTTTGAAAGAAACTTGCTACTATACCGTCATTGTACAAAACGATTAAAATCGTAATAATCGATTATGGAGGTGAAAGTGAATTCGATTATCGATTATAATAATTTAATCGTTTGACATCCCTAGTATCTACAGTATCATGCCCTAGATAATGGTGGAAAACCACCACTCAACCCGACATAGTTGGAACTGAGTTATGATGATTATTATTATTTCATAGACCTGATGACGCCATTTGAATTGGATTAAGACTAGGGAAACGCCTAAGTCATTGTTAAACGAGTGAGTGAGCCATGTGTTGAGTACCCGGTATCATTCCCCATAATGGGCTAGATCCAGCCTTAGGTATAGGGGAGGAAAGGGGATGTTCCCGGGTACTCAACACTTGGCTCACTCACTCGTTTAACAACGACTTTGGCGTTTCCCTAGTAATTAAAAACGTATGTAGTTCAGTTGCATGATTGGTACATTTTGAATTTTCATTATCTTCGAACAAAATCAATACAAATAATGACTTGAGTTAATGAATTATCTTCTTGGAGATGGAAGAACTTTTTCAATGTTATTACTATTCGTAGCCTAGGCCTATTTATCCGAGGAGGAGATTTTTTCAAATGAAACGTTACCTTCCAATTCTATTCACAGTACAGTTTACAGAATACCAGCACACTTTCCCCCTCAAATTGCAAACCAGTACAAAAACACTATTTTTGAGTCACTCTGGACACTGGTACAAGTGTTCAGACTTCTGAAAACAGTACTGTATCGGTTTTACGTCTGGTCACCTTATTTAAACTGGAACTCACTCTGCAACAATAATTATTTAAATTGAACATTAAAAATGCGAATCGTGTTCAAAACTTATTAGCGTGAAACATTAACAACAAATTTCCAAGATAAAACAAAATCACCTAATTTTTATTTCTCATTAACAACCCCTCAAAAATATTATGTGGATGTAAAAATATAAAAAAGTTTGAACTAAGTACTAAGCTAACTGGCATCGAACCCCAACCCTTTTGAGCAGTAGGCTAAATGCTTACCACTAGGCCATGCTAGCCATGAAGATCTCGTCCCGCTAGCTGCTACTAAACAAATGCTATTGATATTTAAAAAAATCACATTTTTATTTATTATTGGTTTAAATCGCAATGGATCTAGCTGATTTTGTTAACAATTCTCAGTAAACTTGTACCGGATGTCTGTTTAAAATTTCAGCGCAATCTGTTCAGCGATTTGGCTGATTTTTGATGTACAGACAGACACACAGAATCACAGAATAAGCGCCATTTGAATGGACACACTCAGTCGCTCCACTCCCTCATTTAATAAAAATCACAGGTTTTTAGAAGTGTGGAAGTTGCCCTAAGTGCAATACTCAGTGATTGCAATGACGCCACAGCAAAGTTTCAGTGCTGAGTGGGTGTGCAATGTATTCCAATGGAAATTGGAAATTGTAAAATTGGACTTAAAGTCCATCAGTTCTTGTATTAGGTATTTGTAAACGGTGACTTTAGAGCCGTCCTAGCAACGAGGTACATAATAAATTTAAAGTTGTTCTGAATCGGCCTTGTTGATTCTGGTGTTAATCCGCGGGTGTTCGCACTGTCCATATCACTGATTGCTATATTTCCTATTATAAATATAGATCTTTGGTTGGTTATCACTCACTCGTCGATTGCGTCGGGGCCTACAGTGCTGGCTTGGTCGCTTTGGTTTACTGTCCCCCACTGAAATCAGTTATATGACTGAGTGGGTAGACTCTAAATACAATTTTTTATTTATTTAAACACCATCAACAAAATTGTGTGAAGAAAATTTAAATATTTCCAGATTTTTAATTGAATATTTCCACTGTATTCTAGGGATGTGCGAACGTTCGAAATTCGAACGCGAACTCAAACTTTTTTTAAGTTCGAGTTCGGTTTGAGTTCAAAAGAAAGTTCGAAGTAAAAGGAAAAAAATGTATTTTTACTAATTTGTAGTGGTGTGCAGTCACATATTATTTGACAAGTCAAAAAATGGTTCTTAGTTTACAGGTACAAATTTAAAAACAAAAACATGGATCGTGGAGGAGCCGGTCCAAAAGTTACATACTTTCTTGTTGGAGGTGCCGGTCTAGACTTATCACTTTTTTACCTATTATGACGGTTTGATATACCTTTAAGTTGGGTTCGAATTTGAGTTCGATACAGTTTAAAATTTTTGTGTAAAGTTCGAAGTTCGGTTTTTTAACTGGGAAAGTTCGAGTTCGAGTTTGAAGTAAAAATAGTGGGTTCGCACATCCCTACTGTATTCATTTACTAAATCTTTATTTCATTTTGAGAAGGATATCGATTATACTTCTTGGAAAATTTCTGTAAACAATTTTATTTCCTCATTTCATCCTTCGTTGTACGTACTGTCATAGAATATGCGTTCATTTGTAGGCCTACACAATTTGTGTGACTCCTTGGACCTTTGGGTTTATCCCTGGCTCCAATTCTCAAGGTGCCGGGTTAAAACAAAGAGTTTCGAAATCCATCAACGAGGATTACTATAAACGGTGATTTTGGAGCTGCCCTAGCGACAAAATAAACAAAGCTATATTCAATGCCGGCAAAGAAACATTCGATGACAACAATTTTAGAGTTTAGATCTATCTGCACTTGTTTGTTGTTTTGTTTGCAATTGAAAATGAGCTCTAGCAATAATTAATTCAGTATTATTTTTATTTATTTATTTTATTGTTAATCCTTGTCATTTCATTCAACAACAACAACAAGAAACGGGGTCGACGCTAACAAATATTTTGCTAAAACACTTAAATCTATGTAGAAATTTCTAAAGGTCTATAATGGTTATCAATAATAGTGTGTACCATAGGTCAGCACCGAAGTAAGTAGCACCTGAGTAACCTAACCAAAGCCCGGGCCCCATTCATCTGTCTGACGCATAATGAACGGCTGTGATCATTTTTCGGGCACATACTGATGAGGCATGAGTCAACTGACAAAGTCTTAATGAATTTACTATTGTGCTAGCCTATTAAATAAATAAAATAAAATAAATTTTATTTAGAGTCTACCCACTCAGTTATATAACTGATTTTCAGTGGGGGACTTTAAATCAAAGCGACCAAGCCAACCCTGCAGGCCCCGACGCAATCGACGAGTGAGCGATAACCAACCAAAGATCGATATTTTTAATAGGAAATATAGTAATCAGTGGTATGGACAGTGCGAACACCCGCGAATCAACGCCAGAATCAACAAGGCCGATTCAGAACAACTCTGAAATTTATTATGTGCTTCGTTGCTAGGACGGCTCCAAAGTCACCGTTTACAAACTCCTAAGACAAGAACTGATGGACTCAGTCCAAATCAGAAGTTAAAAAACTTCTGACTTAAGCGGGAATCGAACCCTGGACCTTCTGCATTGGAAGCAGATACACTAATCACAAGACCAACGAGCCACACAATATTATTATTTATTATTATTATATTACCTATCCATATTGTTTTTTTTATTTCATTAAACTCATAAGCTTTCATACTGCCCTCTTCACAACACTGCACTGGTGTTTCATTTTGCCATTTTTTTTGCCATTTTGCACACTTTGCACATTTTGCCTTAAACCATCAGTAACACAACCTAAAAGACCTGAAAAAATCCTTTTTTTACTTTTTTTGTGGCTCGTTGGTCTTGTGGTTAGCATCTCTGCTTCCAATGCAGAAGGTCCAGGGTTCGATTCCCATTATAGTCAGAAGTTTTTTAACTCTGATTTGGACTTCAGTCCATCAGTTCTTGTCTTAGAAATTTGTAAACGGTGACTTTTGAGCCGTCCTAGCAACGAGGCACATAATAAATTTAAAGTTTTTCTGAATCGGCCTTGTTGATTCTGGCGTCGATCCGTGGGTGTTCGTACTTTCCATACCACTGATTGCTATATTTCCTATAAAAAAATATCGATCTTTGGTTGGCTATCTCTCACTCGTCGATTGCTTCGGGGCCTACAGTGTTGGCTTGGTCGCTTTGGTTTACTGTCCGCCACTGAAAATCAGTTATGTGACTGAGTGGGTAGACTCTAAATACGTATTTATTTATCTATTTATTTATTTACTTTCTCTCTCCACATTGAAAAGTAGGCTCGGAACTATACAAATTGTCTTATGTATGCCTAGGCCCAGGCCCGGCCCGTGCTCTAAGTCCCTACTCTACATATTGTTAAGTTCTGTTTCATGCTTACAGATACATACTTGGGGCCAATAATGACTCTATGCATGGAAAGACGCGGAGTGCAACGAACTTCAACCAATATCGATAACCAAAGAATAATGATGCAGTTCTTATTGCCTCTCAATGAAATAGTTGTGGATTTCCATGATAGTTTAAAATCTGTGTCATCAGGATATGCTAGTTTTGATTATGAAGATTTTGGTTTCCAACCTTCAAATCTTGTAAAGGTAACTTAATTTTAATTATTTATATTTACAGTTAGGTCCTACTCATTTTGATGTTGTATCATTTTTCACCTTATACACTGTCCTAGTATAGAAGTCTAACGGAGGTGGAAACCGAAAAGCACGTAAGCCTATGTCATATTATGTCAATGTCACTTCCTAGAGAGTGTAACGTAGCGCACAACCCACTACATACTACCTACCAAAATGGGTGATGAACAGGCTTTAATTGTTAGTGATACCCGTCACCATGTTGCAGAGTAGCTTATCACCTCCTCAAATGCTCAGATTTGGCCTATGATGCTATCATGCTAGAGTCAACCAGTAGACACAGGCACATGCCTCTCTTTCCTCATTCTTCATGCCACGCTCCCTTGCCAGACCTGCACATATGTAGGCCTACATATGCCGTCTATTTCCACATAATCTGCAGGTACTGGTTTCAAACACTCCTATTCAGTGCAGATGCTTCCCCAACAGGTCATGTTGTGTCTTTACCCTGTTTCTCTTTGTCTATAATATATTTTGTTGTGTATTTTTGGCTTTGTGGTGTACTCCTGTCATGGTTGGTTTAGTCCCTTTACGACCCATTCTTGTCTAGTTTTCTCGGAAGCTACAGCATTTACATGAGCTTTAACTGAGCTTTAAGTTTTTTTGCTCTGTTGTAGCATTTTGCTACGTTGCTTTGCTAAGAAGTCTGCTTTCTCATTTCCGTATACATTACAGTGTGATGGTATCCACTGTAGCCTAATTCCCTAATTACTTTGTTCTCATTGTGCAGTCTTAGAATTTATAGTTTGTACTGCCTTACCACAGAATCCGCCACTTCCTTGTTGACTAGGGCTTGTATTGCTGCTTTTTAGTACCGTACTTACCCGAATAGAAGACGACCTCGAATTTAAGACGACCCCCTATTTTCAGGAAGTTAAAAGTGGAAAAATCATATTCTCAAATTTAAGACGACCCCCCATTTCAGGAAGTTAAAACTGGGAAAACAATATTTCAACATACTAAAATTAAGATTATTTATTGATAAAAAACATAATAAGTGGAACGATTTCCCGTCCCCAACGACGAGTTCACTAATTCCCTTCTTTTTCCATTTAAACCAATGTTAAATTTTCCCGCCTGAACATCTTTTAAAAGCGCCAAAAATAACGATTTCCCGCCTCGAACGATGAATTTGTAAGTTCCCTGATCAAAATTGCATTAGTTATTACTCCGCTGCAACGACTCTCGAAGAAACAGAAAAAAAAAAACAGAACATTTATGTAAAATATTATGCGCTCGACTCCCGCCCGAGTGCATTGACCACGCCGGGCGGGCCGGCCTCGCCTCACGAGCCGGCTGTTTTGCTAGTCCAAGGGGCAGGAGCACGGCGCAGTCAGACGCCGATTCTCCGCTGTACTCTGCGCCTCGAAAACATCGCCCACCCCGTTGTACTACGCGCCTATAAAGCATCGCCCGCCAGATTCCTCGCTCTGATTTTCTTGATATGCGAATTTAAGACGCTCCCCGATTTTTGAACTATCAAAAATGGAAATAAATATCGTCTTAAATTCAGGTAAATACGGTATGTTAAAATTACTATTTTATCAATGTGACAGTCTGTAACTTTGTACAGGGACCTTACTTAATTTCCTATTCCATGAATATTATAAATTTACTTTTCTAGGATATACTATTGCCGTCAGCATAAACATGCATTCACCAGTTCATATTTTTACACAAAAATAAGTAAATCCTATTCAATAGTAGAAACTGGCAACAAGTATTTTTTTTTTCACTTACTAATTTAATTGTTAATATTAATTGAGGGTCCGCGAGCATAAACTGTTTAAACGTCAAAAAATAGATCTGTGGTACGAGCCGTTTCGGCGGCGGCAACATCCATGCGTAAAGCAAGAAGCCACGTATAGACAACTGCATGGTTATACATATTTGTTCAGTGTGGCACTATCTGTGTGCAAATTGGTGAACTCAAAGTGTATTATGACTTCAAATGGAATGGCGGGACCACGGCTGACTTTGCACGCATAAACCGGGTAAAGAACCTAAGACGGCACGCATATGCTCGTGGACCCTCTATTACATAGGAACCATACAGTGTTTAGAATAATGGTCAGAAAATGATCGATTGACAAGTAAGAATATTCTCGAGTATATTCTGGAAAAGAAAATGCTTGAGCATTTTGCATCTCTAATCAGAATGTGTAACTTACATTTCTTGACCTCACTATCCACGCTTCATCCTTGCTCACATTGGCATTGCCGGATAGTATCACTTTTTTGTGTGACCTGCTACCAGCTTTAGTGCGAGCAATGAAGAGCATGAATGCTAGCTAGATATTTTAAACCACTGTTTTGGTCATGTTGAGTTATTTTGAATGACTTCAAACTGAATCTCGAACTCTGTAGGCCTAACGGGAAGTTTCAAGCCTTTCCTCCAGGAGGAAAACATTATACGTACAGTGTTGTCTTGCCAATAAGGCTACCATTAGGTTTTCAGTTTTGTTATGCCCCAAAGTGTTGAATTAGTATTGAAAATAATTCAGAATTAGTTGAAATATCCCCCCCCTTCCCCTAACCCCTGATACATTTGGGGATTGGGATCATGTAAAATTGAGATTAAATAAAACTTAGTTTAGTAGATTCACAGGTAGAGGTAGGTAGGCTTAGCTGTTGTGAAAATAAATGGTACCTCTTGTTTTTGTTTTGTCTAAAAGTGGTGAAAAAGCAGTAAACATTTTTAATGTTATTGTTTTTATCAGTGTAAAATTAGTTTTAACCATTAATAGGCCTAACTACCTCATTGGTCATACTTCTGACCTCATCTTCGCCTGAGAGTCGACCTACAACACCACCACATCACATACACTAACACCACTTGTTTTGTATGGCTTCTCTTTGGGTTTTGATTTTGTATGTGGTTTCCAATGTTTTCACATGAAAAAATTTTGTTAAAAATTTTGTTTTTAACCTGTTAAAATGTATTCATTCATTGTTCGTTACTTTCCAGTATGAAACATAGTATTTGTTTGAAACATAATGTATGGACCTATACAATAATATTTAAACTGTTTCAGTTGAACATTATGCTCAATGGCTTGGAAGTTGAGGAATTGGGTACCATCATCCACGTAAGTCGTGCATCAGTGGTGGGCCGACGGATGTGTTTAAAATTACAAGAAATGATTCCTCGGCAGATGATACAGGTGTGTGTATTTCAATACAATCCCGATAGACTTTGATGCTTTAGTGCATGTTAGGTTCATGTTCAATATTAACTAAGCCGCTTTGGGAAAGATTTTTCCAGTTGCATTGATGGATAAGCGTTTTTGGTTGACTATTTCTATCCTTTAATTACGGTTTTGTGTCATCATTGTTAACATGTTTCGTTTGTGTACGTGTAATGTAAAGCTGTAAAACTATGTCTGCATGAGCAATACGAGGCGACCGACTGCAAGCCCGCTAGGCAGTGAGAGACTGACAGCCAACACGAGCCTCGTCGTGCCAGCCACAGAAAGGTGCGGGGCGGTGAAGTCATATTGATCTCTTGTTGCCCTAAAAGTATGATTTTTATGAGAAATATTCATTTGATTGTACCCAAAATCTAATCATATATAATTTCAGTGATATTGAACATTCCCATAAAGTTTCAGCCAGATCGCGGAGTATACATTTGCCCAGTGGAGAGCCGAAAATCATGGGTAAATGTACTAAGAATTTTTAAATTGTTTTAAGTACAATACTCATGAGAATATTTTTTTGATTGTAATCAAAAGCGTAGCATGTCTAAGTTCAGAGATTTCGAAGGTCCCCTGCAAATTTCATCAATATCATCAGCCGTTTGTCCGGTAGACCGTGAACAGACAATGCGGGCTATTTTTATCACTGGTGCAAAATTGAAGTCTGCTGCGCTCATTCAACCTACTTGTTGGTCTTGACTTTTCTTTGATCAGCTAGGATTATAATAATTTTCTTTGCATTTTTTATTAGACTTGAATCCGTAGAACAAATTGAAGTTTACAAGATTGCAAGATTCCTTCCAAAAAACTAACCAGCGATAACCAGCGACTTGCTTTCGTTTGATATTTTAGGGACAGTAAAATGTAAAAAAGGTAAAGCGAGGCAATTGAGTTTGTAATTTTACTGTTTACTCCTGAATTTAACGAGATTACCTCAGCGTAAAGAGCTTCTAAAGGATTGTTTGATTTGTTCCAAGTTCCCACAAAATATAAACTTTTCAAGTTACTAGTTCCTTACGATGGCAAGAAACACATTGCCTTCAAAGTTCCCTAAAAAGAAACTCATTCCGGAAAACACGCTACGTACTAGGAACACTTTCCTCCCCAAGACTGGCAATGGATGGTAAATTTAAAGTTAACCTGTTACATTAACCTTCTCAAACCATGTAAACAATTGGCTCCCCAGCCAAAACTATTACTTTCTAGTTTCTAACAAAATTATTATTTTCATTTTCATGTTTTTTGTAGATTGCAATCCAAGCATCAGTAAACAGTAAAGTAATCGCAAGAGAGACATTGAAAGCGTACAGAAAAGATGTCACAGCGAAGTTGGTAAGTTTATGATGTTTCTTACATGATGGTGTTCGTCACTGACACCTGTTAGACAAGACCTTGTCTTATTATGTGGTTACTGATTACAAAAATGAATACCTCTTGTGGATTGTCAATATTTTGGATAAATGCAACATATAAGAGGTGGGTGACCAGCGTACAACGAACTACACAAAGACAAGAGTTCCCAAACATTTGCATAATATTTTGTGGTTGGTAGTGGATATGTGGTAAATTTAAAATCACCAATGCCAACAAAAGAAAAATTACAGTTTTGTTTTTGTTTTTTATATATTTTCTCTCCTTGACGGTAAATAGACTCCTCTTATAACCTTAGCATAATAGTGAGCCCGAGATCATGTTTACTAGTCCGCTATCAAAATAAGTTATATTGATGTAAAACAATCATAAGTGAATGTTTTAAATTACAATATTCACTGGGTTTGATGTGTAGGTGTGAGGGACTAGGGAGTGACCAGAAACGATTTTCCACCATACTAATGACAATTAGCCTTAATTAAGAGACCCCTGATAGTGTGTATCATGAAATGTCACAATAAGATATCAAAATTAGTATTAGAGGACTCAAATCACCTTCAGAATGCACTAGTGTCCAAAGGTGGTAGTACCACCATGGCCGGCAAACGGGGATACCTTTGTTAACACCCATATGAGCCAGAACATATTTTAAACAAGCACATTGTAAAAGCCAAAGATTTTTGTAAAATATGGGGGGGGGGGGGAATTTAAAAATTGTTTAAAATGTGTAATACTGATGCTAAGTTTGCAAATTTGAATCATGGATACATTTTTTTTTTTCAGTGGTAAGACATATAAATGAAGTAGGAACAGGATTTTATAAATTAAGGCAGTCCTGCAGTAGGCTAGCCGCTAATGCTAAAGAAAATACAGTCCTGGTAATTTAGTTCTTGATGTATGCAAATTGAAAATGTATCCTTCAGATGGGTATGGCAACTGCAAGTATGGTTTATACATTATAACTTACTGATTTCTTCAGTATGGCGGAGATGTAACGAGAAGGATGAAGTTATTGAGACGCCAAGCAGATGGAAAGAAAAAGATGAAGATGATTGCAAACATAGCACTGCCTCGAGAAACATTCATAAACGTGCTCAAAAAGTAAACTGAAAGAGACCATTGCCTTCTACCTATTTTCCCAAAGAAATCACCTGATATGAACTACCTTGTTATTACAATTTGTTATACAATGAACATAATTATTTACAGTTCCTTTACATAAGTGATTACTGATTAGTATAAATTTGTATTGATGTTACAACTTTAATTAAATTGTAGTAGACTTTGTCTAAAATAAGTATATTTTGTTCTCCTTATCTTACTAAAAAGTACCGGATTTAAATAAGTTCCTGCAAAAAAAGAACTCTTTAATAATACTAGTCCAATGTTATGGCTATTCCAGCCACTTAACTAGGAAAACGCTCAGTTGGACGCGTTGTTGAGCGAGCACCGGTACGTGCAACATGACCCAAGTACGACATTCCCATAAGGCCCACCACACAGTGTAGGCCTAACTGGATATTGAAATTGTACACTATTTTCTATTCCAACGTCTTTGCATTGTACTAATTCACGTCATGCCTTCTAAAGTGTATCTTGGTATCTTCACTGCCTCCTTCATTTTTTAACATCATTTTTCGAATTATGATAACCAATAAGTCTTTAAGGTCTTGACCGATTTAGCTGAAAATTTGGAAAATAGGAGAGAATGTTGTACTTATTGACCCTGCAAAATTTCATAACGATCGGTAATTTTTTTATTTTTTTTAATAACCAACGATCGGATTTTGTTCAAAAACTATACAGCAACCCGCCTATAGGTGGTATGTACATGCGTGCAAAATTTCAGGTCGATCAGAGAAACGGTGCGACCTGTACCGAAGTAGTAGCAGAAAAAAAAAAAAAAAAAAAAAACAGACATTCGAGCCATAAGAGTCAAGTGGAGACGCTCGCTCAATTATTTTCACTGAAATATTGTTTTTTGTTATGAATTGTTGTGTTACTAGGCCTACTTACTAGTTACTAGAGTTAGACTATAATTTTTTTTTATGGGCGTATCTGCCAACTGTAGTTCTGAAAATGAGAAAAAGGCCACAAATCCAGCTCAGTACTCTGACCAGAACTATAGCCACTCGCAGCCAACTCGAAGAATGTTTGACTGTTTGTAGCAATTTAAGATACAATTGAAGGTTCAAAAGTTGTCCGTAGCTCCTGTTAGCAGTCGTAAATGTTCGGTATGCCTAGGCTTAAAGTCTACAGCTAAACTCTACTACCGTTCCCCACGTTATTAATCCAAGTTATCAAGGCTCTTAGTCCAGGTATATTAGAAGTTAAAAATATTATGCCTGAAGCAGAATTCGATCCAAGGACATTCATCGACCAACGAGTCATTGCAGTCATTGGATGAAGCCATTAGCTCTTTCAATTCTACTGCATAAAACTCTCTAAAGTAATATAAATTAAAGTCTCCTGTTATAATGATATCATGTTTGTATTCTAAAATGTCATCCAGGCATTTCTCAAAATATTTTATGCATACTGTATCAGATTGACTAGGTGAGTAGTACACGCAGTATAGTGCGACTTAAGATTGACCTTCACTACTTCAACTCCTGCTATCCAAGCATTTTTTCATATTAGGATTTCACGGATTTACAAATTTTAATATCATGCCTCACATAAATTAAACGACCATTGTCATTACACCAGAAACAGTGACAATGTACATGTTCTGCCGCATAGACTAGAGTTAACTCAAACAAAAAAGTCAATACCTTGGTATAAAGATTTACAATGTTCTTCCTAGTCATATTAATATTACTGATATCGAAAAGACATTGGTTTTTTAGAAATACTTAAAAAAACGTTTTAACTGCAAGGGCTTTTTACAGCATTGATGAGTTATTTGAACACTAACCTTGTCCCTGTCAGGTCTTTCTTTTCATCAGTATGTTTTAATTTTTAAATAAAGTGCATCTGCATCTGTGATAGCTTGGTTTAACCCGTTCAATAAGCGAATTGCATTGTAATTTTAATTGTACCGTATTACTTTGTAGGCCTACTCTATACATGGTGGTTTACTGACCATGTACCATGTATTGGTGTTATCATACATAAATAGTAAATATCTATGTGCAAGAAAGAACTGAACTGAACTGAACTGAACCACCAGTACAATTAGTGTACGACATCGCCTGCACAAAATTAAACCCTTTGATGTCTATCTCATGCACACTTACTTCACTCGTAATATGCGTTTTGCACAAGCACACTATTGCCGGTCTTATTTCACTCTTAAGGTTCAATTCGTCATTATGAGATACATAAGTCCCGCTATTTAAGTAAATTATTTTATTTGTTGTCTGCAAGCCTTCTTCCTATTGTGTCTTGCGGTATAGGTACCTTATCCTTTATTTCACCAAACACCCTACACACTGGGCTATGAGCCATGTGCCCACAGTCCCATATAAATATATACTGTATATATATTTCTGACTCCTGTTTCCAACTTGAGTTAGGTCAGGGGGTGGCTATAGCCACCAATTTTCTAGGGCCTTTTATGAGTTGTTAACACCGGCTTGCCAGGCCTGTCATGTCCTCTTCAGGTTCAAAAATATAAATAAAATAAATAAACAATATACTAAATAAATCTACCTAGAATTTAAAGTAATGCATTTGATAGTGTTTTTCTGTTTGGCTTGGTCGCTTTGGTTTACTGTCCCGACTGTCCCCCACTGAAGATCAGTTTTAATGACTGAGTGGGTAGACTCTAAATACGATTTTTTTAAAATTATTTAACTTATGGCTGGAACCCTGCCACTGGGAGATCGAGGCCTGAATGAGGAGGAGGGAACAAACTAGAGGGAAAGAGAAGGGAACCATAGAGCAGTCAACTATTACTGCTCTAAGAAGGGAACAGAGAAACAAAGGAATGCTAAGCCAGGTGCACATACTTTCTAAAGGTTTAAACCTTAGGAAATCATGTGAACGCGATAACGCATTGCACATGTTTCAACTTCGTATTACACCCAAAAATATTTTTTACCACAAAATCTATAGCATAATTCTACAGACCTACACTAAAATGACCATTTAAAATTTTTTATCTTGTAACTGTGATTTTACACAAATTTTTCTATTTTTTATCATGAAATTTTTGCAAAGATTGGCATTTTGGGAAAGTTTCTTAAGTTGGCTCTAACTTGTTTCTTTTTTGTTCTACATAGATACTAAAGCACCATACCAATCTAAAATGGCCCTTTATAATATTATCATGCCTTGAAACTGCGCACAAATATACTACACTCAAACACGCAAAAATATGCGTTCCAAAATCACACCATTTTTTGGTAATCAGCATATTTTGACCAAACCACTTGCCCAAATTACAAATCAAAATATAGATGATTTACAAAAAAAGCTACCGAGTACGTCAATAATGGCCAATATATTTTTGGATCAAAATCCTCCAAGGTCACGGGGCATAATATCGTCCCCATGTTATTTCTTATAGGAGAGGACCTAGCTAAAAAAATACCAAGTTTGAAAATTTTTTGGGGGGTCATGGTTCACCCAATAATTTTTTCTCATAGAACATCCTACAAGTAGTTGTAACACATTTTTATGTCGTAACTTTGCAGTAGCTTGGATTACACGAAAACTTGTTTCTGCAACTTTACAAATAGCAATTACATCATTTGCTGGAACGGTTAGACCACCCATTAGAGGTCTGCACGGGCCCGGGCTTGGCCCGCGGGCCGGGCTCGGGTCTTGTTATGCATTTTAAGCCGGGCCCGGGCCTGCTTTTCACTGAATGAGACGGGGTTTTTTCGGGCTTTATGATGTAATTTGAAATCGGTATTTGCGATTGCGATCATAGAAATGTTCTTCGACCAAAATTTCAAAACGTTTTGTTTCTCGTAATAGTACTTTTCACCCCCACCGTGACATTCATTCATATATCCCATGGTAAAACTGAACAAATCCACATGCTGTTGCTTTGAGTTTAACCTCTGAACGGGCTGGTAACAGGCCTACTTACACTTATGGCGGGCCCGGACCGGGCCGGGCTTCTAGAAGTAGGCCCGTGCAGACCTCTACCACCCATACGGTTGCGTAGCATCCTGTTTGTACATACATAGGCCTATTTGATAAACAAGCAATGCTTTCTTCACACTTCATTTTCTTTTTCAATTTTTTTGAACTAATTCTGCAATGTATACCACAAATTAGAAACATACTGTGAAAGTTCTTTGGCATTGCAATTATTAATTATACTTTTTGAATATGTATAATCTATACCAATGTCTTCAGTTATTTGGAACTGATTGGAGGCCTCATCATTAGCATTCAGTCGATCATTGTTGTGATTTATTTGAGACACATTATAATTTTGAGCATTTATACCACTGTTGCACTGTGAAATAGCGGCGTGATCTTGAACTATGCAATTAGCAGTGTCTGATGTTGTTACTTGGTGGTGAACAAGTAACCGTTTATATGCCCCTTGAAACTGTTTTGCGGTAGGGTTGTTATTGTGCCCACCCATGCTTCTTATTGCACTGAAAAAATCTCTAAATGGTCCTGACTTAGTTTTTATGTCATTAAAAATGATAGCGGGGCATTAGTTTGGTTAATATATTGATTGTATAGACTCTTAACACTTGACATACAAACTAAAAACCCTCAAATCTCTGTTTTTCTATTGCTGTTTAAAATAAAATCCCCATTTATAGCCGCACAACACACCACGACCATAGCTCAGCCACTGCCGCCTGACCAGTGTCACATGACTCAGTCTGATTCATGTTGAAGACGCGCGGCGACACGTCATACTCCCTCTACCCAATACCTGCTCCAAGGAGCCAACCAGCGTTCAGATATGCAAATGAGATCAATGATTTCTTTTTGTGAATCTACAAAGATTTCTAATTCCTCTGGCTTTCCCCCCCCCCCCCTATACCTTGTATGTTAAAAATGATGCATAAGATATTTCTGTACACCCGGCCTATCTACTTCTGATGTTGGATGGCTGTACACTTGCCTAGTTTGTTTGGCCGTGGTGAGAGTTAGGTTGGAAGGGAGGGGGTTTGACTACTTGAAATTTTTTTGGCCAAGGCCTTGGCTTAAACTTTAATTGAGCACGGCAACGTGGCCGATTCGAAACATGGCGGAGGTTATGTCCGTGACTGGGAACACATGGGCATGGTACACTGGGGCTAAGGCCCGATTCCACCAAACGTTAAACTTGAGTTTTAATTTTATAAATCTCGGATAGATTGAAAATGCGTTCCACCGGAACTAAATTCGAGTTTAACTCGAGTTTAATATAAACCCTACCTGGGGTCGAGTTTAAATCCATTTGGTGGAATCGGGCCATCTTCTTTTACTTTCCACGATGTGGAATCGGTTTTCTTATTTTCTATTACGTATTTATACTGTTCAACAACTTGTAACAGTAAGATTTTCTCAATCTCCGAGTAGTTGGTTCCATGCGAACGTATTTTCATTTTTTTATTGGTTATGTTGTCAGTGTCTTGTTCAACAGCTGACCTTGTAGACAAAATCACGTGATTTTTGAAGAACAATCACAGACATCCTTACAAAATGAACTCCGATAGCTAACTGGAGGTGAATAAAATGTGGTGGATGGGTCATGGTTTAAACTTAAGTTTAAAGATAAGCTTAGCTTAGTTAAACTCAAGTTTAAGTTCATTTGGTGGAATCGGGCCTTAAACCTTGAAAGATACGCCTTAGATTCTCCGTTCTCTTGATCATCATCTCCCTTTGCAGGTCCTGGATGATGAGGTGGAGATACACTCTGGGTACTATTGTTTGCAGTCCCCCCTGGCACAGCCACACCCCCTTGACTCCCAGCAGTTACAGAATCTTGGGATTGGGCCACTGAACCGGTGCTCCGCTGGGCTCCGTCTAACTCGTTCTGGGTCTTTGAGTCGTTCGTCACCGTTGCCACCATCTCTTCGACTGAACTAACCAAGACATCAGCGGCTTGGGTCTGGGCTTCCGGTTCCGATGTCTGGCTCGTGGTAGGGTCCCAGATGGGCAAAAAGTTTTGGGTGGAGTGAACATTATTATTCTTTTTAACTCTTAGGCTTTTGTTGCCCAGGATTGCCATTTATGACAATTCAGCCAACTTCTTCTTTCCGTGTATGTTTGGGTGCAGTCCATGTCTGGTGAAGTGAATTGGGTGGATTTTATCTTCTAGGTCTATGAATGTTACACAGCTTTTTGAGTTTGCCCACTCCTTGATTCTACATTTGTATGGGCGATTACTGTGTTTGTTATCGGGTTACTACTCCTATCATGCCTCCTCGGAATGGATGCTATCAACACGTCTTTAGTATGATACAACTTGCTTACTGCTGCCGCCAGTGGACTAATGATGACTTTCTTGATTTCTGATACTGATGGCTGGTTTGTCCCTGGGTTTACGCTTTTTATGAGGTGCTGTAAATTATTTGTGCCGCCCATTATACTTACTGTGTCGCTTTTGTTGCACGACCCAGTTGCCTCTAGAACACTTGATAATACAGCATTTGGCTTGAAGCAACTTTGCACTTTGAACGACTTTCCCAAGTATTCCTGCATTCTTTCGCGCATTCCCTTCATATGGCTGTCGCCAATGAGAAGAATGGCATTGTTACTAGCTATTATCCATGAGTTATGATTTGCAGTACAATGCAAATAAGTATTGTATACGCCATCATAACGTGCGTACACACACAGCCTTCACGAGTGCTACTAACTTGAGCAAGCAGGTACAGTAAAAATAACAATAAACACGTTTGCCAGTATAGTTAGATTTTTCTTTATTGTCAGTTAGGTGATTACCCTTTACAATAACACTTTTCACAAATGCAATAGCGTTCTCACTTTGCAATGTTATCTTATTTACACATGACACTTTTGAATTGAAAGCAGTTTCAAGGTGACAGCATCATCTGATTACTTATATATCCACAAGGAACTATGCGGGTTAAAAAATTAAGTTACGCACATTGCACACCGTAGATTTGATTTTTCTTAAATTTGCTTCCAACATTGAATCGTAAAATGAGGATCTTCATTCCTTAGTGTGCACTATAATGGTTGTTGGATGATATTTTGCCCAGAAGGCACAATATTGTATCTTACATTTACTTTAAAACTGTTCTGACATGAAACTCTTTCATTTGACAGCATCAGCATCGGAGTTTATATTTTCAGAATCACGCACTACCTTCTTAACTTTTCATCTCTTCCTTGGTCTGCTTCTTCGGGTTCAGTCGGTTCTGCATCAAGGCCACCGAGGACAGCACCTGGCGCTTCCGACCGTACTTGGATGTGATGGTCACCCTGGGAACATCGGCAATGAAATACTCCTGTAGTTACAATATCGTGATAGGGAAGAGGGGGAGGGGGTTGAATCGTGTACAACCATTGTTTTAGGCCTAACCTTACCAATTTTTGTTGCTTAACGTCTCTATTAGTGCAATATTGCTATTCGAGACGATGAGGGGTGATAGATAACGATGAACTGAAGGACAATTACAAAAAAACTCATGCCATGCGGGATTCGAACCCACGTCTTCCTCATGTCATGTGCTTCGGCCGGGGATTGGCCATAATTTTATTTATTTTATTATTTGTCAAAACATCGTTAACAGGGCAGAGCCCCACCAGTAACATTTCATAAAAACAAAGACACATGTACAAATATACATGCATAACACAACTCAAAAATGACAAATACACAGGAACATTGTACAAACATATATAAAAAAGAAAAGAAACATTACAGTAATAAAGTCAACCTTAGGCTACATTAAAAATTAAAATTAAAATTTACACATAATCATGAATTGCTTTCTTGAAAGAAGTCAAGGACACATTAAATGAATCTAGCTCTGACGGAGCTAGATCATTGTAAACTTCCTGAACACAATTGAGGCAAGTGTATCGAAAACCATCTACTCAGCATTTTGGTAAAACATACATGCCCCTTTGCCTAGTCGCTCTAGAAGGTACATGTATGGAAGTTTATCCTGTCCAACAAGTTATTATCAGTAAAGCAATTGTGCATGATCTTGTAAAGAAATACGAGATCAGTGACGTTGCACCTAGATTCTAGAGTAAGAAATCCCCCAGCAGAACACATGTCCATGTACTCATCTCTGTGATAAGGAACCTGCGCCTTAAAACAAAGCATTTTAATCAGTTTCCTTCTGCACACTTTCTAAACTGGCAGTATTGGTTTTATGGCTGTTATCAGGGTTCCACACAGGGTTGGCATATTCAAGGGTGCTACGCACAATGGAAAAATACAGCATACATATTGTACTTGGTGAAAATTCTTTTAAAACATTTCCCCTAATAAACCCCAGTAGACGCATGGATTTAGGAATAATTTTAAAAATATGCTTATTAAACGACAAATCGTGACTTACTGTGACACCGAGGTTATTAACTTCCATGCACCTTGATAGATGTTCGACTGGCACTGCGGACGGCTGCCAATTTTGGTTAGGCTCGACACGAGCATAATAATATTATGTCGTCGGTTGTGGGCCGAGTTAATAGTTATGGGTCTCTACTCTCTACCTACATCTTAGCTCGGACTCTGACTCTATACATTGATGCTCAATCGAAAGAGTGTGTCTGAATTATGGTCCCGGTCTGGTCCAAGTCCAACTCAATGTTAACGTCCTATACTAGCCTACAGTGAAGCTACCTGCCAGGCAAAGTCAACACTACCTAAAGTTGGGTTAAATGTGCATTCGATAGTCCTTTGCGAAGTATTTGAGTAATAAAAACTATGTGTACATCCAATAAAAACAATTAAATACGTGATAAAAACAAACAACACTAAAATGTTTACCAACATTTAAATATTCATTCGTTTCTTGTTTCGCTCATTGTCGCTGTCAGCCATTTTGAACCGGACTTAAAATGAGTGTACACTTTCGATTGCTCGGTCCATTTGCTGACTTGGACCAATAATGGACCTAGACCTTGAGTTTTCAGACAGTATTTCATACGTCATTGACAGAGAATTAGTACATTCTACGTTGCTAGACGTGGTCTTGAATTTGGACCTAGACTTTGAATAATATTCACACACACTCTAAGTCACGGTCCTGCCGGACTGGTTTCCTAGGGAAGGGTAGTATACTTACTTGTCATACAGTTCGCTGCCGGGGTGCACCTTCTTGACATGGGTGCCGAGCTGCTCGTGGGTGGCGCACACGAATCCGCAGAACACACAGTAGGGGAGGGCGTGCGTCTTCACATGTGTGATGAGCGATCCCAGTGTAGCCTCGCGGAAGCCGCACGCGTTACACCGGAGATTAAGCTTCTTGTAGCCATAAATAGTGTTTTTCAAGACTGGCGGTGGCTGGACCAGGGACTTGCCCACGAGGGGAAACGTGATCGGCAAGATGGCGGCCAGCGGCTCTGGCGACGAGGGCAGGACGGGTGACGGCTCGGCGGACTTGCTTGACACTTTGGTGGTGAAAATAACAGCGCTAGTCGGCACGAACGTCTTGCTGGCCAGGAGCTGGGAGGGGAAGACCAAACTTGGTTAAATCAAGAAGTCCACCACCAATAATTGAACTCTCAAAGAAAGTCCTCAACTTCGATTGGTATTTTTGTCGAACATTTTTAACAGAAAGAAAGTTTTATGAAAAATGTGCAGGGTTTTAGTGATGTAGGCCTATAGAAAATGTAGAAGATGGTACTGATGAAGATTAGATTAGGCCTAGGTGCTATGTTGTAGTATCCTATCTATTGAACAAACCAAGGTTACAAAGCCATCACTAGATATTACATTTTTGGGGTGGTATTTGTGAGACATTATTGTCGTATTCCACTTACCTTTGTCTTCTGTAGGGTCACATTGGACACGTACTGAGGTTGAGTCTTGGTCGCCGGGTGCAAAATGTTCCTTGGTTGACCGATAGCTGCCATAACCGTCGTCGTGTAGCGACTCGTGTTCCCATCTTTCCATGACTTTAGTGGCTGAAATAAAAAAAATTCCTTACTTTTTGCAAAAAGTCATCTAGTCTAGGGGCCGAACGCGTTTGATTTGGGAAAGTTCTCTTTTTAATAAACTTGTAACTTTAAAAGTTATTATAGGTACCTATTTTTCGGGACAAATTTGAACCACTTGAACGTACTTCTAAAAAAAGGTATAAATAAATAAATTCGTATAGTCCACCCGCTCAGTCATATAACTAATTTTCAGTGGGGGACATTAAACCATAAGCAACCAAGTCAACCCTGTAAGACCCGACGCAATTGATGAGTGAACGATAACCAACCAAAGATCAATATTTTTTAATAGAAAATATAGCGATCAGTGGTATGGACAGTGCGAACACCCGCAGATCAACACCAGAATCAACAAGGCCAATTCAGAACAACATTGAATTTAATGTGTCTCGTTGCTAGGACTGCTCCAAAGTCACCGTTTACAAATTTCTAACTGACCGAGAACTGATGGACTTCTAACGGGAATCGAACCCTGGACCTTCTGCATTGGAAGCAGAGACGCTAACCACAAGACCAACGAATAGCTACAGGAATAAAATTAACAATTATTTATTTTTGCAAGGATAATGCTCTGACTACCTGCAATATAAAACAGAAATTCGTCCAGCTCAAGCCAAACCAAATGGCAAGTACCACTTAGTGACAAGAGGACATCTAAAATTACATCAGGGGTAAGAAATTAAGACAAATTAAGAACATGTGCAAGTGTAATCGAATACTCACGGGAACTAGTTGTCCAGTTGTCTTAGTAATTTGTTGCAGTTTGTCTTGAGATCCAGAGTGCAATATTTTAGGCCTAATGTTCTTCTTGTTTGGAGTTGGCACTGCTTTGAAGTTGGAGCTACCCCCCTTGCTACTAGGCGACAGTATTTTAATGGTCTTGTTGTTTGGAGTAGGCACTGCTTTGAAGTTGGAGCTACCCCCCTTGCTACTAGGCAACTGCACCACCTGGAAGAAGTGTTTCTTCTTGGTGAACACTCGTTGATGTTGATGCGGCATGTACGCCTGTCCAGTGTTCCCTGCCTGAGTGTTGACCTGCGGCAGGTTTCGGGTGGGGGCTTGTCCCTCTTCGTTGAACATGTTGTAGGGCAACACGGACATCGGGCTCCACGGCGTGTTGTACCAGGGTTGTCCGTAGCCCTGGTGAGCGTCCTCATTATCATAGTCGTACGACAATGAGCCATAAGGTTGAATTATTTCCTCGGCTTGACCAGAGAAATCTAAATATGAAGGTAATGGTGTTTCCCATAAGTTTTCGCAGGGAGGCTCAGGTAGGCCTACGTACAAGTATGGATCATCACCACTTCTGAAATTAAAATGTAAAATTTGAAAACTGGCCAGGGACAATATTGCGTGCCTTCTTTTCTTCAAGAGGTATTTCGAGCATGTTTCAAAAGATTTTTTCACCCTGAAAGACTATTCTTAACCCAACAAAAATTGACAAAAACAGTCACGTGTTTTCTATCAATTCGAATGGTGCGCTCAGATTTTGAAATAAAGCCCATTTCGGAAACTTTCGGCATTATTTATGCTAGAAGGCTACTTCTCCTAGGTGGGCAATTCCACACTAAAGTGACCATAACATAAAGAAATTAAATATATACAATAAAGTTTGTCATTTATAGAAATGATATAGGCTAGTATGTTCATAAACATCATTCCCTGAAAATTTCAATACAAACAAAAATTTATTTTCCATTAAAAGCGGGTTTTTATCAACGAGTGTATTTATTTTAGTATTAACACATAGTCTTTCCCTAAATGTTAAATTTAAAAAAATGTATTAAATTGTAATAACTTAAAGATGACTATTATGAGAACTAAATGCCTCAGGTATTGTTAAAATCAATACTACGGCGTGCTTTTTTAGTGTATTGTGTATAACTCCTTTTTCTATGAATCATGTCGATTGAGTTTCATACTCGTAATTCTGTTACAAAAAAGCACCGTTTTCTCGTTAAAAGGTGAAATAAAGAAGAATTTATTTTCATTATTTTTATTTTGTGGCGATAGAGCATTAAAATAATAACCTAATTTATTTAAATATATCATTAGTTAATTTAATTTAAGGCATAACAGAATTACCAAACCATAACAGAATTATTTTAAACCACTGTTAAAGCAACTAAAATTATGTTTTAAAATGTCATACCTATTTACTGACTAATAATGATACTATGTTATGTTTTAATTTTTGGTACACTCTTATCACATAATTAAACTATTTAAATCACAAGCTTAATTCTGTTACAGCCATATGTAATTCTGTTACATCCATTTCATTATTCTGTTACCACTGTTAAAACGACTAAAATTAGTATGTTTAAATGTGCCGTACCTATTGACTGACTAATGAAATTGTGTTTTCATTTTTGTTTTCATTTTTATTTCATTCCTATCCCATTATAGAGCTTTTTAAATCACAAGCGTAATTCTGTTACATCCATAATATGTAATTCTGTTACACATAACATTAATTAATATTAAATAAAATACAAACCTATTCTTACAGATGTCAACAGCATTATTTGTATCTAACCTTTGTTGTATGTGTACAATCAATACAATTATTCCAATTTAACTCAATTCACAGGAATTTCTGATTGATTGAACCAACTTTTTACCATGGCCTTTTCTATGTAATTCTGTTACAACGGACATTAGCTTTATACCAATTAAATATAAGTATTTTTAAATAAACTTTTATTGCATAATTAAAAGACAACTTCTAGTTGTTATTTGCAATTATAAGATGTGCAAAATCTTACTTACAATAATCAGTATAAATAATTACAATGTGTTAAATCTGTCTGATTGGTAATTCTGTTACCATGGAATTGCCCAGGTGCGGGGTCAGATCTACGGGGTAGATGGGGGCACTTCCGGCTAGCACTTCACTTACCGGTATCCAACACAGTGGTTCATGGCCGGAAGAGGATCAACTTGGCTGAGGAACGTAGCCAAGAAGTTGAAGTTAAAATCATTGCTCCCTTCACTCACTTGGTTCTCCTAAACAAAACATGTTATTACTTCTACCATGCTTTTACTACAATAGAGGTAAGTTTATCCCAATTCCAAGGATAATTTAGTAATTTAGCCAACAAAGGTAGGCCTAGGCCTATATCAGACCCAGCTTATTTGCAAAATTTAACTTCGGTCTGAAGGACATTATTTGCAAACTGCCAAATAAGAAGGGGATGGAAGGCATCTCAACTGAAGTATTAAAAAATACATTTGGGGCATATGGGCAGGAGTTGCTAGAGGTTATAAATATGTCACTGACACAGGGGATATTCCCTGAGAAATGGAAAATTTCTACTGTTATACCTGTGCCTAAAGTTAAAAACACTTGTAAGGGGGAAGAACATAGACCAATTAATATGTTACCTATATATGAGAAAGTGTTAGAGAAAGTGGTACATAAACAACTAATGGAATATTGCGAGCAGAGAGAATTATTAAGTAGTAATCAATCAGGATTCCGTAAGAATCACTCTTGTGAAACTGCTCTGCAGAAAACATTACTTGAATGGAAAGAAGATATGGATGTTGGAAAAATAACAGTGGCAATTTTTCTAGATTTCAAACGAGCCTTTGAGACAATAGACAAAGATATACTGTTAAGTAAACTTAGGTGCAAATATAAGATGTCTGGTAGTGTATATAAATGGTTCGAAAGTTATTTGTTAGATAGATCTCAGGAAACTAAATATGATGGGGAGTTATCAAGCAAACAAAAGTGTAGATATGGAGTACCTCAAGGCTCGGTCCTTGGGCCGTTGTTGTTTATAATGTACATTAATGATATCAATGAATGTGTTAGTAGAGTCATATTGAACTTGTTTGCAGACGATACTCTAGTATCCTTATCTGGTTATGATATAAAAATATTGTGTGAAATTTTAAATGAGGAATTAAAAATCATCCTGGACTGGCTTAGAAGAAATAAGCTTAAACTAAATGAAGTAAAAACAAAATGTATGCTAATCACATCATCGGGCGTTATAGATAAGAAAATTACTGAGAGAAAAGACTGGGCAATAGTAATGAATGATGGTATACTTAGTTTTGTAGATGAATTTAAGTACTTAGGAGTAATAATAGATAAACATCTCAAATTTACCAGCAATATTGAATATATAAGTAAGCAAATAAGTGGGAAAACAAATATACTATTCAGACTTAGGAGATTTGTACCTACTAAAACACTGATAGTAATATATAATGCACTTATAAAACCTCATCTCAATTATTGTGGAACACTATTATGGGGAGTAGATAAAATGAGTATGTCAAAGCTACAAAAACTCCAAAACAGGGCTATGAGAGCAATATTGAAAGGAAACATGTACTCAAAGATTCAAGATATGCTCGATACCTTAAACTGGCTGTCAATAGAACAAATGGTCTCCCTTAATACCCTTACATTTATACATAAAATAGTAAGAGGTGAGCTACCAGGGTACCTACAAAAACACATCTCGTTTGGTACTGAAGTCCATAAATATAACACTAGGAGAGCTCACAATGTGTATGTAGAATGTAGAAATAAGTCCATGTCTCAAAGGTCTATTCTCTACAGTGGTATGAGATTATATAATAAGATAGATAATAGGATAAAACTGATGCATGGAAGTAGCTTTAGACAGGAATGTGTGAATTTTGTAAGAAAGAATATAGTCTTGCAGAGGTGATGAACATGTTTGCATTGTTCATTTTTTCATTTTTCTTGTAATAAAATGCTATTTGCTTTGAGTATCTATTAGTAAGGTTGTGTTGTGTACCATGAAATAATATGTTAACATGTAATAATAGCTGAAAATGCTAAATAAAGTGAAATGAATTGAAATTGGTCCTGCCTGTTATAATGGAGGTTATTTCGATGGCTAGGCCTAGGCTATGCCTAGATGTACGTACCTGAAATAGAACTTCGTTAGGGAGTAGGCTTTCAGTTTGTGATTGTGAGTCCTCGCGTTGGGGTATCACATTTAAACCCAAATACCCATTAGCGGTGTCGATAATGGAATCGATAGCGTCCCTTTCCATATTGGCTACATCTGGCTCAGTAAACAGCATTTGGGCATTGTAATTGTCATTCATAATTTTAAGATAGTCTTCCATTGTACAAAAATCGCTGAACGTTATGGCGTAGATTGCAGTCCTGTTCCAACAAAAAGAAAACAATATTTTGTGTTGATTTGATTGTATTGTTTTGTGCAAGGATACTTTTATGCACTGGTTTTGTGTTTATATCAGCTATCTGGATTTGTCATGGCAGTGCCTAGTGATGGTAGGGATCACTGTGGGATCACTCGCGTTGGGGTAGGCCTATCACATTTAAACCCAAATACTCATTACCGGTATCGATAATGGAATCGATAGCCTCCCTTTCCATATTGACTACATCTGGCTCAGTAAACCACATATGCACATTGTAATTGTCATTGATAATTTTAAGATAGTCTTCCATTGTACAACAATCGCTGAACGTTATGGCTTAAATGCAGTCCTGTTCCAACAACAAGAAAACAATATTTTGTGTTGATTTGATTGTATTGTTTTGTGCACGGATAGGCCTTCTTTTATGCACTGGTTTTGTGTTTATATCAGCTATCTGAATTTGTCATGGCAGGGCCTAGGGATGGTAGGGATCACTGTTGATAGATAGGCCGGTACTCTTTCGGTTGGTATGGACGGTTTTTTAACATTGATTTTTTTCACTAAAAACAACGTAAAACTAACTAAAACGAATAATAAATGTAAAACAACACATTTTAAAAGAATATTGATGTAATTAATGCAAAACGACATGAAAATATACAAACTTTAACCATTTTAAAACAAACATTCGGCGATTTCACTGATCAATGTACGCCATTAACAATTTTATTAAGACAGCTGCTCAGTTCGCTCATAAACAATGTAGGCCTAGAACTAGTGCGGCTTACTACAACCCCCAACCTCGTTTTTAACGGAAAGGATTTCGGGTGCGCTCTTATCGATTATATCCTAGAACTAGCGCAGCGTACAACCCCCAAGCTCGTTTTTAATGGAAAGGATTTCGGGTGCGCTCTTATCGATTATATCCTAGAACTAGCGCGGCGTACTACAACTAGGCCGAAAGTTCGACTAACCGTATGAAAGTACACCTTTAACATAAGTAGTAACAAGGCAAATTTATTGTTTCTCTTGTAGTTACTATCGCATTGTATAAGTTGAGTTGCAGTGGAGATGCGCGCGCACGTCGGTTAGAAACGGGGTACCCTATACGGTAGAATTACCTTCGATTTTGTAAATTTGTTATTCTAAGGTTACTTGCATCGAGTATAACATTCGCTACACGACATAGCTAAAAGATGGCGTCCTGAAAATAGTGAAATAGGTTTGTGATTAGTAAGAGTAAATAAACTATACGGTAGTTTTAGTAGAAATTTGTGGGCGCTGCCATCTTGGCTGTGACGTCACGGAAGTGCTGCTAGAAACTCGTTTCCACCATGCAGCACATCATGGCGCCAACAAAAACAACCGTATATAATTGAATATTTTCAGAGTGATTGATGTTTATCAATCGTTAATAATGAGTTATTCTTTATTAATTTCTCATTTGGAGTTGTTTTACATTGTTTTTAGTGAAAAAAATCATTGTTAAAAAACCGTCCATACCAACCGAAAGAGTTACGATAGGCCTAGGCCCTAGCCTAGGCTAGGCTAGCTAGGGCCTAGCACTGTTATGGTGATAGTTTTGTCTAATTGTTGCATTAAACGTAAAGTCATACAACTATTTTGTTCATCAATCATTATTATACATATTATAATATTGGTGGTGCTTTATTCAAGGCTTAAATATAGATAAAAAAAAGTAAAACACTTACCTAATGCAGTTTCGAAAATCCAGTAATGGCGGTTCACCCTCAGTGGGTTCACCTCTAAAAGTCGCAAACACGGTCGCCAAGTTGCGCGAACAACGACTTCGATATTTCAACTATCGACCTGATATCGAAGGTCGAGGAACAAAAAAGCGCCGTCTGGATGTATTATTCTTACATATATCCAGACGGCGGTTACTTGCAAAATCTTTGATAAATTTTTACTGCCTATTCATTAATTTGCACTTTACATAATATCATGTAGAAATTACAGCAAAATAGAGAAACGAAAGTGTTTTCGGAACTTTATACAAAATTATGAAGTGGAATTGACTAAGCACCAGGTAAACGGAACGTTTATTTACATCCACAAATCAGCTGTCAATGCTTTGTGAATGTTGTTGGGTCATGGTCATAGGCCTACTAGGCTAGGCCTAGGCCTAGGCCTAGGCTAGGATGCCTAGATTTTCACAGATAGGCCTAGGACTGAAATGTACATTTAAAGTTATCTTAGAGAAACTGTAACTTAAAGGTGTGGACTATTAGTATCATTTTCACTGGTTATACACATTTGCTAAAATTCTACTTGTTAAAAAATTAGCCCTGATGTGTTCTTTCCAGCTGCAGGCCTAGGACTGTTTCGGTTAAGAATGGCCAACTTTTAAACACTTGTAAACTGTGTTGTGTGTGTTAAAGGTTTTGAAGGTTTTTTGTATGTACAATATAGTAGCTTTTTTATTTTTTACACAGAGGTTATAAAGACATGCACATTAGGCTGACGGCCTCGTTGGATAGGCGATGCCTCCTTCCGAACTTATACTTGCTTAAACCAACCTTTTCGACTTAAAATACTCTACTTAAAAAACCTTTAATGTCACTATTTTAAATAGAAAGGACAACAACAAACTGTAATTGATAAAATATAAATCATTTAGGGCCTACAGTAGTTTTGCGTCGTTTTTGAATGAAAAAATCGGTGGTGAAAAGTTGGCCATTCCCAACCGAAAGAGTACCGGGCCTAGGCCTAGGTTGTTCCAATCATGACAACCACTCTCGAAACAAGTTACCAACCTTTGCAACCATTTAGTTGTAGTAGTAGTAGTAGTAGTAGTAGTAGTAGTAGTTTCTTCTTCTCGCAGTTGATCACTTCTGACCGGCGGCGAGGTTTTTTCTCCTTGCTCCCTTCACTATATATTCTCCTAATCACCCTCTTTACCTTTCGGAGTTCCCTCCACCTTTGTCTTAGGCCTAATAATATTCGAGAACGCTAGAAGTTTCTCCGCCCCTACCTGCTCTTCAGTGAGCCCGTTCCACTCAACGACTGTTTTTCTCAAGAACGAGTATTTACCCAGGTCTGTATTCCATACCCTTCTCTCGTATGTCCATAAATGATCATGCCTACCCACGTAGTTGGCTTTAGCCAAATGTTCATGAAGCTCACTCCATCCCTCATGGTCCCTAGATACTAGTTGACTACATTTTTTTGAGCCTATCTATTCTACGTCGGTCTTCCAGCTTCTCCCACCCCAAGTCCTCAACCATTTTGGTGACGCTCTCTCTGGTCCAGAAGTCGGAGAAGGAGATGAAACCCCTCAAGAAATTATGATCCATGTGGTTTCTGAGAGTGAACCAGGTAGGCCTAGGCTAGGTCTAATTTTTATTCACCTTTAGGCCTCGATATTTGTACGCTCCGTTCAGGTTCAATCTTTTGCTTGTAAGGTGGTGGTTAGAGACCTGTCCTGGAGGAGCCTATATGGGGCAGCAGTATTGGATCTGTCATAGGCCTAGGCCTAAACTGGGGGAGGTTTTCCATAGGGAAGACGATGGGAACCCGCCCGACAAAGTCAGGTACGGGTACGTGTTTCCACTACCCGTTTACCTGTAAAACTCGGTTCCTGAATTGAGGTCTCACATTGTAGGCGGAAGGCTAATGTAAACATGCGCTTTCTCATGTCTTTTGTGCTTAGCGGCGTTTTTCTTTTGAATTAGGCCTATGTCCTTTGTTCATGCCCCCGACTTGTGGCAGTGTGCTGAGTATGCCCCTCCTCCCTTCTGCCTTACCACTCGTGCGATCTTCCAGAGATTATACCGCGTAAATAATTACCACAACATCACTTAATATGTTTTCAATCTGCTAGAAGTCAAAACTCAAAAGCTATCCTATCACCCATGGTGATAAATGAAATTAAGCACATGGGAATAGAGGTACTGCAGAGACTGGCTTTTCCTTATCTTGTTTACTCTCTCTCATTCAGGCTCCAGTCCCCCCCCCCTCCCGCGCCCCGCGCCAACGCATCGTGACCTTGACTAAACTGTCACAAGATATTTATAAAGCAGATGCAATGAACAGTGAGTGTTATCACAATCGCCCGCTGCTGTTCCTCTCGAGATTATGAAATACTACTTCATCGGTACGTCTTTGTTTATCAGTATTACTTCTTAGATAATACGATAATTGATGAGCGCATTTCTTCGCAGTTCGTTAGACACCCCATACGATTTTTTTGTGTTACTACCCGGGTAACCCGCGGGTAATGTGAACGGGTACCCGGGTCGTTAAAAAGTCGGGTTTCCTCATCCCTAGTTTTCCATTGGTAAACTTCTTTACATCTACGTTGCTCCCAATGCTGTGTTCCCGACATAGACGTCCGAGTGTAAAAATGTGTATTTCTCCATTTCCCTGCTGTACCATGTACAGATGGAGCCTCCTAAATGTGATCCAGAGCGTTCTTAATGATTTCTGTGCTCTCCGACATTCGGAGTGTGGATGTTAGAATGCAAAAACGTCCATGTCTGGAATTAGCATCTAGGCTTGGCCTAACCCGGTAACCCCCTTGGTAAAAATTCTTGTCAAGAACTTGTGTTAAGTAAGATCTTGCCAAGATCTTGCATTGAAATCAGATCTTGGCAAGAACTTTGTTAGAAACAAGATATAAACAAGATCTTGGCAAAATCTGCCACCTGGTGCTAGCATCTTGAACCTCATCACTAGTTGGTCCCAGATGTACGGTAAATCTATGTCAGGCTTATGTTATAGGGATGGGACGTTTAAATGTTTAGACGACGGTTAGTGGTTATTAAATTCGCAAAACCGTTTAGTAAAAAAAAAAAAATGTTTTCATTTCTTTTTAAATCAAATTCCTAGAAGATTGTTTTTACTTTTTAACCTCATGTCTCCTGTCGTAAATGATGATCATGTATCACTGTGATGACATCGACGACTCGCGGACTCAGTTGCACTCTGCAGTAGGGTGGTCAGCGCTAGCCTGGCCTGGCAACGCCAGTCGTTTCGCTTCCCCACCCCACCCCCCTCACCACAACCCTGGCCGTGAATTGATTGGACACTGCTAAGTCAGTGACTAATGTAAGCGGGCGGCCGCTGCACGTGCGAAGTATTGTCTCGCTCGATCCTCACACGTGCTGTCTTTCACCCGGTTTTTTACAAGTAGTTTTCAAGTGTTTCCTGTGGTGTGTGTTGCCGTGTTCCGTTAGAAGTAAGCACAATGAATCGGGCAAGTTCTAGCAGTGTATGGAAACATTTTAATAGAAACGGTGCGGAGAAGAAAGTGACATGTCGTTTATGTCGAAGTGTTGACAGTTGACACACAATACAAGCAGCACAGGAGCAATGCACAATCATCTCAAACATAAACATCCAATCCAGGGTTCCAGTTCAGCAACAAAAGCGGCGAACTCGGCGGCTAGTACGTCTGGCAAGGAAAAAACAAGTCAACATGTCCCAATCAGTCAGTTTTTTCAGCAGCCGCGTCAATGCGACAAAAAACGTGGCGATAACGTCACTAATCTTATCACCGGTAGCCGGTACGGTTGTCAAAAGATTTATTGCCCATTAGAATGGTCGAGGGTGAAGGTTTCATCGAGCTAATGTGGTATTTGGAACCCAACTTTAAAGTGCCTTGCCGAAAAACAGTTACGGCTATTATAAAAAACAACACGAAGAGAAGCAGGAAGTGCTCAAGAAGAAACTAGGCGATTTGAATACCAGCATTTCATTGATGACCGATGCATAGATGTCAATAAATGCAGAATCCTTCACTACCGTCACAGCACATTTTATTGAGGACTGGGAGATGAAAAGTGCAGTCCTATGTACGGCATTTGAAAACGAGACTCACACTGCTGAAAATCTTAAAAAGTCACTTGAAAATACCATTGAAGAATATAATATTAACAATAAGATTCTCGCTAGCGTGCACGATAATGCGGCTAACATCAAGGCTGCCGTTAATGATTGCACACTTGTAAAAGAGAGTGTAAATTGTGTGGCGCATACGCTCCAACTGTCAATCAACAAAGGCTTTGACAAATCGACGACTATTACGAAAACAATAGCTGCAGGTAGTAGTCGCTTAGTCGGTCACTTTAAAAAGAGCTACAAAGCAACAGCTCACTTACTGAAGAAGCAAGAACAACAGGGAGTTATTAAACATAAACTTATTCAAAGATGTAAAACACGCTGGAACAGCACTGGAGATATGTTCGCTAGCCTCGTAGAGCAAAGGTTTCCAATAACAGCCGTGTTATCTGATCCCGAAGCAACCAACTCAGCGATGCGCAATGAACACTGGACGGTAATGAAAGATATGGTCGAGATACTACTTAATTATCTGCAAGTCGTGACCACTGCTTTATCAGCCGATTATTCAGTTACTATGTCATCTGTAGCAGCAATAATGATTGCATTGGCTAATATTCATCTGAGAGTGCAGTGCAAGTAACAGATTCTGCAGTAGTCCATGAATTTAAGAAGGTCGTCAGAGATGACATTGAGCCAAGACACACTACCTTATTTGCAACTGACAACAATAACATTAACGAGTTTGAAGTGGGAGTGTTATAAATGTGCCATAGCCCGTTCAAATTTAAACCTAGGGCCTTATGCCAGTGCCACCTGGTGCTAGATGTATGAACTACAAACAGGAAATAACTCTATTACCCACAGTGCACCACTGCTTCCTGTGTTGTCATCCTGTCACAAATGTCTGTGTTGCTAGGCCTAGCCTACTAGTGTTTATCTATCTTCAAATATCAATTAATCCACTTTAATCTTTCAATGTCAACGTTATTTTATAACAGAATCATTTCGTAATAGCGTGTTTGTTAGACCCACGGCACAAGCACCTGCAGTGTTTCCCCGATGCTATGAAAGCTGTAGCGCATCATACAATCATAGCGATCTGGGAACAGCTGGGGGAAGACGAAGTGGCGCGCTGGTTCCGGATACCGTTGCCGATATTACTATGGTCAGTGCAGATAAGCCAAGTAGTGCAATGGATTTACTATTGGCTAACTTAGTACAATGACGCCGATCGCGTGGAAACGGTAACTTCAGTCCAAGATGAGTTGAGCAATTACATTAAAATGCCAGGCATAGCACAAAAAAAATCGCCACTTGACTGGTGGAAACAACATGAGGCAATGCTTCCCAGGCTTGCGCGCGTAGCAAGATCGTATCTTAGCATCCCAGCTACGTCAGTGCCCTCAGAGAGAGACTGTTTTCTTTCAGCTGGACGTTTAGTTACCAAGCTTAGAAACCGTCTGTCACCAAAAAATCTAGACATGATTTTGCTTTTACATAAAAACAAAGGTTGAAGATTGGTTGATTGAAGTGCGAGTCCGTGAATGTTTATTGTTTTGTTTTCTCAATCTCTCATTTGTTATTCTATCTAAGTAAGTGGCGCGTGATTCTTCTGATTTGTCTGTGATTCTTATTTTTCTTACTTTTTAGCTATTTATCCGATAGGTCTACTATGTACATGACATGTATACATGTACTTATTCTATACATGACTAGGCCTATGTATAGTATTTGATGATGTAGAATTATTTTGTTTTGTATGCGATCACAACTCTGCTCTGCGTGCGAGTGACCAGAGGTATAACTTATGAAGTAAGCGATAGGGGGCATCTGGAGTTTGGACACTTTTACGATCTGCCTGTTTACGATCTTCCCATTTGATGTATTCTTAGTTTTAAAACTACTAATAACTAAGGCATTTGTGTACCAATGATTGAAGATGTATGTAATTATTTAACTGACTGACTGAAGCCAAACTAAGGTAATTCTAATTACAAAATGATGATTTGCTGTATTTATTTGAATTTTTGTAAAAATTGGGGGGGGGGTCGGTTAAACGTTTAAACGCGATTAGTTCAAGAGGTTAAACGTTTAGGAAACTACCCGCTTTTTCCCATCCCTACAGGCTTAGTAACCTACCCTATTACTATTTACTAGATCTTACTTTGTATTGAGAACAGTTAAATTCATTGTACTTTGTGTTATAACCGGAGGAGTAAATGTATAACATACCCGTTGCTCTGTCTCCAGATGACTTTCAAGATGGCCCCTGTGGACGATGCACCCTCCTCCAAAAAGTGCAACCAAGTTATCAGCAGACTGAGAGAGATGGACCTCGGACTTGTTGGCGTCATTCAGCGCAACCAGCATCTTTCAAACTGGAACTTCTGTTCCCGTGAGTTATAAAACCTGCACTTGCGATCCTTGTTTCTAGATTTAATTGTTCAGCTAATATTAAATACAGTCCAGAAATTATATAGGCTTATATTAAGATATTATATTGCATCTGTAGTCTAGTGGAGTAGTCTAGTGGAGAAGACATCCGCATGGAGAAGTGGGAGACCCTGGTTCAATCCCCAGCTGAGGTGGATTAATAAATTTCTGCTTTGTATTACCCTATAAAATGAAATTGAAATGTCTAGATAATATTTAGCTGAAATTTTGAAGCAAACCATGTTGGCAAATATAAGATTAACTCAGGAGGCTGCATTGGCATAAATTGCTGAATTATTAGTACCGTAGTATAGATTGGAGAATGTTTGACAGGTTGGGAAAGTATAGAGAGCATAAAGCCGAGCCTGAAGGGCTGGGCTTCATCTATACTAAACTAGCCGGTTGGCCTTTTCCAAACTACAATGAATTATGAACAGACGTACCATGGCGGCCGACATTGAGGTGGTGGTTAAGAAGGGAGCTAAAGATATAGTTTTAGTGTCAAATAAGTGCTTAAATTGCAATAAAGGCGTTAGGAAGGGGCTGAGATGTGTCAAGTGTTTAAGATGGGCCCATAATTACTGTGCTGGCATTAAAGATGAAGAATTCAATAAGAAGAAAGTAAGCGACCTTGTTTGCGACCGTTGCAGAAGTGAGGTTAAGTGTGACGTAATCGACACGCAATCGGATGGAGAGGATTCGAATAGGCCTCAGGTGATTGCAGGGGTTGCAAATGCAAATGGTGAGAGCTGTCGACAGTGCAAGGTGTGGAAAGAAAAATTTGAGAAATCGGAAAATATCAAATTAACTCGTGACAGAACGTTGACAACAATGCAGGACACAATACATCAAATGACGGAAGAGATAGCTAAGCTGGATCAAGATCGGAAAGAAGCAATAATGAAGGTAGAAATTCTACAGAGACGGCTAGAGGTATTGCAGGAAAGGATAGCTGAGCCAACTAGTATGAACATTGGCCGAGGCCTAGGCCTAGGCCTATATCAGAATCAGAAAGAAAAACCGTGTAGCCAAGTGACCCAAAAGAGAAGCCAAGGAGGGTTGCCGGAGCTAGGTCTAAGCCCACAAGAAATGAGCAACACTAAGGGTGCAGGTAGGCCTACAAGTTTGTCCGGACCCAGTCCTAAAGGAATTCGAAACACTGTCCGAAATAGCCAAGGCCTAGGTATAGGCTCGCAAGATAGGCAGGATCCGCCTGTTATGAGCAGCTGTGTCCTAGACCACATTCAAAGGGTTTCGAAAGAGAACGAGGTCCTATGGAAAGCCCTGCTTACAGGTAAAGAGCAAGTCATAAACGAAAAACAGCACAGAATCAGCGAACTGGGAAAAATAATAACCATACAAGAAGAAATAATAAAAGAACAAAATAGTCGAATTTTAAAAAGTGAGGTTAGGGTCGCGGCAACTTTGACAAACAACCGTCAGGAAAAAACAGCACTAGGCCTGGTAGAAACGCCAGGCACCGACACCTACAGTCGGGTCCCAAGAAGGAAAACAGGAGCGAGACAACAGGAATTAGAAGAAGAGGAACTCGAGAAGGTCCAACGTAACAACAATATAACTTGGACTAAAAAGGATAGGCCAAATATGGCCAACAACAAAACACATGCCAGTCGAGACTACACGGAGGTAGAAAAGCAGAACCCAGGATCAACAGCCAAGAAACTCAGCAATGTCCTGATAATTGGGGACTCCATGGTGAGATGGGCAGGAGAGGTATGCAAGACGGAAGGCAGTGAGGTGTTAGTGTACCCAGGAATAAGAACTGAACAATTGGAAAACAGAATAGAACAAGGAGACACAAATGGTCTAAATCCAGAAGTAATAGTGCTCCAAGTAGGTACCAATGACTTAAAATCAACAAAAAGTGCAGACCACTTAATGGGGGATATATATGGTGCAGTGTATGCCTTAAAACAAAGGCACAAAGATGCCAAAATAGTGGTGAGTGGCATTTTATATAGGAGAGACATTGACACAAGTTTTATCAACAAGGTAAATGCAGGCTTAAAATGGGTAGGAGAAAGTTTTAATGGTATCTTTATTAACCCAAATAAAAATATTCATCCTAAAGACATCAGCAAAGATGGGCTTCACCCTAACACCAGAGGGGCAATAAAACTAGGAACACTGTATAGGGATGTGGCATATGCCCTAAAACATACTAGGCCTACGGAAAACTAAAAAGGACAACAGAGGTGATTTCTGCCAATTTATTGGAGAAAAATAAAGAGAATAAAGAATGTAAAACTAGTTTTAAAATCAATAGCAGATCAAAAACAGTAATGAGGGAAAACAGAGACCTATGCAAAATACTAAACACCAGAAGCAAACAAATAGGAGCAAATTAGACATCAACACAAAGGGGATAACCAGGCCAACAGACGACATTTCTGGGTTATCAATCATGCATCAGAATATTAGGAGTATTGGGAACCAGATAAAATTAATGAAATCAGTGCCTTACTGGACGATTTCCCCCTTATAGACGTAATTTGTTTGACAGAGCACTGGAGACAAGAAAATGAACTTCGACATGTAAGATTACCTGACTTTGAACTGGCAACGTACTCGACTAGACTTAAGGAAAATTATGGTGGCACCTGTATATTTTGTAGAAACTCGTTAGAAAAGGTATCCATACGGCATGACTTAAACAAACTTAACATGGAAAAACAGTTTGAATGCTCTAGTATTGAATTGGAGATGGAAGGTAAATCAAAAGTAAAGGGGATAATAACTTGTATATACAGACCACCTAACGGGGAGGTTGAGATATTCTTTGATAAACTAAATCAACTTTTAGATAAACTGCACAAGGGGAAAAATATAAGTATCATATGTGGAGATTTTAACATCGACTTGCTAAAAAACTCCAAAGAAAAATGTAATTTTGAACTAATACTAAAATCATACAACTTTAAAGCGGTAATCAAAACAGCAACACGTTGCACAGACACGTCACAAACGCTTATTGACAACATAGTAACCAATGTAAATGATAAGACTTTCATGATACAAAATTTTCCAACCACACTTTCGGATCATAATGCACAAGTGATTACATTTAAAAAAGAAACATTGCCTAAACCTCTAAATGACACTATGAAATTTCAGGGGAGGTCATTTAATGATGAAAAATATAAAAATGTTTCTGGATAACCTTGCAAATGAAACTTGGGTGGGGGTGCTACATGCAGTAGATACAAATGAAAAATACAATACTTTTCTTAGCATCTTTAAAAGTCACTACGAAGCGTGTTTTCCAAAACGGCAAAAACAGACTACTAAAACGAAAAGTTGGATTACTCCGCAGCTCAAAAACACTGGTAAACAACTTAAACAACTCCATCATCAAATGAAATACCATAATGATATGGAAAGTGGAAACAAAGCTTAAGTATCAGGCCCTTAAATCAAAATATAAAAAAGACTTGAAAAAGGCAAAACGCGTAAATAATAACAATTTTATTACAAAAGCTAAAAATAAAAGTAGAGCCATTTGGCAAATAGTACGCAAAGAAACGTTCTCAACGAATACAAAACAATTGAAAAACATTAAACTGCATATTAGGGGAACAAATAAAACGGACCGGTATGTTGAAAACCCACTAGAGGTTGCCTCAGAATTTAATACGTTTTTTGCAAATGCTTTCAAATCAGTGAGTCCAGACGACCAGCCACAAAGCAAGAGAATAACCAATAACGGGGAAGACGAAGACCCAATGGAGATGATAAAAAAACATAGTGAACCGTTAGGGAACTCGTTGACTTTGACACCGGTCACGGAAAAGGAGTTGGTGGAAACTGTCCTAAAACTAAAAAACACAACAGCGTGCGGGTGGGATGACATCTCAACGCTAATAATAAAAAAAGCATTCACTTAATAAAAGGGCCATTAACCCATATATTTAATAACTCGCTAGAGACCGGTATCTTTCCAAATAATCTAAGGCTATCCGTGGTCTCTCCTCTTTATAAAAAAGAGGACCCAGCTAATATTAACAACTATAGGCCAATCTCAATGTTGCCAATATTTGCAAAGGTACTGGAATCATTAGTACAATTTCGAGTCGTCCAGTTCCTGGAAAGTAATAATGTAATATCAAAATCACAACATGGTTATCAAAAAAACAAATCGACTATAACGGCTCTAGCAGAATTGGAAAATCTTACTCTGAAAGCAATGGATAAGGGAGAATATGCTTTGGGCATTTTTTGCGATCTGACAAAAGCGTTCGACTGTGTTGACCATAATGTACTTCTTAGCAAGCTAGATTTCTATGGTATAAGAGGGGTGGCATGGAAGTGGTTTAAATCGTATCTTGGGGGAAGAAAACAAAAAGTAAAAATAAGATATAATAAGAGAGGGCTTTGTACAGAATTCTCTTCAAACTGGTTAGAGATGGTGGCCGGAGTACCACAAGGTTCGGTCCTTAGTCCTACCCTCTTCCTTGTTTATATAAATGATCTACAAAAATATATTAAAGAAATAACGTTAATTCTTTTTGCAGACGACATAACAGCGCTGCTATTTAATAAATGTCTGGAAAGCCTCGAGAGGGAAGCAGTAATTATTCTTAAACCAATTTACCAATGGCCGGTAGCAAACAAGTTAGCACTAAATGAGACTAAAACATGCTTTATTCAGTTCCATTTTTGGCAGAAGCATATAGAACATTTCCCAAAATTACAACTTAATGATAAAAAAATTGAGCGAGTAACGAATACAGGGTTCCTGGGGGTAATCACAGATGAAAATCTAAACTGGGAAAGCCATATAACCAAACTAAGTTCTAAATTAAGTTCGGCATCTTTTGCATTGAGGGTGATTAAGGCAGCCACAGGCAAGCAAACAGCTAAGATTGCATATCACGCATATTTCGAGTCACTACTCAGATATGGAATACAAATATGGGGAAGCACCACTCACCTAGGGGACATTTTCATACTCCAAAAAAAAGCGATAAGGATAATAGGAGGACTAGCCTTCAGAGAGTCCTGTGTGGCAACATTCATTGAATTAGAGATTCTTACGGTACCATGTATCTATATATATGAATTGTTGAAACTAATTATTAAACAGCAGACAGACAGAGACCAAACGTTTAAATAAAGACATTCACCAGTATAACACAAGACATAGGGGGATTTTAACATACCACGCAGTAGAACAACTAGGTACCAAAAGGGTTATTGTATTACAGGCCAAACAATATTCAATAAGCTCCCAAAGGGTATTAGAGAAATAGGAAATAAGGATAAGCAGATAGAGAAAATACACAAGTACCTAGTCAAAAATGCATTTTATTCTGTAGAGGCATATTTTACAGTGTGACCAAAATAAACAAAAGGTGGTGTTTGTATAATGCTTAATGCTACAACTTGTTAAATGTTACAATTTTAATTACCTAACTTTGAACTAATTTTAACCAATGATTGTGATCCATGGTTGAATTGTTTTTTACATAAGGGTCTGCAGTGTTGTTGCATTTTATGTATTTATTATTGTTGTACAGAAACTGGTTGTAAGTAAATTTTCTTTTTTAGTTTTTAGACATGCCTGGATAGGCAATGACATGTAATATACCCAGACCAGCTGATGTTGTAACGGGTCAACATTACGAAAATAAAAATGAAATGAAATGAAATGAAATGAAATTAGTAGATGTTTTTTATGTTTCCATCAAGTGAGGTTTACGCCGTCCGCGGTGACTCATACGACTAGTGCGTTGGTTATAGGCCTACTCCTGCTATCTAATTAGTGTCTCGTGTAAAAGATAATAAATTACATATCACAATCACAGAGTAGCCTATCAAAAATTTCTCAAACAACAATATTTGTGACTGAAAAAAATTGGTTTTGTCTTAGGCCTAATAATACTTTCAATCTTGACTATACACTTGTTAGCTGGTGAAAGTGGTAGGCCTACCATTTAAAAAATATTACCTATTCTATCAGTATTACTATTAATAATTAATAATAATTATACGTAGTAGGCCTAGGCCTATAGGCCTATATCTTTCAATTATCAATTATTTTTATTTTATCCTTGTGCAACCCTACTAGTCACTGTGTTGCACATTTCAGGAATGAGAAGAACCTGTATGACCGTCATTGAGGCTCCTCGAGAACCTTCCACATCGTATGTCGCAGCTCACGAATGAATCTTCAACGTCTCGGACATCGTCATATTCAGCCGCCTACGCTCATATCATATTGATGTTTGTAAGTCAGTTCTTGAAACAGTTGATTTATTCCTAATCCCTCTATCCTCCCTTGTAAGAGGTTTATCCTGCATGTTCAGTACGGTGCTCGACTACTTGCTTAACTATTTCATTGGCTGGCGTAATTTTATAAAGTTTATTACTTCCTTGTTTCTTGCAGTCTCCAAGTTATCTGACACGGCTATTGTCAGTGAGTGAAGTGATGATATCGTTAAGCTAGTGGTCATGAAGAAGCACCAGCATGTTCCCAGCATGTTCACTAGTTCACACCACAGTGTTCACCTTATTGCATTTATCCAAGTAAAATAGGCCTAGTGAAAATATAATAACGTAAATGTTAGGTATGCGGTCCGATTTAATAACCAATAGTATCGATAATGGTTTGACTGAAAAATCGCTAGCCTTACTTAACCGGCATTGGAACCCCTTTAGCTTAATGGCAGCAAGACAATGTTTTCCAATGCTTGCCTTTCTTTGGAGTAAACTGTGGAGTGAACCCTAGTGTCCCCTGGTAGTGGGTGTGGTGTATGTCTATATCGTCCATGATACTTAATCTCAGCTGCTCTTATTTAAACTACTTGTCCCGAGTAAAACAACATGGAAATAAAAGGGATCGAGTTTGAGGCAAACAACTCGAGATTTAAACGTTGACCTAGTGATCAATCTGGTTAGCAGTTGTTAGGTCCACGGATGGGTAATTCCATGTCAAATCAACCAGGCCATTTCCATGACCATCTCCGATTTTGATGAAACTTTGTGAATCTACTCTAACTTACATGTAGATTGATTGGCGACGCCGAGCGGCGTACCTGAATTGATAAGTTTTAAACCGTTGGACGTAAAAGGCTAATTTTTTTTTTTTTTATTCAAGAGTTTTTTTATTGGCAATTTAATTTATATGTATTTGTGAAGTGCGAGTGAACTTGAAGAGGACATGACAGGCCTGGCAAGCCGATGTTTACAACTCATATAGTGCCCTAGAAAACTGGTGGCTATAGCCACCTACCGACAGTGTTGGCTCGGGCGCTAAGCGCTCGACTCTGATTCGGGAGGTCCCGGGTTCGAATCCCGTCGAGACCGGCAATCCTGACTGAAGGTTTTTTCCGAGGTTTTCCTCAGTCGTTAAGGCGAATGCAAGGGATTGAGTCCTCTTAAACAGCCCTCGGACATCCCTTCACAATTTCCTATCCGCACATACCTAGTTCATCTGAAGAGGGGCTAATTGCACCCTATAACAGGTTTCCCACGATAAAAAAAAAATTTATAGCCACCCCCTGACCTAGAACTTAAGTTGGAAACAGGAGTCAGATAGATATTGAATGCATTCCTGATTGAGAAACCATGTAAAAAATCCAAATTCGTTTTGAAACCTACCCTACGAGAAAAAGTAGGACTATCTTTTAAATTAAAAAAAAAAAAAACGTGTTTTTGTTTAGATTTGTCGGTGTGCACATGCATGGCGTCAAAGCAAGAGCATAGAGTTTGCATGTGCAGTTCGTATTACCAGTCAGCTCTTCGCTGTCGGCGTGAAGACTGCTGAAGAGCGCGTCATAATATGGAATATTACGCATGCCGCGACCGACTTTTCGTACGTTCTCGAGTCATTTCGCGACCCAATTTTTTGAGCAGAACTTTGTGCTCGATCTCGTCTCGAAATTTCGAGTCTCGCACAGCCCCTTGCTTAAAATTACTAGTTCGTATTAAACAGCAACTTTCTATATTACCATCCATGGGATAGAATGAGTTTAAATTACGTAATAAGTAAAATTTGTAATATCTTATTTTTTAACATGGAGGTCCCTACTAATGTGCGAGGGACTACCTTACTGGTTTGCATTATGCCAGAATTCATAAAAGCAGAGTTTGCATTACTGAGGCTTTACTGTAGGCCTATGTTGCTTAATGTGGCCCATCTACTAGTTATTATACTATTCAGGACAAACCAAGTTTACAGCGACCATTTACCACAATCTGGGTCATTCCATGTCAAATCAACCAAGCCGAGCCTGAAATAAAACTTGACCATCTCAGATTTTGATGAAACTTTGCAAATCTACTCTTATTCTAACATGTAGATTGATCGTGGAAAATTTTGTATTCCTGACGCGCTTAGTTTTTGAGTAGCGCCCCGCACAAAAACTCAAATTTGGCGACGCCATGGGGCATACCTGAATTGGTAAGTTTTAAACCGTTGGACGTAAAAGGCTAAAAACGCGTTCGACCTCGGCTCGAAATCGACTATCGATTTTTATGACACGTTAAGGCTGCGAGTTGTTTAACTTCTGTCATTCCGTAAATGATTCAAATTTTGCAATGTGTAATATAGGTAGCGCCTACACCATATTATTTGAAGAAATTAGTGTTCCCAATACCGGGTATGTGTTTTAAATTTTAATACAATTTGCAGGTAAAGCGCAATTGAAATATGATGTGATAGAAACCTAGTTATGACTGCCTTAACCCTACTTATTGTGTAATGGTCCACAGCAACTTAAGAGCATTAATTCAATACACAATGATGTGGGCTGAACTGCTGCTGACCAAGGCCTAGCTAGGCTAGCCCTACAAGGCTAGGCCCCCTACACGTTACTTTAAAGACTTCTAGGGCCTAAAATACCTAATATTGTTCTTTGAACTTCAATTAGAAAGAACACAATAGGGAATACTCCTAAAAATTATTTTTAATATATTCGTAAAGTAGTAACTAAAAAAAAACGATTCCCCAAAAAATTTTTACTTGGTTTTATGAGGGTGTGAATATTTGTGTTTAAATTCCGCACGTAAACAGACCGAGCTGGCTCTGTAGCACACATATGTATTGTTTCGTACTCAAAGTAGTTACACAATCGGCATGACTTAGATCCCTCATCCAGAATCGACTTCCATTTAGAGGCATGACATTCAATCTGGCTCTGTAGCGTAAAGGCAATTGGCAAGACCTCTCGAACCACTAACTAACTTAGGGTCCCATGCATTAGGCACCAATTGTAACATAAAGGCCTATAGGCTAGGTCACGTCCTAACGTACACAACTGATACGGACGCAAAAGTACTCGGTTCGATGCTCTACTGCAGAGCTCCAATTGAAGCAGAAAGCCAACTGAGCGACCTAGACTACAGCAAGTCCTACCTAGACACCTCGGGATCGTGTAATTATTTATTCTCGGGGTTTTATACACGTTGCGCGCCCTATGGTTCTCTTGATGGTACTCGGACCGTCTCAAAACAAACTTGCCTACGATGCTACTAAAGTGAAAATGATCTACCCTAACGACACCGACAGGTATGAACATGTAGTGACAAGGGGAGTACAACTCAATACAACTTCTCCCGTTGAGGGGAGAAGAGGTACCTGTTCTAGCGTGCTAGCGCTGAGCCGCGTCCCCTCCAGAGAGCAGCAGTAGTCCTCGGCTGCTTGCAGGTCCCGCTCGTTCACCTACTATTGCTAATATGAGCTGTGCAAATGCCCACAAAAGTATTGTTATGTTTGCTGAAGGCTTGCAGAGTATCAGAAAAAGATGAGGAGTATACTAGGATACGCATGCCAACTCAATAAAAGATTTGAATAAAATAAGTTGCATAATTATTGAACATTTGAGAAATACTAACTACGGACAGCAAGGGTACTGAATTTAGGTTGGATCCAACAAGAAAGAAAAATATGCATGTAAATTCCTATTAAAAATACAATATTATAATCAGGGCTGCCGATTTAACGGATTTTATCCGTTTTTACGGATATTTAGGGTGCAAAACGGATAAACGGATTTTTAGTCTTATTTACGGATATTTCGTTAATTACGTTTTCTATGCTTATTTTCGTATATTTGAATCTGCGCGGGCTAATTTCGATTGTAAACATTGAAGGCGGGGCGATAATCGATTCGACTTTCGATAGGGGGCGGAGCAAGGGCGGAGCCGTGTCCTAGACATTGTAGGAACTGCTTCTGCCAGAACAGTTGCTTTTGGGAGTGGGAGGAGCCATGAACAAACAATGAAGATTGGAGCCTACAAAATTGTTTTCTTTCGTTTTTGTTTATAAAGTTTGGATTATGTGATCATAAACGTGAAAAATAGAATTGGTATATGATTAAAATGTTATTAACAAGTTCTGCAAGACTGCAATGTTATTAATAAACACAACACATGGGCCTAGGTCAAAATTGTGATGCAACATTCCTAGGGCCTAGCCTAGGCCTAGGCCTAAGAATTTTTTAACCAGGTCAGATTTAAAACAGATTTTCTGTAAATAAGTAACATTTTACATTTTTATGCAATCTTAATTAAAGCAACCACGGGCGTTTCTGGCTCATTTATTCTCGTCTGTGCATTCGGATTTAAAAGCAAAGTGGCTGACATCTGGTGAGCGAAGCGCGAACCCGCCGGAGTAGCATTGCGTTGCGATATGGCCGCTTATAAGTATGTTTTCCTATGGCACTTGCATTGGATCACGACTGAAATAAACACTCAATAAAGACAAAACTACACCACCAATTTATGAAATTGAGTTTGTAAGTCTAGTGGAATATCTGTAGCCACATCGTATACATCCTAGATAGGAAAATATTAATGAAAACGAGCGTGAAAGTTGAACTTCGGGGACGATAACATTTGAAGTAACCCGGAGTAGGGTAGGATGTTTTCGTCGGTATAATCGGGGAAAAAGTATTGTAGGGGACGTTTAAATAGTGTAAGATTATATTTAAACTATCTATGAATAAAATAAAATGGTAAGATTGTTAAAAACACGTGATGATGGAGCGTCAGCTTGTCCATGAGTTCGTTCATTTCTAGGCCTAGAAGTGGGCGTGTGTGGCCTACACACAGCTCTCAATGTAGGATGTTTATGTCAGTTAAATCGTGAAAAAATACTGTAGGAGACGTTTAATAGTGTAAGATTATATTATTAAAACTATAACTTTAAATTAAAACTAACTATAACTAACTAAAAGCCTGCTCGGCAACTTATATAAACTAACGCTGGTCAATACCAATAATATTACGCCCATGGAGAAAAGATCCTGATAACAATTTTGAGCACGAAATTGTTTCTCAGACAGATCTAGGCGTTCCGTAGGAGGGCCTAGGTAGGCCTAGGCCCTAGCTGCGAGTTTCCGAGTTTAGCACCACCAACGACGTACGTTAGGTTACGGGAAACAGCTTTTTCCGAATAAATGGGTTAACGAAATGGCTGTAGGTCTAGTCTATTAGAAATTACACGGATGCAAGTAAAATAATTTCCTATAATTTTGTCACACATGGCCCGGAACTATCTGGTTTTGTAGGAAATCAAATCGGGACCGATCGGGAAAAGTAGGCCTAAATTGACTCTTTGGAAAAGGAAATAAATATATTTCAATGAGTTGCAGGATGACTTTGAACATCACAACAGGGTAACTAATGTCATAACATTAATTTACATCCTAATTACATATCACAGCATTCACCAACGATTAATTATTGAGCATTCAAATCGTCAGTTTATACACAGCTGCTTAGGGAAGGACTACTCCTTATGCTACTCCGGCCGGCCATGATGCACGTTACGCCCACCGACAGTGCTGCCCCTGGATTTCACTTTAAACGCGTATAGGCCTAGGCCCTAGCAACTTTTAGGTTATGATGGTAACAAATATAAACATAACATTTAGCCATTTTCATAGTTTAATCAATGAAATTAACGTTTTTAGACTTTTCACGGATTTTTGCAGATTTTTAACGTCCTCCAACAGGATTTTTTTTAAATGTCAGTGGCAGCCCTGTTATATCTTATTATAATATGTAAAACGTCGCTTTCCCTGAACGTGCTGGCTTCGCGGGTAAGAGGGGGGGGGGGTGTTTGAGAGCGTTGCTCTGCGTCTGCTCGCCGGTAGTCGGTGCAATATCTGGGTCAGGCCCCAGTGGCGGACCGGATATTGCCCTCCCAAGGCTAGGTGCTGTTAGGCCCCTCTGAAAAACTCGACGTTCTCAGCGTCACGTACGAAAATGGGGGGACGTATAGTGATAGGGAAAGATACAGCTTACTTGCTTAGTTGAAGGTCTCTGGTGATGTTGTGGCCGACGTCCTTTGGTCGGACCACGTGGTTGGTCACCAAAGTTGCCGAACTCACGACTAACAAATATTAAAAAGATTTAGATACTTTATTTTGCATTTTCATGCCACTCTTGTATGTTGTAGAGTGAGAATTTACCATATTCACAGCGGTTGTTATAAATCAATCGCGCATGGTCGTCGGTCTAATCCATGTGGCTAGCCTGCACTAGGCTATCACGATAAAACGGTAAAATTAAGCGGTAGAAATACATCTAGCAACTCGGCACTAGATCTGCCCTATTATCGGGGTACACAGGCCAACTTGCCTTACTTTCCCGAGGGATATTTCCCGTGCTTGCTACTACTCGCTTTGCACTGCTAACAAGTTCGACTCTTCTCTTCTGGGAATCTTGCGAAAGTGGCGGAGGTAACGTCTGGTGATGTCCTTGCTTGCTTCCAACCCTTCCGCTCCGAGGACTAGATCCTCCCTCCGATTGGGTTAGTCCACCCGCGAGTTCAAAACCTACCAATGGCCTTCGGTCAACGCGCACTGATCTGCCCGAATAGACAGGGTGACTTCGCTTCATGCGACAATCACGTGGTCATCACAAGCACTCGCACATCCGACGTTGCCATTTTCCCAAATCAACGACGAATTCTCGGCGAAAACAACACTGTTGGCCTACCCGACCACATTCCTGAGCTCACAAACACGTAGGTGGCTCAGTTTTCCACCTCAACTCGGCTCGCAAGCTAGCAAGCGACATTACTCTTTGTTACCCCTATTAACCAGGGTAAAAACATCTCTCCAAGCCTGGTTCCCAATCTCTTGGATAACCAGCTAGTTAACCCTGATTACTTATACCTTGTTAATTTGTATGCATATACAAATTAACCCTAACTTAATAAAAATTTATGCAACATGATATCTTGACAATATGCAAATTAATTAAAAGAAAAAAGAAAAAATCTCTGGCTGAGGGCCTTAAGAGGAAGGGCAGAGGCTGTACCGTTACAGCTCTATTTATAAAACGCCAATCACAAAAACGGGTGTGTTTTCCTGTAGCGACAAAATGGTTGCTTGCATAACACTTTGTTGTAAGTTGAAATGCTTTTCCGTGGCTCTTCTAATGCAACAACTTCTCCCTATATAAATCACGCACTGCTGTTCTCAGTGTCTTGGCCAATAGTCCGCATGAGTCTGGTGGAACTACCGCAATGTCAGGCATCTTTTGTGGCCGAGAAACTTTGATACATAGCTCTTTTCGGGCAACATCATAGTCCATAAAAAGCCAATCCGATTACGAAGTCGTCTTGATGCAGATCTTGCCTGTGTCCAGATTGAAGTGATTGCTCCTTCATGTCGCGCATAATCTCCTTCCATAGTGCCACTAAGATATTGGCAACATTCATCATTATTAGGAGCTCGGCATATCTTCTTTTTAACAACACTTCTCATAGCCCACACAATTTCTCGACAAAATGCATCTCTGCAAGTCAACAGTCTGTACGGATGAGTAACTGCAAGTACATCACTAGAATCACCTAGTGGCATAACACCTGCTCCTCCTTCATGCATGGCCATGTAAACAACTTCTGGACTAGCTCTTTGAAGAAGATTCATCCATTTCTTGGCCAGAGACTTTATAGTTTATTTCCAAGTCAAAATGTCTGAAAAGTGATTTTTTCATAGATCCACCTCTCAAAATGAATTCCAATCTAGACAAAAGAAACTTTCTGACCGCATCTAACTTTTGCCATGTGGCGCTAACAAAGAACAGTCGATTTTGTGCATATCTTCTCGCATCTGTTGTATTTCAGCAATAGGTGTCTGTTTTAAGTTGTATCCAGTTGGCACTCCAAGATGTCTGTAAGCTTCTCCATCTTTTAGTGTAACCATTATACCTGTTTGTACTCTAAACTGTGTGTTTATGGTTTGACTTTTACATGTGTAATGACGCACACTTTTTGGGTTTAAATCTTAATCCAGCCCAGGTAGTAACATCACCTAAAATGTGGAGAAGAAAATAAAGTGCAACACTATCGTTAGCTACAACAACAAGGTCCTCAGCATAAGCAAGCACACTTATATGCTTGTCATACAGCTTGTAAACCATTTCAGCACTTGCATGTGTCACTGTTCTAATGATTGACCATTAAAAGGTTGAACAGGATTGGGCTCAGGGGACAACCCTGTTTAACTCCAGCTTGTAAGGGAATGTTATCTGTGTAACCATCACTAGTCCTGATTGCGGTAGTACTACTGTCATACATATCTGCAACGATGCTGAGAAAATCTTGAGGAATGCCTAATCCTTTAAGAGTGCCCCTGAATGTAAGCATGCGGAACTGAACCAAATGCGTTTGCTAGATCAAGCCATGCCATGCAAATTTCTGAGTTTTTGCGTCTGCAATCATCAATGGTTGTTTGAAGCACAAAGTTATGTTCCAAACAACCTTCAAATTCTAAGAAACCCCCTCATAGGTAAAATTATATTATTTGTAGTGGCCCAAATTCCCCAAAAGGTCAATCTATTAGCAAGGATCCCAGAATACAGCTTCCCTAATGTTGGTCCTAGAGTTAGAGGTCTCCAATTCGATAAATCATCTTTATCTCCTTGTTTGCGTACTAATATGGTCCGGGATAGTTTCCATGCACTAGGGATTCGGCGTTCTTTTAAGCACACATTATAAATCGCAGCCACTATATCACCATCCTTATCAAATCGTCTTATATCTGCATATTTGATGTAGTCTGGCCCAGGTGCAGTATTTTTCATTTTTGATAATCGGTCTTTCACTTCTTTTGATGTTATAGAGCGTGTAATAGGGAATATTCCACTTCCGCCAAATACTGTACGAATAGATTTTTTAGAAGAAGTATTTCGTCCCGATTACAAATATGTACTTTGTTTTTCCGTGAAATAATAATCCAGTGATTTATAGCCGTTTTAAAAGCAGCAGTTTTTTAAAGCGGCAAAAACGACTGTGACGTCAGAACTGTGTTGATCCAACGCCGTCTGGATAAACATACATTTAGACCAAAGATGTTGGAATAGTATTATAGTAGGATCGAGATATACATCAAGACGGCTGTGTTTTAAACAAAGCAGCGCCTAGCGTAGCCTACAGTAATGTAAACAGATGGCGGACATTTTACATTTAACGCCTAGCCAGAAAACGAGAAAAGTTGACATTGCAATCAAAAAACAAAACTGAAACAGTCCTAGGTCTAGGCCTAGACGTAGAAAATTATTTATAATACAAAAGTCTAGGCCAATCGTTCCTGTAGGATATAGGCATTGGTATGTGAATACTAAAATTTCTCACTTGACAAGCCCTAGGCTTAACTTGCCGACCCTAACCTGCACTTTCGTGTTCTGACACACACCCCGCTCAAAAAACTTACTTTGATGACTAATTAAAGCCTATTGTAGATAAAGAATACCATGATAGTCCTAGGCTATGCAAAAATTCAATACCAAATGCTCGTTATTCGTGATCTCGCGAAATCTCCTGTCACATACAAAAAAAGAAAAACAAAAGACGGTGAAAATGTACATCCTTGTGGAGTTGTTTGTGTTGAGCGGATGGGCGAGCACCGCCGTCTGTATGTAAATATGTACAAATATACGTACATTTAGTTTCCAATTGGCCTTGACTCAGCACAGTTATGACGTAGTACCGTCCAAAGATGGCGCACGCTCGTTTTTGGCGCGCAAACTGGGGGTCCAATTTACTTCTCGTTTAAATTACACAAAAAACATTTTTTTTAAATAAAAAAAAGTGCAGTGACTATTAAGACATGAATAAGAATTAAAATAAAATATAAAATATTTACTGGAATATTCCCTATTGACTCATTATTGATAGTTATTCCAGGATTAAGGTCGGGTACACATTCAGGAGGTTCCGTCTATATCCTTGGTCCTTAAACACGTTTCGGTAATAAACATCTATTTGCTCCTTACCAATCTGACAAAATGGCGACTCACCTCCCATAATAGAACTGAATGCAGTCTTCTTTGACGACCGGTACAACTTTTGAATTTTAGTTGCATCTTCTGCGACATTTGAGCTATCTTTGCCTCTTTATGGTCTGAATAAACTGATTCTTCCCCTCTGTGATATCCATGTCTTCTACCTCTGTGTCGGTTACTATGTCTAGGACAACGTCCGTGATTTCCAGCTCCTCCCCGCATGTTCCCTCTAGTTCGTCCACAACGTCCGTTACTAAGTCCCCGTTCTACTTTATTATTCTCTGACCCATTAGTTCTTCCACTTTTTAACTTAATAGTTTTTTTCATTTCATTTGTCACTAATTTAAGCTCATTTTCACAATCATCCCACCCGATCGAATGTGCTCGCTCTATACGGTTAATCCAGACAGAACTGTCAAGGTCTGCGGTGCCAGGAGTTTGTAAACCCTCCAATGTTTTTGGAGTAGGATTCTCTAAAGACAAGGTAGAGTTGCTATGGTTGACAATCGTCCAAGTTCCTCGAGGTAAATGGTGCGACCTTTGTTTCCGTCGAGAGGGAGATAGTTCCGATGGCAGCACATTCTGCACAGACTGTATTTTCTGGTGTTCCATTCGATTCGTCTTTGGTAGTGGCCTATTTAAGTTTGGTCTAGAGGGTGTTATTAAATCAGTCAACTGATAACAAAGAGGATACTCCATATCATTAATCGAGGAGGCGATGAGAAACGCGTGTTATCCATAGGTACAGAACATAAATCTGGAATTTTATTCATTCTCGCGATTGCTTTATTATTTCCTTTACGTTTGGGTTCTGTATGTTGGGCTCGATTACTACAGAAATTTGTGGGTGACAGTTTCTGCTGGTGAAAATTTATCAATCGATTTAGTTCGTCCTAAGGTGGTGACTTCTGAATATAACAACTTATCATTACTTTTTGGCCCGACAGTACAAATCTCTTTACTCATTACAGCATTATTGGAATTCAATTCATTCATCATTTTATCTTGGTGGTTGAATACACTGATGTCATTAAAACTTAATTTGAATAATGTTTCCCTGATCTCTGCAGTACTCATAGGAATATACCCAGGAGGTGTTAGTGGATGGACCTTATTCCTCAGTCATAGTCATAGTAACACCACCATTGACCGGTGTTGTTTTATTGCTAATATACCTATACCCGTTATTCTGTGTGCTAGTAAATAAAGGTGATCCAATCCCTTCTGATGGTAGAGTATATTGCAAATCAAAATAATCTTTGCCGTTGAAGCGCCCTAAAACTACTAATACTAATACTAAGATTAGAATGGTTCAAGCTCGTACCTTCAGCAACTGAGTTAGTGGTATTGGACTGATAATCATGCTCCGAAAACGTCTGTGTGAAATGTGGTGTTTGTGTCAGTAAATGCTCGTCATGAATCCAGTTCATTTGAGTTAATGGGCGTGTGAATATTTCTCATTGCCGGTCTACCACCACATTCAAACACACCATCAGGTTGTTGACAAACCTCTATCGTAGGCCTACTACCATTATTTACGTTTTTTCGAGTCATCGACCATGTTGGGTCAAAAGCACAATATGCCTTCATATTTATTGGTACGACTTCCTGATTCCCATACACACCACACCAACCCTTGAAAATCCCACTCGCACGCTCACATTTTGCGAGCAAAAATTTGTTGCTAGCGAGTTGGAAAATTGACCTCAATTGCAACATGCGACCGTCTTTTTCATTTGATCTGCATTTGAAATCGCCGCGCATACAACTACGCAGCATGCCTGTTACCAACACTGCCAAAAACGATCTTCAAAAATCAGTCCAAGTTCCGCAAAACGACACAAAATCAAGGCAGTCAAGCTCAACAGCGTAAAATCGACGCGACGACGAAACTTGTTAAATTTTCCATCTACGTAAGAGAAAATTAATGTTTTTAACCTAATCCTGACGTATTCGAAAAAAAGTGAACGTGAAAATATGAAACTCTGAAACTTGTTAAGCATATGCAGACTTGCAAACGTCAGCTGCTAGGCTAGTTGAAATCACAATAGGGCTAGTGCTAGGCTAGCGATCTTGGATTTAGTTTTATGAACTCATAGTAAACGAAAGTAGTGTTTATTTTAAATAAAATCAGTGACTTTTGCCCAATCTAGTGAACATCATAAGAGGTAAATCCAGTAGTGTAGGCTAGGCCTATTTGAACTCTGCCATTGTGCCGCGCCTAGCCTAGGCCTAATGACCAAGAATCGAACTCCTATAACGTGACGTAAGGAATTGGTAATGCAATATTAGCTTTTTATCGTTCTTTTAAGATTAGATGTCGCCTCAAATCGCGTTTTAGGCCAGCAAATATAACACAGAACCCCAAAAAAAAATTCGCCTTCGCCGAATTTGCCTCCGGCGGCTGGGGCTTTGCCCCAGACCCCGGTTTACCCGCGCCACCTCGTTGCAAGTAGGTATTAAGTTTGGCGAGCATACTTCCCGTGGATTTGTCAAGGGTTGCACCACACTCAGGTTGAAGCGGGCTATATCCCTTATAACGCATAGCTGCTGTTGTGTACGTGTTTGCAGTATGTGTTGGTGATATGTCAATCAAACTAATTTGGGGAATGGTGAACTGAGTTTCAACCCATTCGCTTTCATCATACACTTCTATATCGTTTCCGTTCCACGTCGGTAATAAAAAATAGTAATAGAAATAATAATAGTTATAATAATAATAATTATTATTATTATAATACCAGACCCTTGATCCAACAATGAGGTCGGGTAGAGGTGGGAGAATTCCTACCAAAGTCTTGGGCCCCGGGTCTATCGAAGTCAGCTACCAATGCCTGACGTTCCACCCATATTTTCTCGTTCTTCTTCTTTCATCTCTTTACTTTCTTCTTCTTTGAAGATTTTCTCACCAGTTCTTGACATATTTTCCTATTCAGATTCAGATTCAATATAAGCTTTATTCATTTACACCAAAAACATTACAATATAAGGAGAACATATTTAACACATTTAAAGAAAATACAATAATATGTACCAACAAAAATAACAGTTCTAAGAAAATGAATCCTCACATGGGCCTTGCGGCCTGTGCGTGAGGGCTTCTTAATTTAAATTATTAGAAAAAAAACAACAAACAGCTCAGATGGCAAAAGGTACTAGAGATAATGATTTTACAATGTATAATAATAAATAAGGCACACAATAATATATGATTAAATATAAACAAATTTATAAAATAATTTCGAAAAAATTAAATTGAACATAAGAAGCACAATATAAAACCAATGATTATGAATAATACATTAATAAAGTAAATAATATCAAAAATAGTGTGGGCAATGTATAGAGCAGTTAATAATTACATAACATTATTGTAGATGAAATCAAAATGTGCAATGAGGGTTTTGACCCGAGTTTAAATGCGGTTTTGTTGAAGGACATTATTTATAAGATTTTACAAAATTCTTTGTTTGCTTTGTTTGGTAGAAACCATAGCCGTAGTTCCCTCTTTAAATGTAATAAGCAGGTTACTTGCCGGAGAGCCGAGGGTGCCATATTAAATATTTTTGGACCCAGGAAATCCACATGATGCTGGCCAATCTGCTTATATCTAAGAGGGACCACAAATAATTTATTGATAGTAGTTCTTTTAGTACGTGGATAATTTTGAAGAACTTTCGGGAATGTTGAATTTGTTTTAAAAAAGAATTTAATTAATGTTTGTATATATAGTTGTCGCAGATCAAGCATGCCAGATTCATTAAAAGCTTGAGTGGTTGAGAAATATTTAGATTTATTTAAAGTTAACTTTATTAAACACCGCTGTGCTAGTACCAATGGATGTAAATTAATATTGAGTATGCCACCCCAACCAATTAAAGCATATAGCAGCACGGATTGTACCAGTGCAACGTAAATCTGTTTCATCTGAGTAGGTGTTAAAATGGCGTTTAACCTATAAAATATGTACCAGTACATAATTTTTCTTAATTTTGAAGAGTGTATTGTTTGAGTGTTGTAACCATTTAAGTTTATTATCTATCGTTATTCCTAGATATTTTGCACATTCCGCACGTTGCAAAAGGTGTGGTGCGCACGGACATTGTTGGCTTCGTAAATTTAGGCAGTCAGCAGAATGGATGTTTAATGTGAAGTTATTAGACGGCTGTGTAGCTGAGTGAACAGAGAAAGTCAGGTAAACAGTTTTGGACATATTAAGAGATAACAAATTACCGGTCAGCCACTTATGTACAGAATTAAGAGCATTGTTTGCAGTCATGAAAGTCTCCTCCCAGGTTGATTTTGAAATAACCAGAACAGTGTCGTCTGCATACATAATTATTTTAGCATCTACTGGCAGGCTACATAAATCATTAATATAAATGAGAAAGGATTGGACCTAATACTGTCCCTTGTGGCACGCCTACCTTGAGGGAGTGGAACACACTTTGGATTGAATCAAATTTAACAGCTTGCTGACGCTCAGAGAGATAGTTGTCCAACAATTTAAGAGGCAATCCTCTGATCCCATACGCATGTAGTTTCTGCTTTAGAATCATATGATCTACTGTGTCGAACGCTTTTGACAAATCTAGAAATATGGCCAGGGGCTTATTAGATTTGTCTAGGTCAGAATACAATTGTGACGTCAGCTTATGAATTGCACTGTCTGTACCGGTATTCTGTCGAAAGCTATCTTTCCACCATTCTTCCTGTTGAACTCTTTTGCAAGCTGTGTTCTGTCTTTCTTCATCCATCTCTATTACTTCTTCCCACCTCAGTATGGATCTCCCTCGTGTTCTCCTCTTATCCCCTGCATCCTGTCCTCCTTCACCCTCATCATGTGTCCCATTTTGAGCCATTCATTGAAAGTTATTTTTTGCTATCTCCGTCCTTGTGCATACCATATACACAATACACCCGCACACACAGCTTGTAGATGGAGCGACTGTAGAAATAGCTACCAGACTAGAGGGCTGGTTGTTAGTGTTACTCAATTGCTCGTCTTTGTTCCATGTTGTTTTCTCGGTGACACCCACAGCCTTCTATTTCCCCATTATTGGATGGATCACAAAATCATGACAATAGATCTCTATCTACATAACTAACAACTAACAGTAACTAACAGTTATTTATAGGAAAGTTGTGCGACGACTCTTAAAGTTGTTCCAAACTCAAGTGACTTGCTCGATTGCTTCACATTGTTAATTGTTATGTTGGATAAAGCAAACATTTCATCAGCATTAACTCTAGTTTTGAAAGTGTTGAAAGAACTACCCACGTGGGTAGAATGGCCGACTCAATGTCATACAATGCTTTCATTTCATCGTTGGCATTAGTTGAGCAACTGAACGAGTGAAAATATCACATATTAGCTGCTTTATTTTGTGATCCATCCATGAACTTGTGAGTGATGTGCACAATAGGTACTTTGTGCCTGAAACTTATTCACATAAACAGCATCATGTGTGTGTAGGGCCAACACTGTACAGAAGGTATTTCATAAGATTTTGCTTATTATTCATCTCAATCAAAAATGAAAATCGTAGATCTTGACCTATTGGAGAATTTAACTTGATTCTAAATACTTAATTAAAATAGTAGGCCTACCGTATTAATTGTTATTTAGATAAAATTTTCATTTATAAAATACTCAATTTCAAAGTCACAACGTCATAGTTTGGTATTGCCAATCAACCAGTAACGTATTCAACGCCCAATAAAATATAACTAGTATTCAATAAAGTATATACAAACAATTAGATTTTCCCTGATTATCTAGCCTATCTTGTACAAGGCTTTTTAAATCTTTTATACAAATCTCATTTCAAGTGTGCTTAATAAACATTTGTATGCAGTATGCACGTTAATTAATATCTCAAATATTGTGCATCGTTAAGATTTTTTTTTAATGTATTGTTTTGAAACGTATTTGTAAAGTAAACTGCAAGAATGAGCAATTGTTTCAACACAAACTGCTGAGTGCATGAGAAGTTAATTTAGCAGCATTATCTAGAGGGTGGTTGTTAATTAAATTACAGCTATGTGGTGACCCAAACTATGACGTCACATGCCGTTCGCACTAGAAATGCAGTAGTATATGTGATACTTTATACTACCTCAATAGAACTCAGATTCAGATTTATTTGTATTCAAGTACATATGCAGGTAGGTTACATTATTCAGTGAAAATATGTAGGCTACTTTTGATTGATTAAAATTGCAGTTATTGAGTTTAAAATGAATTTTCATCCGTTTAGTACACACAGGTCCATATTAGGACTAGATGGTCAGTCCCTGTGACTGTGAGTCTACATGACTTTTGTATTGGGATTACCTTGTTTTCAAAATCTTGATTACTTTTTAATTTACATGTTAGTCATTGACGATGCCATCGATTAAAGTCAATTTCAGAAAACTTTTAACAATTTTGTTTCACAAATAGAAATAGGCATGCTAATCGAAAAGAGGCTACTATACGTATTCCTTGCCATGCTGCATAGTTTTATGTCAAATCCTCACAAAGGTGTACAGTAAACCCTCGTTAATTCAAACTCGGTTAATACAAAGTAGTGTTGGAAGTTCCTACAGAAGCTTTGGTATAAGCCTAGGACTTATGTTATATTTCTATTAACACATTCAGACTGGGATTTCTGGGGTCCTTTTGGCTTCAAATTGAAGGGAGACTTAACTAACTGTATTTAATTTCAAGCATCGATTTTTACAATATACTGTATATTATGATATATTTATTTATTATTTATTTATTGGTATACAAAGTTGGATGTCACAAGTAAAACCTTTAGTTACCACACCCTAAGATTGCTGTTTATGTCAATACTAGTTTTAAATCTCTCACATAATTCCAAGGTGATGGCATAGTTATCCCTAACCATGGTTAATTGCAAATCACAGTTTTGCTTTCAAATATTTTCTGGTTACAATAATCCTAGGTTTACTGACACCGTGACTTGCAAGTGACCCTGGTTTTATGTGTTGTTCTCTAAGGCAGCTATCTTGATTATGTATCATGTACCACTGGCATACTTGCAATCAACAATAGGTCTGTTCAATTTGGCTACAACAATGAACTCAATTTAGGTACCGATAGAGGGCTTTTATATATAATATCCTTTGGTATAGATAGAAGGCCCTATGTTATGATAAAGTCATTTTGTTCCTCAGGTAAACTGCTTGAAACTGGTTTCGTTTTTGGCAAACCCGATTCTCTGGTATCCTAAGTTTACTAGTACTGGTACGCAATTGTTGCGTTACAATGTTATGTTGCATGTAATTGTAATTAGTAACTTCTTAGTCAATGAATAATAATTTCAAATGACTATCATGAAAGCAAATAATAGAGATATCAAATAAAAACAATGATTTTTAAATTTTAAACATTGCTGACATGATATTGTAATAATGATTGTCACTTCGAATTAGTTAAAAGGTCAATTTACAAAGTATGTATGTATACGTAGGTTCATGCTTGCTCTTGTGCCTGAATGCTTAAGCGTTGGTCCTTTGGGCTTTTCCCACTTTTCAATGCAGAAGGTCCCGGGTTCAATTCCTGGTTCCAGCAAGTTTTTAAACTGTAAATGGTGACTTTGGAGCCAACAATAAAGCATTAGAAATCATCCACAATAATTACGTCCACTTTGAAAATCAGTAGCTTGCATCTGAGTGTGTCGGCTCTCTGTACACATTTGTTTAATTTATTTACTGACCTTGACTAAAGCATTGTTGTGTTGTTAGCATCTCTGTTGAAGGTATTCCTGTTTTGCCAAAAACAAACCAATTTCAAGATTAAATTTTATTTTGAAAAGAGCACACATTCTTTCAAAGCAGTGTTGTGTAGTTAGAATAAACGTTAAATAAAATGAAATATTTTGGAGGTTCCGATAATGAATTCAGCACGGAACCCAGCTCATAGAACATATTCTTTTTAGAATTTGATGTGAGAACTAGAAACATTCTTTACTGCTAGACCCAAGGCCAAATATGGGCATTTCAGAAGAAGATGGTCATGCATTAATATACAGAAACACGACTTTTTATTTTTAGGCCTAATTGAAATAGGTAATCTTAATGTTCCTTACTAATTCCACACTAAATTATTTTTTTACAAAGCAAAAGTCAGTTTCTGTCAAGTTTAAAACTTGCAATTTGAGACTATACTTGGGCTTTACCCTACATAACTTAAATTAAAGTCACTTGAAGTGGGTATCACCCTGTAAGCCATTTTGTTGTAGCCATCAACCAAATTATGGAGAACCTTGTTTGCTTTATAACTTACGTTTTAGAAATGAACAGACCTATTGTTGTGGCCGACAGTTGTGAGAACTTAAACATTGCGACTCAGAAGAACCAGGCTTCTTAGGGTGGTAGACCCCTGCAGTTACAGTTTTTAGTGATATCTCGAGAACGGTGGAAAATATCTAAAAACTGATCGCAACAGTTATGTGGTTTTGTAAGAATTATATAATGCAAGAAAAAATATTGAAATATAATAGGCCTAATCAGTACGTTTGTATTTTGATTATGCGTTTAATTAATTAAATGTCGAACTAAAAACTTACTTACCATAACATTACAATCTTTTTTCATGCAGGCTATAGTTCTCTCAAAACCACATAACATAATGTTGGCAGGGGTCTGTTGCTCTAAACACGAGCAATAATTGAGCTCATTGGCAACCCCTAAACACTTTTCTGTGCTTGCTTGACCCTGGGGGGGGGGGGGGGGGGAACGCCGTCTGCAATAGCCGGTCTTTAAATTTAGCTTTAAAACCTTTGTGAAAACCATTGTGAATTTATTTTATTTTAAATCTTGGAAGTTTTGTTAAGAGTTAGCATCACTTTTATAAAATGCACGTGGGGTGAAGCAAAGTCAATTTAATGTCCCCCTCCCCACTGAAAATCAGTTCTGTGACTGAGTGTGGTGGAGTGGGTAGACTCTAAATACAAATTTATTTATTTAATTTAAATGCAATTTGTAAAACAATTCATATATCTGAATGGGATACACATGAAATAAATAAAAGAAGTTTCCAAAGAATTGAGGAAGTGTATGGTTTATTTTACAAGCACAGAGAAGTACTTTAGGGTTTTCAATACTTAAAAAACTAGGAGCAATGATGGCCACTTAACCCTTGGAGATGACCTAGTGTATTTGTTCTCACGGCTGCATCGTCCTGCATAGTGGTGTTGGCTATTTTCATTCTTTGCTCGTTTTGCTACACTCAAACAGTGTGTTATTCCCATTGCACTGACGGGGCTGATATGGAATCTCACGAGAGGTTGCTATTTTCTGATCATCTTAGTTGTGATTGAACCTTCGTACGCTCAATCACAACTAAATGTTTAGGAAGTGGTCCTTCTCGAGTTTCATCATCAACCCTGTCTCAGCATTGGGGAGAACACTCTGTTTAAGTGAAAACTTTCACCGCTAAACTTGGTAGCTCTGAAGTGCAAAAAAGACTTAGGTAGTATAAAAAGCGTTTTTTGGCCCATTTTTTGTGTTTTTTGTGCATTTTTTGCTTGATTTTCATGTAATTTGTATAATTTATTGTATTTTATTTAATATTGTTAATAAATTATATATTTTTCCAATGCAATTGTTATTTATTATTATTATTATTTATTATTATTATTACTATTATTATATTTAGCCTTGAAAAAAACAGCTAAGTCCATTAATTAGGTCAACTGCCAAATTTAGCAGCTGACCTAGTAAATGGCCTTGAAAAAAATGGCTATGTCCATAAACTAGGTCAACTGCTAACCTTGCAAGGTTAGCAGCCAACCTAGTAAATGAATGGCCTTCAAAAAAACAGCTAAGTCCATTAATTGGGTCATGAAGGGTTAAGGATTATTGGAAGGCTGTGCTATTGCTATGTGTGTACACTTGCCAGTCATTTAAATGTTTCCCTTCAATGGAAAATGAAAAGTGTGAAGCTCAACACCCAAAAAGGTGTCAAGCTTCACACTTTCCATTTAAACGAGTCCATTGAAAGGAACCATTTAAATGGCAAGTGCAGACAAACATAGCAATAGCCCAACCTTCCAAATATTGGAGGCCAACATGTCTGCAACAATGGGAGCAAGAAGGTGTTAGTTAGTTAATGCTAAAGCAATAATAAGGTGTCATGTACAAATGAATTATCACAACAATGGCATGGGTTAGACAATATTTATTGCACAGCTGTACAAACAATGTAATGGATACAACAGTATTTTGAACAGTACAGTACAAGAAGCAGCTGTGGTGGAAGATACCAAGTCCATGGCCTTGAAATTGCAAAGTGACAAGGATTAATGCGTAGTCATCTCACCAAATTTGTTTCGAAGGTATGCTGTTTGTAGTTTTGGCCAGTACTCTGGAGGCGTGGTAGGCTGCAGGGGAGAAGCTCGGAGAGAGTGAAGTTTGAAGGTGGCGATGGCAAGATGTTCGAAGTGCAGAATGTAGATGCGCAGACGTTTTCAATCATCTGAAACAACCACAAAATAGAATTAGTTTCAATATAGAATCATGTAAATTCAGTGATTGAAGCAGCATCAAGATGTACAAAATAGAATTGTGTTTGTGGTCAAGAGTGGTAGAGAGTTGAAAATATGGAATTCTAGCACCTTACTCAAGCGCGGGCAGGGATCTGCGATGGAACACAAAACTAACAATGAGCACAACAAACTGTACCAACACAAGAGTACCAAAAGACCCACCTGATGGGCAACTGTAAACATTTTGGAACTTCGCATTTTGTTTTTAAGGCTTTAAGGTAAGGTGATGGGTTCCCCCTACACATCTGTTATTTTCATGTCAAAACAATTAAAAGTAAATTTTTCACCAACATTATGTACAAGAATTATGTTAAGACATTCATGTTGTTGGAAAATTACACATGAAAGAGAAAATGACAAGCAATAGAAATGCAAACATTTATTGCAGACATTTCCCAATCATCTGAAACAACCAAAATATAATAATAGTAAGAGTAATAGTTTCAAAATAGTAACATGTAAAGCCAGTGATTAAAAGCAGCATCAAGATGGTACAAAATAAAATTGTGATCGTCAAGAGTAACGAGTTGAAAATAAGGAATTCTACCACGGTACGCAAGCGCGGGCAGGGGCGAGAATCTCCGATAGAACACAAAATTAACAATGAGCACAACGAAATGAATGAATTTGGAAGTTTGTTTGGTAACTTTGAAAACATAAGGAGTTTCTTGAAGTCTTTAAGGTAAGCTGCAAAGTTAGTAAGAATTTGTTCATCTATTTTACTAGATTTTATTATTGTTCGCATTTTTACTACAGATTTTTCTGTCAAAACAATTAAAAGTTAAATTTCTTTATGTTTACTCATGGTAATACATTCTTTGTAGTTAGAAAGTTAAACACAGGAAAAAGAAAATGACAATTTTTAAAGCTACGATAGAAATGCAAACATTTAATGGTGAATATTTAACAAAATTAACAAATTAACAAATCCATTCCGACCGGGGTTCGAACCCGGGTCTCCCACATTACAGGTAGGAACTTATGAATTGTAGTTGCACTATAGATTTGAAGGCAACTACAATTCAGAAGTATATGTTGGCAGGCTTGCAGCATCTAAGAAAACCAATCTCAAAATGCCTGGTGATTGTTCAGTTAAGCCAAGTGGTAGCCATTTTACGGAAATGAATGTAGTATCGGACACCTAGTTCAGACGCAATAGTAATTCCCTGGTTTTGCAAGCACCTTCACAAAGCCTACATGTAGTTTTTGTTCTGGATGTCGACGATTACCAAATTATTCAATCAAATTACTCCAAATAGAAATCAAATCCCGGTTAAATGATTTTTGATCTAATAAATAATATCTAAATTAAGTAAATTTGGTTCCTTTACTTCAATAAACAAATTTAAAAATATATTTCTTTTAGACTTGTTTTCTCAATTCAAATTAAACTGAAGTAAATAAATTTTACAGTACTGAGTATTTTGATCTCTTTTTGTACTTCCATATTATTATCAATATTTATTTAGGTAAGGTGCAATTATCTTTGTACCATTAAGTCCACATTGTGTAGCTTGAGACCCAGCACTAGTGAACACGTGTCTACCGCGCTTTGCCGATAAACACTCCCTAGTCCGCAAGTGTAGTTACAAGCAACTAACAATGAAAGCTCATCACATTGTGCACATTGCTTTCAAAATTTCAAAATTGTCTGTAGCATGGTGACAAGCCTAGCTACACAATGTGAACATGATACCATATACCTATTAGTTTCATTTGACTTCGATTGACATCATTTGCATCCATTTCCGTCAGTAATCGATAATCATTCGGCATCACAGTTGTCGCTATATATATCGAATTTCATTTTCACGTTTGGGTGGAGGCAATGATATTTAACATCTATAGTAGGCTAGATCCCCGTCTCCAATACGTCCGCACAGGCGCGAGCGTAGCAAATTGAAGCCCTATTCAAGATGGCAATTTGACGTTTTAATTTAAGCTTTACATTATGTTTTAGATGCGATTAAGTATTTTTCTGGATTGTTTGGTATGGTTTTAACTTGGGCATCCGCATGGGAGTGCACAAACAGAAACAATCAGAAGTTATTGCATAAGGGACTTAAATAATCATTTGATGTTAATGGCTAATATGCTCAGCTGTCAACCTGACAGCCATCTTGAAAAATATTTGGCCTACAAATTGCTCCCTCTACTTTAACATGCAAGATGGCTTCAAATTGTCATGGAAGTGGACCAATGACTGAAGATCTAGCCTACTATAGATGTTAAATATCATTGGTTGGACGATAAGTGGGTAGGCCTACTACTTGAAACATTCTTGTAAATATATTTCCTTGAATGAATATTTACAAGAAGAACATCATATACCAATAAGAGGGTGTATCCAAATATTAATGCTTCTATTGACGTAGTCTAGGTGAGCCAGTTATAACAATACAGCAAATTGCAAATCAATACGTGCATTATGTTTGTATTTTTATGTGATATCATTTTGTAACAACTATTACCAAATTAATAGCAGCCTACATATTAAGAGACTCTGGAGGCAAGCACGGGAAATGTACTAGTAGGTGTACTCTGGTTTCTAGTGTTGGCGGTTAAATTGTTGCTAATGTCACGATCATATTTCGCAGAAATGTCCATTGTTATTCACACTGTTGCAAGAAATATGTCTTGAATCCTCAGGGCTGGGTATCAACCGTAGTTATAATTTGTTAACCAAAACCATGAAGTTATTCTGGTAAGTCTCATTTAAACAATTTAGTATTTAGAAAATTACCCTATGCATTCTAAGTTGATTTTAATGGAGGTGGCTTGCACAGAAATTTGTTTAAAATTTGTTGACAATGCAATAAACATGCTTAATTAATGGTAATTGAAATTAATTAAAAAGAGTCACTTCTAGTTCAATTAGGTATTTGATTGGAGTAAACCAAATGGGACAATTAATCATTTAAATTGATAAATAAATAAGTTTGTATTTAGAGTCTACCCACACAGTCTCTTAACTGATTTTCAGTGGAAGACATTAAATTTAAAGCCGACCAAGCCAGCACCGACACTGTCAACAAGCGAACAATGACCAACTAGAGACCAGCATATTTAAATATGAAACACCGATCAATCGAGCTGGACACGATTACACCCGCGGACAGTGCCAGAATCAACAAGGCTGATTCAGAATAAACTTAGAATTTATTAAGTGCCTCATTGCTAGGACGGCTTTAACTGATGGACTGAAGTCCAAATCAGAAAAAAACTTCTGCCTATAGTGGGAATCGAACCCTGGACCTTCTGCATTGAAAGCAAAGCATCTAACTACATGACCAACAAACAACACATATTGATTTAGAATGAGGAGCACGTTTCTACAATTAAGCGAAAATGAACAATAACTAAGTAACATTTCCTCTGCAAACAAGCGCTTTTAACTCGAATCTGTGCTTGCCTCCGAAAGCTTTTTCAACACGGTTATTATATCATAGTATATACTGGTATTCTTTTGGGGGTCCCAGTAACACAAAGAAAGAAGTTTATTGAAATTGAATTTGGTCGAGCTGATGGGCAAGTATTTGAAAACATTCTCTCATATGAATGTGAAACTATTTAGTGAAATTACAAAAAGGGTAAAATCATAAGCTAGAAGTAATGCAATTGTTAAGTTATTTAAGGTGAATCCCTAGACCTAAATGTGATTTTTAAGAATGCAGTAAAGATATTCAAAATGCCCTAATCAAGACATCTAGTTCCAAACTAAATTTTGAACAGCAATTTTTGGTGTATTGTTTCTTCACACCATTACATACAACCTAATTATAAGGGAAAACGGTTTTCAATAGTTTCTTGTGTTGCACAATAAAAAAAAAAGGGAGTCGAACCCAGATCATCTGGCTATGCTAACTGTTGCTCAAGGTACTATAATAAATTGTTAAAACTCTCATCATTTATTTGCTAATGTTTTCCAGAAGTGTTTGTGTATGTCTGTTGTGTTGTGTGCTTTGTAGTTGAAAGTCAGCCTGTCTGGGACTCGAACCCAGATCATCTGGCTATGCTGCCAACTCTATTGTTGCTTGAGCTAAGTCTGTTATGTGTGTGTGTTGTGTACTTGAAAGTCTGCCTGTCTGGGACTCGAACCCAGATCATCTGGCTATGTATGCTCTCTACTCGTGTTGCTTGAGCTGTTAAAACTTTGTTTATTTAATTGTTTGTTTTTCGAAAGTGATTGTGTATGTCTGATGCGTGTGTTGTGTACTTGAAAGTCAGCCTGTCTGGGACTCGAACCCAGATCATCTGGCTATGCTAACTACTCTTTTGTTGCTTGAGCTACTATAATGAAGTGTTAAATCTATATTTATTTAATTGTTTATGTTTTTCAAAAGTTTTTGTGTATGTGTGTTGTATGTGTGTGTGTTGTGTACTTGAAGTCAGCCTGTCTGGGACTCGAACCCAGATCATCTGGCTATGCTATCTACTCTTTTGTTGCTTAAGCTACTATAATGAAGTGTTAAAACTTTATTTATTTAATTGTTTATGTTTTCAAAAGTAATTGTGTACGTATGTTGTGTGCGTGTTGAAGTGAAAGTCAGCCTTTCTGGGACTCGAACCCAGAACATCTGGCTATGCTAACTGCTCTTTTGTTGCTTGAGCTACCACTAGGCCACTTCGTGAACGCTTTTTTTAGTCGCATTGATAGATGAGCTTTTTGTAAGTTTTTAATATGCGTGGGATCTCTTGACTTTTTCAGTCCCATTGCAAAATAATTTTTGTTAAATTAGGATAATATTTATGAAGTAGTATTAATTTTATAGAATTCAATCCAGAAATTAAAAAATCCATCCAAGCGGGGTATCGAACCCCGGTCTCCCGATTGCCGGTCGAGTGACTTGTAAGACTGACTTGTAGACTGACTTGTAATCAGTCTGTCTGGGAGTCGAACCCAGATCATCTGGCTATGCTAACTGTTGCTCAAGGTAAATTGTTAAAACTCTCTTCATTTATTTGCTAATGTTTTCCAAAAGTGTTTGTGTATGTCTGTTGTGTTGTGTGTTTTGTAGTTGAAAGTCAGCCTGTCTGGGACTCGAACCCAGATCATCTGGCTATGTATGCTTTCTACTCGTGTTGCTTGAGCTACTATAATGTAGTGTTAAAACTTCGTTTATTTAATTGTTTGTTTTTCGAAAGTGATTGTGTATGTCTGATGCGTGTGTTGTGTACTTGAAAGTCAGCCTGTCTGGGACTCGAACCCAGATCATCTGGCTATGCTAACTACTCTTTTGTTGCTTGGACTACTAAAATGAAGTGTTAAATCTATATTTATTTAATTGTTTATGTTTTTCAAAAGTTTTTGTGTATGTGTGTTGTATGTGTGTGTGTTGTGTACTTGAAGTCTGGGACTCGAACCCAGATCATCTGGCTATGCTCTATTGTTGCTTGAACTACTACTAAGAAGTATTAAAACTTAATTATCAAATGAATATGTTTTTCTAAGTGTTTGTGTGTGTCTCTTGTGTACTTCAAAGTAAGCCTGTCTGGGACTCGAACCCAGATCATTTGGCTATGCTATCTACTCTTTTGTTGCTTAAGCTACTATAATGAAGTGAAAACTTTATTTATTGTTTATGTTTTCAAAAGTAATTGTGTACGTATGTTGTGTGCGTGTTGAAGGGAAAGTCAGCCTTTCTGGGACTCGAACCCAGAACATCTGGCTATGCTAACTACTCTTTTATGCTTGACCTACTGTAATACTACTCTTTTGTTGCTTGAGCTACTATAATGAAGTGTTAAAACATTATAGTTAATGTTTTTCTAAGTGTGTGTTGTGTACTTTAAAGTCAGCCTGTCTGGGACTCGAACCCAGATCATCTGGCTAGGCTATCTACTCTTTTGTTGCTTGAGCTACTATAATGAAGTGTAGAAACCATAGATATTAAACACCTATTGTAGGCTAGATCAGCAGTCATTAATCCACTTCCGTGACAATTTGAAGCCATCTTGCATATGGAAGTTTGCATGTTATCAAATGGGAGCAATTTGTAGCCCAAATAGTTCAAGATTGCCGCCAGGTTGACAAGTAAGCACACTAGCCTTTAACATCAAATGATTACTAAATTCTCTTATGCAATAACTTCTTATTGTTTCTGTTTGTTCAATATCATGCTGCACAAGCTTAAACCATATCAAACAATCCAGTAAAATACTTAAATGCGTTAAAAAATCATAAATTGAAACACCAAATCGCCATTTTGTTGATGCCAGATTGACTCTTCAATTTGCTACGCTCGCGCCTGTGCGGAGGTATTGGAGACTGCGTATCTAGCCTACAATAGGTGTTTAATATCAATGGTTGAAACTTTAATTGTTTATATTTCTCGAAAGTGATTGTGTGCGTCTGTTGTGTGTGTGTGTGTTGTGCACTTGCAAATCAGCCTGTCTGGGATTCGAACCCAGATCATCTGGCTATGCTATCTACTCTTTTGTTGCTTGAGCTACCACTAGGCCACTTCGCGAACGCTTTTTTTAGTCGCATTTTATAGATGAGCTTTTTGTAAGTTTTTTTAAAATTTCGTGGGATCTCTTGACTTTTTTGTCCCATTGCAAAAAAATTTTTTTTAAATTAGGGTAATATTTATGAAGTAGTATTATTTTATAGAATTCAATCCAGAAATTAAAAAATCCTCCCCAAAGGGGGTATCGAACCCTGGTCTCCCGATTGCCGGTCGAGTGCTTTACCCCTAAGCTACCGAGACGGTTAACTTCATAACATCTGCATTGTTGGTGCATTGAAGATCTGAATAGATTAGAACAGTACTGCAACGATTCCGCTGCCTTTGAACTGACCATCTAAACTCTATTTATAATGTCGTTACCTAACGCAGGTATGAGCGAGGGTTTATTTCTGAATTTCATTAATCGGGAAACACTCCTGTAGGTGTAATGTATTTTATAGAGTTCAATCCAGAAATTAAAAAATCCATCCCAGCGGTGTATCGAACCCTGATCTTCCGAATGCAGGTCGAGTGCTTTACCCCTAATCTACCCGGGATAGTTAACATCATAACATCTGGATTGTTGGTGCATTGTAGATCTGAATAGATTGGAACAGTACTGCAACGATTCTGCTGCCTTTGAACTGACCATCTAAACTCTATTTATTTTATTTAGATCTACAATGCACCAAGTCAGGGGTAAAGACCAAAGTTACAGTTGTGCAAAATCTTTGCCAATTTGCAGCTTTGAAAAGCTCCAAAACATGTTTAGAAATAATTAATTATATTTTTTAAATTTCTGAATTGTAGTAAATAATAACAATTACACCTACGGGAGTGTTTCCCGACTAACCAAATCGAGAAATAAACCCTCGCTCATACCTGCGTAAAGGTTACATTATAATTAATGTTTGGTGGTCAGTTCAAAGGCAGCAGATATTCGTTGCAGTACTGTTCCATCCATTCAGATGTATAATGCAACTACAATTCAGAGATTAAAATGTACCCGTCCTGATGGTCTAGTGGTTAAGACGCCTGTCTGGAATGCGGGAGATCCGTGGTTCGATTCCCGGTTGGGGCGGACTTTTTTAATTTCTGAATTGTAGTAAATAAAAACAATTACACCTACGGGAGTGTTTCCTGACTAACCAAATCGAGAAGTTTGTAAATGTCATTACCAAATATAGCATGAATGTTAATAAATGATATACACACTTCGTTGCAAAGAATAAGCCTTAAAAGGTCATTGCAAGGTCCAAAAAGCAAGAGAAAAAAATCCAAAACGTTAATTTTAATTCAGGAAATTCCCACAGATTATCTTACGAATAACAAAATTAGCCTGCACGTTCACGTTGATTCAAACATTAGGATCCAGTATGGAAATTTGCGTTTAAAATATCTTTACACTTGGAAGATAAATTCCTGGAGTTTACCAAATTGAGTAAATTACAGAGATTTCAATTTTTTATTGGAAATGAAAATCTATGAATTAATTGAGGAATACGCGTACTGCATCTCATAGATTGATACTTAACGTTTGTGTGAAATACAACGATGCTATTAACTGTTGACCCGGAAAAAAAACTAAAAGCTGAGCACTTGACACATCTCTGTGCTGGCCTCAGCGACTCAGCGTGCGGACGCTCAGCGTTAACAAGACGAGGTTAACAGTGAGCTGTCAGTTGTTTCATTTGTAGAGTGTACCTATGTGGAAAATTGTGAATTTTGTAGTATAGGCTACATAGAGCTTTAATCAAGTGCCACTAGTTCATAAAAAAAAAAACAGAAAGATGTGTTCAATGATGCTTAATTCATCTAAAAATCTACACCAGTATTATCAATATATAAATCTATGTTTTATTGCCTGTATTCGTAGATGTTAAACAACTGGATTGTCAGTCAAAAACAAGAAACTTAGGCCCTATGCCTAATCAAAACTTAAAACTTGAGAATAATTATATCAAAACCTGTGTGAATTTCATCAGTAGTGGAGGCTCAATAGCCGCACTAAGGTATAATTGTCCAATAACATGTGTGGATCAATTAGAACCCGTAAAAATGTATCCAATATCACGAACAGAAGTGATTTTTCTTATTAAGTCACAACCAATCAAAATAACCTGCTCTGGGAATAGACAACTGGAGATAAAAGAAACAGAATCTTTTACCACAGTATGTGCACAAGAGGTTGAAGAGGTTGATCACATGTTGAATGAGGAACAATACGGATTTAGATGGGGAAGATCCACAATAGATCCTATATTTGTACTTAGACAGGCCATGGAAAAGAGTTGGGAGCTTGGAAGAAGAATGAGTATGGTCTTCTTAGACATAGTAAAAGCGTATGATAGTGTGCCAAGGAAAGTGGTATGGGAGAGTCTGGGAAAGAAAAGGAGTGGATAATGGACTAATAGACAGGGTAAAAAGTATGTATGAAGTTTGTGAAAGCTGTGTGAAAACACAATTTGGATTGTCAGGGTGGTTCCAAATAACAACAGGGCTATGGCAGGGAAGTGTGTTGTCACCTCTGTTATTCATAATCGTGATGGATGACATCCACAACAAGGTAAAGATGGAGGCAATGGAAGATGTAGAGGTTATGTTGTTTGCCGATGACTTGGTGGCATGGTCCGAGCATGAGGCGGTACTCCAAAGATATATAGACTTGTGGAATAGAAACATAAAAGAAGCCGGTATGAAAATAAGCATTATAAAGAGTGAGGTTGTAACTATGCCAGGAGAAGGGGACACAGGGAATTATCAAGCACAGATAAAATTGGAGGAGAACCCCTGAAAGTGGTGGATAGTTTTAGTTATCTAGGAAGTAAAGTAATGGAAAGTGGAAAGATTACAAATGAGATTAACATCAGAATAAAAAAGGGCAGTAACTTTTACCAGTGTGTGAAAGGCCTGGTGTGGGATAGGGAAATACCCATTCAATGTAAGATGACACTATATAAAACTTATTTTATACAGATCCTTACATATGCAGCAGAAACCTGGACAATGGGAGATCGAGAGGAGAGTCAGATACAGGCGGCAGAGATGAGATTCCCGAGGAGCACAGTGGGCAAGACGAGAAGAAATAGAATAAGAAACACGGACATTAGAGAAATGCTAGGTGTAGAAAAGTTAAGTGACAGAATAGGAAGAAAAAGGTTGAGATGGTATGGACATATGAAACGAATGGGGTAAAATAGGATGCCCAAGAAAATGTATGAAAGAAGGATTGAAGAAGGAAGAAGAAGATGGGGTAGACCAAGGAAGAGATGGAAGGACATCGTAGTAGGAGACCTGGAGGCAAGAGGAGAAAGCTGGGAAGATGTGGAAGAGATACGATTGTGGGAGGATAGAAAGAAGTGGAAAAGTTTTGTTGCTAAACCCAAGCTGACCCTGCCAGAAGCAGCAGGGCTTTAAGTTGTCCTATATTTCCTATATATTCAGAGTGGTGGTGTATAATTCCTACAATTCCTATTTTTTCAAATGGTTCCTATATTTTTGAGCAATTTTTGCAATTTTGAAAGAAAATGGGCATTGTTTTTATGAATATAGTATAATTTGCAGTAAAAATAATAATTTTTCATTATTTTCCAAAATATACTAACTAGGCTTATGCCTAAATAACTAAATAAATTGCAGCCTAACAAACTCCTGATGATTGGTTCAGATCAATGACATTCAATTAATATGCTAGACTCTCAGAGTGGCCGAGGGGAGCGTGCTAATTAGAAGCCATCATGAAGAGGAAAATCAGCCGTCTAAATGTAGGTTAATCTGTGCATATTTACATTTTTAGATGGGCCATCTGAGACGGCTGTGCTCGCCCATCTGCTCAACAACAAACAACTCCACAGCCACTTAAATCGTCAGATAATCCAACTAGCTGAAGTATCTATGTGGCAGGGAAATGATTTTCCCCTTTCATGATGGCTTCTAATCGGCGCGCTCGGAGTGAAGGATAGGAGACTGAGCGTCTAGCGCTTTGCTACGCAAAGCTTATTTGATGGACCAGCGGACATGAATGCATATAAAAACTAAAAACAGTCCGCCTTATCCACAACTCATTTGGTAAATTTCTCGATTTGGTTAGTAGGTAGAAATTATTGTTAATTTAATTCATTTGGAAAAGCTATGGACAGTGGCTGAACTAGGCGCCTGCAACTGCGGGTGGACCCAGGCACGTTTAGGGGGCCCGTTAAAGAAACTTGGTAAAAAAAAAAAAAACAGTATTTCACCCTGTTTGGAAATTATTGTATTTGTTTTCGTTGCTAAATTGACCGTTTTGTGAATCTAGGCAGTTTGAAGGTGAAATCTAGCGGATATTTTGGAACTTTTAGCATCCACAACACAACACACAAAAACTACATTATTTTGGTATTGCATTCAGCCTACACCTTTTTTCTACAACGCACCAAACGTACTCTAAAAACCTGATTTTCAAAATTTTTGCCTGCGGCGCTATTGTTGGGGGGGCACAGCCCCCCTAAACCCCCCGTACTTGGTCCTATATATAATATGAGCCTATGTATGTGTGTAATCTGTTACGGGGCCCCATAGAAATTGTGCGGGCGAGCCCATGAAACGAAGTTCCCCCACTGGCTATGGATACAATTCCTACATGGGAAATGGAGGATTTTTTAGTGAGGCTTCATAAGTGGTTCCACAAGTATCCTGCCCGCAAAGAAGACTTGCTAACATTCATAAGTAAATTGACAAAATAGAACTTGTGGTGCTCCGGTACTATGTTAGTAATCGTTGCGATTCTGGTCTTATTATTTGTATGTTAATGTGACTGGAGTAAGTTGCACAATTCTAATAAGTAATAATGCCTACGTATTGTACTACACTTTATAAAAACTTAAAATATCGATACCAGTTCATCAGTTAACTGTAAAATACTCCTTAGCACGGTACGTTTAATTCCCGAAAATTTCCTATAATTCCTATATATTTGACATAATAATTCCTATATATTTGGCTCAAAATTCCTATATTTTTAATTCTAGTCACTTGGAGCCCTGAATCAGGAAACAGCGATGGATAATGATGATAATATGCACAAATACCATGTTGTTACTGTACCATTATAATTGGTATTAATGCAACCCCTTATCATGTATGGCCAGTACCATTCAATAAAGAGAATGAAAGAATTGAATTCACAATGTACCAAATCACACTTGGTCATTGGATTGATCACCAAATAACGGTGGAAAATAATACAATAAAGTCAAATAGATTTTACAACAGTAAAGTGGTTAGAAAGTGGGTAAAGCCTAAAATAAATCCAGAACCATTGGAATCAAGTAACAATGATGACCATAGGACATCATACTTATGTTATGGAATAAGTGGAACTATTATTTTTGTAATAATTGTCAGTCAATTAAGGGATACTATTTGTTTTATTTGTTTATTAATATTTGCATTTATTTACATGTATCATTTGAACACAATATTAAAAATAAATGCAAGAGTGACAGATAGATCATTTGCCCCATAGTACGTGAGTACCTGTCACCCTCTTATACAAAATATAATGAAATACAGTGTCCAAGTTAAATACAGTATCAAATACAACATCAATAAATATTATAAAATCACTACATAACCTAAACAATACTTCAACTAACAAAAACAGAACTACAACCTACTTAAAATAATCTTTGATGACGCTATTGAAACTACTGTCTGTTTTTAATACATTTGGAAGTGCATTCCATAAGGAGACAGATCGATTATAAAAACCATTTAGATATGCTGATGTTCTAGCCCGTGGGGTATCAAGGGAATGCCATTATCGTTTCGAAGTAGCTGTCTTTTGCTAATGGATATTCTTAAGAAAGGATCTACATCCACCTTACTACACAGCATACCCCTCAACAACTTAACATGAGCTTGCCTTCAAAAATTTGTAGGTAATTGAAGGAATCTTACATAGATTGCGGCGTGCAGTAGCACTGGGGTTGAAATTAGCCTTACCTAAATTCATTTTAGTGGCTCTATTCTGTATGCCTTCCAGTTTGCACATATTTTGCCGAGTAGTTGGATGCCACGCTGGAATGCCATATGTTAAAACAGGTCTAATTAGAGTTAGGTAAGCGGTTTGAATTGTACGTTGCCTACTCCTACCAATACTCCTATTTACAAACCCAAGCAAGGAAGCAGCTCTGTTTCTATCAAAATCAATTTTACTTAATGAATTACCAATGTTAAATACAAGGGCAAATAATCTGTAAGGGAATTTAAGTTCCTCATTACGGACCTACCGTAGACCCAGAAGTGAGTTTTCATTACCTCACAATCAATCTAATATTAGAGAATCAAGAGAGCCACCAGTGACTCCACCAATACCCTCTCTCATATCTAATAACCTAGAGTCAATGCATCTAGAACCCAGCTCCGGACTTGGGGCTAATAATCAAAATTAACTACAAATAAGTGAATTACCACCAATTCCAGTCCAGACGTCTGAAACTTTTAGTGAAATGTCAGATGGATGTATATGTAGGGCCTACTATAAGTTCATATGTCACGAGTCAGGGGAATCTCACAACTCAAACTTATCATGAAGTGAGCAATATTAAACTCGCACATTTAAGTGAAGAAACCTAAAGCAAATTGGGGAAATTGAGTTACTTATTTGGGGAATACCTGGGATTGGGAATATGAAATGTTGTAAGTAATTCAATGTTCTTGTTAATAGAGAATGAATTACGAATACGGGACCCAGGACGAGAGCGGAGGGGAGAACACTACACCAATCCAGGATGCGAGAGATGTCATCACGTTGGCACGACGAAATCGACGCCCGCCGACGCGAGGGACATCATTGAGTTGGCAAAGCAGAGACGGTGATTGCCAGCCTCGCCACTCACCATCTCCCCCTGGATGTGGGCAGTACAATATACGGCAGTACGGAGCCAACACGCGTTCCTACCGGACCCAGCCCGAAGACAACACCCAGATGTCGGCCCCACGGCGGGGAATCAAAGGTTTCAACCTAGTGGACAAAGTAGGTCTGCCTTTCCTTCTTTCCCACAATACATTCCATCCAGAACCCCACCAGCAATAATCCCGACGTTCTCGAGGTCTCCTCGATGACCAACGCCAGTACCCTCCATCAATCCCTATTGGGTAAGAGACCCCCAAATGTATCTGGGGGGACCAAACCCAATAATCTCCCCCCAAGACCTACCACTTTACCCCCGACCAACCCTAGCAGTCGCAACACCTCCCCGACCACACTCGAGGGACCCCCGATTAACCAGGCTGCCACCGCAAACCCGGAGCATGGTGGATCCGGCTGAGTGGAGGTCACCCCAGCGCCTCACCTCGATAAGCCCTCAGCCCGGACCATCCCAGGGTGCACCCGGATAAAGACCGTGCCGGCACCGCCACCCAAACGCATTTCCTACACGGAGTCCGTGGATCGTTCTACTGCCAGAGTGAACAGGGTACCCAGACAAGAGGCATCCGAGGGTCTGCGACCATCAAGGAGCCCACCGTCAGGTACTCAACGAAGGACCAGGCTTTGGGCACAGGAACAGGCAGCACTGTTCCCAAGGACCCCGGCACCATTTCCACCACTCGTTCAGTCAATGGTTAAAGAGGAGAAGATCGCTGAATCTGAGGGTAACTCAGAGGCAAAGACAATCCCCTTCCTGCGACTGGACAGGTCCCCTACCCCGGAACGCCCAACACCAACGTTAACACCAGCACTACCCTTCTCATTGAATGCTGCTATAATGCCCGCTGTCCCCGCTGACCTGAAGGTCAATGGGGGCCTCTCCCCAGAGGCCTCAAGGGAAGTACAGGGGCAGCTAAGCGCAGCGTTCGCAACGACGTATCTTCCAGCACCCCCCTACAACCCAAACTGTAACTGCAGTATATGCTCTACACATCCCCGACTGCCTGCATTTGATTTTAAGTGTTAAAAAATTTTATTGCGCGTGCTTCTTCCACGATTTACAGTTTATATACATTTAAATAAACGTTTAAAAAGTGCATTTCATACATACATTTAAGCATACATAAGCAGCCTTGTCTACTAGGAGTTGGACGCATGTTACTACTTCTCAGTCAGTCAGGGTGTCCACTGCCTAGATGACTTAAAGTCAGAAAAGTTGCCTCTTTAGTCAATAAAAGTTGCTAAAAAAGTTTCTTGGCTATGTAAAATAAGTTGCTATAAAAGAAGTTTTTGTTGCATTGAAGAAGGTGAATTTGGAAGTAGGCCTACTTGTGTCAAGGTTTCTTTGAACATAAAAAGCACATATGACTTCATGTTAGCCAAGCCGCGGTGCACTAACACACTCTGGCACTTTATACAGCAAGCCGAGTTGGGGTGTTTTCGAGAAAAAACCCAGTCATCATTAAAAGTGTTATGAACTTAAAAACTGTCTAAATTGAGGAGATTTAGGTACCCGACAACACATGACAAATTTGGCTGGGGTACAATCATTCCTTCTGGGTTTCAATTGGCCAGCAATTCTGACCAAACGGGTATGACAACAATGTTTATATTTTACTTGGACATTAAAGTACTAATACTGATGCAGTGTCCTTTGAAAGAAAAAGTTGAAAAAGTGAGCTGGAAGGCATAGAATAATGTTTTGTTTTTTTTAATATAAGTCTTTTAAAAGTATATAATAAACAAGTAACTATAGAAACTTGACAATAATCACCTACAATGTGTACAAAAAGCAAGTTTTGGGACACGAGATATTTTTAATTCTATTGTTAATTGGTATTACCATTGCAATTAACACTAGGAAGCTTCGCAAACGCTTTTTCAGGCGCGTTGTTGGATGAGCGTATGTTTTTTTAAACGAAAAAAGTGTGAAATTGCGATTTTCTTGAAAAATTATTTTTCGATTGCGCTCAAATTTTACACAAATATATAAATTCCTAAAATTGAGATTCTGTGAAAATATCATTACAATCGAATAAAGCATGTAGATGCAAGTCAAAGAATTTTTTTTTAAAACGAAAAATGCGTAAAATTGCAATTTTCATAAGAAATTATTTTTCGGTGGTGCTCAAATTTCACAGGAATATATTAATTCATAAAATTAAGGTTTTGTGAAAAAAATCATATCAATCGGATAAAGCATGTAGGTGTGTTATAAGTCGAAGAAATTTTTGAAAAATTAAAAAAAAAAAAATTGAGATTTTAATGAGAAATAATTTTTTGATTGCGCTCAAAAACATGGCAGTTCTAAGTACAGAGATTTTAAAGGCCTCCATAAAATTTCATCGCAATTGGAGAATCGGTTTAGCAGGAATTGTGTGGACAAACACACAAAAATACAAAAAAAAAACATTCCGGATTTTTTTCTCCAGTGTAGTGAAATGGAATCTTCGCTACGCTCATCCAACTACTCTATTAAAAAAAATATATTTTAACAGTTCAAAGTTCACACCAATATATTAATTCATAAAATTAAGGTTCTGTGAAAAAATCATTACAATCGGATAAAGCATGTAGGTATTATAAGTCGAAGAATGTTTTAAAAATAAAAAATAAATCGTAAAATTGCGATTTTCATAAGAAATAATTTTTCGATTGCGCTCAAATTTCACAGGAATATATTAATTCATAAAATTAAGGTTTTGTGAAAAAAATCATAACAATCGGATAAAGCATATAAGTCGAAGAAATTTTTTTTAAATAAAAGAAAAAAAAACGTAAAATTGAGATTTTAATGAGAAATAATTTTTCGATGCGCTGAAAAACATGGCAGTTCTAAGCTTAGAGATTTTGAAGGCCTCCATAAAATTTCATCGCAATTGGAGTATCGGTTTAGCCGGAATTGTGTGGACAAACACACAAAAATACAAAAAAAACATTCCGGATTTTTTTTCTCCAGTGAAGTGAAATGGAATCTTCCCTTCGCTCGCTACGCTCATCCAACTAATCTATTAAAAAAATTATATTTTAACAAAAATCATTTTGCAATGGAAGTTGGAAAAATAATAGCTATGTTTACATGCAGGATTCAATTCTGCATTGGCATTGGATTGGATTCTGAGGTGAGCATTCACATGTCATGAATTGAACAAGGATTCGATCCGTTTTCAATACCAAACTAATGCGATCTAGCGGTATCTTTGAGAACTGCTGTGCTGTGTGTATGCTGTGCACTCGATCCAATACTCAAAACTGTTTACATGCTTGTTTTCGATACGATATTTCAATCCAATCCCAGATTTTTGGGGGATTGGATCCAACCGATCCGATCCTATTTGTAAGTGGTTACATGGATGTTTGAGAGGTTGGATCGTATTCAATACCGTATTGAATCCTCCATGTAAACATAGCTAATGAGATTGTAAAAATACAGCTAAACCTTACACATTCAAAGCAATGATATCTAAAAGAGGGGCAATCTCATGCACCCTTCTACATTTGCACATTCTTAATTCATAAACGTACACTGCCCCTTAGCGACATCCTTGAAAAGCTTGGCAAAATAGAATTTGCAACTATTATTTTAACCGTAATACTTTGTGCAAATAAATTCTATCTTGCCAAGGTTTTCAAGTATGTTAGTTATGGGATACCAGTACTTATGAATTAAGAAAACACATATGTAGTAGGGTACATGACTTGCCCTTCTTTAAGATCTCATTGCTTTTGAATGTGTAAGGTTTGGCTGTATTTTTACTGTTTTTTGTATGCGTGGGTTAAATAATTGTAGTAAAAAAAATTAAATTAGACTTTAACATTTTTTTTTTTACATTACTATTAAAACAAATAATTACAAAAATGGTTTGACAGTACAAAAAAAAGCCACCAATAAGTTGCTTTTTGAATAGTTTGTTGGTTGATAAAAAGATGCTTTTATTAAAAAAGTTGCCAGTGCGCTGACCTACTTCCGAGTGGGGTGTTTTGTATGTTTTATTTTGTGCATCAGTCACATGTCGTGTGCATTGGAGGAGAGTGTGGTTGCAGTTGCCAGACAGGTTATATTGTGGCGGGTTAAAGGAAAATGTGTTTTAAATTTTAAATGACGATTTGTGAATAGAATATGCATTTTTGGCTCTCTGCGATGAAAGTAATAGCAAGGTGAAAACGTACCCTCATCACGTGGCCTTTTTAATTGAACACGGTGGGTGCACAGACATTAAAAATAATGTGCATTCAAAAACACACCAATCCGCAATAGCCTGTCATGCACGCACACATTTAAAACGTTATAAGACTGCAGTTTCATTTATTTATTATTTGTTACCGCAACACATTGAAATGTGTCGCGAGGATGGCAGAAAAATAGTTCCAAACACACTTGATGACTACCAACCTTATAACAATAAATAAAAGATTACAATAAGAAATAAGAACGACATTATAGTATAACAATCATTGGCAAAACTATCAAATTTGGAAAATAAGGTTAAGCAATATATATACACTTCAATGAATTAAATGAATCTGTGAAAAGTTACTGTTAAATTAATTTTGTTATGTAAAAATATGTGTGATTAGGTCAGATTTAAAAAAGTTAACTTAGCTTTTAGGGCAAACTGAAAATGTACCTCACTCCCCAATGTGTCGCATGATCTTGTCCCGGATTTTTATTTAAAAATATGGTCACCCTACGAAACACGGCAAACACGTAATAGATATTGGACACTTAAATAATGCTGTAAATAAAAGAAACGGATCACTTGAACTATCACAATATCTGCTGAAATCAAACTTCAACCAAGACTTCCGAGAACAACCTTCACAGAGACGCTGCAAAAGACGAGTGTAGCTAGCAATGTTTACGAAACCAGACACAGCGGTGGGCCATGGGCAGGAGTAGGAGGGGTAATGACGCTGTGTAGTGTGTATTGTATGTCCCTTGAAATAGATCGCGAGCAGAAAAACCCGTTGCGAGCAGCTGGAAATTCAGCAAAATCCACATTTCAGAGACAAATTTTGTTGTAAAAGTGTTTGATTAGTCATGAAAGAAAACATTGCTTGGTTAAAATTACTTTTCTTTGTAATGACTCTTGTTTAACATTATGAACACAGAAATTCGGGCAGGCCCACCATATTTTTCGGTATAATGATTATTGCTTAGGAATGGCGTTTGTTGTAACGACAATTTTGACTGTTAGAGAGTTTATGAAATTAGATTGAACTGAAGGTCAAATGAAGCTAGACGTCTATAGACATAAAAAAAAACAAACATTAATGCATACTAAATACGAATGGAAAAGTCAAGGTCATGGTCAACCATTTTTTAAATCAATTTTGAACTGTTGGGTAGTCTCATGAATACAATTTTGTCATTCATATAAAATTGTAGTGTATTTTGTAGATGCTTGTAAATAAGATAATGTTCCCAAAAAAGATTTGAATTGTAAGTATGGATTTTGGGTAACCTGGGTACACAATGTCATTACTTATCATAATCAATAGTACTGTAAAAATCTGTTTTATTATGCTATTTTGTATTATTCATTTGCACCTGTACTGTTGTGCATATGAAAAGAATGGGCATGGAGAGGATCCCATTCCCATTCCAAGCAGGCAAGGGGAAAATGGGAATTGACCAAGAGAGAAATGGGAAAGGTTGATTCAAGAAGATGATAACAGGGAGATGAATTGTGGGAACTGGTAGCAAGAGTGAAGTAGTGGGAAAGGCAAAAGACAGGACATACTTCGTGAAAGAACTTTTTAAATGAAGGCATTCCTGGAACCTTTGAAGGAACGCGATCTTATTTAGTGTTGAGAAACTTCTAGCCAAGCAACGTTCCAAGTAGTGCACTTTAAAATTTTTGTTAATTTAAAAATTCGTATTTTCGAGTACCCACTCATAACATAGGCCTAACTGATTTTCAGTGGGGGATATAGTGGGGGATTTAAAGCCGACCAAGCCAACCCAGTAGGCGTCGACATTGCTAACGAGTCAACAACAACTACCAGTAGACAGTCCTACCGGCATATTTAAGTACGAAACACCACCAACCAAGCTTGATAAAGTTGGACACGACTCCATCCGCAGACAGTGCCAGAATTAACATAGCTAATTCGGAACAACCTTAGAAATTTATTATGTGCCACTGTGGAAGTCATGAAGAGTAGATCCAAGTATGATAAATAAGTATTTATTTAGTGTTTTACATGATTTATATGTAGTACAGCATTTTCTGCTTAACAGCGTTGGGGAGTCACGGGTAACGCATGCTTCTCTCCAGAGATCGCGCTCCGACTCGTCTCGGTATGTGGTCACGTGGACTGTGACTCTCGTAACAAGGATCACTAGCCAGCCAAGTCACTGGCCAAGCGAGACAGGAGATATGAGAGGGTGCGATAATATTTCTTTCGTCGCACAGACCAAGAGCTGTGGGCGGCGATCTCCGAGAGCTAACTACATAGCGGTAGGTCATGGTCATTTAAACATTGAATTACAAAACTGCAAGGAATTCACTTTGTACGCTATCAGATAAAAGAGGTCAATTGTCCAAACACGAGCGGAGCGGGCTAAAAAAAATCGTAATTTTTTCCTTATCATATTGAGGCCAACCCGGAAAACGAAATCAGTAGTTTTTAGATTTTACCATCGAAAACTGCAAAAAAAAAAAAGGATCATATTTCTCAAATGACTTACGAATTGACATGTAACTTTGGGAAAGGTGGATTCAAACCTGATATTTTAAGCACAATATAGAACCCATCTAACCGGTATATATAATCAAAAACGGTACTTTTTAGCTTTTGTTGGGAAAACGGCAGTGCTGCAGGCTTTAGAACATGATGGGCTCCGTCCGTGCAAGGCGATTTTTTTATCCTTTCTTTAAAACGCCTACGAACACGTTGAAAATGTATATATTTATATTTTATACAATGTACGAATATTTACAAATTAAGTCAACCGTCCATCGTCATCTAGAAAAGGCACGACAAGAAATACGACGAAGAATCGAGAAACAAAACAGAACATAATGATTTTGTGCCACTTTATATATTTGTCATTGTTGTCATTGTCATGGTCATTGTTGTGTAACATAAAAAGACGCCGTATAGTAAGAATAGAGCACGGCAAACGCCTAGTGGCCGGCGCTGCAGCTCATCGTAAGAGGGCACCTATACAATCTCTCAGTTGTCCGTCAGTGGCGTAACGTTGACATATCAGGGCCCCGTGAATCAGAAAGAGTAAATGAGAAATACCTTTTATCACAGAACGGCAACAGAAAGCAACCTCCCGACCCACTTAAATAAAATTAATCTTTAGCAATGAGGGGGGACTATTTCTTATAAATATAGATACAATGCAAATTGTAATTATGCCTTTGGTCAGTTAATAATTTTGGGGCTGCGCGGTTCGCACATGCCAGGCGCTGGCACTGGAAAACGGTTTATATAAGGAATAATAGGCCTATTTTAAAATAGAATAGGTACCAATTTTCCGATAACGCTGCAAGAGGTAGCAATTAATTCAATATTTGAAGACCAATGCAATGCTCCTTTGATTCTCAAAGGATACATTTATTCTTTCGGCGATGACGTATGAAACTAGGGCGCTTCAACCGGTTAGGTCATATTGTGGTGCCTGTGATGTTGTAAATTGACGAGATGAGTTAATGGTGTGTTTGATGATTATATTGTTTTCTAATGGCGTTTTCCACTGACCGCACTCAGGTCGCACTATTGCGCCCTAGAGCGCACTGGATTGCTACTTGTCTTTTCATTTGTTCAGTTTTGTAATGTTATTCAAGTGGAGGTTGACAACAATGACATCTCTGCACTCGCCGAGTGCATGCCAATGGAAAACGCCAAAGTGTATACAAAAGAAAAGAAAATGATGGTGATGATATTATAGTAATAGTAAAACAAAAGTTATTTATTTAAATGGAAATAAATAAACTAAAGAAATGTGTATGATGTGAATTAATTTTTTTTATATAAATTACTTACGATGAGAAATTTAGAAAGTTTGCTGCCGTTATCATTATAATAATATGTTCTACATATGATTGGGAGAGATCAAATTGGGTGCGCAAGACATCATATTATATGGTACATACTACTAGCAATTCTTTAATGATTGTAACAAACAATCCTGCTGTGATACCAAATTGTATGGTAAATCTAATAAAACATTGAAATATATCCTCTCTAAAGCCAATAAAATACGTTTATGACCAAACCGGAAAACAGTAGAAGCTCTGTATCAATATTGTGCTTCCTTGAGTAGGCCTATACAGCACTTATTATTATATTGACGTTTTCGTTACTTTTTCAAAGACAAATTCTTCTAGCACGTAGTACAAAATTCCCGTCAAGGTGTTTAAAATTTCTGATATTTTGTTATGCCTTATCAAGATTTTGATGGAATTATTTATTTCTACATCCCCTAAACGGCTGATCAGTGTCGCATTCTAGGCTGAGGATGTGCTTTTAAAAATTGCCGAGTTCAATATCATCCACTGTTGAACTTCACTCACACTGACTTATGTAATAATTCTGTATTTATGCTGTTTTCCCATTCGCATGCAACAAGCGCTTTCACGTCCGGCTTGTCCGGCAGCCCAATCACAACTCACAAGACATAGATTCAAGCCCAAAAAATCTCGTATTCACAGGTTTGATTTACTTTTATCACAATCCACTGTAAAAATTGTATTTAGAGTATATCTACACAGCCACATAACTGATTTTCAGTGGAGACAATAAATTTAAAGCAGACCAAGCCAACTCTGAAGGCGCCGATAACTACTATATCGACGAAACTATAAACACACAAATATATATAGATATGCTGCCAGTCAGTCACCGAATTGCCAGCACGAGCAATGACACATAAGTTTACATAACATGGAATTTTTAAATTTTGCATACCAAAGTTGGAATGGTCCAGTGGCGTAGGAACCGGGTGGAACGGGGGGGGGGAAGGCGCAGGGGGGGGGCGCAGGGGGTGCAAAACTAACGTGAATTAAATAATAAATTAATAATCCCAGAATTTCCGTATAGTAAATATGCACATACACTTATTCAATTCGACAGTCACCTTGGTAAAACGAATATCTTTGCCTGCATGCTTCATCATAACATAAAAAATTAGGTTGAAATTTACTAAAATGGGCAACTTCAAGTTCATTTGTTTAGTTTTTAGATCGCAGATAGTTGCTGTAAAACATCGTTTACAGAGTCCAAGTGCAGTTCAAACATGACGAAATAACACTGTAGTATGGTGAATTTTTGTTTGTTTTTTTTTTTAGTTGGAAGATACCTAATATTTTGAGTTGTTTCTTGTTTGTAATTACAACAAAAAAACATTTAATTTCAGCAAAAAGGAAAAATTGAAGTTGATGTTGACGTTCCCGGGAATAGCTATATTCATATATTAATTTTAGGAATGACAGTGAGATAAAAGCTCTGGGTTTTGCGAGTCAAATGGTATGCGTGGCCTTCACCACACAGATTGTCCGTATTGCATTGCTTGATTGTGCGTCAATGACTCACGTCACCGCACAACCAACACACACACATGCACACATAAATGCGGCGATTAGCGGCAAACCAAGAGCGAGTCTACTACTCCGAAACACGAGCTAGCTTTGCAAAATGAAAGCAAGTGCCCCTGGAGCTAGACTACCCGCAACAATATTGACAATAACTTCTAAGATATTTGCGTCTAAACTATACATCCGATTTTGATGAAATTTTAGGACGTTCTTCAATATAATATTATGTAGAGACCCAATTTTGTATTTTTGTGATAACTGCATTTTCATTTACATTTTATTCAATAACTCTTTTTTTACGCACCGAAAAAATAAACGAAAAACTAGGACCCTAAACAAAATATTTAAGCGAGCGAAGCGAGCGTTTCCATTTGACTCTGCCGGAAAAAATAGTCACTGGTTTTGTTTTTTTTTTTTTTGTTTGTTTGTTTGTTTGTTTTTTGTTTGTATGTATGTCTCGCGATAACGTTCGAACGGAGGCTCGGATCGAGTTGAAATTTTGACCATCCGCAAGGTTCGTTCTCGATTGAATGCAATTAGTTTTTGTGGCAAAATCGTTCAAAAAGTTAAAAAGTTAAAAAGTTACATTAAAGTTAATCGAAAGTTTTTTTTTCAAACTTCACGGCGACAAAATCTGAGATGGCCAAATCATTTAGAATGTCCGTCCGGTCACGAATATGTTAATTTTATTTTGATCCGATAAGTAGTGTAGATGGAAATTACATTATAACAAAGTACGGTTACCATGGCAACGGAAAGTCGTGCAGCTTTTTTGGCTCATGATAGCGGTCGAACGGAGGCTCGGATCGAGTTGAAATTTTCACCATCCGCAAGCTTTGTTCTCGATTGAATGCCATTAGTTTTGTGGCAAAATCGTTCAAAAAGTTAAAAAGTTACATTAAAGTTAATCGAAAGTTTTTTTTTCAAACTCAACGGCGACAAAATCTGAGGTGGCCAAATCATTTAGAATGTCCGTCCGGTCACGAATATGTTAATTTTATTTTGATCCGATAAGTAGTGTAGATGGAAATTACATTATAACAAAAGTAACGTTGCCATGGCAACGAAAAGACGCGCAAAGTTTCTAATGCACTGCCACCTAGAAGTAATCAAAATACTTTCGAGGAAGCAGTCTATTAATTGTCAACAAAGAGTTTAAAAAGTTTTCCCAAGGAGTCAAGGTCCTCTAGATGGCGGTGGATTTTAAAGTAAAGATTTAAACACGGGTTTACCCAAATACCTTGGCAATAATAAATAATACTGGAAACGCGAACGTCGTAAATTTAAAAATTTTAAAAAATGTGCAATGTGGGTCTAGCTATAGCACGTGCTCGCTTATCAACGCGTCCAACTGAGCGTTTCCTAGTCTTTATATGTTACAAAAGATTTCATGTAATTATCTTTACCCATTTAGATTTTATTCCTAAAGTGGCAGAAGTCTGCGACTCCCGAGGCCTCTTAAGAGTCATGCTTTAGTCTTAATTAACAAATTTCCTGACCGTTACAGGTATGTATTTATTATTACTACAATTAGTAGACATGGTCTAGTATTTTGACAGGCACGGGGGGGGGGGGCTGCGATCTCCACTAATGGCAATTATAATGGGATCACCATCACTCATGACCTTGCCGCCTGCAACGTGCTCAGTGACTGGCATAAGCTTGCATCAGATTCAGTTATGCGACCGAGTGGTTACTCTTTATGTGAATTTATTTATTTTATTTGCAAGTTGACCATCAGTGAATCAGCTGTCGTATTTACTGCATGTTTAATCTAGGCTATATTTGCATGAATTTTAGATGTAAGTTCAACATATTTAAATATGTTAATATGTTAAAACGTTCAGAATCCAAATTAATTTATTTTACATACCAAATTATTTTAATATAGATATTGTGGCTTAAAAAGGCATATTTTGGAACATACTGTGAAATACACTGTCATTGGTCATTCCATTATGATGGAATTTAGCCCTAAAAGGTCAAGGCAACATTTCAAGAAATTCGTTTTAGCTCAATTTTAGTTGAAAACAATTGCAATTGCATTGCATTCGGCTGTTCAAATCGATTGGAAGTGGGTTCTAAGTTCTAACATTACTTGTTATCATATCAAAAAGACACTATCAAGATCGAGATTACCTACATTTTAGCAATTTAACAGAATAACTGAGACTCTGTAAAAGCGTCACTGTGTATGGCCTAGCTAGAGCATGGCCCAGAGCTTGTCAAAACTACGCCACCTCAGCATGTTATATTGTTGTGGAAGGATAATCCAAAGCCATTGATATTCCACAAAAATATTATTTTTGTGTTATTCTGCACAGTATAAGGAAGGCTGGCTAATATATGGCCCCATGATGCCGAAGTTTCGACACAAAGCTAAAAATATTTTAGAAAGAAGATTTGTTTTTTTTATAATAGGCCTACATTTTGGACTTCAAATTTAGTTTTGAAACAATTTAGGCCTATGGCTGTAAAATAATTAGAGCTAGTACTTGGGAAAACATATTTTTAAAATCTCAAGAAAATAGCCTATTGAACCAGAACTTATAATTAAAATTATATATATATATATATATATAGGCCTATAACAAAAATAAAGATTGTCTATCTATCCAAAAAGATAACTTTGGTTTGGAACATAGCTCCTTTTTTGAGAAACTTAAACTGTTTTTACACTACCCAGATATAGTTGTCACAATGCCAGCTGGACTCCTCTTAAGGCTATTCGACCGCATTTTTTTATTCTCCCAAATATGCTACCAAGTCAAAATATAATGAAAGGCTTTGAAACCTGGCTTTTTTATAAAATCAAAACAACTTTTTTTTCAATTTTTCTAATCGGGCACACGGCAAATATCGCCTCTTCAAAATATTTTCAAATTTAAATTCGCCCAAGCACACCATTCAACGTAAGTAGTTGTGTTTGTGACCTTAATTTTCAACTGCATGGTTCTCAACCACTGTGTCGCGAACAGGTGTGAGGTGTGTCACACGTATTTGGTTTATTTATTGTTATATTGAAGTCTATCCATGAACGCCACTAACATGAACACTATATACTGCCAAAGTTCTAAGGGCGAAATGAAAGTGAGCGACAGCTAGTGGTGTGCGAGTACCCGAAATTTCGACTTGAGTCTAGTATTTGATATTTTAAAACTAGGAAAACGCTTAAGTCCCGCCGCGTTGTTGGATGAGCGTAATTGGTGCATTGAGTTGCCAAGTGTTATATGCGGATTTTCTATTGTTCTGTGAAAAAATCATTACTAAATTAATTTTTTTTTAAATTAATTTAAATTAAATAAAAAATAAACTTTAATTTTTAATTTTGGTAATTAATCGTAATTTAAAAAAATAAAAAAATCGTAAAATTTCGATTTTCATAAGAAATAATTATTTGATTGTGCTCAAATTTCACAAGAATATATTAATTCATAAAATTAAGGTTCTGTAAAAAAATAATTACGATCGGATAAAGCATGTAGGTGCTATAAGCCAAAGAAATTTAAAAAATCGAAAAAAGTCTAAATTGCGAATTTTTAAAGAAATTTATCTTTCGATAACGCTCAAATTTCACTCAAATATATCAATTCATAAAATTAAGGTGCTGTGAAAAGATTATTACAATTTGACAAAGCATGTAGGTGTTATAAATCGAAGAATTTTGTTAAAAATAAAAAAAAATCGTAAAATTGTGATTTTCACGAGAAATAATTTTCCGATTGCGCTCAAAAACGTGGCAGTTCTAAGTTCAGAGATTTCGAAAGCCTCCACAAAATTTCATCGCAATTGGAGTGTCAGTTTAGCCGGAATCGTGTTAACAAACATAAAAATACAAAAAAAAAAAATTCAGATTTTTTTCTCCAGTGTAGTGAAATGGAATCTTCGCTCCGCTCGCTACGCTCATCCAAAAACACAATTTTGGTGGAGGTGCCGGGTAGCCTACAGCTAATTCGCCCCAATTCGTACAAATGGTGGAGGTGCGTATGTGAAAAAGTAAATATCGCGATGCATTTTTGATGTTACCTTACCAATCTTGTTTTTCGAGAAAAAAAAAATAGCGTTGTGGACATCAGCAATAAAGGAAGGCGATATGTCAATTTTCCAGCTGCAATGAATGCCGCAAGTAAGTTGGAAATAAAATCTAAAGATCAGTTCAAGAAAAATGTAATTCAACACTTGACCAGTCTTCAGGAGGGTTTGAAGAAATACTTTTCTTCTATTTCAACAGAGAGAATAGAATGGGTAATCTCTCCATTTGCAGTTCTGGTGGATACATAAACGACTTGTCAGACCTAACGTATTCAGAAAAAATAAAGTTGATTTAATTTACTTCATAAACCCTGAATGAATACCCTGCAATTGTTAACAATGCTCTGTGTGTTTTACTTCCCTTCTCCACTTAATACCTGTGTGAGGCAGCTTTCTCAACTTTAAAAACAATCAAGTCACAGAACAGATCAAGACTTCTTGATGATGATAGTGAGATGCGCGTCGGTCTGTCTACCATTCACCCTCGTAATGAGAAACTGTGTGAATTACATCAGTCCCATGTAACCCACTGATAAGGAAGCACGTGACATTGGCACACATATTGGCACACATTGGTAAATAACTGTTGATGTAGTATTGCTTGGGTTGATAGGGCCTAGAGGCTAGTTTAGTGTTGGTTGGGGAAAGATTGATAGAGGCTGGGAGCCAACAGCTTACCTTGAAAAGTTTGGCGGCTGTGTAGAGTTGAAGATCACATAAATATATACACAAATTACAAATTACATTACGACGAAACGTTTCGGCTTGAACAGCCTTGTTCACCCATCGGGGTAACTCTCTAGTAACTCTCTCAACTCCGACGGGTGAACAAGGCTGTTCAAGCCGAAACGTTTTGTCTTAATGTAATTTGTAATTTCTGTTGATGTATTGTAATTTGCAAAATTTAACAAAAAGTTCGTTTCACCTGGTTAAATATTATTTCGTTGGAATGTGAGTACACCCTCGTGTGTCGCGTAGGGGCACGTACTCAACATGTGTGTCGCAGCAGAAAAAAGGTTGAGGCCGCTGTTCTAGAGGCTGACTGAGAGAAAAAAGATTTTTTTAACAATTGTTTTTCCTGCAATTTTTTTCTTTTGGCAGTACAAATTGGTACAAAATACCGCCAAACAAAAAAATTCGCAGGAAAGACAATTATAAAAATAAATCTTTTTCCTCTCAGTCATGCAGCCTCTAGAAAACCAGTTGAAAATTAATGTCACAAAAACACAACTACCTACGTTGAATGGTGTGCTTGGGCGAATTGAAGCTTGAAATTATTTTGAAGAGGCGATATTTGCGTGTGCCCGATCAGAAAAATTTGAAAAAAATAGTTTTGATTTTCTAAAAGAGCCAGGTTTAAAAGCGAAGTGTCTATACGTCCGACGGGTCGGACGGACAAGCAACCACAGGCTGTACGCCCGCCGAGCTTGTGGACGTAGTTGAGTTCTCTTTGTACTTTCGTTACGTTAGTCGAACTTTTCGCCTAGTTGTAGTACGCCGCACTAGTTCTAGGATACAATCGATAAGAGCGCACCCGAAATCCTTAAGTTATGCGCTCCTTGGCCGTCCGCCGTCGGACGGGCAAGCAACCACAGGCTGTACGCCCGCCATCCCGTCGGACGTATAGACATGGCCGTTTAAAAGCCATTCATTATATTTTGTCTTGGCATCATATTTAGTAAAATAGAAAAACACGGTCGAATAGCTTTAAGGTAAATATTGTAAGGCAGATGGCTCAATTAGCCATGACGCATGATTTTAGCCTTGCTTTACATAAGTTTAGTAGAAGGATTCAGTGTTGACTAATTCCGACTGTGACATTAATATAAACATGGTGGATTGTGATTGCATTGAAGAAATGTGTCGGCTTGGCCATTACTTAACGCTAATTGCAATATTAAGTCGGTTATTGTTTAGTATGTGAAGAATGCCAACATTTCTCATAACACTGTGTCCGAGAATTGACAGCCAGGACGGAGGAGAGGATAACCCCACTTCTACTCTAGTTGGAAGGTAGAAGTGGATAGTGTAGTCTCGTGGTTGGACTTATAACCTTTTGAAGACTGGAGCCCTAGAGGGGGGACAGTCAAAAAGAGGCTAGGGGAAGTGTCTTGGGGACTGAATAGGACTGAAGACGGGGAGTTCTACGTAAGACTTTTGAGAGAAGAGGTCAAGAAGGGAAGAAGAGTAACAAAGCTGGTCCGAGACAGAACCAGCAAGGGTACCAATACTAGGTTGGGTTAGTTTGGTAAGTTATGTGGAATCAGTTATAATCGTTTTGTCAGGTGGACGTAGAGTTCTAGAAGTTACTTGGATTCGAACCAACGTACTTACGCAATGCACGAGTTACAAGAGGACTAATGGTTAAGGTTTTAAGGTTTTAAACCCAATATAGCAACTTCTTTGTTATGTCTTGTTACTGTGTAAAGTTAACTATGTAGGCCTATTTATCCTATCCCAAGATTCCTGAAGCACAGTACGATCTTCGTCTGCAATCTCCGAATAAGGGGAAGGTAGAGGATCTAGCTACACGCCACGTTCTCGTTCTGGTGGTTAAGCCCTTTGGAGAAACCCCGACTTTTAAGATTGTCTACAATATAGTAAACTTGTAAACAAAAAAGACACCAAGGGAACATACAGTAAGATCCCTCTTATCCGATCTCCTCTTATCCGATGTACCGTGTTAACCGAGCCGCCCCCAAAAAAAAAAAAAATAAAAAAAAAAAAAAAAAAAATTAAAGTTTTAAATACGTAAATAAAACATAAAAATAATTACAGACGCCGCGCCGCACTTTTTTAAATGTACTCGCATACATTTGTAGGCATGCCTTACGAGTAGGGATGACATCGGGTACCCGGTTCCAGAAATTACCCGGAGCCGATTTTAAGATCCGGGTATATTTTGCGGCCGTTTTTAGGCTAATTCACCAGTTTAAATTACGCGCTACGTGGTTGCGGTCTTTCCCGCGGAGCGTGCCCGCTGCCTAAAGAGTAACTGGAGTTGACGACAGAGCGCGTTGTAAGCTATCACGTGCTTCCGTCCGTCTCGGCGAGTCGCGCCCATGCCACGAGTGAGTGCAAGAGAGAAAGATGCGGCAATAAATCTTGGACACTGCCGTCTGCGCAGTACGAGATGCGCGTACGATCCAACCAACTCACACTCACAGCTGACTGACAAAGATGGTTGGGTGTAGAAGTAGAATTCGCAATGCAATCATCTTTCAACCGATTCACGAAATTCGTTATCACGACGCATAGGATTGTTATTCCTGGGCTTATGTTCTTTCTTTCCCAGGCTTATCTTGCGACGAGAGCTTCAGCGCGGGATATAGTAGTGAGAGGTTTTCCCACATGAGAAAGAGAGCTAGGCCTAGCCTAGGCCTATGTTTGCATTGTAGGCCTAGCCTAGGCCTACTGCGTCGAGTTTAGGCCTAGACATACGTTTTTATTACGACATGTAGGCCTAATTGTGTACGTGTGTTTGTGAGCTTGATTTACAAGCTATTAAATCATTTAGTATACCCTGTATGAAGTGTATCGTGTGTATTTTATGTTCCTTTATCCATTACATGTGTGGCTATGCTACGAGAGCAAATAAACAAATGAAACGCGCCATCAGAGTTTTTCGCAAATCCGAGGTGCCCCCGGTCTCATCCAACTCGGATAAGAGGGATCTTACTGTAGTTCCTTTCTTATTATATTCTAAGGTACCGTATTGAACTTCCATTTTTTTATTAACGAACTAAATATTTTTAAAGTTCCTTCTTAAAAGGAACTTCCACTAGTATGAGAATGAAATGCACTGGTGGAGCGGCAGGAGGTAGATGAGGAAGAAATTCCGAGTCCGACGGGCTTAGTAATCGATAATTCTATCCATCCCCTACACACGGTTAACAATCACCATTCAGCTCTACGCAGATTATAACAGATGAAGATTTATTGTTTTGTAATTCTATTGTGGTGGTCAGCTACCACTTCAGACAAGCCATTGAATACGAGTTTTCAGTAATTTATAAATTTGGTAGGCGTACTACGTATCTTTTACTATGTATTTATTATTTTATTGTTAACTGAATATTTTTGTTTGTATGTCTCTTATCTTCCAAGCTATTTCCTTGGCTGGTTTGGTATGTTGTAGTGTTTAAAAAAGCAACAGCAATCGAAGAGATAAGCCATAACATAACCAAAGAATTTAAATTGAAAGGGTTTCAAGAATAAATTTGCAAATTAACAAACAATGTACACTAAAAAGGGTCTAGTAGTACTGTATTTATAAAGCAAAGTTGTAAGGCTAAGGTAATGTAAAATGGATGAAACTTACAATTAAATTGGTGTTTGCTCCGGCATCAAAGCTGCTTGCAATGCAGAGTATGGTGAAGGCAAGCTCGAAGGCGGCAGACGGCGGTGGGTGGAGAAGAGAGTGGTGCGGTGCCAGACTTGGTGGGCGCCCACTGGAAGCACAGAACAGTTGCCATGAGTAAGACATTGCTAAATTAATGTTCATTATGGCTGCTAACAGTAAGGGTCCATTTTGAATAAGCACTAGTCAACACTACTTCAAATGCACTTTAAAATTATTTAATTGGATGTGCAAACATTTGAAACTTAAACTTAACCAAATTCAAATGAAAAAAAAGTTTGAAATTCAAAAAATATCTTTTTACTAATTTGTAGTGGTGTCCGGGGGGTACCTATTATTTGACATGTAGTCAAAAAAGCTCCCCGATATCCTGGTACAAATAAAATTTTAATTTTTGGATGGCGGAGGGGCCAGCCCAGAAGTTACATACTTTCTTGGTGGAGGTGCCGGCCCAGACTATCACGATTTTACCTACTACTATAACTATTTGATATCCTTTAAGTTTGGTTTGAGTTCGTTTCAGGTTCGGTTTGAAAGGAAGTTCAAAGTTCGATGGACATTCCTTCCAAAAGTTCGAGTTCGGTTCGAAATTAGAAATCAAAATTCCCATTATCATTATTTTATGGTTATTTTGTCATTAACTAGTCTTATCATAGCAGAAAATGTATGATGTAGGCCTATACTATTTAACACTTGATATGCTTGTATTCAATGTATCGACAGTATCGGCCTCGGGTATTTTTAAATTAATAAGTCCAAAAAGTGGAGTGCGGTTGTGATGCCATTAGTCAATATTATTTATATCACATTTAAAATTTGAGTGATCAAAATAAAGGGTGCAGCCTTTAGGCCTACTCGATGGCAGCCTACATTCGAGTAAATATACAAGTTAAATCTTAAAATTAAAATTGGTTCAAAGCCTCCGCAAAAATATGTGCACATGTACGTTAATTTATATTTTACTCACCACTATTCCTCAAGAGTGTCTGCTTCTCAGATCAGGTGACTAGTAGTCTCACGGAGGGGTGTAGCGGAGGAAGCTGGTTCCACAGTCCGAGGTTCTCACGTCGACATCCAGCGGGTGGTAGCGTCATGTAGGCCTAACAATACAAGATTACATTAGTATAGGTGGTCACGAGAGGCATATGCCAGCTTAATTTAATTCTAGGATTAAATTCAATTTCAATTTCAAATTTAAACTTTTATTTTTCAATTGGAGAAATGTCATTACCCATGACTTATAGTTACTCTAAAATTAATTTAAGTTGTTTGGATTTCATAAAAAAAAAAAATTAATGCTTGCATATAAATCATAGAACTGATTTTTTACGTCAACATATAAATAATAAATAATTAAAACAATCCAGAAATTAAAAAATCCATCCCGATCGGTAAATAGTTACAGTCTCGGTGGTCTAGTTGGTTAAGGCGTCCACCCGGAAAGTGGCAGACTCGGGTTCGTACCCCGATCGGGATGGATTTTTTAATTTCTGGATTGTATTAAATATTAATTATTCCACCTACGGGAGTGTTTCCCGACTATCCGAATCGAGAAATATAAATAATAATATGCAAGCCAGCTTAATATTTGTTTTGAAACGATGTTTTTAGGACGATATCACAATTAACCAGCCTATAGGTGGTCAGGAATCGAACCAATATCCTTCTGCTCTGATACAAGGTAATACATCAACTAACAAAAAGGTGAAAATTGCCTTAGTATTATAAAATACCAAAAAGCGAAATCTATTTTAGTTAAATTCAATTGTTGGGGGGGGGGGGAGGGGGGCGGTAATTTACCTAGAATCTTGTCTTCATTGCTGCGTCACTAGATGTTTGTTTTCCCGAATCATGTTGATTGGTGGCAGGATCAGTTTCTTCTGGACTTCCCCGACGCTCTGTCAGTTGAAGCGAAAGATAAGATAGTGACTATCAAAGAGCGAGCCCCCCCGAAGCCGAGCAGACAGTCAGTGACGGGTTGGGTGACAGACACATCAGCTGGGAACCTTCAACAGACGGACAAACAAATTACTCTTACATCTACACTATTGCATTATGACCTAGTCTAATGGTTAGTATTGATCCATGGTGGTGATTAGACTGAAGTTAAGAGCCGAGCCGACCTTTCATCCCACTTTTCGCTGACGGTTGTACTTGTAGTTGCAATAAATGATTATACCTAAAGCGATGTGTACCGTACTGTACCCTTCAAGAATATTATGTCAAACGAGAACATGACCTGTTGACACATTAACTCAGGATTCGAACCCACTCGTGTTCCATACGAATGACCACGCACCAAACCGTATGGAAGAGCTAGCGCGACGATTAGAAGAGAATTTTTGAAAGTTGGGAAAGTATTAGAGTTTTGTAGTTAATATAAACGCAATAAATAAAAATCAACTGATGAAATTGTTATTTGTATTTAGGAAGCTACACGGAGGTAACATTTCAATTCGGACGTGGTACGAGCGACGTGACATGATAGAGAAGTATCACTGTGACCGAGTGAGTCATTGCGTAGCCGTAGTGTGAGTGACAACCAAACCAATGCATTCCGCATTCGGGGGAATAAAACTAGGTCTAGCCCTTGTTTTTCGGAGGGGGGGGGGGGAGGGGGCGGCCAACATTTTTGCAATTGCATCCTCCAAAGATCAATGGTCAGCACAACTAGTGAAAAGGGTAGGTATGTGGGTACAGTCGGTGGATGTCATCCAAAAATAATTTAAACGTAGGCCTGAGTCAAGTACACGATTTGGAACAATGGGGGATCTGGGGGTGGGAGGCCCCTCAGTTGACGCGGGTCCGGGGCGCACAGACCCGGAAAAATTGATTCTGAGAGTTGGGAGTATTTTAAGTTTTTTTTTTTGACAAAAACTTTATAAAAGATGTATGAAAAAATAGCAAAAGCAAAATAAATCAATATTTATGGAATAAAATAAACACCTCGTGTAAAATCGACCATATCTAACCAAATTTGGGGGGCAGTCGCATCCCCCTCGCAACCCCGTAGTTAGGCCCACGCCACTGCACACAAGGCTACGTGAGAATAGACCTAAGTGGGGCTCTGATTAATTAAATCCACGCACTCGATAGGTGACCGAGACAGGGTCACGGTTTACCCTTGAAATACAGCAAGACGCTAAAGCAAGTGAAGTGAATCCAACACGGTAATTACAGTTTTAATAAGATTGAGCTACGGATTAATCGGATTGGATGTAATTTGTAGAAGAAAACTTGATAGTTATTGGGGATTAGGGCACTTCTTCGGCTAGGGGGGGGCCAACTTTTATACACCTTGTTAACACTGCTATACTGCCTTGTTACTACTTATGTAAAAGGTGTACTTTCGTTAGGTTAGCCGAACTTTCCGCTGGCTACAGTGCGCCGCGCTAGTTCTAGGATATAATCGATAAGAGCGCACCCGAAATCCTTTCCGTTACAGTGTATAATAGTTGGACCCCCCTAGCCGAAGAAGTACCGTGATTAGAAGCAGTTGGCTAAAAGGCTGTTGGTAGAAGGCTGTTGACTAAATTCCCATAACGGTTGAACGAAAAGTTTGAAACGAAAAGTGAATACCACCGAATTAATTCATCATAATGGATAGTAAATAATGTAATAATAATTATGTAAATGAATGGATATAAAACAAGATTTGGTGTTGGCTGTTGGCGAGACACGTTTTTCCATTTCTAACGGTTTATAGGACTAGGGAAAAGAATGAAAAAAATCGCGTTTCTAAAACGATATATTTGAAAAAAGTAAAATAGCAATGAATTAATTAATAATGAATGGCATAAAGTAAAAATAATTAGGCAAATGAACAGGATGGTTAGAATAAAACAAGATGTAATGTACCAATGCAACGAAGGCTTGCTTACCTTGGTTGGTAGTGCCCCTGCAGGCTGCAGGCTAGCGTCGACCGGACCGATGTTGACTGCTTGAAGACTGACTGCTGACTGACGCACCGAGCTCGCAAGATTTATCAGTGACGTCATTATCAGCCCGGAGTAAAACCTGTTCAGCCAATCGCAGTCGCTTTATCTAGAATGTTCGGAAGTAAACAACGTAATTTGCAGATGATTCAAGTTAAATGAAAATTAAATTTAAACATTTCGATCATCACAGTGTATTATTTTCTGAGTATTATCTAACCATCACGTTTTGTTATTATTTATAACTAGATTATGTGACGAGTTAGTTTATAAGCTAGGCCTACATGTGTTTTGTTGGTTGGACATGCCGTCATCTTCGTGTGATTTCGGCTGAATCGTGGATTACGTTTATCAGGCCTACGTGCAAGTCCGACAAGCAGACCGTGGGTCGTGGGTTCGAGTCCCAGATAAGAAATCTACATCATCCGCTCAGCGTCTCGATAGCGTAAAACATCGACTACAATAGAAGAGCGTGAGCGTGTACTAGAAACCACCAGGGGGGGAGGAAGGAGGAGGCGGTCATAATTTCTGATTCGTGATAATCAAGACGACAATCATAATTAGCTAACTTAAAAAATAAATGTAAATGAATGAATTATTGATTTTCGTTCGATACGATGCAAGGTCAAGATATTGACGGCCGGGCATCGAAGCTTCGGGGCTCATCTCATAGCTAATCTTTCTTAAAAACAAACAAATCTACTACAAGATTTTTGGATGAGCGAAGCGAAGACTTCAATAATAATTTCACTCATACCTCAAAAAATTTGTCTCGGGTGTTTTTTGTTGTTGTATTTTTGTCTGTTTGTTCGCGCTCTACCGGGCAAACGGCTTATGCGATCTTGATGAAAATTTGAGGGGACCTTCGAAATCTCTGAACTTAGACTTGGCACATTTTTGGGTACAATCGATTAAATATTTCTTATGAAAATCGTACTTTTACGATTTTTTCGATTTTGAATGAGATATTTTCGTGATATTTGGCAAACGGCTACTTCGATCTTGATGAAACTTTATGGGAATGTTCAAAATCACTGAAATTATATATGTTGTGAGTTTAGAGACATTTGGAGAAATATTTCTCATAGAAATCATACTTTTACGATTTTTTTTCAAAAGCTCATCCATCAACGCGACTGGAAAAAACGTAGCGAAGCGGCCTAGTTATATAAACACGACACGTGATAAGACTACCTCTTGTCTTGGGTAGGAACGCGTCCCTTTTCAGTTTTCAGGGATCGTTTATGGGAACGCGCTCAATTTTTAGGGAAGTTTTATGGGAAACGCAACAGCAGAAAGTTGTATAACTTAATTAAATTCCTATTTTGGGGGAACTAGGAAGGAATTTAATATTATATAAAATGTTCTTTTGCCTGTTGTAGGCCTAATGACGCTGATTTCAGGAGTGAAGGTTAAAATTACAAGAACATATTGCCTGTCTACAACGGGACTTCGTCTGCTTCCGAAAATGGGACCATTCAACAGAGTTGCGGATTCAATTGAAAATATATTAATGAATTTAGGCATAACGGGGCTATTACCCACAAAAATTATTTGTTACTACATAATAATCTATAGGACAATACTACACTAAAATTACAATTTAAAAAAAAACTCATATCTTGTACCTGTGCTCAAACACGTAAAAAAAAAAATACGTCCCAAAATTACACCCCTTCTTGGTTACCAACATATTTTGACTGAACCACCTGTCCAAATTACAGAAACAAAACGCTGAGGATTTACAGAAAAGGTAGTCGAGCCTCGAGGTCACGGTCTCACGGGGCACAGTCCCCATGTTATTGCTTACCCTATGGGAGATTTTTGCCTACTGGGCCTAGAGTCATGGAGTGGGTCATCGTGACAAATTGACACATGGCTATTTTAAATGTATTACGAAATTCATTACAGTTACAGGTAATATGTTTTTTATAAAAAAAAATTATATTGGGTTAAAAGCCGAAATTATAAACATTGTTTTTCTAACGGTTCATTTTTACATAATATTACAGACAAACAAATTATCAAAGTGAAATTGATAACGAATTATACCCAACAAGGATTGTATGAGGCCCTACCAAATAAAAAAAACAAAGGCAGAAGCGAATCTCCCACAACAGGTTGATAGGGTTAACATTGTATGTTTGCAAAGGTAAACACTCAAAATGCATCCCCAAATACAATAATGTTACCACATGCTTGCACTGTGATAACAAAGGGCGTTGTGCAACTAGGCAAATGCTTACAGGAGGGCGGGTTCACTCATACCACATTGACACGCTCTCCCCTCCCCACCCCATAACACTTACAGCTTACACGCAAGTGACACAAATAATTAACCCTTTCAGACCCAATTAAATTGGCTAAAATTAAGTTATTATAAGCAATATTTTCAAAATGCTAATTTTTTCTAAGATTTTTAGTGTTTTTCACATACTTTTTTCGTGTTATTTAAGGAATTTTGGAAAATTTTAGGTTTTGAATTAAAGCTTTATTTTTAGTTGAAATTTAAATTTGAAGTGCATTCTTAAAACTAGATTTTTTCTGAATTTTTTGCATATCTTGGATTTTGTATACCTTAATACTAGAGATGTATCAAATTTCCGGGACAAACCAAAATTTTCTCGTTTTTAGCTGTTATTTTCAGATGTGTATTTTAAATCTTCTATAAAAAATGTACCATTTGTACTATTGGCCTGGGGTATTTTTTATTTTTTATTATTAACCCCAGAAAAATTAAAAAATGGGGTAAAATCGAAAAACCCTATTGTTTACCCGAAATTAAATTACAAAGTTGATGTACACAATTGAGGCCAAAGGGACTGAAAGGGCTAAGGACCACGGCTGAAAGTTCCGCCGTCCGCGTGGTCTCTATTAGATATAATTATGTCAACATTAATTTCAATACAGTCAGGAACTAATAAACCTTTGGTACAAGCACAAATTATTTCCAGCGATCAACATAATATTAATACTTTTTTTTAAATGTCTTTATTTCTCTATTGAAGAAAAAGACAAATTTAAGCTAAAATGGCTTCTCTAGATGATGCAGGCTACTGTTGTTTTGTTGTTATCTGAATCTATTACAATCGAATGTCAAATTCAAATTGTTCGTAATAATAAAAAATGAAAAAAATAAAATTTCATAAGGATGCCCGCTGTAGGGTACACATCAGAGCTAACCGATGTGGCCTTCTTCAGGACGTGACTATAATTATAGGTAAATTGGAGTTAGGACAGTTGTGAAGGGATGTCGGAGGGCTGTTTAAGAGGACTCAAACCCTTGCATTCACATTAACGATCAAAGAAAACCTCGGAAAAACCTTCAGTCAGGATTGCCGGTCTAGACGGGATTTGAACCCGCGACATCCCGAATCAGAGTCGCGCGCTAAACGCTTGAGCCTTCACTCAAAAGAACAATAGACATTAATAGCTTCAGTCATACATAACATGCCATGTCAAACATAATAATTAATTATGTAATTCTGGATTGAAATTAACATTCAATTATGCAGTAAAAAAGATAATGAATTTCAAATGACTAAAATTTTGGATTTCAACCAACTGCAAGAGACATTTGATATTTCACATAAATGAAAAAAAGTACATTCAAATGTATAAACACTGCACGAGAAATTTAATTTCATGAGTATACATGGCAATCACAGCAATCATAATTACATGATATTCCTTGCACTAAATTCAATATGCAAGTATATAGTCCCAATGCATACATAAAAAGGGACCCAAAAATGTCCCAGTAATGGTATAAAATTGTTTCGAGTCACAGGCATTTACCGCATTTACATTTGTTACTTTACAGATAGAAGCAGCACAATGACTTCCACTCAATCCAAGTTAGCACGGACTACACCACATGATGATGAAGGGACACCCGCACTACTCCAGGTAGCAAGGCCACGGAAGCCTCAGACGAGTCACAGGTGGTGAAACACGGTGGAGATGTCTACACTCACTTTCTACCTAGAAAATCTACTAGTTAGCTGTGCAGTTGAACGTTCATCAGTTCGATCACACTATGTACGATCATTCCGATGAACAATTTCACTCTGAAATCGTGGCGTTCAGATTACATATATACATACATTCACTCTCAAACACAACCTTACTTCATAGAACCGTAAATGTGTAAGTTATCAATATGCTCACCCCTTGTATCATCAGCTGTACAATCACTCATTAAATTTAGGAACCTAGGATTAAGAGGTCGTGAGGCACATAACATGTGTATAAGAGGCTTGCTCTGATGCTCACTATATATTGCGTATATATATTGTATCACTTATTATGTATTCTGTCTCAACATGGTGAAAATAAATAATAATTATCATAATATTTATCTGAATAGAATTCGAATTTAGTTTGGGTAAGTTTCTTGTTACATTTATTAAGAGTCGCTGAGACGAGGTTAATCGCTCAGCTTTCTGTTATCATAATTATATCAATCAAACGTTAATAAAGAATCAATCTATGAGATCCAGCAAGCGTATTTCTAAATTAATTTATCAATTTTGAATAAAAAATGTGTGAAATCTCCGTAATATACTAAATCTTTGTGAACTTCAGGAATCTTTTCCAGTAGGCCTATACAGATTTGACTAACCCAATTTTTCATACTAGATCTCAACCTGTTAATCAATGTAAACAGTAACCCACATTTAAATTTTGTTAAATAATTTAAATGTATCTTTGCATTTTCAAAATACTCAAATTACATTGTAGGCCTATGTGGGAAGGTTAATCCAAAGAGTTAGGCCTCAAAAAGTAATATTTCAACAAATATTCAACATTTTTCTATGTAAAATTATGATGTCCTAAGTAACCAAAATTGGGACAGTGGATGAGCTTTAGCCAACTTTTTGACAATGTTAAATGTCCACTTTAAAAAACCGCTTGATCACCAGATATTGCAAATTTCACTCAGATTCTGGACCATTTTTTACATCCAATTTTCATCCAAACAATTTGAAACTTTAGGACATTGTTCAGGAAGGATATGCTAAATGTCTATCTGACAACTTCCACATTTTACATTCATGTTTCCTATACATAAGCTTGCCAAAGTACTACGGTACCAATTGTCTCTTTATGGCAGATGAATTGCCAGTTAATAATAAAAAAAGTAATATGAAAATTTAGTACAACCATATATCCTTTCTAAACAACCTCATAAAATTTTAAATCTTTAGGGTGAAAATAATGGCTCAAAAGCGTTCCGGAATAATAAACCCTCGCATTCCGCATTGAAGACTGGTTTGACAGAGCATTCATTAGGGGTCATTATGTTGAAATGTTTGCATTTATATTACTGTATTAAATATTATATTTTATAGTACAAAAAAATCCTGTGTCTTAAATAACATTAAGGGGCCTGTAAAGTTGGCATTACCATAATATTAGGTAGGTAAGGCATACTTTTAAAACAATATTTGTTTCGAATTGGCACATCAATAATCAGTCACACACAATCAATCATCCACATAGTCATAAAAATGTTGAATTGAGGGGTCTAGTGGGAGAGGGAGCTATGTCACATGTAAAAAAATCTGTTAGGTAAGCAATTTTCAGTAGTTAAAACTGCTGTCTTAGTTTTTGTATGAAAAACTTTTTTTTCAAGATTATAAAATATATTTTAAAAAAATAAGACAGTTATAACTACTGAAAATTTCTTAAATTTGTTTGTTACATGTGGCATAGTTCCCACTCCCACTAGCAATTAAAAAGAATTATGTTTTAATTGTATGTTTATTGATTCTTTGATTTAGCCTTCCAATGATGATTTTTGTAATGTAATTTGTATTTTTGTATTTCAAATACAAATTTGTCAATGTATTTGTATCTGAAAATAGTACTGAGTTTTGAAGTACCCTATTTTGTATTTTAAATACAATTTTTTGAGTATTTTGCTCATCGCTGGTTGTACTCTAGTATAATACAACAGCCACAAAAATAAGCGGTTCATATCAATGTTTACGTTTACATCTGTAGGTATTTTAATAATAAGTGATAATAAATCTATATTGCAAATACTAGATTTTAAATTCATATTGAGCCACACAATACCTCTTCTTAACCAAGCGGTTAACAACAACATTTGTCCCCCAAAACCTTATATTTTTACACTGTACTTGCATAGGATCATATGGGTGTTTACAAAGGTATCCTTTAGGAGGCCATGAGTATGATGGCGCTACGCCCCCTCGATACTAGCGCATTCTCTAGGTGAGTCCTCTATACCTAGGTCCAAGACAATGTACAAACTACAAACACTAATTTCACTTAAATTAACACGGGTCTACACCATTTTATTGTGAAATAAATAAATAAAAATAATAATAATATGTCTAATAATAGAAAAGGATACATTTTCCTAATGATCTGTAAAAACTGAAAAGTAAGCAAATGTTGCAATTTGCTCTATACGCACTACAGCCGTTCAGTTCAGTTCCTTCCAGTTCAGCATTCTGCATCAAATTGAAATGCACTGACTCATATAACACACCGCACACTTGCTCCGCCCTGCCCAGTACATTGTAACTTCCCCTCTTTAGCTCGGTTCCGTTTATCCTCGATTGCTCGATCGAGCACCTTGTACCGAAGGCCAGGCCGAAGGCAGTTCCAATTGAAGAGAACACCGTGTTGAGTTTGCACCTAAAAAATTGCCTACCGTACTATGAGGTCGAGAAACAATATGGGACTGGTGAACCGAGTGTAGCACCTGGTCGCAAGGGCCCCTGAGCGGAGCGTAGGGTACAGTGCGCGGCACTCGGACGGTACCGAAGTGATTACTCACTCACACCTGGTTACTGAGCTGTGCTGAACGGCTGTAGTGCGTTCGCAGCTTAAGCAGAGGCAGGTATTTGGGGTGAAAATAATTTAACCGTAAGTTAAAAGCTCTATCTCTCTTCACCCTGCTATTTTTTTAAATTTTGGGTGTGGGACTTTATAAAAGAATTGCAGATTACAATAAAATGTACTTACGAGAATTCAGATCCAGGTATTTGTGGTGGAACTTATTTGCATCTTTGTTTTCGTTCTGCCCAAAAGCGGTGAATTGGTGTTGAAAATTATTTATAATTTGACAGTTTTTAGCGGTGAAAATTTTGTTTTTACCATAAATCCCTGCCTCTGGGTATAAGAAACAAAAAACTGCATATTTTAGACTATGGTACAATGCTCTGAACGATTTTGTGTGGCTCATTGGTCTTGTGGTTAGCCTACCTTCTTCCAATGTAGAAGGTTCAGAGTTCGACTCCCGCTAAAGTCAGAAGTTTTTTAACTTCTGATTTGGACTCAAGTCCATGAGTTCTTGTCTAAGAAATTTGTAAACGGTGACTTTTGAGCAGTCCTAGCAACGAGGCACATAATAAACTTAAAGTTGTTCTGAATCGGCCTTGTTGATTCTGGCGTTGATCCGCGTGTGTTTGCACTGTCCATACCACTGATTGCTATATTTCCTATTAAAAAATATCGATGGTTGGTTGGTTATCGCTCACTCGTCGATTGCATCGGGGCCTGCAGGGTTGGCTTGGTCGCTTTGGTTTAGGCCTACTGTCCCCCACTTAAAATCAATTATGTGAAAGAGTGGGTAGACTCTAAATACGGTTTTATTTATTTTATTTATTTAATTAATTAACCAAAATAGAACAAATCAAATAGGTTTTTGGTTCAAACCATTTCCATTTTCCAATAACTGCTTTTGGTTCTGGAAAAATGAAGTCTTTCAGCTGTATGGAAGTAAGATAGCCGAGGGATACAAAATAAGATTCTTGTATTCTAAAAAATTTCTTTATTCAAAATTAATGCAGTGGAGCCCACTTATAACAAACTTAACAAAAAATTACTTTTGCTTTGTTAAAAAAGAACTTTGTTAAAACAGAGTCACTTTACATGTATTTTTAATAAACAAGCTTCAAAATTACTTTGTTAAATCCAGAACTTTGTTAAAAGAGAGTTCTTTATAAGTGGGCTCGACGTACTTCTAAGTAACAGAAAATGAGATTGTATTTATTTATACTACTAGTTGTCAAATGAGGCTTGGATTCAACACACAACCCATGGAATAAGACAACCAAACTAAGTGGTAGACAAAAACTATGTCTAAATCAAAAATGTATCTAGTTACTAGCTAAAAGGTTAGAGAAGGCGTTAACAATATGGCTACATGCACATGCGTTTTGACAATAGCTGTGCATAGTGTTTACACAGTGACTAATTCCATATCCGGGTTTCTAACACTGGTATGTTTAAGAGGCATCTGACAACTTGTTGAGCCTTTGATTATCCCAGTACTATTACAAACTTAGTTTTCAAAAAATTAGTAATGAAGTTATGAATATGGGTTTCATTAGTCACTGCATTAAATTGATCCATATTGTTAAAGTAGGCTAATTAAAAGAATAGTTTACAGTTAAACCAGAGTCATTACAAGTTTACAACAAATTCCAAATTATGATTTTTCAAAAAGGATACGTTCGATGTGCGTGTAACGTGTTACGAATCCAAGTTTAAAGGCATTAAATCACATTGGATGAAGTATTTTTTTAATACAAGAAGATGTACAAAAAATAAGAATGCCGGAAATTGTGGCAACCTTGGATGAGGCCTACCCTATTACAATGGTTTGTTTTGACGCGCGCCTGGGGGCATGAGACGTTGGTGGATGCCGGTCGGGCGAGGCTAGACACTCGGTTAGAAAACGTGAAAGTAAGGGGTTGACTGACATTCTGTATGGATGAAGCATTCACAGATTTGTTCTAGCACAGTGACAGCTCAACAAGTGTTTTATATTAATTAAATTAATGTGATAAGTGAATAGCACAGATGGCTCAGTGACTACAGTTTACAAACATATAAATTATAAATTTAATAATAAATAAAATAAATAATTATAAAATTATTTATTTATTATTTATTACCTAGTTGAAGTGTGGATTTTGTCTTCTTTTAGGTTCTAGTTGTTTTTAAAAAGTTAGTGATAAGTGTGTCGTACAAAGAGAAAGAAGGGAGCTAATTCTTACATCCTGTACTTAGAACAAACACTTTTCAACTGACTGGTCCCGTTCCCGATTGTATTGAATGGGCGGGCAGTGAAGCGGCCACTTTCATCGTAGAGTCGGTTGGTAGCAAAGCTCAGTAAGCATCCAACTACGTCACGAGTGGTGACGTCACGCACTGTACAATTTCCACAATATTGGTTGTAACATGTTTAAATATTGACCAATTTCTTTATTTTTTTTTCTAAATTTTAAAATAAATTTAGGTTTAACATAAGTAAGCAAAATTTCAATGTGAGCATATGGCTTTTAGTATATTTTATTACAAAGATTCATATTGTAATGACTTTGGTTAGACTAAAAGATAAAGTTACATAAAGAAAATATCTAGCTAGAGAATGGTTCCTTGTGTCAGAGTAAAATCAATGAGGACACAATGTGAAATCGTAAGCACTAAGCAGCCTTGCAAGTGCGTGCGTGCACTGAATATACAGTAGGCCTAAGTGTGTATTGCTCCCACTTCCTATATTTTTTTCTTCTAGAAGCATATCAATATGCTCCGATATCTAGGCTCTAACCTGAATATCAAGTATTCCCTAAACTTCTAAAATTTTCTTAGTTATTAACTCTAAAAAGTAAAAATAGAACTCTTCAAGCAATGGGTTCTGTCCTGAGAAAATCCACTTTATAACCATGCAAAAGAAAAGTGAATTGCCACTTGCCGATAACATGTGCTATACATATATACAACAATCACAGTAGGGTTGCCAACATTTCTTTTTCATTTTTGAATTGTTCAACACTTTCAATATTTCAAATATTTTTGTAAGTGTAACTGCAATTTGAACTCCAAAGAACATTTAAAAATAATAAATAATTGAAGTGGTGTCTTTTGCCAATTACGTAACTATTTAGAACAGGTTTTCAAAACATTGATTGTTAGTATAGTACATTGAAGTCAGTTACACTAATGTTAGGATTGGAATTAAGTAGGTTAGGTAGGCCTAATTACAATGACTGCCAAAGCAAAACAACAGTGGGTAGGTCTTATCTACCCAAATATTAGCACCTACATCCCTAGTAATTCAATGTACCTAGGCCTTTATAGCAAAGAGTTATTGAAATTTAAAATTAATAATAATAATTTAAAGAACAAAATTGCCAAAATAAATTATAGTAGGCCCTACTACGCATAAGTATGTACTAATAAAAGTGAAGGGAATGAGAGCAAGAGAAAGACCAGGGAAAATGTAAAACAGCGAGGTGTGCCAGGACAGAAAATACTATTGTGTCTATGATTAAACTCATAAAATGATCAATCCATTCAAATTATTCAACTTATCTCCAAAAAGGGTCAAAAGGAAGATGTTATGGAACTGTGAGAATCCTATGCTTGTAACTTGTTGGGATGACACACACAGGCACACTGTTTGCTGGTCTTCTCTGGCTTCCCAATTACATATGTAGGTAGGCCTACTTATTTTGAAATCTCATCTCAAGTACATGTAGTACAAGGTTTTCATCAACCCCTCTAATTCAAAGTCAAAAACCAATCAGTTGCAGACTGCTTTGAATAGAAAAATACATAATAATAGGTCTACTTTATTTGTATGTGCACTAATGATTTAATGTGCTAAATCAAGAAGTTGGATGATCATTATACCATGTAATTTAGGTAAGTAGGCCTGTGTACCCATTACTTACAAATTTAGAAAGTTGTCAGCCATATATCACCGAGTAAACATGCTTTATTATGGGTTTTGTAGTAAGTGTGCCTCCACCCAAGGTGCAAGATCTTCAGAAAGATGACTCCTTAAATCCGGTGTTGTGAACGGGCCGATTACTTGGAGAGTACTTGTAGTATCGAGTGTACAGTCGTAAGGGCGATCAGTTAAGGAAAACGGACCATGTCCTGGCTGTGCGATGATATGATCGTGTGGCAAGTTGAAAATCTCTGCCATCAGCTTTATCATCCCATATTTGGTGAGAACTTGTGCTCCACACCAGTGGAAAATACCATGTACATCAGAGTTCTAAGCAAAACAAAAGGCAATCGTTAAGAATTTACACATTCTTGAAGTGGAGACCTAGGCCTACTTTAAATTTGATACCTTATTTGATTTCAAGGGCATAACCTACCAACCACCATCACTACCATCACGTTGAAATGTGTAAACGTCCCTGCTCGTTTCAACGTTTAGTAATTTTTAACTAAAATTTAACACCTGCTTTGCCAAGACACTTCAAAAAATTGTTGATTTCCCTTTCCACATTCGAGATCAAAACGCAACATGAAAATTACTGTGCCAGTGTTTTTATTTTTTAACCAATTTGGTGTAGGTGTGGCATCTTTTGTTCATTACATGTCTTTATCTTAAGGTCAACCACTCAAAGTAGGTAGGTAATATTTAGGAATTATTAGCAAAGGTTGGCATTGGGAGAATAGTACACGTTTAAACGCGGTCAATAAAAAAAAAAAAAAACTTGAGTATGGATGGGGAAGCCTTACCCAGAGAGAGAGAAAAAAAACTGTCCGGGTAGAAATATTAAAGAAAATGCAAAGTCCACTATTTTTAAACCGCCCGCTCGAACAGCAAACGGCAGTGCGCCGGCGCGTGCCACCGTACTTGCTACAACCCATGCGCACTAGTCACTGCACATCCACGCATGGCGTTGTTTCTCCTGAAAGTGTAGTGTATCGATAGTCGGGGACGGCCATTCAACAATCGATATAAATTACATCACGCTACGTTGTGAGTTGTTTATCTTCTGTCCGGAATGTCAGCAATAACGATAATGAACTAATGGAGCTATTTTGTGATACAATTTGGCTACCGGCCTCAAGTTTTTCACTTACCATATTATTCGAGACAATTATTATGCATACGTAATATGTATCGGAAGTTATTTTCCAGTGCTGCACAAATGAAGTATGATATGAACAGTTAAACTCTGTTTTTCAGTTCTAACTAGAAAATTATCATTGTTTTCACGTCCAATTTTGAGTGGTGCCGTTCACATTCCATAAGATCAATGCTATTTATAAAACCCCAATGTTACGTGGCCACTACTTAATGACGCCATAATTTTGTGGTCCGTTGTGCAACAACAGGCAGCTTGAAGCGTCAGGCGGGCAGCGTATATTCAGGGACCATAGATGGGAAAACGCGAGCGATGTAAAGTCAAACTATGTATTTACGTTCATTACTAGGACTCGTCACTTTTTTCACATTGAATTTTGAGTGGTCCCGTTAACATTCCATAAGAACGCTAGTTATTCCCTATTATGTCCACCAGTTGTATGTTAATACACCAATGACGCCATAATTTGGTGATCCCATGCTGTCTTTCAAGACATTGCGAGGAAACTTCTTGTCTTCATTTAAGAGCACATTAATAGTAGGCCTAAACATAATATACTGTATCAGCTGGCCTTTTCACAGACCTGCAGTACGAGTTCAGAGATTGACATCATTTAAGTGCCCGCCCGACTCGCAAGCAGGCTCAGGGACTCCCGTGAGTGAGGGGGCGCTGCGCCGTAGGCCTACGGTTATGCAACGCCTGTAGGCAGCTGGCAGCTGTCGTACGGGAGGGCTAAAGAGGAAAGTGTTGTTTTTTTAATGCTATGCACGGGAAAAACTGTGTTTTCTTCAGAAATGCATTAACAGTAGTTATTTACTGTCCTGTGCAATAGCCTTCACATTATAGGCCTGTCAAATATGAATTTGGCGTATTCGATCAGTCGCACTAGAAAAGTGCAGCACTCGACCGCACTGGTCTCCGACCACAGTGTAACGCCCAATTTACCCACACAATATGGATGACAAGCAGCAATTTGCCCGAATGAATTTGGAAATCAGCAAAGACTACATGATCATATTTTAATATTTTAAATTAAGAAAAATTTCATAAAATAAAATATTTTCGGATATGTACTAAATATTGTTCATGTTATGATGAGGTAAGTTAGGTGGTAGGTGTAAGCTTATCAGCACCAAAGGTGCAACATAATCTCACATTATTACTAGGGCGACGCCTATTATGGTATGTTTGAAACATGCAAATAATATATGCACTACTCGAGTGCGCATTGAGTGCATGAGAAATAGCCTTGAGAAATAGCAAAAAAAGTTCTCATTTCATCATAAATTATCTTCAATTTCAATATATAAACTCAAGGTTCTTAGGTTAGGCATCATTTCGTCATAAAAATAGCACTGCAATCACTACCCTTTAGCGAAATGAACACCTATTATGAGAACAAGAACACACACTCAAAAACAATTAACCAAGGCCACTTACACAAAAACAATTGCGAATTTTCGAGTCACACTTCCTGACTCTTCCTCAAGCAGAGGCTAACTGACGCCGTGCGGTCTTCTCTCTTTGGGCTGGCGGGCAGGTACAATGTTGACAGGGAGGGGGTGGCTGCGCGCTCTGTTGACGTCTGGACGAACTATTGGGATCCACATGGGGTGGAAATCAAACGAATGCATAAGATAAGTTTAGTACAGGGGCAGGGGCATGCATGCCATCACAGCAGCCTCCTTTATTTTTCTCTTGAAGACGTTTTCTTCTGATAGAAGGGCCGATGTGTTGTTCCACATGATCAAATGTGAAGTTTCCTCCACGTGGTTTGCGATAAGGGAATTCTTTGCATTGGAAGTTACGTTGCGTTGGTGCTCTGTCGAACGGATGCTGAGGGGGCGTTTGGTTTCACCAATGTAAGTCCTGTCACAATCGCACGGGATTTCGCTGCTGATTTTGGGCTTGCTGGTCGGTATTATGGGGTTTGGTCTTGCGCAGTTGCTTACGAAGAGTGTTGGGAGGATTTAAACACTGTCCGAACGTTGAACCTATTAGCTATGCGCCGGAATTTCTCCGAGAATGTAATTCAAAGCTATGGTTTTATAGGGCTTTGTTGTGTTACTTCCGGGTTTGTTTTCATCGCGAGGGTCTTTAGTTAGGATGGCTTGAACAAGCTCAGGAGGGTAGTCATTGGCTACAAAGGTAGAGAGGAGAACCGATTTCTCGTTCTGCAACTCGGTATGGTCGGAACAATGTGTGTAAGGCCCTCTTTGTCAGACTCGAGACCACACCCCTTTTTCACGTGAAGTGGGTGATTGGGAGTCAAACCGGATGTATGAGGACGAGTTGGTGGGTTTTCTGTACACCGTGGTCTTGAGTTTGACTGAGTTGTCGGGGGCGGTTACTTTGGATAATAACACATCCAGGAAGGGTAGGGACCCACAGGCTTCAGTTTCAACTGTGAATGTGATGTGTGGGGACTGAGAGTTGATGTGGGTTGTCAGAGTATCAACCTGATGATTTGCATCTAGAATGGCAAATACGCGATTGTGACGGGACTTACATTGGTGAAACCAAACGCCCCTCAACGTCCGATTGACAGAGCACCAATGCAACGTAATTTCCAATGCACAAAATTCCCTTATTGCAAACCACGTGGAGGAAAATTAACATTTGATCATGTGGAACAACACATTGGCCCTTCTATCAGAAGAAGACGTCTTTAAGAGAAAAATAAAGGAGGCTGCTGTGATGGCATGCAGCCACACAACCCCCGTCAGCCAGCCGTCGTTTGATTTGCACCCCATGTGGATCCCAATAGTTTGACCAGACGTCAACAGAGCGCGGAGCCACCCCCTCCCTGTCAACATTGTACCTGCCCGCCCTCACCGGCCCAAAGAGAGAAGACTGTATGGATGTCAATTAGCCTCTGCTTGAGGAAGTGTTAGGAAGTGTGACTCGAAAATTCGCAATTGTTTTGTGTAAGTGACCATGGTTAATTGTTTTTGAGTGTGTGTTCTTAATCTATTTCGTTCCGGGTCAATAAGCTTTCCGTTATCACCTATTATTAGATTACACATAAACAAGTATTTGGGCCATATAAAGTAAACTTAATTGGAATGAGCTACGCGTGTTTGATAATAAATAATAATTTTAACTATCATGGTACCAACAACATTTTAAAACAGAAATGTTGATTTCAATGCCCAATTGACAAATTAATTGCATATTTTGGAGCTAATTAAGAATAATTGAGAAAAATTCCCGATTTTGCTCTAATTTAGCAGAAAAACGCGATTATTGCCTTATTTTGCTACTTAATAAAACAGTCATATTTAGCATAATTTTGTGAAAAAAGTCATTCACAAAATTTCAGGGTCCCTAACCAATAGCCATAATCATGATATGTTAGTATTTTAAATCTTTTCAGTGTAACTGTATGTAGCCTACTTAGAATATGTATATATTAGTTTAAGTAGTTTTAGGGCGCTTTAACAGCTAAGATTATTCGCGCCTCCAAGATAAAACAATTTCTATAAGTGTGAGTTACCACCATGTAGGGTATACTTCTTTCCAGGGGGAGGAACGTAAGGGGAGATGCGGGGGGACAAGGGTTGGACAGGCCTGTGCTGGTCAGAACCAGCCACAAGCGTATGGGGAGGGCAGGGGTTCTCCCACGTTGTGGTCGTCTTCATCTGTGTCATCATCCGTCCGTGTTGTCATTGTCGTCGCCATCGGGGAGGTAGTCAAAGGAAGGGGAAAGTTCCCCGACGACGACCCAGAGCTCGCCATTAGTTTCAGAGAGTGAAATTACCCTACTCACGGGCCAAACCACGAGAAGGTTGCGAGTTGGACTTTAATAGCCTAGGCCCTACTTGTTTTAGAATTTTTTTTATTGTAAGTTTTTATGTGTATGACGTTCTTTCTTGCTAAAACGTACATTAAAGACATATAACCAAGGCCACTACTTACTAAAAAACAGGCATATCACAGCAAAATTCAACATCCGTTGTGTGTTCCAGTCGTCCTATACTCTGCATTCTCAGTTGACTCAAGTATAGCATAGCCGGAGGATAGCAGTCAGAGTTCAAGACATGTTATATCCCAAATACCTTGTCAATGTAGTAGGGTGTACATGGGGGAAACGGGTAGATTAGTGAAGGGATGTATAGGAGAACACTAACGTAATATTAAGAAACACAGTGATACTGTAGTACGTCGTCATTATTAGTTCAACATGCCCGAGAGACTATGCATGAATACAAGTGGGAGGTGGAGAAATGCATTATGCGTGAAGAAAATATATGGAAAAGAAAGATAAAAGAGGCAGCAGTGATGCGATGTGTGAAGGAACCTATAAGTCAGGCAAGTTTTGAACTAAGCGCCATTTGGAATTCGACCATCAAGAAGGACGTCGGTAGGTCGATCGTAGAAGCTCAACTCATGGCTGAGATAAGGGAGCAGTCCGGTGAGGGAACCAGTCGGCATCAACCTGATGATGGGTGACGAAGGTTCACCCAAAAATTTGTTTTAAATAAGTCGTGGCCTTGGTTATAAGTTTGTAGTTTACGTTTTAATATTATTCCGGGTCAATAAGCTCTTTTTATAGAGTTCTTTCTTGCATTACCCTTCAAAACCGTCCTATTGTAGTTTGACTATATTTTGAATGCTATGTGAGGGAGTAACATCGCAAATCTTTGGAGAGCAGGTGCCATATTTAGACCTTAGCAGCTACAGGGTGGCGGCATTTGACCAGAGGTTCTTACGACTTATGTACTTCCGATACTTTTTCAGAAAATGACTCAAAATTACAAAACATAATACTCTTTGCTGGTGCATTAACTCTGCAGTATTATGCTATTATGTAATTGTAGATTAATTAAAAGTTGAAACGTGTCTTGGAATTTTTTAGAGTGGCAAATTTGAAAACATTTGTCTTTGGCAATAAGGTCCCTTCACACAGCAAAATTTAGGCCTAGTCTTTACCCAGATCCCATACCAGTTTAGCTAAAGGGGTTTATAAAGTATAAGAATCTGGAGTTTTTTCATAGGGAACCTAAGTTTTGAAGGCGGGAAGGAAATTGGTTCTCTCTGGTCTCAGCGCCCATAAGAATTAGCATGGTACGAAAATGTAACTCGCCGTATCTTTTGACTCGCGCAAAAGAAATCTAAACCAATAACATCACAAGATGCATAATTCTGTGAAGAAGATGATGGCATTCTACTTTGCTCGATGACGCTTCCTAAATTCAAACTATTATGAGTTAAATGGACCCATGTTTGCGCGCTGTCGCAAATGTACTCTGACTGAGCGGCAACCTAAGCGAGACGCAGCCACGTTGTGTGTAGCTGTGGCATCCTCGCATACCACGCGCCTGTCCATGGTTGCTAAATGTACTTCGCATTCAAGATTTTGTTGGCACATTAAAGGATATTTTATTAGTAATGTATAATCTAGTACAACCCAGTGACCTCACAGTAGCCACAAAGCAAGTCGGATACCAAATGTTATGCTGATGCCACGGACAAAATGTTTTTACGTGCTTTTTCATGAGCAGTTTGGAAGGTTTGGCAACAGTGTAAATGTAGAGTTCACTTCAACTCAAAACAAATGTCATTAATATTTGTGATAGAGCATAGTTATGCATATCCACGCAAAGAGGAAAGATTATAGTTTCTTACAATATGAATATAATTCCGGTCCGTGGTCGGGTTCTCGCGCTATCGCTTACGAAACATTTAGCACGGTTAATCGCCTATACCACGCTGACCGGAGAGAACCAGACAACGCCCACTTAGGTTCCCTATTGCACACCTATATTTTTACCAACGATTGTGGTAGAAAAATACGTCCTAGATTACGATGAGACAAGACAACTTTGCTGCAAAGGTGCGACGGCTCCAGTTATAAGTTACCATACTAAAGAAAATTAAAAGTGAAAACCATTACCTAAACTTTATTGTTAAGTAGTATAAGTTTGGAGTGGGGGAGCGGCAAAATTGAATTACCTAGGGATGTCTCACTACCTAAACACGGCCTTGGAAAGGAGATTAACAGTAGTCCCTCTTTCATTCACAATTCAATAGGCCGATGTAAGCAAAAAGCCATTTTGAATTTAAAAAAAATTGAACTACCAAAAATGTTGAAAAATCAATATTTTCCACTGTTAGGCAAGAAAAGCAAAAGTGTAGTTGATATTTTTAGAATCGGTAGTACGCCTAGGCCAATGGAAGCTGTAATGCGTAAAGAAGAAGTGATATAGGCTCTAGGCTTATGATTATGAATAATGACCAAATTTGTTGTTTAACCTCAGAATTTTTTCAAACTTTAATAATTTAACTTGATTAATATTTTTAGAATCGGTAGTAGATCTAGGCGTACAGCAGCTGAAATACGTAACAAAGAAAGGAAAACTAGGCTAGGCATATCCTAGGCCTGATAAAAAAAATACTGGTCGAGTGCATTTGCATAATAATGATAATATAATTAAGTTAGGAACGCGAAAATATTACGTAGCCTAGGCCTAGTTTTATTTTTTAGAATCGGTAATAGGCCCCTAGGCCACTGCGCCTGCTAAGTAAACAAGGAGCCTTGCCACCAATTCCTACAGCCTAGAGATGAACGGTTGAAAGTAAAACGTCTATTTAGCCATGCAGCATTATTGTATTTACTTTTCGTGGGTATCAGCTGTGGACAAAGAAAGCGGAGACGTGCCATTTTGCCAAGTTCGATGCCGTATCCAACAGGTCATCGGCTTGAGGCTATCAGTAAACCTCTATGGCTATGCTGATGACACATTACTTTACTTAATTGGGAAAGATGTACATAGAGACAATATAATTTGAACTTCTATGAACACTTCCATTATATTTGTGGTAAAATGGCAAGGAAAGTTGGGTTCATGGCTCGGTTGGCGGGTCCCTGTCATCATGGACAAAATGTCTGGTAGGCGGAGGCCTATACAAAACAATCATTCTCCCACATTTAGAGTTTTGCTCGACTACTGTATATTGTTTCTAGCTAATAAAACTGATCTACAAAAAATGCAAAAATACAAAACAGAGCCATGAGGATAATAGTAGAAGTAGGATGGTATACCAGCATAAGACTGATCTTAAGTACATTAAATTTTAAAAGTATAGAAGATCATTTATGGATTAACAGTATATACCTATTTATTTATAAGATTGTTTAAGGCCTACAACCAGGATATATGAGTGTAAACATTAAATATTAACTATCTACTGCATCACAGAGCGTGTAGCTAGACAGAGCTAGAAAGGACCGACCAATTCTACTAAGATTAGGAGAAAAACTCTATACCCATAAGGCAAATTTATTATTCGTAGGTATCAGCTTTGACAAAAAGAGATTCTTTTTTCGTTACGTGAACTGTGACATGGGCTATCATAAACTTAGATATGCATACAATTACTTATTACTTAAGTGAAACTACATAGGACAAATACTTTGAATCTATGAAACCATTATATTTGTGGTAAATATGAGAAAGTTGGGTTATGGCTCGGTTGGAGGTCCGTCATCATGGAAAATGTCTGGTAGGCGGAGGCCTATACAAAAAATCTTCTCCCACTTTAGAGTTTTGCCACTACTGTATATTGTTTCTAGCTAATAATGATCTACAAAAAATGCAAAATTACAAAACAGAGCCATGAGATAATTAGGAGTAGGATGGTATACGCATAATGATGCTTAAGTACATTAATTTTAAAGTATAGAAGATCATTTTAGCGGACAACGCACTATATACCTATTTATTTATAAGATTGTTTAAGACTTACAACCAGGATATATGAGTGTAAACATTAAATATATAACAGTGATGTACATGGCCATAACACCGAGGGCTGGGAGCTGTATATGACGAGAGATAGGACGGCGGCCAAAACACATCTTCTTAAAGGATTTCGAGAGTAGAATAAGTACCGATGGCGATGCAAAAAATGCAAATTCATTAATTCAGTAAGCAAAATCAAAAGCTTCTCAGTCAACTTAAAACATAATTTCTTAATTCTTTCTGTAACTTACGTGAAACTTGAATGTAACTAATCAAAATTGCTAATAAAGATTAAAGATATGATAATTATTATATTATTATTGCGTAGTGATAACCCTCATATTCACGGCTCAAACAGTCGTTTTCGTGGCCGTTAAAATTACTTCACATTTCAATGAAAACGGCCAGTAGATCTAGGACATAATCATGGGGGGGAGAGGCGACGTGCGGCTTCAAGTACATCTATGGAAAAGGCACGGGGGTATGGGGGCAGAGCCCCCCCATTAATTGTGCTGTAGACGATTTTTTTTAAATCAGGTTTTTAGAGTGCATTTGGTGATTTTTAGAAAAAAGTGGTGGTCTGAATGCAATACCGAAACAATGAAGTTTGTGTGCGTCAATTTGTTTTGTCGTCATGTCGAGCTTATAATTCACAGCATACGTGCTGAAACCAAGCAGCCCTTGTAGCTCAACAGGCCGTGCCCTGCTGTAGCGTGCACAATCACATCCCGATCCAACTTCACTCCACAACTCCATATTCTATTTCACTCCCTCCCCTACTGCCTAATGTGATTTATCATACACGTACTTTCTAGGGTGACCTTTTACATATTCTATAGTAATATATTCAGTTCGTTACCCTGTTTGCACAGTAAAATAATAGAATATTATGGAATAATATAATAAATAATACATTCTATTTTTAAAGAATCATGGGGGGGGGGCGATTGCCCCACCGCTACCCCCTCCCTGTATCCGCCACTGAAAACGGTTTAGGCCTACTAGAAATATTGTGTTTTTAACACGATGTCTAGGCCTACTCATCAGCCTCGTCGCATCACGATCTTCGTAGGCCATAACCTTGCTTTACAACAGCTGATCCATCCACGAGGCAACAACCACCACTCGCTTAGTCACGTGATGTTGATGCGCGGTAGTGGGAGGTCCACGTGACTCGGCAAGCCATGGTGGTTGGTTGTAGCCTTGTTGTAGTGATCGGCGCCGAGCTGGCAACCTTGCGCATACGCTTGGACAAATACGAGACCACACAGTAAGGGAAAACAGTCCACCAAGCTTAGATGTCAACATCGTGTTGTTGGTACGGCTGACAGTGAGTGAGGCAGCAGGTTTGTGTTTTGCTTAGATTCAGTGTAGGCCTACTGGCATAGCCTAGGTATTAGTTGTTTTGGTTTGTTACAGTAAAAATGCCTTAAAGTTCGGTTTCGCCATTTCAACGAATAAAGTTTTTACGTGTCAGACAAAAAACTTTTAATGTGTAGATTGTGTAATTGTCGCCTAGAAATTGATAAAAAAGGATACTTTAAATTTTAAAATAAATGAATAGCAAGTACAAAACACTAAAGGCCTAATTCTAAAGAAAGAGACCGTTTGTGTACTGAAGGATCGCCCTCAACCTCCAGGCAGACTTCGATTGTGGAATCGATTCGAGCTGGAAACAACAGTTATGTTGGCCTACTTTCTGTTTCAATACCATGGCTTACTGTACACGGACCTCCTGTAGGCCTAATTATATCACATAATTTACATGTTTTTATGTTTTACACACTCATACTTTTATGGTGGTAAAAATAAAATAAAAAAAAGCAAAATTTGGAAATCATTGAGCTAAATTTGGGAAAAAATAAAACTAATAAAACTAACTAAACCCCAAAATTAGCCTAAATTCAAGTATTCATTTCTATTTTTTTTTGTGTGTGCAGCAAAGCCCCTTAACTTCTTCTTAAACCCTTAAAAAGAAAAACCACTTAAAAAATATGCATTTTTCAAAAATTTTACTGCGGCGCTATTGTGGGGGGCAACCTTCCATTGAGTTGTTCATCCAAGCCCCCTCAAAATAATTTCCTGCATATGCCACTGGGCCCAGCTATTGCTGTCCCTAGGTCTAGACTCATCAATAGACACACTAAGTCTTATTGGGGCTTAGAAGGTACTAACAAGTAGACATACTACTATTAATATTATCAGTATTACCTCGAAATGCTTGAGTGCCAGAAGGTGACAGACCCTAGCAACGTCACGGACATGAGATGGCCGCCGCCGCTCACGGTCGGAGACCTTATGAACATGCTTGTTGTCGAGCAACTGAATTAGGAGCGAGGTCACTGCACTCTCCTCCAATCTTTCGACACGCCCATAGAGAACAGGAATGCGCAAAACTATGTTTGCAGTTTCTAAAAAAAAAAAAAAAAAATCAGTGTAAATAAGGATAAGGTGACAATACGTCCTGAACTAGCCGGGTTGTTTATCCTCCGTCCCGAAGGCTTTTTGAAAAGTGTTCAAATGTCATAGAATTTTGATATGCACTCATTATGTCCGGGAACAGTGATTAAAACATGATTATTCGATTGAAAACCAATTAAATATAGGCCTATTATATTTGAAAATACGTTTTCTTAAAAAAATGTTAATGTCTGGGATTGATATATCAAGGGCCAAATGGCAACACCTTCTCCCAGTGGCATATGGGGGGGGGGGGGCTTAGTCCTTCCCCCCCCCCAAATCCCAGCTTTAATTATATTCTGCAAATCATTTAGGCTTACGTTAAAATGAAATACAACATTAATTATTTTCTCCAATTGCTTAGTCAGGAAACACTCCCATAACACATTTTACTTCTTCTAAACTACTTAAAACCACGTCAAAAACAAGTATTTTTCCAAAAATCATCTGCGGCGCTACTGTGGGGCGCAACCCCTGCATTGTGGCGCTTATCGAATACCATTTGATTTAAAGCTGTGTGTTCACCAAAAAACAAAATATGCACAAAACAATAGTTATAGAGTATGATCATTAATCACAGTCTTTTGAAAAGATAAAAATATTTTTTGGGATTTTTTTGGTCAATGATTTTTCCTCTGTTGCTACTTTTTTGAACAATTTTTGGTGCCACGTTTTTCAAAAAGTATAGGCCTACCATTTGGATGACTGATATTTTTATTGTAGCTTACACTTATCTTTGACAATAGAATGAGGTATTATGAAATGTGTATCTTCAATACCTTACAATTTACAGTGTTTTATATTTTCCGGTACTTTTGTGGTATTTGTACCGTCAAAATAAAAAAAAGGAAGATTTTAAGATACGAAAGCTATACAATTCAAAACACCTTATTCTATAGTCAAAGATGAGTGTAAGCTACAATAAAAATATCAGACATCCAAATGGTATACTTTTGGAAAAACTTAGCACCAAAAATCGTTAAAAAAAAGTAGCAATAGAGGAAAAATGCATCGACCAAAAAAATCTAAAAAATATTTTTTGATCTTTTCAAAAGACTGTGATTAATGATCATACTCTTTAACTACTGTTTTATGCATAATTAGGATTTTGGTTTTTGGTGAACACACAGCCTTAAGTCGTATGTTGCATCCCGGAATTCATCATTTTAAATATGGTCACCATAAAGAAGGAGCATATTCAATTGAATTATTAAGCACAGAATATTTAATTGTTAGCAAGGTCAGTAGGCACAAAGAAATTAAAATGTATTAAAATTAAAATGCAGGTAATAAGATGAACAGACACTGACAAACATCATGAAATATAAAAAAAGTAGAGAGATATCAAGATAGTAGCTACAGCTTGCACCCCCACAATTAAATGGTTTGGACTAAGTTTAAAGATGGGCTTTTCAAATTGCAGTCAAAATGTTTACTCATTTTAAATCCTAGGGCTAAGCCTAGGCCTAAATAGATATAACGAGGGGAAAAATGCATGGCACCTGCTTAGGTACAACAGTACCTACCATTTTAAGGTGACTAGGCAGGTTTAATAACTAGTATGAGACTAGGGCCTACTGGGTGGCTAGATGCATGATGCAGTGGTGATATCCAGGGGGGTGCCTTGAGGGGCTTTACCCATAGGATCAGACATACGGAACCGTTCCGAAAATACAAATCTAGCCCGAAAATAGAATTACGGAATGGTTCCCATAAATTTACTAAAGGTTTACAGGCCAGTGTACTCCTCAGGGCCGGTTACCCGGGCCGTCAAAAATCAATTGCCGCTCGGCATAGCTTGATTCACATAGACACACACATATATGTATACATGTTATTTATAACTAGCTAAATACGGAAGATATCACACACAGTATTATATAAAATACTTTTGCGTGATTTTTCCGTAAAGCTAGTCAACACACAACATTAACATTAACAACCAACAACCACATTAAACACACAACATTAAACCATGGATCACAGAGCTTAATACAAAACAAAAACATATACAAAATTAGTTGGGCCTACGTAGGTATTACAATAATTTGAAACACAATAAAATTTATCCAAACACGATAACAAACTTTTAAGATTTTTTTTTCTAAACACTTAAAAATATTAGTTTTCGTTTTTGGTGGTGGTGTCGAGTTAGCAGCAGAAATTATTTGATTTTAATGAAAATATTCATCTTGTGTTTTGCATTTATTGTTGATTTGATATACTGAACCCTGGAAAACGAAAGGAGTTCCGGGTTTTAACGTCCGGTGTACCCTACATATTTTTGTATTGTATTGTATTGTATTTTTGCATTTTTAATCATTTTTATTGATTGTTTGTCAGGACAAATAATTTTAAAGTAATAAAAATAAAGTCATCATCAAATACAACAATGTTTCAAAATGTAGTACTAATTGTAAATCTATCATACAAATCCTAGATAATAACAACTAAGAAGAAATAACATCATCAGCATCACCTTTATAAAGGGCCTATTACAATAAATTTTGTAAGCGTCATTGTAGCAAGGACAAAAAAGTTAATGAATTGGGATAAAATTTAAGGAAACTGTGAATGTTTTACTTACTTGGGTGGTCCCAAAACACTTAGATCCAAATAACTTTTTGAATATAGGGGTGTGCGGGTACCCAAAATTTTGGTTCGATTTGGATATTTAGTATCCGAACCGAAGAGCGACAATTTGGGGCCAACTTCGGTTCGGTTTCGGATAGTTTGAATCGCCAACGCAAACCAAGACTACTCGCACGAGAGTATACGCTTGTGCGCACCAGAGCCTGCGCATGGCTCTAGGAGGCTTTTCTTACGTCAACACCGCTATGTTGATCGTTTCTCCCGAGTTTGACAGCCACTGTTCGACTATCAATATAAAACACGTCACACGACCTTGAGACTGAAGCTATGTTTCTGTCCACACTAAAGTTACGCTATTTTATTTTGTAATATAATTGGTCTAGAAGCCTTTGGTTTCTCATTTTCGGTATTATTCGAGACAATTTGTATGCCTAATATGCGTCTTAATATTGTTTGCAGGTGCAGCACAATCAAAATACGACGTTAACTACAAATCGTTATGACTGATTTAATCCTACTTCTGCATTGAACAGTCAATTTTTAATCTGGCCTAGGCCTACGTTTTATTATTATGGTTCCTCGTTACAAGTTATTAACTCAATTTATGGTTGGAAGTGACTTGGAGCGGTAAAATATCACACAATGACGAAGGCTCTTAAAATTTGTTGTATTCGAATTTGATAGGAATAGAATAATGTAGTTAAATGATAGTTATTTTATGTTAATTTTGAGAGCTTACTACAGGGTCTATGTGGACATGTATATTAGCTAATAGCTTATATTATGTATACCATCAACTGACTACGAATAAATAATAATAATAAATAAATAAAAAATAAATAAAAATAAATAAATAAATAAATAAATAAATAAATAAATAAATAAATAAATAAATAAATAAATAAAGTAACAAAGATCATTAGTTTTTTACTAGGGCCTCTGAGGAGCCTAGGCTAGGCCGGGCCCTGCCTTGAACCTTGGAAGTTGCAACAAACTCAAATTCTTAGATTAGGCCCTAGGCCTAGGTATGCTTTATTATTCAAATTATTTTGATATGGTCAACACAAACAATGTTCTAGAACTAGAAGGCATAGGCCTCCGCCTAGCCCAGCGGAAATTTATTCCAAAACGAACTCTCCGGAACTGGAACTGAAAAATCAGATACTTACTATCCGGAACCGAAGCCAAAAACCGCACACCCCTACTTGAAGATATTACCAACCATGCTCAAAGTAATTGGAGACAAGAAACACACTATACCAAATGTTAACAATTTTTTGGGAATTTTTAAAAATATTGACACTTGACAGGGTTGTATGGACCTTGTCCACATGTGCCCACTTCTCTCCTACACATCACATTTAGGCCTACATGAGTATGATTAATGTAAATGAACAATGCTACAACAAAAAAATTTCTCGCAAAAAACGGATTTCATGGAATTCCCAAATGCTCAAAACTTTTTTTCCAATCGCGAGCTATTTCACAGTGCCTACAGACAATACAAAGCGTCATAAAAAAACTTCCCTCCCGCCCGCGCATGGCGGCCGTTGTGATTGTAGTGGTCGTGTAAACAATGCTGTGCTACCCTCTCATCATGGCAGTGCCTTTGTGAAGGCCATACTTTTCAGAAGTGTTGGCTCTGTGAAGTTTTATTTCAGCAGATATGTTTTAGTAGTGTAATGATTTCTTTGTTCATCTACAGCGTTATTCAAGTGTCCCAATATTTATTGTTACGTGACAACATGAATGATATACTAGGGAAACGCCAAAGTCGTTGTTAAACGAGTGAGTGAGCCATGTGTATAGTACCCAGTATCATTCCCCATACTGGGCTAGATCAAGCCTTGGGTATATGGGAGGAAATGGGATGTTCCCGGGTACTCAACACTTGGCTCACTCACTCGCTTAACGACTTTGGCGTTTCCCTAGTTATTTAAATTGAACATTCAAAATGCGTATCGTGTTCGAAACGTATTAGCGTGAAACATTATCAAATTTTCAAGATAAAACAAAATCACCCAATTTTTATTTCCCATTTAACACCCCTCAAAAATAATATGTGGGTGTAAAAATATAAAAAAGTTCTAACTAACGGGCATAGAACCCCAACTCTCCGTGCGATAGGCTAAATGCTTACCACTAAGCCATGCCAGCCAGGTAGATCTTGTCCCGCTAGCTGCTACTAAACAAATGCTATCGATATTTTAAAAAATCACATTTTTATTTATTGTAGGCTTAAATGGCAATGGATCTAGCTGATTTTGTTAACAGTTCTCAGTAAACTCGTACCGGATGTCTGTTTAAAATTTCAGCGCAATCTGTTCAGCGGTTCGGCTGATTTTCGACGTACAGACAGACACACACAGAATCACAGAGTGAGGGCCGTTTGAGTTGAATGGAGACACTCAGTCGCTCCGCTCCCTCGTTTAATTATATTCCATGTTTTGAGACGACAAAAAGGCCTAATATGCATGAGCATTGTTGAACTAACTAGTACGGAATACAGCGTGAGTGGGGTGGGAGGCATAGAGAGAAGCGAGACTTGACTTTGAGCGATTTATATGATATTGGCAGCCCTTTCTATTTCGTAATCTCGTCTTCTTCTCCAACTGATGTTGATCCCCTCCCATACATCATGAGTGCAGAAACACTAAAAAAATGTGCGAGGCGAGTGTTCTGCCCAGTCGTTGTAAAGAAGTTTGGCTGTAGGTCTACGAGTTAGCTATGAATCAACACTGCCGAGGTGAAAACGGGAGGGGTGATGAAATTGGTGACTACTCACGCTTCACGCATATGAATGAACAATGAATGGTCACAAATTGGTAAATGAGAAAACACAGTTTGGCTGGTCACATAGATAGGATAAAAACAGCTTCTGAAATAAAAATCGTTTACTGATCAAGAATAATCAATGCATAAAAACGTTTACACGTACTACGTATCCCTAATTCCCATCCTACATTTTCTTGACATTTTCTTTGCGAGAGTTGGTAATGTTGTTGGGGTATTGTTGTTGTCCACAGCACAGCCTACAGTATGCTTTCTCTCTCTCACTCACCACCCTTTAGAATACGCACGCCTGACTCACTCAAGACCGCTGCATTGAAGGAGAATAGATTCTACTGCTGTGCTCCCGCTAGTTGGCTCCCTTCAAGAGCGTTTGCACTCTTAATCAATAATTTACGCATTTTTTTAATTAAACCGATTAATAAGCGGTTTATCGGTTAAGAGAGTCCTTAAAGGGGTTATTACAACAAAAATTATTTTTTTCCACAAAGCATAATACAGTAAGCCTAATACAACCATTTACAAAATTAGGCCTATATCTTGCAACTGTGATTTTACATGAATTATTCAGAAAGAATTATCCCAAAATTTGCAAAAATTGGTGTTTTGAGGAATTTCTTAAATCGGCCTTAAACTGTTAATTTTTGTTCCACGTAAATACTTGAGCATCATGCCAATTTAATATGGATACCAATTTTATATGGCCCCATACAACATCGTGTCTTGAAGCTGTGCATAAATATACACTCAAACGGCCAAAAACATGCATTCCAAAATCACACCCATCCTTGGTAATCAGCATATTTTGACCAAACCGCTTGCCCAAATTACAAAACAAATATATCAGATTTACAGAAAAGGCTACCGAGTACGTCAATAATGGCCAATATTTCTTTTATCCAAATTTTCCAAGGTCGCGGGGCATAAAGATGGATCCCATGTTATTTCTTATGGGAGATTTTTGCTGATGGGACCTAGCTCGAAAATTACCTACCAAGTTTGACAATTTTTTTGGAGGTTATGATGGACCCAACAATTTCTTTGTTACTTTCTAGCTTCATAACTGTTAACGTGAATTAAATATATTTTTTGAGTTTAGCGGGTGAATAGACCTACCCCTTTAACCAAATCACTACAATAAACAGACCCATATTCAGATTTGCCATTAGGAGTAATCCTGGCTCCAACCTTACTTTTAATTCAATAACTTGTGTATAATTGTCAGTGAGGTCTATTTCCGCGGAGCCCATGATTACGTAATCAGCCGTCTACTCTTCCCAGCTCACTGCTTACTTACACACATACTGCCAGAGGTTGCCATGACACTCGACAGCCGTTATTATACGTCAAGTAACAAAAAGCGGGTGCCGAGGCCAGCTCACTCCCAGCCATACAGACACTTCCAAAAAACACTCGCAACGTAAACGCAAGGCTTAGATGGAACTGGTTTCAACTTTTTGGACTCGAGTACATCACTAAACAAAACAGAAGTATAATTTGTCGAAAGACAAACCTAATATTCTTTATGTCTAAATTGTAATGCAGATGGGCCTTAAAAGATCCATATGCCTATAATGGACATACTTGCGTCTGTTTCCTTTTTCTCTGTGCCACACTCCAAAGTCGCTTTCTCGCCCAAAAGCTTAGTCTTCCCATACAAATTCAGAGGATTTGGTTCATTAGAAATGAAGTATGGTGGAGTTGTTCCATCAAACACATAATCAGTGCTTATATAAAGCATTGGCACACCCATCAGATGACACAGTTTGGCTATCATTTCAGTACTGCCAACATTCAGCATAGCAGCTGCTTCATAATCTGCCTCAACCTTCTCCGGATAGCGCTGAGCAGCACAGTGGATCAAGAATGTTGGTTTAAAATCCAACAATGCATTCTCAGTATCACGTTTGCTGGTAAGATCGACCTGATGGAGCTCAGGCGTAACCCTTTAAAAAATGAAATAGGACATTAATAGGTCTTCTATTCACATAAGCACGAATTAATGTAGGCCTATAAATAAGGTGACCAGCCATACCGGTTTGACCGGTACAGTACCGACAGTAGGCCTACTTGTACCCGTGTTCCGACTAAAGTGTCCTGGTATTCTGTCAACTGTACCGTGTTGTATGGAAGGATAATGTTTTACTTGAAAAAATCCACTCCTCTGATAAATACTAATAGTAAGCCCTAATAACATTGAAAGAGTTTTCACTTCCAAGAAGATTTAATTCATTTTCTCAGTCATTATTTTAATTGATTTTGTTTGAATGAAAAATCAAAATGTAGGCCCACCATGCAACTGAACTACGTTTTTGATTAGGCCTACCTATTACGAGCGGTGTGTGCATGAATGGTTTTATTTTTTCATTAATTTAGTTTTGAAAATTGTAAAAAGTAGTGTTACGGGTAAAGGCCTATGTTTTTATTGCAATTTCGCATTTCTCCATTGCAAAACAGTGATTTAAATTTAACCAATCAGATAACTTAAAATCCATAGAAAATTGCAATATGTGCATAAGTCACCACAATTATTATCTCGCATTATCTCTACCATGCACCTAGAGATTGCTCCTGCAGCCATTAAAAAAAAGTGGAAACAAAATGTCAATAGCACTGCTACTATTTAATCAGAAGAAATCATTTTAAAAAATTGCAATATTGTTTTCGTTTTACCTTGTTTTTAGCGGCAAATTTGTAGTGAAAAGTGACTAAGAATAGAATTAAACTGTGTTATTTTTAAAGCAAATTGCAAAACATAGTTTTATTTAACAAATTAGGGTGAATTTGGTGTTATTACCATTTGGCGGTGTATATGGTTTTATTACCATTTAGCGGTGATATTTCGGTTTTATTAAATAAAACCATAAACACACACCTCTACCTATTAGTACATAGTTTAGTTTAGGCCTAATTGGCCCGTTGATCAGTACACAATACAAATATAGGCATCGTCATGCAAGGTTGGATACAAGTAAACTAATAGCTCTAAGCTAATGTTTAAAACATGAGTTGATGAGTATAAATTATTGTTACATTGCTTGACAAATGATACCCTACTTATACATACAATAGAAAAATAAAAGAACCTTACGATTCAGAGGGCGATTAACAGAGTATTATGTAAGTCATATGAGTATTATAATATCGTACATTATATTATATTATACAGAACAGTCCTCCTAAATTAAATAATACAAACACAATAAATGTGTCAATAGGCCTGTAAAAATTTGTAATAGAGTAAAATGCAAAGTTATGATAGTAATATGTTAGAAAGGCAAAAGTTATAATAATTCGCAGAACAAGAATTTAAAAGGGCACAAGTCAGCTTGATCAGCTGTCAGACAAGGCTTAATAATACCAGTTACAAGATACAGTTGAAGACTGCTAGATTTACTAATCGCAAGACTGCAGGCTCAGGAGGGCGAGTAACAGAGTATGTTAGTCATATACATATACATTTTATATATAAACAGAGCAGGCAAAGGCCTCACATACATAGATTAAATAATGCGATAAAAATATCAATAGGCCTGGAAAAATTTGTATGGGAGTAAAATGCGAGGTTTAATAATAATAATAATTAATAATAATAATAATAATAATAATAATAATAATAATAATAATATAATAATATTTTTAATGGTAGGACCTAGCTCGTATAGTTATTGATAATAATAAAATAATAATATTTTTAATGGTAGGACCTAGCTCGTATGTATGATTGATTGTAAACCTGTCCTTTTCTGTACGTTGTCATTAAAATACATTAAAACGCACGAAATGCGTTTTTTTTTAAATCAAAATATTCCCTGCGGGTCAAGGGAGCTAACAGGGGTGGACTGGACCCAAATAATTTGTAATCTACGTTTTATTTAAATGAGACCAATTATAGGGACCACAAAATTCCTCGGCACCGTCCTAAAATCGCGTTTTAGGCTATAAAAGCTAAAATATAAGACCAACAAAATTTCGCCCCAGATCCCAGCTGGACCGTGCGACTTACTTTTGCCCATGTACTGGGTCTAATGTTGGAGGCTGCGCACGCCTATGTAAGTCCAGGTCATGACTGCGCGCCCATTGAAGCGCTCGCGCGCACTTTCTCTCAGAGCGAGGCGCGGTAGACCACCATCTACGTCACGCCACGTGACGTCACCAACTAACAAAATGGCTCACCGGTCGAGTAGCCTAACTTGGGACCGATTTCTTCATTTTTGTTTCTAAATTCTTCAGATAATTAGAGGTTTAACACATGTACCCAACAAGCCTAAATGATATGCCTTTAACATCACTGGTTGACAGATTAATGTTCCAGAATGGCGCTTAGGCTACCCCGGTCACGACATGTCGCCTATGCTAGGTTCAGGTAGGTTCAGTAGGTAAACCGCGAGTTAAAAGCCAGCGGTTTAGCCGAGGTCGTTTTAACCAGTTCCCACTCGAACACCGAAGTTAAGCTGCCTTCGGGCGTGGTCTCGGGAAGAGTGGATGACCGCTCTGCCCTGAAACTCACGTATACCGCTGGTTAGAGGCTTAGAACAGATGGAGGGTCCGAAAGCTAGTGTAACGGCTTCGTTCTCCTCGACGTCTGCTCAGCAGTCCGGGCTAGTGGAGGAACCTACATGACTGTCAAGGTTACACCGTCCTTTCGGATGGGACTTTAAGCCGTTGGTCCCCTTGGTACTTTTCAAAATGAGTAGGCTACATGCCAGTACCGGGTTTCCCCTCAAATTCTGTTCATACTGCATCCTCATCAATCACCAGTTCACCACTCATCGTCTCAAATAGCCAAAGTGTATTAATATGAAACGTTAAGCAATATAGCCTACAATCAATCAATCAATCAATCAACAGTGTAAAACAAACAAAAATAATATTTTTCAAGTGTATTGTGGTCAATATGTTTCAAAACACACCAAATCCACAAATTAATCGAAGTTAACCAATTTTTAGCCATTATTATGTCAAGATGTGCGCAATACGGCCGACATGTTATGCTAATCTAAGTAGGCTATAGGCCTACCCTGGTGAAAATTCTTGTCAAGATCTTGACAAGAACTTGTATTAAGTAAGATCTTGAAAAACAAATGTGGCCTACAACAGACCAACTTTTTTACATTTGTTTCAAGCCCAATTTGTATACTTTTACAGCATTTGACAAAACAAAAAATTGATTTGGCAAAAACATGGCGGCCGGAAGCATTGTATGGCCACTCTCTGGTGCTAGGCCTAGCTAGCTTATCTAGATTAACCTAGGGCCTAGGCAGTAAAAATGTGTAGGGCCTAGGGCTTAGGACCTCATAGGGACAATACTCCAGACCATATCTTGAAGTAGAGTGTTGGGCCTAGGCCCCTCCTAGAACTATAATGAAGATAAGCCTAGGCCTATAGCTAGCCAACTTACCGAGTCAGAGCAGTGCCATACACTATCCAACCAAATTCTTGAAAAACTTGCATCACTGCGCGACCAAGCAATCCCGAGGCTCCAGTTAAGAACAGCTTCTTATCACGGGAATTAGGCCTAGGGATATCTCCCTCTGCTTTGTAATCGTCTTCGCTCCACATATTGAAGCTTTCTTCTAGACTAAATATTTCCACGATAGTTTCTCGACGTGCAAGAAGCAGGCGAAAGGCTGAAAGAGAAACCGGAAGGACGCGGTAAAGACGCGGTTGAGTGTTGACCGTTATTTCTGGGACCCACCTCTTATTTTAAATGGCAGTTCATGATTCGTCTAGGCTAGCGGCAAGAGGGAGGAGCTACAGCTACACTGAATACTGATTATTTTGAATTTCTAGTAAATCCAAAATGCCTCGTTATTTTTATATGTGGGTTTATGTAAAATCAGGCAGTCGGTGGCCTATCGGTATCGGCAAGACATTGGTTAACGTACTACTGATGAAATCCCCAACCTACTAATAGGAAACGTCGGTTGAAAGTAACATAAGGTTCGTTCGCCTGTCCGGACTGCACTTTCTGCACGAATCTGAACTACAGCACTTTTCACCGTTCGCCTGTAGTCGTGCAAGAAGATGGTCGCCGTTCGTCTGAGAAGTGAAGACTGAACTACCTAGTGCAGGTAGTTCATGAACTTTTGCACGCTCTCTGGAGGCGGTGCAATAGTACAGTGCAGCAGTTTAGCGCCAAAAATTGAAAATATGGAACCAAAGATAGCTAATTTTTTAATCGGGATCAATGTAGGCCTAATTACTTTTTCGAGTGCGAAGGTGTATAATAGTACGTTTAATAGACACGTTTTAAAGAAAACAAAGCCTAGGGCCTAGGGCCTAGTCCGAGAGGGCCTGGCACAGCCTGATGTGCTGTGCTAGGCCTAGCTAGGCCCCTTACATAACCTTTAAGTTAGGTACGTAGTGTTCTTCACAAGGTTAATTACCGGTACTAATTAATATGCCTGCAAAAACCGTTCTAAGCCTAGAGTAGGCCCCTAAGTGAAGGATAAACTTGAGCACAATCTCCAGATCTGGCTGGACCTAATTGGTTCTAGCTAGGCTAGCCCTAGCCTAGCCCTCCCCAGCCCCTAACCTCTTCAATTTGCTAAGCTTAGTAGGCCTAGGCCCTATTCAAAATAATATTATTACCTGGGCTTCTATAACATTTCCTGTTTAAGGAGAAATTATGAAAATAAACCTGTAGTAGAGAGGACGTGGGTATGGCTAATACTCCACCTACAAAACCTTTAACGTCGCTATTTTAATTATAAAGGACTTTCAACAGAAAAGTACTTTCGCCTAAAATAGGCGACGTTAAAGGTTTAGAAGGTACTTTAGATTTAAAACAGCAACGTTAAAGGTTTGTAGGTGGAGTATTAGCCGCTATAATACCCACGTCCGCTCTACTACAGGTTTACCATTATGAAAATTGACCCTTCAGTCGACGGAACCACTTTTTGTTTTTCACCACAATAGACTGATAGGAATAGCCCAGGTTATAGGCTAGACCTAGGCCTACGCCAATCGAAAGATAGGGCTAGTCATTGTCAAGTAGCCCTAGGCCTAATGATGCCTGTGGGCCTGGGCCTAGTGTGATCCCAAGCATAACCCCAGAGAGTGGTAAAAAGGGGCTATAGGCCTACCCTACTTGATCAAACTTTAGATTTCCGTAATGAGAATTTGTAGGTTAAGGAAGTCAAGCCTAGACACAATATGAAAACAAAATTCGAAATTTTGCGCCAGTGACAGCTTTGATCGTTCGTCTGTAACGACTGCACTTGATGAACCACTGCACTGTACCGAAATGAACTCACGGTGCAGTGCAGTACAGTGCACTTGCAGTGCAAAGTGCAGCACAGGCATAACCTCAAAAGCAAGCACGCACGACAGTCGGGTCAGCAACAGTGGTCGGCAACGGCAAATTCAATGGCAACGGCCTGACACAAAATAGGCAGGAAGTCGTATGTTTTAATGCTGGCCGACTGCCGAAACCGATCTACGTAAACCCACCTTTAGTATCAGTAACAGATAACTGGTATTGTAAAATAAAGTGTAGGGGCCGCTGATTTAAAATTATAAACGAGAGGACAATACCGATTACAGAACAGTTCACTACCCTACCACCGTGACTAGTACCACACCACATCCACACACAGAGAAGTGCACTTTTTGCCAACATAAACAATTTACACGAATCCAAAATCAACTGATTTGTGGACATATTTTGATTTAAAACTATCTATAAACTCCTAAAAATGCTTTACTACCAGGGAGTAAAAGTACGTGAAAAGAACTAAATTATTGTTAAGCCATGTTAAGCAACAACGCGAACATGGCAGAAGAGGAACGTTTCAAATTACTTTCAACGTTAATTTGTGTTCTCTTGTTGGTATTGGTTATTTCAAATTATGAATTTACCGCACTTCTGCTGCCAACTTCGAAGCTAGTGTTTGGAAGATCATGCATTTACTGCTACTAATTATTCGTACTTCTCGCATGACTTAAAAATTAAAATCAATTGTGAAAAAGTGATATAGGATATAATTTTCAGAAGCAGTTTTAATACCAAATATCGATTGTCTAGCGGTCGTGTATTATTTCCTAACCGGTGGCCACAGTGCGACTGCGAGGACGAGGACGACAGTCCACCGATCAGCTGTTGATGATGTCTGTTGGTGTTTACAATGGCATTTACGCTGTTTCAGAGTAAAACAGTTTTCAAGTTTGTTTCCAAATACTATAGAATAGCCACATTTCGATGTAGAGACTATTCGTTTTATTTTAATGGCTTAAATAGTGTACAACGCCAAAATATTTTTCAATGTCCCTTCACAAGTTTGAGACTTTCAACTCATAGGGGTGATGCAAACCAACGACCACCACCAGACAAAAAAATTCCGGGTTACGGGAAAAAGGTCAGTGGGCCTAAAATTACGCTGATCGGAAGTGCCAATGTCACGTCTGTCACGACACTCGAAGAAGCACGGAAAATAAGCCGCAAACATGATTTGAAACTTGTAAAATTGCTCGACAATGATACTAAAACACAGAGGCCAGTGTACAAGTTGATGACAGGATCTGAATTTTATAAAGAAGATTTAAAACAAAGGGAATTGAAAGCTGCCAAACGGCTGAGTCTTACTATTAAAGGGGTAAAATTGGTAACTTTATCTTGTCGGATAAGTGAAAATGACTTACAATCTCGCGTGAAAAACATTCTTAAGTGGTTAGCAAAACACCATGAAGTGCGTGTCATCATAAATGATGAGACTAGCGGAAGCAATGATTCAAGTGTAAGTGAAGTAGGGCTTACCTAGCCTAGGCCTAGGGTAGGCCTAGGCCTAGCTTAAGTAGCTTAAGGGGTATTTAGGGCCTACATATAAGGGACTGCTGCCAATTGCAACCATTGGTCGCAGTTTGAAATAGTTGCCTGGTTAAATATTGTTTCTAACTACCCTGACTGCACTTGCAGGTTAGATTTCTATGGAACTAAGCATGCACACATTCATTCTGATTGTAGTTGGATAGGCCCCTAGAGCTATAGTATAGCCTAGTCCCCATGTAATAGTGGCCTTATTTTCTAAGCATACTAGCCTATAGCCCTAGGCTAGCTACCTATAAGCCCAACAATTGAAAGATGCCTGCCCTAGACCTACCTAGAGGTGGTGGCTCAAATAGGCCCAACGACCGTTTGCCACCACAGGCGACAGCCAGCACAGTGCATCGTTGTTGTTGCCGACCTGTAGAACTAACAATCGCTACGTTTTCCACAGGCTCTAGTCCGGCTTACACTGGACAGGTTTCATCTAGTCCGAAGCGTATATCAACGAAACTAGGCCGGCCTACTTTCGTCCAATTTCAAGCCGAACTGATCACAGCCATTAAAACCTTCTAAACCTACTAACACATTGGTTTCCAACCACTTAATTTACCTAAATGAAACCAATTATTAAATTGTAGAGCTCTATATTATATCTAGGCCTAGCCTATAAGACTTATTTGCGTGGAACACAAATATTCTCGCACAATTTGTTCTAGAACGGCACCTGGATACTCATAATCCTACCCATGAAGTTGCAGTGATGTGTTTATCAGGCTCGGCGGCTGGCTCGCTTCAAACGAGTCTAGATCAGTTCCCAACTGGGCCGGCTTACAGCGTTTATCAAGCTATGTAGGCCGGCCTAGAGCCTGTGGTAAACATAGTGAATATGGTAGTAGTATCAGTAGGCCTAGTTTCTTCTGTTTAGCAGCTGTAGACTCTGCTATTTTTTCCTGGTTGTTTATAACTTGGTATTTTTTTTCTTTACACAAGTGGAAACTTAGTTTGAACCCCCTTTTGTACATCACTTTTAAAGTTTGATTTCTTAACCACCAACAGTATCTTTAAGTAACTCGTTGAATTTTTTAAATCCATTCACAAACGGGACTTTTTGCCCACAGCACTTATTTTGACTAGGCCTAGGAATGTAGAAATCTTGAGCAGATCTAGTAAGATGATCATGCACATCATTATTGTGTTTGTACTTTGTAGAACTCTTGAGAAGTATGAGTAGCCCTACTCTTGGTTGCATAGAACTTCACGAATGATGGTGAATGGTGGTAGGTTCATCATCTTTTTCTTCTCTCTTCTAGGCCTACCTCAGTTGTGCCCTTCCATTAGGATTTCATCTCATCTTCCATCTTAATAACTATGTTTACACATGGATGATTCAATACGATACATATTAAATACGATCCTATCTCTCAAACATCCATGTAACCACTTGGAACTAGTTGGGATCGGATTGAAATATTGGATCAAAAACAAGCATGTACCGGTAATATGGGGTGAATAGGAACAAAACTTCCTCTAAATAATACTAAATTCGTAATTGCCGTTCTTTTTAAACGGCTCACATTAGGTTTTCAGTAGTGGTAGGCCTACACTTCATTTTGCAATACCCTCTAAAAATAGACTACCGGTAAACTTGACAACCACAGCCTTCATAATAGAAAATCAGCCTCAATGTTATGAAAAGCATTGGCACATTTTAAGAGACCTGATAAACTTTGTCATTTCTCTTTATCTGGTAAGAGTTACATGTATATCTTATAAACGTAGGACTCCATTATCAACATATATTTTTTTTTAATGTAATTTGTGTTCCTTTTGACCCCAGGCTAGGGTTAATAGGAACAGCTAGCATATCTATATGCATTTTCAGGCATATTTATATCCCTGTTCCTATTGACCCCACATGGAGGTGAATAGGAATGCACAATATAAAAATAAAAATAAAATATTAATATTCATATACTCTGTTGATGGTTGGTTATATTATTAAAAGAAACCACATAGCCATAATTTAAAAAATATCTCATTGGTTTACTATGATTCATGTTGAAATAACAAGAAGTTAACTTACGAAATCTGTTCTTATTCACCCCACATTACGGGTAATCAGTTTTGAGTATTATCGAGAGCGGCAGGGTTAAAAGAATGCGGGGATGAAGAAGTTTTCAGAACTACTGCTGGATCGCATTAGTTTGGTATTGAAAATGGAGCGAATCCCTTGTTCAATTCATGACATGTAAACGCTCACCTCAGAATCCATTACCAATACAGAATTGAATCCGGCCTACATGTAAACATAGCTAATACTTATAACCCTCATGTTCTGCTCAGACTCAACTCAAGTAGAGATCAGCTTAATCTCCATCTAGTAGGTCAGGATTAGGCCTACCCATTGGTATGAGACTCAATTTAGTTTTCAAGTCTGGAGTTCATTATCTCCAATGAGGCCTAGGCCCTACTCCTTCCTAGAGCCTGTTCACTAAATGTTAGTTTAGGCCTATGATTTCACGTGCGAAGGGCAAAGTTGTTAGGGGGTTGAGTTGGAATAGGACACTTATTGGCAGACTTTACCAAATTATCGCCAGGAAAAATCACTGATTTGATTTTTAACAAAAATCCAAAATCGTTAGGCTAAAGGACATCACAACCCTAGGATTTCCCGGGAATGTAAACAACCTAATTTGTCTTCATGAATTATGCAGAAAACTAGAAGTTGCTACTTAGTTAGTAACAGTAAGTAACGACACACGATTTAATAACAATAATAATAACACAACAACAACATAGGCCTAGTGGATGCGCGCGCAGCCACTAATCGTGATGTAAACATTGCGCACTCTTCGGTAAAGAACTATCTCTGTAGCCGAAGATATAGTACCATTGTGTTCCGTGGTATTTCTTCTACAAGCATGATGTCAAAGTAAACATTCTTGTTGAAAAAAAATGATTACCTAGTATTTAAATACTGCAAAACATTTTATAGTGTAGCCTAGCCTATATTTGATGACCTCCAAACCAAATAAGATTGAAAAAATGTGACATTATTTTAACACCGGCATATAGAACACGCACGGCACGTAGAAAAATACAAAAAATACAACATGGAAATCAAGGCAACATAACATTTCTTAACGGTTACAAATGGGCCCTTCCGCCCGGTGGCAACCACTCACTCCCCCTGGACCTAATTTCTGTCCTCCCCTAAAAACGATCTAAATTCCCTCAAAGACCCACTAGCTATGTAACATCCCCAGAAAAGTCATTCCACTCCCTAACAGTCCTTTCCAAGAAACCATACCGACCCAGATCCGTTCTTACTACTTGACGCTGGAACTTCCATGAATGATAAAGTAAAGCCCCTCCTGCAGCCTATTGCGGATGTCCCCCCACCCTCTGCTTCCTCTTGCCACCCTGTACATATTGCACAACCTAACCTCCCTTCTTCTTCCCTCTAATGACTCCCACCACAACTCTCCTAACATTGCACTGACACTGTCATATACCCTCTCTAAGTTACATTCCCCTTATCATCCTCCTCCCACCGCCACCGCCTAACCTTCCCCGTAACCCTTCTTGCCGCCCTACGTTGAACCTTCTCTACCTCCAAAACCTCCCCCAGCTTATACGGATCGGAAAGGTTGGCCTATGCAAGTTTTTATTTTCTATCTTACGTACCATGCGGCGTGTCTGCACCGACTCCCGTGAAGAGCGGATCACGTCTGGTATGCATAGGATATAATACTACCAATCGAGAAAACATCTTTTGCTCAGCCACGTGTAGAACGTTTTAGCTCGTGGCAGATTCCGAATACGTAGCTCAAAGAGAGTTGAATGTTTTCTGAAAAGTGCATAGTGCGCATTACACACTTCTGTAGGCGGTCGCTGGATCTGTTCGGATGAACCATAGCGCAAACAATACGCATCAATGTATTTTATAAATACATACTAGCACATTTCAAACAAACTACATTTTATTAAGTATTTTTCTGCATGCATAGGTCTATATGCCGGTGTTAAAAAATCGTGACATTTTGTCAATCTTATTTGGTTTTGAGGTCTTCAAATATAGTACACTATAAATCCGTGCTGTGCAGTACATTTAAATATTATTATTGGTAATTTTATTTTCAACAAAAATGTTAAGTTTTACATCATGCTTGTAGAAGGAAGACCTTGGAACACGATGGTACTTTTCGTTTTTGTGAAACACTATCTTTGGCTACTGAGATACCGCACTTGTCAAATATTTGGCCTCTGCAAGGACGTGAAGAGTGCGCAATGTTTACGTCACGATTAGTGGCTGCGCGCGCATCCACTATTATTATTATTGTTTTATTAAATCGAGTGTCGTTACTTACTGTTACTAGGTAGCGACTTCTAATTTTCTGCATAATTCATGAAAAAAATTAGGTTATTTACATTCCCGTTAAATCCTAGGGTTATGATGTCCTTTAAGTAAGTACTGGTATGTTTTACATTACGTACATTTACGTTAGCCAATCGTCTTTATATTATTCTCTCAATTACTACCTATCTGTTGGTATTCAACACAGTAAGGCCTAACATTAGACTACGTACCAAGCATTTTTTCCAAACGTTTTTCAGAATCTGAATCTTGTGAGATGTTGGACAAGGCCAAATGGCTGGTTAAGTTTGGATTGGATAAGAGTTAACAGTTTGGGCCACCCACCCTGGAGGCTAGAGGGCTGGGGCCACAACACTTTTCATGGACTGATGATGCCGCTATGTTGTTACCTTAAACCACAACTCGTTTCGTCCTTCTGGGACTCATCAGGCAGACGATGGCCACTAAAAATCAGCTAACTACACACAAACAAAACTCACAACACATAACCAAACCTGAAATAGCATCACGCAAGAAGTAAATTCTGCACACATGTTGTCATCAAGGTTGAGAGATACATATATTTATATAATAACACTATTAACACATTTGTCCTGTGATTCTTGTTAAATGTATTTTATATTTAGGGATGCCTACCATCCGGTTTTGACCGGCACCGGTCAGACCCTTCGACCGGCAATAGTGTTGCCGGTTTTTACGTAAATTAGCCATAGTAATACTAAAATATTAGGCCTACTACAGCTACATACATTTTAACAAATAAAAAAAGAAATATTTAAAAACCAACCTACTCATCGCTTCATTCCCAAATCCCAACTTATGAGTAAATATTGCTCTTCTCCACTTCCCCATGACCCCCAACCCCCACCCCCTCTCTACTGTCTCTATCTAGCCAAACTCGACACGACAATGAGCCAGCCGAGCGAGGCCGACCAGTTCGCTGTCAATGCAGACACAGTCAGTCGCTCCCACATGAACCCACTTCTTTTGGTGGTTTTCCAGTTTTGACTGCTCAAAAACTACTTTGTTTTGTTATTGCATTCAGCCCACCACTTTATTCTAAAATGCACCAAATGCACTTTAAAAAGCTGAATTTAAAAAAAAAATCTGCGTCGCTATAGTTGGCGGTTTATGCCCCCCAAGCTCCCCATGCTTGGTCCCTTTCCTTCGAATCTATATGTGAGGCCGGTTTTTCCCTGGTCAAAGTTGGCAACCCAACATATATTATCATTCTGCATGCTGCGCAATGCAAGGTTTCAAAAGTGGCCGTAGTAACATTCTTCCGAGTTGCGTAGGAGCACCTCCGTCGTTGTTTGCTCTCTCGCAATGCTAAATTGTAAATAAACCTTCCTGTATGCAGCTGACTACGGTAGGCTTCTTTAGTTGCATCAACATGAAATATTCATTTACTAGATGTGTTTCAATTTCTTTCTTATTTCTTTCAGGAGACTATTTACAAGTTTATTGAACAAGGTATCAAGGACAATGGCAGAATACTTCAGAAGCGCCAAGGTGAAGGAAACTTGAAGTTTCAAATTGTCCCTCCAAAGAGGGATAGCATAGACAATAAGGATAATCACAGTGAACATATTGAAAACCCAGAAGTTGTATGAGGTAGGTTGTTTAGCTCAAGGTGTGTACTTTTTTTAACAACCTATAGTCTATAACCCATGTCTTTGTGTTTTAATAAATAATAAAGGTTGTACATGCCTATGAGTGAGTCTATTTTCAAATGTGCCAGAATACAGATGAATGATTACCGGTAATGGAAAAAGATGCTTATTTTATTGTTAGTTAATTTTTGATAAAACATAAGTTGGGTAGGCCTAACCTCACTCTAGGGTGCTTACGGATACCTCAAGAATCGATCGGATCGGATCCAACCCACTTGATCCTTCTTTTTCAGGGATCACTTAGATCCAACCTGATTACGTGATCCAACGGATCTCTTGAGGTTTTTGAACGCAGATACTTTCAATCGGGCTGGTTTCCGAACGACAATTTATGTCGGGATCCAGTCGGGTTAACCAGATCAAGATTTCCGTAAACACCCCTAGGTTTGAGCAACTCAAAAGCTCTAGTTTTGCAACAATTATGAATCTTTCAAATACTTTGAAACATTCAGTTTAAAACTTGTTTTTTTATGTTAGGAAGCAACATTGGGACACAATAATATCCATTTATTTGTATCTTGATACCTTATTAGTTATTGGTCCTAACAAATGGTCCGAGTACATGAAGTGTAGCTAAGCTAGCTAGATAGGTACTACAGGCAGCCACAACGAGCGCTTCTTTATACAGGCTGCAAAATATTACCTACAAACAAATACCGGTACGTATACATTTTTATTAGCTCTGGGTAGGGTTGCCAAGTTTAATAGTGAAAATATGGAAATTTCCTAGGTGTAGGGAAGGTGCAAAGGGGATAAAGGGACAAAATGAAGGAGGTTTTGCGGCACAGTCCCATTTTGTTTTTGACCAAGGTCATCTCTTAAGAGCATTTCTATGCATTTTAAGATAGCCTAACATTTCTTCATAACAATTTTACAAAATAATGCATGTTTTGTACACCACATTTAAAAAAAAACGAGTACCCATTTGTCGATTACACTTTCTTCTCTCCTTGCTGCGCGGACGAGAACAAAGATTGTGCAATAGGCCCTTGATTTATTGGAGTGTTCTGGTCTGACCCACTTATAAACCTCCTCCCACTTTTTTTTTGGTATATACACATCTGCTTTGTACTTTTTGCCTTCTTCTGTGGTGGTGTCATCGAAATGACGCTCCTGCATCCTCAGTCGCTCATTTTTTTCGAGCCGCTGAGCGTGAATTTACAACAAACTTGACTAACGGGTGACACGGCAACCGCCTGAATTCATGGCAAGCCGGAAAGCCACCAAAGATTTACGTAGGGAGCGGGGGCGAGGGTGGTGGTAGACCATCCCAGCACTGCGACCACAGGCTTCCACTGGTCAGAGCCGAGAGGAAGAGGCGGGAGTTTATTAAATATCAAATTTTTTAATAATAACTTAAGTTTAAAATTACACAATGTGGAAATACAGGAAAAGTGGTTAACAGGTCGAGTTGATATGAGAAGCGGGAAATGACTGGAAAAAATACGGAAGACTTTGCAACCCTAGCTCTGAGTCTATGTATTTAAATCAAGATATCGTGGAAAGTTTATAATGGAACATTTTTAAAACAGAACCACTTTATTTCAAACATACAATTACATATTGATAGTGCAATAAAAATAATATAAACTGTAGGGGGGGGAGGGGATGTGGCAGATTTACTAGTTTTCCTTTGCATATAATAAGCATGTTTGGTTGCTTATTACATTGCAATCTCATGTTGTATATTATATATGATACTCTTCTGTAGTTACCTTACTACCTCATTATTTACCAATTAGGCTGCCCAATTTCCCAATAGGCCTATACATTAATGATTACCCTACGTACTACGCAAGCATTTAAACGTTAATGTTTCTCTAAATACCAACCTGTTGTGTATCATTCGAAAACATAAATCCCAGTGATAAGTAAGGTACGCACCCACAACGAATGGCCAATAACACTGACATGGTCTATCTTTGTACTATAGCTTTGTTTTAATTTTGAAGGTGGAATGGGCAAAATGGGCATTTCATTTTAGTCACAAATTATTTAACATTTTTTACATGCAAGAGCATTTTCACATTTAAATGTGTCAGCCCTACTAACGTAGGCCTACTATGAAACTATTGTGTTTCATCCCGGGGTATATTAAAAAAAAAAAAAGTTTGGCTTGCAGTTGTGACAACTCACCCTTGTCTACTTGAAATTAACTGGTGAACGTTGTTCATTGCACTCAGTAAGATGATTACACTCATTAGGCCTATGATTGTTTTGTTCAAAACAATAAGTTGCCATAAACAGCATTACACTTTTCAAAGCATGTTTAAGGTAGGATATATGCACTATGCAGACAGACACTTGGACTATTCTACATCTCAATATCCTGACTTGTCCTTGGTTTTTGAGGATATGCCAGGATATTAGATAAAGAGTCATTAACCCTTTTGCAGCTTTATAGGTACAACACTCCATGGAAAACTAGTTTAGATCGGGGAAGGGTTGAGCTACACTAAAAGCACACCACAAATTAAATGTTTTGGTTATCAATTAAGTTAATATTTAATACAATTCAGAAATTTAATTTCTGAATGTATTAAATATTAACAATTCCACCTACGGGAGTGTTTCCCGACTATTCAAATCGAGAAATTATTTAAGTACTATTATGAAATATCGACAGTCAGTAATTGAAATCACAGAATTCTTGTCTTGCCCCGATTCAATTTAATTTTGATTGGCAACTAATGATAAAGATATGGCCTACATTATACACTATAGGCTACAGTATTATAAAATGAACATGTTTTTGTGGTTAGTTTGATAGATAATGATAAGCTAGCTACCGCACTGTAGATGATAAGATGATAAAGAGTCCATTGAAGTTAAATAACCTACATTTATACGATCTAGGGGGCCTACTCAATGTAATTATGTTATTGTTATGTTAGCTTAAAGAGTCAATACTCAATACTATTGATTAAACATCTAGTTTTTTTGGCAACTTACATTACTGAAACAACCCTGAAAAGTTTCAAGATGGAAATTTAGCCTAGCTCCCATTTGCAATCATTTAGAATGGTAAGGAGTAAGAACCATGTTTAGCTCACACTCCTGTGTCTTTCTAGTCGTAAGCCACACAAAGATTGGACTTGGTTTTGATATATTGTAGTTGTGTGAGATAAACTGTACCGAACTAGATGCGTAATATTGATTAAACAACAAAGATACAATAAGGTTAGTTACGAATCTTTCTGTAAAAACCTACGCTGGCGCTACTTATTGAGAGTTCGCTTGCATTAGGTGACTGACGCAGACAACAGTTTGAAAATGTCTATGCTTGACATAGAAAATGTTTTTTTTTAAACGTATAAATATGTGTAAATAATAGCTAGTTTCTCACGTAAAATGGTTTCACAGCATCGCTTAGTCCTTACAGAGTATATCAAAATATCAAAAAAGTTAAATAAAGGTCAATTTAAGCCGTCAACAAACCAAATTCTGACAGCTGTTCTGCGTGGTTTTAAATGGGATTGCAGACATTGTCCTGGCTGTTTGTCTGCAAAGAATGATACATACGCGTGCCATTCTGGACAATGACGTCACACACAAGCTAATTGTAACTAACCCTATTTTAAATGGGTATTCAGTATTCACACTTTGAAGAAATATAGGCCTAGTACCGATATGACATATGCGCAAGACGGTCTTAAAGTGTAACAGAATAATATACGGTATATATATGTATGTTTTGTTTATGTAAGACAAAAACTTATCATTACTCTTAGTAACTCTCAAACAATCAATAAATAATTAAATAAATATGTACAATGATTTTCATAGGAAAATGATAAATTAAATAAACAAATCATATTTTAAAAGTTGTAACATGATATTTAGAAGCTTCATGAACAATGCTTCATTTACATTTTGTGCATTTTGTGACCACATTTGTTGCATACATTATCCTATAAGTAACGATGCATAGGTCTGCATCTTGGATTAGCTACACAAACAACAATAAACTAGCTGTAGAAGTAAAAGCTCTTACCAGAAATAAATATATACTATATATATTAGTTTAGCACATAATATTACTTATTTTTAATAAACAAATGTACAGTAGATTACCAAGAATAGTTTAGTTGTTTAAAATGGTATTCTGGATTATAAATTGAGGACACTACATTATTTGTTTTCCAGTAGCTTAAATATGTATTTGTTGCCTGCAAACGTTTTTCTTAAGCATAACAAAAATCGTCGAGCATCATAATTTGCTAAACTATACCCTACTTAAGTGTATGGCGTACCTCTGGAAAGGCTCTAGCGCATTGCGGTTTGATCACATATTCATAAGGTCACCAGCCGGCACAGGACAGGGTGGTCGTTTTCAGTAGCATGCAGAACGTTTGTTCACAATTGTAACATGCACTGTCTGTTCTGTTGTCAATAACGGTTCACAATTGTGTTACATTTTACCGACAGTGGTGGTTCCTGCGTAATGCATGTAACTATGATTCAAGAGGTTATGGGTTCGAAACCCGCCTTCGGCAATCCTGACTGAAAGGTTTTCCAAGGTTTTCTTCAGTCGTTAAGGCATTGGCATTGGCATTGGGATTGAATCCTCTCAAACAGCCCTCAGACATTCCTTCCCCAACTACCCTTAGCCATAATCTAGTTGTGTCACCAAATCGGAAGTGTAGGCCTACCCTACAGTGGGCATCCTACGGAAAAAAGTTTTTTTGGTGCATTTTGATACACAAACAGTTAACAGAAGAATTAAATTTAGCATACGACATTCAATATAGGCTAGATAGGCGTATATTAATTTGCATGCATACAACTTTACAACTCAGTATGGCATTTAGTAATTAATAACCACAGATTTTCTTTTCGTGATTGATCGTTGATCTACATGGGTCATTTGACAATACTTTGAAGACAACATTGTTGGACATAGAATGTCTCAGATATAACTCCAAATAGCAGTATCATGTTGTTCAACAACTTATGTTTACAACAGATTTAACAGACAACATTTCAAATAAATAGATGGTAGGTAATAAAACAAATGAAATACATGTAAAATGACCGAGGTGCATAATGACGTTTATTATGGCAATTATGCCTTTTATCGTTCTAGGCCCCACTGCTAAATTAGATACCCCAAGATAAGAAGGTTATTTTCCTAACATCGTAAATGCTGAAATGCATTATAAACTTAACATTAATTTTATAGGCCTATGTATTTTTAAGTGCATTAATTAAACTTCTATTGCCAGGTTATGAACTAATAAGAAATAATTGGTTTGTGGTTTATATGGTGGTTGTATGGTTCATAATTGATGTAGGCCTACTTGTTTAAATAAAATTTATTGACAAGATGTCGTGTCTTAAAGGGGTATTCACCCGCTAAACTCAAAATATATATTTCATTCAGGCTAACTAGGCCTAGTTTAGAATTTAGAAATTGACAGAAAAATTATTGGGTCCACTTTGACCCAAAAAAAATTGTCTACATAACTTGGTATTTTTCAAGCTAGGTCCCATTGGCAAAAATCTCCCATAAGAAATAAAATGGGGACGATCTTTATTCCCCGTGACCTTGGAGGATTTTGATCCCAAATAATATTGGCCATTATTGACATCCTCTACAGCCTTTTCTGTAAATCCTCTTTATTTTGTTTTGTAATTTGGGCAAGTGGTTTGGTCAAAATAAGCTGATAACCAAGAAGGAGTGTGATTTTGGAATGCATATTTTTTGCATGTTTGAGAGTATATTTGTGCACAGTTTTAAGACACGATGTTGTATTGGTCCATTTTAGATTGGTACAATGCTCTTGTATCTATGTGGAACAAAAAAGAGACACGTAAAAGCCGATTTAAGAAATTTTTCAAAATGCCAATATTCACAAATTTCTGGATTAAAAACTTGAAAAAACTTGTAAAATCACAGTTACAAGATATATTTTGTTAAATGGTAAATTTGACGCAGAATGCAGAGGTTTATTCTGGATCACTTTGAAGCTCAATCAATTGTCCTATATGGGGTTCTGGTTTGTTCTAACTTCTAATATATCATGCTAGAATGTGGGTTTGTCGCAATCAGAGGCTCAGACCACATTTTTAAAATATTGTTTTGGTTTTTAGTTGTAACTTATCGTAGCTACTAGCTAGGCCACCAAAGAGATTTTTGTGTAATACGTAATTTTCACAGCAAGAGTAGACAAGTATTGTTTAAAATGTTAAAATATTCTCTGATCTCAACATGCATACAATACAACTATATTCGTTGTAAACAATTTCCCAAAGTTAAAAATTTTTGAGTGAAAATCGGAAGTAAACAATTCTCTAGATTTGGCAATCTAGCAATTTTTAAATGGAAATTTAAGTTAACATTGTAAAAATCGTTTGGCCAAACTCATTTGACTGTCTTAATAATCTTAATCGTTTGACAAAATGGTAGAAACATTTATTACAGAAGGCCAAAGTGTTAATTTTTAAAAACAAAGACACTGACAATGAAATTGCCAAGAATAACTCAATATAGGCCTAGGCCTAAGAAATATTTGTCAATCCAACGTTAAATAAGAACAGGGCAGGGCCTAGGGCTGCTCAATTTTGTTTAATTCACTAAATTTTGAAACATCTATTCATTCTGCTTAAAATCATCAGATATTTTTATTTAAATTTTTAACTGAATAATGCAGTCTGAATTATTACGATTCCCTTGATATTTTTTCGTAACTCCATTAGAAACCATAGGCACCACCAGCCTTGATTGCGGCAGTTTCTGCATGCATATTATTTTTTCCCTCCTGCCTGAACTCGTCTAGCTGATGGGCGGTGCGTGAGGGAGGGTAGAGAGTGAGTGGGGGGAGGGGGTTAGTTTTGTACTCATGCCAGCCGGGCCTCTCCAGAGGTACTACATTAAATCCTCCTAGACTTTAACTCAAAAAGTTACATAATGAGGGCAAATACACAAACAAAAACACTGTTTAAATTTGGAAACATCTGAAATTTTGCGTTAGCAAATATTAGGGTTTGCTTTACTTTTTAGTACATTTTCAGCGCTATGGTAAAACAAATGCAACAACTTAACCATCAGGGTCAGTCCTTTGACCACCACCACCAGTAACTACAATTTAAAAGTATATACTTGTTGTCTCTAGCTTGTTTCATAATAAGAAGCAACCGACTATTTAAAGATAGCATAAAATAAATATCCACTTTTCCAATTTAAAGTACATGAACTAATTACTGTCCTAAAACTAACAAATTACTTATTATGAGGCAAATGCCCAGAAATGTTACATTCTTAGGTATTCCCACATGATGCTATTTTGTGCTTTTTAAGCTTAATTTATCTAATCAAAGGACTTTTCTTTCTACACTTCAAATTTTCAGTTCAAAAAAGTCGTGATTTTAAAATATCTGCTTGATAGTAAAAGGATATGACGTTTTAGTACGTGCAAGGTAGCAGAGCACATGGCCGAGTTTCTAAACGGTGGGCGCATGGCATTCCTTCCCCCGAGGGTGGTACCAAGATACTGCGTGTCCGTTGCTGAACAGCGTTATGGCCACATGACATGGAGCATGGGGACCAGAGGGACCATGTGGCTAGCTCGCAGTTGACAGATCCTAGAAAACAAGACATCGTTCGGACTCACTTTCGGTCACGATTCTGGAACATTGTGAACGTAGATGCATCAAATCTTTCTTTCCCTTAGTACGGATGTCAAGCAATTAATTATTGCCAATTGATATCGTTTAGCCCGCATTGTTTCTAGAGGTCATTCAGGGTATTCGGGTACCTGGTTAGAAATTGGAAAAGTACCTACCCAGTACGCAGACTCTATTTTTAAAACGGGTACTATTATCCTCATTTGTAGCAAGTGTTAAGAGGCATACTAGATTTAGACTTGTATAATTTTCAAATAACTTGGAAATGAAGTGTTTTTTATTGGAACAAATTAGTACCAGTAGCCTAGGCTTACTTTGGAGTTACAGTTGGCTGAGCCAAGAATTGTTATTTATCAATCCATCTGGTTAAATTTAAGACACTTTGATAGTCGATGCCATCCGTTACAAGAATGTTATAAATGAAATGTACGTCATGCAGCTATGTATGTACACATTTTTGTAGCTGAAACCTTGTGCGTTGTTAACCAAATGCCAAATGGTTAAATTCTTAAAGAACGACTCATCAAAAGTGGCGTTCAGATGAAAGTTTCTTCATTTTATGAAGAAAAAAATGGAAAACAAGCTTTTCATGGTCCATTTTAAATCTGGTGCGCACTACTTTTGACTTCAAACAGGGCACCTGCGCGCAGCTGCTGCATCACGTCATGCGAGGAGGCATGGCCAAGACACAGGATTACATTAATTGTTTTTTATTGTTCGATTTCTTTTTTGATTTAATTTGCGTATTCAAAATAATTTCTCAAAACCTATGATTAATTTTATTTTTAAACTGAGATTACTCCTTTAAGGCAATTTGTGCATGAGAAATAAAATACCATCAATGAAAATACTTGAACATCAGGTTTCAAAAATATTATTTTTGTTTCCTGAATATCAGATCCAAAAGTAAATGAATGATATATTCTTTGAGTATGAAAGAAAAGAAGCAAAGGCTCTAAATATTTTAATTCAAACCAACTTGACTTTGGCATTTAAGTGTTATTTTGTCTTTCACACTTACTCTAGACAATGCTGTCAGATTTGTATAAAATCCATCTCCACAGCCAAAGCCGATTGCAAATTGAGCATAGGATAGCACAGCTGGTGCATCCAATGAATTACTACTGTTATTCCATTTCCCATTTAGTTTTGTACTGTAATAATTTAATTTAATTAATAATAAGTTGTTTTACTTACCAATTCCTAATCTGTGAGCATAAGGAAAATAACTTGTTTTAATAAGCATGATGACATTTTCATAGCACCTGTAGTTAATTCTTGGGGCAAGTTTTGGAGGGTCAAATTAACACTCTGTAGCACATTCACTTCACACACAATGCTCATTCCACAATTGATTTTTTTAAAATTATTATCCGTGCATTATCACTTTCTACACACATGCAGTAAATCCTTAATGTGAGCGAGTGTAAAAACAAGCAGTAAATCCTTAATGTGAGTGTAAAAACAAACATATGGTTGTGAAATATGAATATTGGGGGATGTTTGACTGCACATTGTAGGCCTTTCCACGAATATTCACAACAAAATTTTCTATTTTACACGAGTTCCCGTTAAGGATTTATGGCAAAACCATATATTTAGTAGGACTCTTCGAAGTTCTTTAATTAATTAGATGGCAAGAAAGAGGTTAGATTACCCTCATAAATTCATATTGATGTTCCATTTTGTTGAATATGGACTAGGAACAGCAAGCCCAAACTAGACTAGTAATATTTCATGTTGTTATGTTGGTAATACGGTTTTACTATGGCGTCCGCGTCGGACAAGTATCAGTGTTATTGTCTCGTGTTTTTGCTTTGAATAAAGTGTATAATTAATCAATCTATAATTAGTAGTCAATTTCTCTACAATATCTCTCAAGGTTATGGGCCCAGACGTTCTGGACTATATAACTAATTTTGGAGTCCGAAGACAGATTCAAAGTGCCACTGTTCAACGGCGATAACTTCTCGAATTGGAAGTTCCGATTTGAAGACCGTGTTGGATGAGTTGGAGGTACTGCAATGCGTGCAGGAAGACACGGAAGAAAAGCTGAAAGCACTCTAAGAAAGGAAAGAGATTGATGAATTAGTGAAGAAGGAGAAAAAGTGTTGTACACAAATAATTATGTGTATAGCTGATTCGCATTTGGAGTATGTCAAAGACTGTACTTCGTGCTATGACATTTGGCTTAAACTGCAAAATACTTTTGAAAGGAAAGGCGTGGCTAGTCAACTACTTTTGCGTAAGAAGTTGTTGGTGATGAAATTTGACCCTTCCGTAGGGAATTTGCTAAGTCATTTCTTACAATTTGACAAGCTAGTGTGGGAGTTAAAACAGACTGGTGCTACTTTAGAAGAAACGGACATAGTGTGTCACTTGTTGCTAACGTTGCCTTCTGAATTTGATAATGTAGTAACCGCAATAGAGACTTTGTCATCACAGACACTGTCAATGTCATTTGTAAAAAATCGCCTCCTGGAAGAAGAATCCAAGCGCACATCAAGTAATGATGGGGGACATTCATCATCAGTTGTGTTCGGTGCACAAAACACAAAGAAGTCGAAGTTCAAACCAATGCAGAAGAAAAGTTTTCCATATGCATGTCACGAATGTAAAAAGGTAGGCCACCGACGTGTGGATTGTCCTAATCTGAAAAATTCGTCTAGGCCTAAAGCGCAGGTCGCAAAAAAAGATTCTTAAGACCTCGCGTTTGTCGCAGTGTCTGCGGCAGCAACTTCACTTCAAGTAAAAACAAGGTCAGGAACAGTGCAGTTCTATCTGGACTCTGAGGCATCTCAGCACATGATAGGCAGTGAGGATGCACATTTACTAGACAGTGTGGAGGAACTGTCTGACCCACTGAATATCACTGTTGCTTCTGGGCAGAAGGTTAGTGTGAACAAAAAGGGGAAGTTACACCTGTTAGTTAGGGGGTTGAAACCTTGACAATACATGATGTGTTGTTGACCCCCTTTACATTTAACCTGCTGTCAGTGGGAAGATTAGAAGCGTGCTCTTATAAAATCGTGTTTGATCAGGGAAAAGGCTGTCATCTCGAAAGGAAATTTGAAGTACGCTCAAGGTGAATGAGTTAGGCAGTTGTACGGCTTCAACTTTCAACTGGCGCGTTCAAGAAGTGACCAATTGGCTTCAATTAGTAAACTTCGAAAGTCTGGGAAGCGGTAGGATACATACGAGCACCAAACAAGTTTGGGAAGCATGTGGAGGTACATCATTGACCCACAACAAAGAACGGTTCGTGTGACACTTGGGGTTAAAGGGTAAACATACAAACAGTTGCCCACAATAGAGAAGGTTCAGTGTCGAACGACTTAGAGTTACTCATTTGACGTATGGACCATTAAACAGGCACAAGGAGGAGCGAATATTTAACGTTATTGAGCTATCCACAAGCACTATCTTGAAGCCAAATCAGTGCGTTTTACGCATATGAGTAATGGGCACGAGTCGCAATTTTGAAGCACGAAAACATCGTTTCCATGTGAAAGGGACGGAATGTACTGTACGATACACTCCCGAGCAAAACGGAGTATCGGAACGTATGAATCGCTTTATCATGGAAAAGGCTAGGTGTCTGTTACTTGACAGTAGTGTACCTAAGACCTTATGGCCGGAAGCTATTCACATTGCGGTGTATTTGATCAATCGTGCCCCTACGATAGCTCTAAAAAATAAAGTACCAGCTGAGCTGTGGTATAGTAGAAAAGTTAGTATTGAAAAGCTTCGAGTTTTCGGTTGTGCCGCTTATCTCCGAGTTCCACGAGAACTCATCGGAAAAGTGGACTCGAGATCTGAAAAGTGTGTCATGGTAGGGTACGCATCGAATGGTTATCGATTGTGGAATGAGGGTGACAAGAAACTGTACATCGGTCATGATGTTATCTTTGATGACACCGACTACTTTTACACGAGTAAAACGAAGGTGTCCAAGTCAGGCGGAGATATACCTACTGAATATACAGGCGATATTCTACGTGAAGAACCGGAAAAGAAGTTCAAGAAATCCAAAGGAAAGAACTGGAAAATGAAGTTCAAGAAATCCAAAGGGAAGAACCAGAAGTGACAACGGAAGAGGAAGAAGAAGACAATGTCATTAAAACATGTTTCTTGATGTATGCAATGCTGACTACGAGACCGGACATTAGTGCCGCGTTGCATTATTTTAGCCAGTTTCAAACTAATGCGGCGGAATGTGAGTGGAAAGGACTAAAGCGAATCCTTCGATATGTGAAAGGAACCCTGGACTCTGGTTTGTTCTACAAGTGTGGTCATCAACAGCCATTGGTAAGGTTACGCTGACTCTGATTGGGGTGGAGCGGCAGACAGGCGGAGTACTTCGGGACATTTAATGATGGTGTTCGGGTGCCCGTCAGTGTGGTCTACTAAAAAGCAAAGTATGTAGCTCTTGCGGGTGCAGCTGCAGAAGTTCGACTGCTGAAAGGTCTTGACATTGATGTACAAGAGCCAGTCGTGTTGTTTGAAGACAATCAAGCATGTATCAAGTACCTGGAAAAGTGGGAAGTAAAACGCTTGAAGCATGTGGATGTTAAATACCACTTTGTCAAGCGATTGGTGGAAGAAAAGAAGATTAAGGCGGTTTACATCCCAGCACAAGATCAAAAGGCGGATATTCTGACTAAGGCGATCTGTGGAACTCGCTTTGGAGAGTTGCGGGACCAACTTTGCGTTGTAAAGAACTTTGGGACGTGCTGAGGCGAAGTGTTGAATATGGACTTGAACAGCGTGCCCAAACTAGACTAGTAATATTTCATGTTGTCATGTTGGTAGTACTGTTTTACTATGGCGTCCGCGTCGGACAAGTGTCAGTGTTATTGTCTCGTGTTTTTGCTTTGAATAAAGTGTATAATTAATCATTCTATATTAGTTAGTAGTCAATTTCTCTACGATATCTCTTCACAATTCCACATAACAGCACTTGCTATTTGCGTCTATGGGACGTTGCTTACCTCTGCCAGGCTGAGCCGGGCCCCATGTTGGGTTATCATCAGTGGTCTCCATCATGTCTGAGGGCATATATAACATACAATCGAACAAATATTTCAACCTTGTAGTGCCACCTACTTATCTAGCTGTACGTACCACATTGAGCTAGCTTGCACACCTTGGTTCTTGTGAGTTTCTGTTGGCATGGCCGGCCTCCATTTCTTGCGTGAACCTGCGACACAAAGTGAGCCAATTGGATTTCAAATCCAGTTATGTACTCCCGGCGTCAGAAGTAAATCTAGGGGTATCGTATCTACAATACCCAGCCCTTAATTTACTTCTGATGCCGGGTGTGGGCCTACATTAGTCACTCATCAAATCCTAATAATCACCCACAAATAACTCAAATAAGCTACAATAATAAACTGATGCTTGGTAGATGAAGTTTCTAGTGGAATATGTACTAAAGACTTCATAATTAAATTTTAATTTTAACCTTTGTTGTGGCACTGTTTGAAAAGATCATGATTTTAAAGAAAAATTTGAAAAGTTGTGTTGAATGATTCTGCCCATTTTCATTTGTGGTTAATAAATTATTCAAATATAAAGTATGTGAATATGTCAAATTTACAAGTTCAACAGTAAATTTATTATACATAAGTTATTTACATTATTACTTAGGACTTTCTAAAAGTAATGAACTTTATTATTTGTTTAGAAAGAAAACATTTAGAGAGAAAATGCACAAACCCTACACACTTGGGTAGCAAAATTTTGCTGTTTTCATCACTAGTTGTCGGGTGATGTTTATTTTTATTGATTTTTTGTTAATCCTAAACAGAAAGTAAAGCTTATGTCACACCTTTTGAGAGAGAAGGTGAAGGTAGTTGAATCACGCCACGGCATTTACCTTAATCCTGCGGGTCCTCTCCTTGGATCCCCTTCCGCAGGTTACACTACAAGGTGACCACTGGCCCCACCGCGTCACTTGGCAATTCACTACCGGACCGAACGCCGTGGTAATATCATTGTCTGGGTTGTCCGTGGTGTCTTGGCTGACACTTGGCACCGACGACAAGCCATAGGTGCGGTTCAAGTCGGGGTCTCGGATCTGGGAGCTGGGCTTGAATCCGTTGAATGGATCCACTGTAAACCGAAAAACAATAATTGTGGAGAAAACTATTACTTAGAATTTTCCTCATAGGCTATTTTACGTGTTTTAAAGCTCGAAATATAGACAATTTAAAGATAACATCTGCCAATCCCATATAAAAATAATTTGATCACATCCGAGTTTTTTTTTTCAAGGTTGTGTTAATTATTCCTCCGTCTAGAACATTTTGTTTTCAACTTGTGAATAGTATTCACCAATTGGACAATTTCTAATACACAAAGTTAAATTAAGTTAGATTAGATCATGCAACAATTAATTAGCATATTTTGTGTTATGTATGCTATATAAATATCATATAATGGTACCTACTCAAATACTACTCTTAATCGGTAATAACTTTTAAATAATATTCTAGCCTGTAAAGGAAAACAAAACTCAATACTAACATAATAAAATATGGTATCAGTCAAGCAACAGAATAAATAGCAACCAGAAAACACAGTCAATCATAATGCTGTAAATCAGGTAAAGCTGTACTAAAGAAGCAACTTAAAAGATCACAAGTTACAACATTCTACGTGGTACTATTAATAAGATAGCAGTAGCCCTACCACAGAATGGGTCCAAGGTATGATTGTCAACAAGGGTGCCAGCTTCATGGAGGTCTATATTATAAGCGATAACCCCCGATAAAGACACGCCATATTGTTGTAGTCTGGCAGTCCGATTCAACCTCAATTCCTCTTCAATTTGCAAGCGTGTGTGATGAAAGTTATTGTTCTTTAAATTTATTTCAAGTGGTCATGCAACTTACAAAATGAATGAAATATGATTTGAATGTTGGCTAAGCAGGGACCTCATTAAAATCATTGCTGGCATCATCGCCGGGTGTACGGTGTCCAATCACTGCAGTAATTGGTATTTTTAATTAGGTCCCGCTGATTGGCTGTGATTCACCAACATCAGCAAGGTTGCTTTGAAACAACTATATGAATCATTTCTAATACAATCCAGAAATTACAAATCTATCCCGACCAGGTACATTTTTAGATTATTTTTATATTGTTAATCATTTGTCAGAATACAATTACGGTAATAAGTATTATTGCAGTTTAATCAAACAATGTTATCAATGGTCACCAACTATGGGTCTGGAGCATTGGGGACTAAAGCTTGCTATGTACTAATCTAGCCATTGTTACTTTCTATCATCTTTGGGATTTCTTATACTTTCAGTTTGAAAATAGTTTGTCTATGTTATGTTCAATAACTTTCTGCAACTAGAACTAAGTGTATAGCAACAAAACCTGGTTGTGGAAAGTCTAAACTAGTCTAAAATTGTAGAAAGCGCTAAGTCTACAACTACTAGGCCTAGGCCTACTTAGAAGAAAGCTGGCTTATGGTTTTAATCGAATATCTGTCTGAATGTGAATTCATTTTGATATACCCAAGTGACATGAGATAAACTGGTTAGCCAAGTGCATGTCGTTCTTTAAAATTCACATCAATCTTTATGGCCTTTTCTTCAATAGTACTTATAAATTACTTATGTACACTGTTATTTTATTAAATAATTATTTTAATAGTCGACTCAATGTTAAATGTATAAGACAAGCCACTTATAGTGCATATAAAGTTTGTGGACTTAGGCCTATGAGTGGAATTTTGTTACCGTCCACCAACACGCTTCTCACACATTTCCCATTTGCTCAATTTTTATGTAGTAGTATTTACTGTGAGTGTTACCAAGTCTATATACCGGTACACACACTTGTATTTTGTTTCCAGTACGTAGGCCTAGGTATATCAAATTAATTAATCGTACACTTTTCTCTAATTTGCTACATTTGAACAAAAACCCATTGTTTTGTTATTTTCATTTGTAATGTGTAATCAGATCTATTGTCCTTCTTGCTATCAATAAATCAATTAATCATATTACTAAATAGAATTCATTTTAAACACATAAATATTTGTTGAACTGATGCCCGATTTCATAACCAAAAGTTACTACCGGTACTAATTCTCTTCTTACCTTTGAAGGATTTACAAGCTTTATTACATTCTTCTTTGGTCAAAAAATTATTCCTGTTTCCACGGCATTTACCAAACGAAAATTCTTGGCATTCTTCAGTACGAGTGTCAAAGAACCACCTTAACTCGAAACCTCGGCAGGGACCCGGTTCTTTTGGTAGCTGGCAAACATCTAAAAAACACAAAACATCTTTTCATTGTGTTGATTTTTTTATTTTTGTTGCTTTACGTCTTTATTAATGCAATATTTCTATTCGAGACATTGAGTGGTGATTGATGATGACGATTCGATGAATGACAATAATTGACAAAAAAAGCATGTCGTATTCGGGATTCAAACCCACGTACTCGTAGTGTCATATACTTCAGACCTGCGCCCTAATCGTATGAGCCACCGCGGACTGCTTACGAACTACTAGGAAGACCTACCACTAGTATTTTATTGATTTTGACCCCATCCACGAATTTAATTGTGTCTATATCTGAACTACTTTCCATCTGAACCTGAATATCATCATGATTTGACTTCAATTGTTTAAGGTAGATGTTGACATTTTACATCAATTTTACAAAAAATTATAAATATGATTGTATTAATGTTTTTATCTAATAAGAAGGTGTTTTACTAGCACAGTATGAGAGCTATGGCTAGGGCCCATCCAGTTATTACTTACAGTATAAAAACTGAGTGGTTAAAAATTCATTAGCCAAAATATTATAAAAAACTTGAAAAGTAGGCTATATATTTTTATTTATCTGGTACTTTATTCAGAAATTTGCCACAATGTGAACTAGGTCATTATCCAACTTTTTCAAAATATTGGATGGCCCTTCTGCAGGGCGATTCTGTAAGGTTGGCGTTAAATATACCACCAGACTAATACCATCATTTTAAACATACAGCTGCATTAAAGGGGTATTTAACCGCTAAACTCAAAAAATATATTTCATTCAGGCTAACTAGTAATGAATTTAGCAACTAACAGAAAAATGATTGGGGCCACCATGACCTCCCAAAAAATTGTCAAACATGACATTTTTCAAGCTAGGTCCCATCGGCAAAAATCTCCCATAAGAAATAACATGGGGACGATATTTATGCCCCGTGACCTTGGAGGATTTTGATCCAAAAAAATATTTACCATTATTGACGTACTCGACAGCCTTTTCTGTAAATTCTCTATATTCTGTTTTGTAATTTGGTCAAGTAGTTCGGTCAAAATATGCTGGTTACCAAGATGAGGTGTGATTTTGGAATGCATATTTTTGCGTGTTTGAGGGTATATTTGGGCACAGTTTCAAGACACGATGTTATAAAGAGGCATTTTAGATTGGTACCATGCTCTTGTATCTATGTGGACCAAAAAAGAAGCAGGTTAAAGCCGATTTAAGAAATCTCCCAAAACACCAATTTTCGCAAATTTCTGTATCAAAAAAAATCAAAAATTCGTGTCAAACCACAGTTACAAGATATGATTTTTTAAACGGTCATTTAAGTGTAGTATTGTGCTATAGATCACGTGGTAAAAAATCATTTTTTGGGTTTTTAGCCCCTTTAATATCATATGGAAATCAATCCAGAAATTTAAAGTCCATTTCTGCCGGGTATTGAACCAAGGTCTCCCGATTGCTGGTCGGACACTTTAACCCCTAAGCTACTGAGAAGGTTATTGGTGCATTATATTTAATACCGACCTAAGGGAATCTTCCTGTTAATAGGAAGTGTGCGAATGTTTGTGGTCTTACCCCTGGCTTCCTCCGGTTGCAGCTCGCAGGAACTTATGTCTGCCTCACAGTCGACTTGCTCCATGGTTGCGACTCCGGAACAGTCTTCCTTGCTGTCCATGGTCTGCCCTTCGTAGCTGTCAGCATTGATATACAAGGCCTGAGGGCTGTCAGCATTGATATACATGGCCTGAGGTTCGTTGACGACTCGAGCACGTGTTCTGAGTCGCTTGCCTCTGCCGCACGTGGCTGAACACGGAGACCACTCGGACCACTCCTTCATGTGACATAGTGGGGACTCGGACTAGGCAACAGGCAACACAGGTATTCGGTAAAACACACAACAAAAACCAGTAGCAAAAGCCATTCTATTACAAATTACACAACTACAAGCTTTACAAATTGGTTATATTTTATTTCATTCAGTCTATCATTGTCTTATTAATAATTTTTGGAGGAACATTGAAATCTCCCTTTGCTGTAACATTTTGTGGATATCTGTGCAACAAAACTAATCTGAACTTGTTTGTATTTTATAGTTTTTTTTTATAATTTGCTTAATGCCATATAGCATAAACAATTTCACTCAAAAAATAAAAAAATAACAATGGTGAATGCACTCTTTAAGGCAATATCTTGAGATTATGAATATACGTGTACTTCTTTAATTAAGTACCGTATATAATTTTGTATTTTGGTTTGTTAGAAGTTAGTTTTAAGGTAGTTAGTTTGAGTTGGATGGTTGGAATAATTTAAATAGTTCATTGAGAGTAAAGATGTCACAAAATTTTAATATCCCGTTTCAGGCAGTGGCTTGAAAACATCAATTTGGAAATAATTAAACAATTTTATTTTATGCCAAGTAGTTAATATTGTAGTTTGTATTTATATATTATAATTATTTTAATTTTTTGATAATAATAACACATTAATTATAATCATATCATTGATGTCCTACTTAGCCCTGCAAATTTGTAACTCAGAAATCTTAAACCATATTGAATGGGTTGAACATTTTATTTTTCTAATGATGTGATGAAAAGGCTATCAACCAAGATATACAGTATATAATAAACTTTTATTAAGTTTAAGTAGGGATGCACATGATAATCGATATTATCGATCGATAATCAATAATGGATATTATTTCGATTATCAATAACCAAAATTCATTATCGATTATCGCAATATAAAATATTTGGTCAATAGTGCACGAACCAAACTATTATCTCACGTTGTGCCATGCACTGGCTGGGCTGATGGTGTCACACTGGAGATTTATGTTTGGGAATGAGCTATGTAATATATATATATATATATAATATATGTATATAATGAGCTACGAAACCATAAACACATGACAGCGAGGCAGCGAAAGGAACGCAATTGTATTTTTTTGACTTACACTTGCCACACTTGAGGTTCCACTTATAGGTCGGAACAGGCTTTGTTGGTGATATCGATATTATCGATAATATCGATTCGATAATGACTTTACCATTTTGATAATCGATAATGAAAAAAGTATCGATGTGCATCCCTAAGTTTTAGTATCATTTATTTTCAATTCCATGACACGGAAGTTAGTACATGATTCATACATATCGATGGAGTTAAGATAAGAATCATACTACATCACAGAATCGTAACATTGTATCTTACTGTGTAACAATGTAACAAAACAAGGTATACAAATAAAATCAGCTGGTTTACAAATACATAATTGATTTATTTTATTCGATGGTCAAAAGGTCTTGGCTCGTAAATAATTTATTAACAGACAGCAAGTCAATGAAAGATGCACAATTTATTTTCAACTTAAAGTCTTGTGTACCTGTCAGTGTGGTTGTGCATGTATGTTTTTACGTGCACATGTTCAAGTAGGTGAATTATATGTCATCGCAACTTAAAAATAATTGTGATTTGTATCATTAATTTGTTGTTACCAAATCCCTTTAAACAAAAGGCCTACTTTCCATATTTTCTCTTTGTTGTTCCAGCTTCTTTTTCTTCTTGCTACACCTTACTTGCATCATTCATTTATAGAAATTATTGGTCTTCTAAAATGATTTGCTTTCTCTTGATTGCTTCTTACAATGCCCACTTCTTTGCTTCCCACGTAGTACTTAGCAGATGCTCACACACATTTGTCTCTGCTTCTTCTGTATATATTTCTACATCTTCCTCAATTCATTAATGTACGCCCCTTACTCAGTAGCCGTGGTAGTGATACACGGCATGTCTTGCATACATGAAGCTGCCCGCATGTAAAACATATTATTTCATAGAGTAGAAGTTGATGTTGGTTGTGGAAGTTGAAGTATTCTCGCTGTGCATACAATGCTAATGGTTTCCCTACATATCTCGAGAGATGAATAGTAGTATGTAAATCTTGGGATATTCACATTACTATTCACGGTACCATTTTCCATACCAACCGTTGAGAATAGGCGGAAGCATGTAGGCCTACACCAACAGTGACAATTTTACACACAACCGATAATAACATTTTTGGTCATGTTATTGTGACTTTTCATTATAAATGTTAACATTTGCAAGCAACTAATGAAGTATTTAATGCCACTAAGTTGGAATTTTAAGTGAACAATGATTTTTAAAATTTTCTATTGCAATGTTCATTTGTGTCGGTTTGTTTATAATTATATTTTGATGTTTACTGCTGTAAGAGTTACCCAAAACAAAACGTTTTTATATATTTCTCTTATATAAATTACATTGATTATTTTTGCCTAGCTTTGTCGTTGATCACGAGACTCACGATTAATTTATATATTAAACCCTGAGGCGTCACACCACATTTCCTCTATACAATATACTATGCAATAATAATATACAAATAAATTCTGTTTGCATGTAGTGGAACTCGTGATGCGGGGTAAGAATAGGTGTTAACAACATATATCAATCAGTGTGTAATACCCTGTATCGATCCAGGTAACCACAATGATGACGGCAATACTCGTAGGCCTACATAAGCACAACACACAACAGGTATTCAAATTCTAAACCATATCTTTGTAAATATTTGTAAATAGGTAGTAGCCATTTATTTAGTCAGTTACTCTCTCGCAACTCCAACGGGTGAACAAGGCTGTTCAAGCCAAAATGTTTTGCTGTGATGTTATTTATTTGTGTACCATATATATTTATGGGACCTTCAACTCTACTTAGCTGTCAAACTCTTTCAAAGTAAGCCGTTAGCTCCTAGTCTCCTATCAATCTTTCCCCACCCACCACTAAACCACATCTTTGTAATTTTTGGCGTTTCGCCTTATGGAGTGACATTTTAAAGTCAAAAACCATGTATGTACAGGATTATGTATTATTTAGGTGCTTGTGCTTTGTTGAAGTACTGTAGTTGGCACAGTTATAAGTTCACTAAACCCATACATACATTATTAATTCATAATGTGGTTCATTAGTCTAAAGGTTAAAGTCCATGCTTCCAATGAAGAAGGTCCCGGATTCGAGTCTTGTTGTAGACAATATTTTTAACTTCTGAATGGGACTTACATCCGTCACTAAAATATTTTACAACCAATAACTTAAAATATATGCCTAGACAAGTTAGATTTTTTTACTGTAAGATTGTTACTTAAAAAAAAAAGAAAAAAAGGCTAGATCCTGCCTTGGGTATATGAGAGGAAATGGGATGTTCCGGGTACTCAACACTTGGCTCACTCACTCGTTTAACAACGACTTTGGCATTTTCCTTGTTATTTTAATTGAACATTCAAAATGCGAATCGTGTTCGAAACGTATAAGCGTGAAACATTAACAAATTTCCAAGACAAAACAAAATCACCAAATTTTTATTTCCCATTTAACACCCCTCAAAAATAATATGTGGGTGTAAAAATATAAAAAAGTTCTAGCTAACGGGCATCGAACTCCAACCCTCTGTGAAGTAGGCTAAATGCTTACTACTAGGCCATGCCAGCTAGGTAGATCTCGTCCCGCTAGCTGCTACTAAACAAATGGTATTGATATTTTTTTAAATCACATTTTTATTTATTGTAGGCTTAAATCGCAATGGATCTAGCTGATTTTGTTTACAGTTCTCAGTAAACTCGTACCGGATGTCTTTTTAAAATTTCAGCGCAATCTGTTCAGCGGTTCGGCTGATTTTCGACGTACAGACAGACCACACACACACACAGAATCACAGAATGAGGGCCGTTTGAGTTGAATGGAGACACTCAGTCGCTCCGCTTCCTCGTTTAATTACCTCCAGAATTTAACGTGTAAAATTTTAATCTGTCTTCCCGCCGTAAAACAACACGTGATGTCATCCAGAGGCAGGCGTAAGCTTGCAATCAGTTGTGACCAGCCTGCGACCTATAGCACACATGCCTAAACCTACCAATGGTATTACAACCAAAAATTTTGGGACATTCACACTTTAGAGACTTGTGCAAAATGATGTGCTTACAATCAGTAAAATAAAAAAAACTAAGCTTCATCTCAGCATTAATTTTGTTTCTTATAGTTATATGGCTTCAAATATTATTTACTAATATAATTTATAGTAGCAAAGGTTACCAAATATATTATAGATTTATAATATAAGAAACAATATTAATTTTATAGTTCACAAGTGGACTTCCAATGGTGTCATTTTGCCAATTATTATTAGATAAATATTTGTGAGCTGGCACTGTCTTTATTTTTATTTGCAAGATACTTAGTTATTATTTCTAAATAATATTGTGTATTTTAGAAATGAATTTCTGAAAAGTAGGGTACATACTGCACAGTCAAAAGCTTTCAATTGTGTTAGTATTAAATATTAATGTAACAAAACAACGACCAAAAATAATAATTAGATTTACTGCCAAAATTAATACCTACTTGTTATAAATAATGATTGTCAAAAGTTTTGGATTAAATTAAGAGCAAGTTTGTATCATATTTAGAATTTTCTGTCACTTGCCTATATTTTGCTTTAACAAATCGAAAAAATCAACACACTATTGTGCTATTTTTGGGTTTGTAGGAAAATATAACATGAAATCATATCTATAATTATTTATCAGTTAATATTTAAATAAATATATATTGATTTGTCAAATGTGATCCCTCTTTTCTGCCAGCTCGTAGGGCGTCAACAACTCGCCAGTTTCAGTGACGTGTTGCATACATATCTAGGCCTATACAGATACTTTACCCCAATAATAAAAAAAGAATAAGCATCATACACACTTATGAAAGTAACACACAATATTGTAAAAAAAATATTATAAAAAAGTCAAGGATTTTTAGGAGCATATTATTGTTTATCCAGAATTAGCAAAAATGTCCTTTTTGTCAGATAAGCATTAATTTCAGTCTTCAGTCCTTATTTGGATGTCTTATCTTATAATTTTGAAAAACTCTTTTCCCAAAATGACAATTAAATGATCATTATCTATGCATCTGTTTTTAACAATTACAATGCATCAAGTATTGTTATCTATGCATATTCTGCAATTCATGTTGCAATGCACAGTGTACACATTTATAACATTATGATTGATAGTGATAGGAGTCAAAGAGCTATACCCAATATGTTGGCACTCCAATTTGTTAACTATAATGTTTGATGTCAATTTGAAGTGGGAAGATTAAAAAGGAGATAAACAACAGAATAAAAAAGGCCAGTAACTTCCTCCAGTGTGTTAAAGACCAGGTGTGGGATAAGGATTCACCCAATTCATTGCAAGGTTTCTCTATACAAGACCTATTTCATATTGAGACCCAATTGCCATAAACCTGGACTATTGGAGTTAGAGAAAAAGGTCAGATATAGGAGGCAGAGATAAGATTCCTGAGGGGTACAGTGGGGAAAATTAGAAACACGAACATTAGAGAAATGTTGGGTGATAGGGTAGGAAGGACATATGAAACGAATGATAAAAGAGAGAATGCATGAAAGAATGAAAATGAAGATGGGGAGGCCAAGTAGGTGACTAAGAGGCACGGAGGATGTGGTATAGATATGATTGTGGGAGCATAGAAATAAGTGGAAACATTAAATTTTTTTTCACAACAAATTTCTATCCATCCATTTGTTTTCAGAACAAATTTTGTTCTCAACACCCAAGCTGACCCTGACAGAAGCAGGACGGCAATGTTTGCCACCTGCGGTGGGTCCCACTAACAATGCCACGACAATAGCTAACAAGTCAAACGTGCAAGCGATTATAATGTTTCATGTTCAATGATGTTAAAGTTATATTTCAAATTACAATATAGTCAAGAATGCTGTTCTTGGCTGAATTGATTGTGTGGTGTAAAATCCTGAAATCTAAAATTCACCATTTGGGGTTGGATTTTGTAAATTCTGGATTAATCATAAATCATAATTCTAATACAAATATGTTATGAATAATGGATGTCTGTCCCCAGCACAGTTGTAGTTGAAAATATAGACACATTTGATGATGGTAGTGACCACTGCAAGTCACAGCATCTAACATTTCAAGAACTGTATGCACTTATCTTATAAGGGGTGCTGGTAAATATTTCCAATCATTTTCAATATTTTTTTTCCACGTTAAACCAGTTATTTCATTTTAGTTTGAGTAGTAGCTTGCAAAATCTTGTTTGTAACAGTTATATTGACTTCTGATGAATATGAAGTGGGCCCTACATGGTTTTGCTCTTACCTTGATTTGCTGTCAAATGCTCGACGTTTCTAGTAGGCCTACCATATTGACCATCCTGATTGAGGTGGTCAGCTAACTTCTTCAGTCATGAGTTGGAAGATGGGTTTTAAATTAATAAAATAAACCAGACTAATCTGAATTTTCGAATTTATTAAAAACCTTAATGGTTACACATGATTAATGTATATAATTTGTCTAACTAAATGTCAAATGTCTTAAAAACAAAATCTTATAAGAAGAAATGATAACAGTAATAAAATAAAACATAAGAAATAATAACGACGGCTGCGATATGATCTCTGCCGAAGATTGTACATGTTTACAAAGTACTTCTTCCAGCTGAGATCAAGGTCGTTTTGGTAGTATAACAATCGGAAAGATCTTGAGCTCATTGGTAATTCCGTTCAGATTGAATCTGTTGGACTCTTAAAATCTAGTGCATACTTATGGAATTGGAAAGTTATCCATTGATTCATAATCAAAATCAAACTTTGGGCATCTGCAACTCTTTAGTGTACACTATAGCTTTCTCCTTCTAAGAAATTAGTATAAACATACTTTGTCCATGAATAAATACTATTTCAATGAAGTATGTACCGTAGATAGAAAGAGGGAGCCACAATGTATAGTTATTAGCAAAAGACTTTACAAATTATAGTAAATAATTTAATGAGTATTCTATTGAATATTATATTAACATTCAGAATTCTCGTTCCACTTACATCTCACGGATAAGTCTTGCATGCACTTAGTTTGTTGAACTTGTGAACCCGCTCTTTCACGGACTGTTTTGTTGCTCTGGCTAATGTTAATTGAGTTTTCAAATGCCAACTATTCTTCAACTAGGGATATATATTGTTAGACGTGGGTTAGTTGTCTTACCGATTCTTCCTCCATATCATACACACAGTTGGGTCCCTCTGTGCCATAGCATATATCGGTCTGTTGGAGTAGTGGGGCATTCACTTTTGTCGAACAAGACTTCCGCGACGTTTTCATCTTGTATGTCCGTTCTCTTGTGCGCTGTCCTTGTCCGCACAATGCAGAGCAACCAGACCATTGACTCCACTCTGTCACTGCGCAACGAGGTTGCAAATAATCGTCCGATCCATCAGACATTCTGTAAGTAGAAATACATAATCATCTAATTTGTCTTTGATCCAAATTATCGTGGTCAGTTTTACAACAGTAACACAAGTGTTAGTATAGAATCCAACAGCTTACCATTGAGGTATGATTGATAATTGATTACTTACTTAACTGTAGTTCATTATTGTGTCTGCATTTATGTAGCTACATATTAGATTTATTAAGTTGTCCTCCTTTGTAAATCAGTTTTTTTGGCTGAATGTGAATAGGATAGACGTTAAATAAATAAATAAAATAAAAAGCTGTCAAATTTTTTAGGTAAAAGTAACACAAGCAACGAAGCACAATAAATTCAGAGTTGTTCTGAATCGGCCTTGTTGATTCTGGCGTTGATCCGTGGGTGTTCGCACTGTCCATACCACTGATTGCTATATTTCCTATTAAAAATATCGATCTTTGGTTGGTTATCGCTCACTCGTCGATTGCGTCGGGGCCTGCAGGGTTGGCTTGGTCGCTTTGATTTACTGTCCCCCACTGAAAATCAGTTAAATAACTGAGTGGGTAGACTCTAAATACAATTTATTTATTTATTTATTTATTTATTTATTTATTTATTTATTTATTTATTTATGTGGAGGTGCACATTTAGAAAATTAATTATGTTGGTTACAAAGGGATCTGGTGCGCAGATACTATTCGTCTAAAGTAAACTTAAACGACTTTAAGGGTAGGCTATATTTCTCGAATTTATTAGTCAGGAAAGAATAAAACAAAATAATTACAAGCTTGATTAAAATATTACATATCCGAATAATGCCCCTTCATCTTCTCTGACACACGCCTCGATCGCTTATTACCAAAGTCATTTTATAAATATAATTTCACGGCACGATAATAGTTATAAGTAGCCTAACACTTTTCGCTCACTACCTACTTGAAAACTGCATCAACCCTCACCCAAACAACTTCCACTGGCTACTGACCGCGCGGACTGAGGGGGTTAAATGAAAACTGGAAGGAAAAACCCATGGCGTTTGAATGGGAGAAACAGGTTTCGACCCATTCACATGTGCGACTTCCTGAGCTATATTAGACGTTGTAAATACAAAACCCAAGGGCTGGTTCTGCCGGGCGACTCGAAGAAAACCATACAAAACTGTACCCGCATTCGTAGATTGCACCCTCAAAGTCAGCACTTACTGTAGAATGACTCCTGCCGAATATGCCATGCTCTGGGCCGGCGAAAATATCCATACAAACAATCCAACTACTTATTGGGAATATTACGATTGTATTTGAACATTAAATTTGGGATTTAGTTCACGCAGATATTTGGGGGTGCGCGTGCACCTGTGCACCTATACACGAGCCGCCCCTGGACCTATGTAATATACCATACATAAAAGTACATATAAGATTAACCTGGAGGATAAGCAAGATGAGATTACACTGAACACAGACGAGCGGACTGAGCGTCATTAGTTAGCGGTCGCTTGGGTGCGGGTGGTTACACCAGTGCGCAATTCATATAGATGTGATAAAACGTGTCTTGTATTTTTGGGGGAAAATCCAGGCAATAACGTTTGATCCAGGCCAGCCCGAATTACCAAGAAACCCAAATTAATGGGGCTTTACTAAACATTGAATTGTCGAATATGGGTTCTAGGGATGAGATGTTTTAATATGGGAATTACATTTAAACGTTGTTGATATAGCTGCCATCAAATTGAATTCATATTATATTAACTATAAGAACACATGTACACCCGGCGTCAGAAGAAAATCAAGGGGTTTCGTTGTATCTACATTCTATAATACCCAGCCCTTGATTTACTTCTGACGCCGGATGAACATGCGGCAATGAAATCAATAATAATGTTCAAATGTGAATTTTGAAATAGTTTTAAATGTTTAGATTATAGGCTTAACAAAATTAGCTCAGCCTAAATAAACTGTAAGAAACTTACCCACAGGGTCTGGGAGCCTCACATTGGGTCCTTGATGTTAACTGACGAGCACACATCTTAATCTCAGCCTTCATTGGGTTGACATAGAATCGCTGACGGTGTTTTATGCCTTTTCCGCAAGTAGCAGAACAGGGAGACCATTCAGTCCACTCGTTCAACTCACATTCTGAAATTAAATACATTGTTACATGTGGATTTATGAAAGGGTCTTAAATATACTTGATTAGTAAGAGAGTAACACATGAGTAAAATCCGTTTGGACCGACAAAAGAATCGAAGACAGTTTGAATGTTGTTCTATATGAATATACAGAAGCTATGGGGAAGAATATTTTGAAACCCTCTTAGGACTCGCAGGGCGGTATGAGCTAGCCAAGAATATTTGCCATGTTTCAAGCTATATGTACATTTTATTTTAATGAAATACAATTTTAGGACTTTTACATGTTCTTTAATAACATAAAATGAATAAGATTTATATGCAATATTTTGGGTATTTTCAATACCGTTCTTATGTTAACAATTAAAACATTAATTGCGTCGGAGAGGAATGGAGAGGAAAGGAAAGGAGACAGAATTTATGTTTTAAATGTTGCCATTAGAAGAGTATTTCCTTTTCTCTCTTGAGTGAACAAGACCTCGTGTCGAAACGTCTCGTGTTTTTCTGTGTTTTGTGTATATTTATGTTACTATTATTATTCAAGAAACTCAGCAGCCACCATCATTGTTTGAAGGTAAGCTGTTGGATCCTATCTCACACCAATATACAAAATATTGCATATTTATTAAATGTTATAAAAAAACATGAAAAAGCTCTAAAATTGTATTTCTTTATATAACCTTACCGTTCTTATAATCTCAGCATTTCCATTCACTTTTGTAAGACATAAATTTGTTTTGGAATTTAAATTGTATTTCTTCAAAGAGCCAATATATTGACTTTTTGATACCGTACCTTAAAAGAGTTAAAAGCATTGCTTCATTGGGAGCCCAACAGAATATGGTAGGATCCTCCCATCTCCAAACCAACAACGTTGTTAGAAATAGGGTTAGAAATTGAAAGGGGGTCTACTAGCCTGGAAAATCTGGAAAAGTCAGGGAAATTGAAAAACATTATTCTGAAATTTTCCTATTTCCCTTGAAATCCTCTAGATCAAACCTATATACGTAATCAAATTTTTCTAGGGCAAGCCCCCAAGCCACATTACAATGTGCCATCGCTGCCAATCATGACGTTCTAGGGTGAAATCAGTTCTCGTATTTTGCCAGTCAGCCAAGTTTGCAGTCTGGAAAAATATGGTTTTCAATTTGGAAAACCTGTAAAATTCAGTCAGTTTGGTAACCTAATATAAGTAGATACCCTGACTGATGTACCCTGGGTTGTGAAGTAGGGCTGAATAGCATTAGTCTCACCCACGCAGGTCTCTAGTTATGTAGTGTTACAGTCAGCCCCATACCTGGTTGCTGTGATGAGTCGTCCCATGTTGAGTTGTCCTCTGGAATAGCATCGTCAGCGCAACTCTTCTCGTAAAGCCTCTGCCTTGTTAGGTATAGTCGAGCCAGCGGTTTCATGTCGGCACCAGTTGGATCGTAGAACGGAGAGTTTGAATCGTTTGGATAACTTGATGTGATACGCCTGATGAACTTTCTAGGGTTGGTAGGCATATCTGGGGACTAGAAACATTGCCACGTTTTGATTTATGAATTATGATTGAAGTCAAAAATATATAAGAACCCTAATGTTAAATAAATTTAAATTTGCAATTCATGTTTAGCTTATGATAAGGAAAAAAATATTATTGATCTACCTATGTATGTAATTATAAATTAATCAACTAATTGCCCTCCATTGTAAACCAGTTGTTACAACTTAATAAACTAAATATAACATAATTTTTTAAATTTTTTTATTTAATATTTTTGAACTTATTTATAAGGAAATCGTGTAACATGAAAAATTGTTAGGGGGCTCTATTCACCCTTAAAAAATTATTGTCAACTATTTGAGAGCTAAGCATAGCAAGTACTTACTGTGTAGGATATGCCACTGTCAGTTCCAGCATCATATGGATACAAGTTGAGAACCTTATGTTCCACCCAGCTACAATTACGTAGGCACAATTCCAATCCAGACACACCGACAATCCAATCGGGAGACGGATCTAAACAAAGAACGTTTATCTTTCAACATTTCTATATTCAACTCTAACATACATTTTAAGACTAGATAAATATCTTAAATAAGAAATAAAAGGCCGAATAATGCCTTACCTATCATACTAACTAACGACATCAAGTGATGCCTCCGATCCACGCGGAAAACTGCAAATGTTTTTCCTGTCACATTCGGATAGCTGATGCCTCGTGCCTTAATTATTGTGCGTATGCTTTGACTCTGCAATGCAAAAACACTTAAATAACAAGTAGCATTATTATCATATTATTCTAAAGCAATTAAAGCAACTATTTACCAATACGTATTTAACTTATTTAACTAATAAACAACAATCAAAACCTTCAAGAAATTTTGATGTCTGCTTCAATTATTGGATGAGCAAAGCGAAGATTCCATTTCACTACACTGGAGAAAAAAATCCGGAATGTTTTTTTTTTTCTTTCTTTTTTTTTTGTATTTTTGTGTGTCTGTGAACACGATTCCGGCTAAACCAATACTCCAATTGCGATGAAATTTTATGGAGGTCTATGAAATCTCTGAACAAAGAACTGCACGGGGGGAAAAATCGATCGAAAAATTATTTCTCATGAAAATCGCAATTTTACGATTTTTTTTATTTTTTTTAAATTCTTCGACTTATAACATCTACATGCTTTATCTGATTGTAAAGATTTTTTCACCGAACCTTAATTTAATGAATTAATATATTCGTGTGAAATTTGAGCGCAATCGAAAAATTATTTCTCATGATAATCGCAATTTTACGATTTTTTTCAATTTTTAAACATTTCTTCGACAAATAAAACCTACATGCTTTATCCGATTGTAATGATTTTTTCACAGAACTTTAATTTTATGAATTAATATATTCGTGTGAAATTTGAGAATAATCGAAAAATTATCTATTAAAAAAATCACAATTTTACGCTTTTTTTGTTTAAAAAAAAATTACGCTCATCCATCAACGCGGCGGGACTTGAGCGTTTTCCTAGTTATAGTTTGCCTCTGATACATGTATGTATTGAGGCGATGTATGTATAGTTTGCCTCTGATACATGTATGTATTCTGTAACGATCCTAGTAGGCCTATTTCCTATCTTGATTTGTAACAGTGTAGCTCTAGTTTTACTCTCACAGGTTACTGCACAACAAGCTGTTATCTGTGGTTACTATACTGTACTTAAATAACCAATGATAAAATTGTATTTGCTAGTTTTTAGCGAGGAGTGTCGCAGAATCTTGAAATATCAGCTTGCATCATAGCAGTCTCTCAATATTGTTTGGGCATTGTCTTCTTAAAAGTGTATGCTTTTGCTAAGCATCTGCCCTTCACCATGTACACCCTTCACCACACCGCCATAGAAGGTTTAGGATTTTTGTAGCGTTTGTTATTTTCATTTCATTTTAAAATTGATGTAAAATGCAATATCGGTTTGAGCAAACGTGTATTTTTGTGTGTTTACACCATGTCAGTATAAGGTTTGCGCAGATAAGATAACATCTGAAATACAAACACAACTGACATTTTGAGAGTTGAAAATTGGCATTTAATGGGCAAAAATGCTTTTTGATTTTGAGAATTTTTGCAGCACACCACGGTCCTCTGCAACCCACTGTTGTGCTAAATACTGGTTGAAAATCTCTGATTTAACTACTTGAAACATTACTTTATCAAATAAAAAATATTTGATATGATAGGTAAATAAAACCAGCTGTACAGTATTTATAAAATTAAATACATATTTTGAACAGTACATTTCATGCAAATCAAAATATTGCTAATATCCAAGCTGAGTCTCGTTATTCATTTACCGGTCCCTTGTCCAACAAGTTACTTACATCTGCCTTTAGTTCACTCTCTAGCATTCGTGTGGAGCCTCCCTCGGCTACTTGACGGAGGCCTTCCGTAGCAATGGTGTCGTAGTCCCAGAACTTATATTCAGCGGTGTGTGATGCTCCGATTACGTCACTGAATCGAGTCAGCCACCCATTATTGGGGTAGTCTTTTGGGTGTGTGTGTCGCGACCATAAACCCTCGAACGTCACCTGAAAAACAAGAAACATGGCGTTGTAGAATAGTCACATTAACTCAAGTTCATAGGTACAGCAACATAAATAAATAGATTAATATATTGAATACAATAATATCTATGAGGAAAAAAAATGTCCGCATAAGACGAGCAAGCATCTTTAATTTAATATTAAAAGTTTAAAACATATTATACAATAAATATTGCTTGAAACAACATTGTTGTAAAAATTACTTTCTTAATTCTAGGGATTTTATGTGAAAATTAAAATATACTCGTAAGTTAACAAATTACATTATGTAAAGGAATGACGGTAAATCTTAAACCTGGATTTGAAATGCATGCAGTCATGTTAAATGTTCCAGTTTTAAATGTTAGCCAGTCATCGGTTTTACATTATTTTTGTGCCTTATTATTATTGTATACACCAGTGACTTCGTTTTTGTGCAAAGCTAAAGTAGTTGCAAGCATGTGAAACCAATTGGATGTGAATTCAGATCCTGCACTTAAGGCATGTTGTTTTTTAAATTTTATTTAATCTTTATATATCCCCTCTCTTTGTCTTGAATAGCATGGTCGAATTGGAGAATAAGCAACAAATTCCCATTTTGACTTGTTTTTATAAAGTTTTGGTTGTGAAGAAAGAATATGTGACATCACTTTATAAATTAAATTGAGCATTCTTCATTTCTCTTGTGTCGTCTTAAAGCATTCTCGCACACATCTTTGAAAGTTTTAATGTGCCAAATCTTTCTTCCTTGTGGCTCGTATAAGTTGCTTTGTGCTTGTTCTTCACGCAACTAATTGCAATTCATTAGTTCTACCATCAGTGCTGGGGCTATATTTGTACCCCTCAATTTGCCACACCTTTGTCTTTTAAACGTGCATTCATTATGTGAGTAGCCATAGTATGCTTATCTATGCGACAATCCACAACTGAAGGTTTGACCCCCCACCCACATTTGTTAATGCAATCATCCCCCAGAAAGTGACAAAACAAATTTTGAATGCTTAAGGGTGTTTCTCAAATAAATAAAATACAATTAATTAACATTACACAGTGGGGCTACTTAGGTTTATATGTGTAGATGAACAATATCAACAGTAAAGTATTTTAAATTAATTGCAAATTGGTAATTGCTTTGTTTTGATAAAATCGGACATGTCTCAATAACCAATTACAAATAATGTTTCTGTAATATGTTAATAAAATTACACCACATGAAATATTTAAATTAATTTTAAAATATGCACAATAAAATAAATGGTAAACACAAAATATAAAACTCACACTATCAAAAAAAATTCGAAAGTCCCAAAAATGAAAGGGTTTGCCAATACTTGTTTTGTGTTTTAAGATAATTTTTTATTTATTTATGACGTGGTATGTAGCCTATGTTTTTTTAAATACAACCAAACATTGTTTTTGAGTACCCTACAAGTTAAAGCGCACTTTATACAACTGTTTGACTTTAAGTAATGTATTTATTGAGCAGACCTAAGATTATTAGAAAAAATAAAGTAGGAAATGAACTAGTTAAAACGTGCTCATGCAGTATGTGATATTTGAAGTAAGATTCTCACCTCGTATTTGGCTTCGTCACATGCGCAACATGGTTCGTTTATCTTCGGCTGTTCATCCAGACTCTCTTGCACATCTTCACACAGAATCTTTGTCAGTGGACCATCATCCATGAACCACTGGTCACGGTACTCAACCACTGTTGCTCTGAAGTGAAAGAACAGTCCTCATTTCATTTCTCAAACTCACACCATTGATGCACTTACTCAAATATAACATTGTAGGTTGTTCAATAAGTACTGCATGAGGGTAGCACCATGGGTAGCACCAACCCAAAGGCGGAGTGTTGTGTGTGTGACAATTATACACCAAAATGGAGTACTGAATAATATTTAGACACAATATATGTACTGTAGGTAACATTATGAGTGTGGTAGAAATTAGTGATCTACATACAACTGTAGGAGGTGGAGATATCTGAAGAGAGATGTACAAAATCTCCCGGCACATTTCTAAATTCGGTTTCAGATCAAAATTTGGAAATAAAAATAGAATTTGTGATTTGGGTCTATCTCGGCTATTTTTTGGGTATCCTATAAAAAATTTATTGCTGATAGTCTATTCTTCCTTTCTTGTCCAATTACGTACATTCAAAGTTTCGTAGTGAGATTTATGTACAGGTCGCAAGAAAAGATAAGCCTTCTAAAAGTACGTTATTAATTTTATTTTCCCCCTATCACTTCAACTTTTCAGACCAGCAATTTCTAAATAGGTATCTAACATATCATTTTAAAATTAGTTCGACAACTTTTGGTTTTGGATGAAACCTACAATATTTTTTTTATATAATTTTTTTTTTAAATCGACAAAAGAATTATTTTGGATTTTTTTTTTTTTTTGTAATGGATCATACATAAGTATCTCCAACACTTGAAATGCAATAATGCAATACCGGTAGCTTTGAATTTCAAGTTTCTTTTCATTTGACTCTTTTATTTCGCCAATAAATTTCCTGCCAGACAACATTTTTTTAAATATATTTTGCTTTCAGTCTGAAAAAAAGTTTTTATTTCGAGTGTAGGTCAAAGGTAGGTCACAGCCAACAATCTTGACACAAATTAGATTAGATAATAACAAAACCAGGATATCCCCACCTGAAGGCGACACACCCGCTGCCAGCTGGCGGGGCCGTCCACATGACTGTCACCTCTGACTTGGGCAGGGAGCTGGTTTGCATGACGCTGTTCGGGCACCTCTCAGAGAACCTGATGAGCGTGTCCCCGTACAAGGAGAACCGCCCTACTTGCGGGCGGTAGTGGTCGGGGAGGGAGGGATCACTGTCCCGCATCATCGGGTAGGGAGTGGAATCCAGCACAGGGCCGCTCGGCTCGACGACTATCATGAAGCCGGTGAACTTCTGGGCTACGTGGAGGGTCCGCGTACCTTCCAGGCTCACTGAAACACAAAACACACATAATTATAATATACACAAATTTTGCATTTTCGTAGCAAATTCACCAAACTTTCTGCAAGTCCGTTATATTATATATATACCATTATATTTGTTTCACATTCCCACTAAATCCCCTTTTTGAGTGAGGCTCCTCCCCCCCCCCCCCCCCACCCCCTTCACCAACAGGGTCACCAAAAACATTCAGCATCATCCTGATTGAAGGGGCAATACCGCAAAACTCAAAAAATATATTTCATTCAGGCTAACTAGTAATGAATTTATCAATTAACAGAAAAGTTATTGGGGCCACCATGACCTCCCAAAAAATGGTCAAACATGACATTTTCGAGCTAGGTCCCATCGGCAAAAATCTCCCATAAGAAATAACATGGGGACGATCTTTATGCCCCGTGACCTAGGAGGATTTTGATCCAAAAAAATATTGACCATTATTGACGTACTCGACAGCCTTTTCTGTAAAATCTCTATATTTTGTTTTGTAGTTTGGGCAAGTGGTTCGGTCAAAATATGCTGATTACCAAGAAGAAGTGTGATTTTGGAATGCATATTTTTGCGTGTTTGAGGGTATCTTTGGGCACAGTTACAAGACACGATGTTATAAATGGGCATTTTAGATTGGTACTATGCTCTAGTATCTATATCTGGGCCAAAAAAGAAGCAGGTTAAAGCTGATTTAAGAAATTTCCCAAAACACCAATTTCCCCAAATTTCTGGATTATAAACATTGAAAAATTCGTGTGAAATCACAGTTACAAGATATAATTGTTTAAACTGTCATTTTAGTGTAGTATTGTGCTATAGATCATGTGGTAAAAAATATTTTTTGAGTTAAAAGCCGTATAACGTATGCCAATCGGAGGTCATGTTCGGTTTTTATCTTAAGACGTGAAACACTCGCGGACAAACGGACGGAAAGAAAAGTGTTCCGTTATGGGGAGATCAATGTTTGTAGCAAAAAAAACTTTTTCGTATGGAAGCCCGCTGTAGGGTACACATCAGAGTTAATCGATGTGACCCTCTTCTGAACTAAGTATGTTGGAGTTAGGACAATTATGAAGGGATGTCCGAGGGCTGTTTAAGAAAACTTAATCCCTTGCATTCGCATTAACGACTGAGGAAACCTCGAAAAAACTTCAGTTAGGATTGCCGCTACCGACGGGATTCGAAACCGGGACCTTCCGATTCAGAGTCTCGCGATTTACGCTTGAGCCAACACTATCAACACAATACGGGCATGTCAAGTCGCCTGTGGCCGAGTCCAGCCAGTACTGGCCTGATATAGTGCGGGTTATCTGCTCGACAGTGACACACCCCTCATCGCTCATCGTATTAATCAGAGCATCGCAAAAAGTGAGACGTGTAGTGAAGTGGAGTGAAGTGTACCTCTCAATCAATCTCAATTCAATAACCTTTCAAGTTCTCCCCTTGGTCTCCTCCCCCCCCTCCCCCCCCCCCGTCTTCCCCTCTGCTCACAATCGCTTCTAATCATCTCATCTCCATCTAATCAACTTCCCACCCGTCTGTCTTATTCGATTGGCCCAATCTTACTCTAATGCAAATTCCTACGTATTTTCGCTTTCGGAGTCTTTATTGCGTTTACTAGTGAAATTTCACGAGTATATTCTCAAAATATCAAGGAAGCTGATTTTAAATTTGTGGACACTCATTGTAAAATATTGCATTCCGTCGGAAAATTGCATGTAAGCTTCACTTCTACGTCCATTTCTAAGATTGTTGTAAAAAATAGCTTATGGTGTTTAAAGCAAAACGTTCCAATAACGAATATCACTTGAATGAGCTTATTGCATTTTCTCTAAACCTGCTGTTTGCGACGTTTTTCATATCGGCCAACCAAGCCTTAGATTTATCAAGTTCTCTTGCCCCCATAACAATTCCTACTGACAAAGTGGCCAAAGTCATCGGCAACATATTTTTTTTCTTTTGTATTAGAAAATACTGTATCAATTTATTATGATCTACATCAATTTTGTAGAAGGCTCCTTTCAAAAACATGCCGACTATCTTAAGGGCATTATCCTTCCATAATCCACATGTCAGTAACGATAATGATGACCAAGGTCGGAGATAGTTTCTCTATCAACTGTCGTGTAAAATTTATTATAAATGATCGTTTAAAATGGTCTGTACACAAGTGGGCAGGGCTATACCATTAGTTATCTCCCTATATAAGTTATAGGCAAATTCTTGGAAGCTCGCCAGACTCCTGCCAATATCAGTGTTGATGTTTAAACGAGCGGCGATAGGCTTTAAACACAGTTTATTTACTATAAAGCGTAGTCACAAGCCATGCCACTGTTTATCACATTGAATGACGTTTGCGTCATGTCTTTCGCAATAAAATGTAGCACGCTGCCAGCAACTGTTCTTTACTGTTTGTCTGGATGATGTTTTTGCGAGGGTCTGTACTACACGTCATTTGTCATCCAAACTCTAAAGCAATGAAGTTCCTCCCCCGATATGTCGCGTTTTATTTGGCGCAGCGTCAAAATATTGTCTTTCACACCCTAATCTAATTAAATACTGATATAGCCTACCCAAGCGGGTGCATGCCCCCCGCCGGAACCCCAATGAAGTACCTCCTTATTAAAGTCGGGCCCTACTTTTAGCACCATCAATCTCGCTCCTTCCACCTCCTTGGGGTAAATACGACCCGAGCAGTTTACTCATCCGAGATTTATGGTTTCAATATAAAACCCCTTGTTTATATTTTATTAGGGGGTGTCCTTGGTAAACTGCTTAGACCAGACTGTGTATACCGGAATTCTCATAAGTTCCTAATAATCTTAAGTAAATATGTGTTTCGTAGGGTATACCTACCCAAGGACAATATGACCTTGTAGGGTGTCAAAATTAGCTAAATAGGGTGGGAATTGTTATTATTACTTATTGAAATTTACCTACATATAGGGCAGGAAGGCCAATGCAGGGCACGTATGACATAAACCAGCACATAGCACACAAATTCAGTAGTAGAATACACAGTACATATAGTATACATACAGTACATAATATCAGAAGAAACACACACGTAAAGGGGTAGGAAACACTGCGACATAATACAAAGTGCAGTATAATATGTGCAATTTAGTCTATAACCAGTCAGTATTCATTAGGAAGGATTAGGCATGTTTGAAGGATATTTTATAGGACGATCCCAGCGTTCAAATTTTGATTGAGGAAAACCTTTGGAATTGTTTTTGTCAGGATTGCCGACAGCGGGTAAAAGTAGTTACAAATAACAATTCGGTTACAAATTCCACGGCCCCACCTGTGTGCTGACAACTGTATGAGGGTGATACCGCTGGTTGTTAGTGGGGGGGGAAGAATTTCAACTTTGATTTTCATCATGGCAACGAATTGGTATTTCGTGTTATATAAGTCATAATGATTATAACTATAAGATACCTAAGTATAAGTGTTGTGACTTATCTAGATAAAATCCGTTATCTTATATCTTATCTAGATAAGTTTTTTGATTGTATTTTTTCTATTATCTAGATAAAATTAAGTTTATCTTATCTAAGCTTTTTAAGCTTCTCGATAAAAATTTTTTGATAAAATAATAAACAATAATGTAGACAAATATAAATCACTTTTGACATGAAAAATACTCCTTACTACTCCTAGCTGTACTGTGCGTATACCCGGGAAATGTCAACTTGTCAAGTCTGACAAAATTAATATTACGATTGACAAAAAAATATTGTTAGAATTTATTTAGATAATTGTTTTCATCTCTTATCTTTTATCTAGATAATTTTCTACACTTTATCTTTATCTTATCTAGATAACTGTTTGGAGAATTATCTTTATCTTTATCTAGATAATAAATAAATTAACTAGTCACAACACTGAAACAGCAGTTTTAAAATCATATTCGCTGCACGGCCGACTGACATTACAGATCTCCAATCTGTCACACACAGATGTCATAGTAACAGAAATAACGTATTTTCTAATTTTAGTTTATTGTGGATTTTGTTAATAAATCTAATAACAAACGTTAGATAATTTTCGCTACAAAAGAGTCGCGTAATGACGTTAGACTTCAAAGCTAAGTTTCCTACCTATCAAAAACTTCCTGGTCGCTGGTAATGGTTCGAACTAACAGCCAAATATCCACGTCAACAACGCGTTATAAAAATAAATTCTTCAAATTTGCGATTTCTGTTACGATGCCAAAAGATTTGAAATTACATTTTATATTCGTCTTAAATCCAAGGCAATAAAAAACAAAACGCGTCGAGCGCAGTTTCATCTGGCTGGCAAGATTGTTATTATGTTTGTTAATCTGTGGTAGACTTACTTCATACACGTAGCTTAGTCTGAATCACGAGAAGTTACAATCTCATGAGATACATCGACTGATTCATTCACTACTATTCTCAGTTTGTAGCAGGAATATCAGATGGAGATACACGCCATACATGCTATAGGTAGCAAAGATACCCTGGCTATAAGCATCACAATCTGTCCGTCTGTCTGTGCGCGTGTCACGTCTCACGATAAAAAACCGAACATTACGTCAAATTGACACGCGTGTTTTGTTGACATTGACCCTCAACAACAATGAGACAGAATGTTTTGGGGGTGGGTAACCCCCTACGAAGTTGAAAAAGCACGTGCGGCCGCGGCAACTCCAACAGTACTGAATGCAAGAACAAGCATGGAACTTTGTTTTCACAGACCACCACAAAGATCAAACACATAAGGATTAATTTTGATGTATCTGTGTGACAATAACTCGACGTTGCATATCATGTGAAAATGCGTGAATATGCAATTTCCACGAGAAATAGTTACGTATCGCAATCACAATCATGGCATGTTAAAGTATTAGAAATTTCAATGGTTCCCTGAATTTTTTGTAGAAATCAAAGTTGTTAAAAAAATATGTTCTGAAAGAAGAATAAGAAAGAAACTGAGAAAAAACCGTAAATGCTTGCCAGTCCCAGTAAGAAGCGAAGGTTTCACGTCGTTCAGTCTTACTACGCAGCTTCGCAAACGCTTTACAGTCGAGTTGGTGGAAGAACGTTTTTGGTTCATTGAGTCCTATTTACTTGTTTTTTAATTTCGTTTCGTTTTTCCAAGTTCCAGCAAGTTTTATTGTTTAACGGACATGGTTTTATTTCCTTTATAACGAAATCGTAAAACTGTTAAAACCCATACGTAAAATGCAATTTTCATTAGAAGAATTTATTAAATTTTCATACAAACTGCTTTAAGCCTTAAGGTTACAGATTTTGAAGGTTCCTTTAATGTTTCTTGCCGACAGGAGAAGTCTTGTATTGCAGGGTAAAATCGAAAACATAGTAACTTTTTTTTTAAAAGAAATATTTCTTTATTTGCTTTTAAAAACGTGGTAGGTCCAAGTTACGAGATTTCGAAGGGAGGAAAATGATATCAAGACTGGAGTAGACGTTTGGCCAGTAGAGCGAAAAAACAAACAAACAAAACACAAAAACAAACATCCTATAGTTCTGTCTCCACTCCACCCACCCAGTGTATAATCAAACTGGTTCTTCGCTTCACTCGCTACGCTCTCCAAACTAGAGTCTCTGTTTGAAGGGTAGAAACCAAAGCAAGGTCACTTATAGACGTCCCAAGACCACAGAGACCCACGCCAAAAACAACAACAAAATCATCATCATATGTGTTAGGTGTGATCTGTAGATTCGGGTGCCGTATATGGCCAAGTTATTGTCGCAGGCGTTGAGGAACAAGCTTCCGGCTCGATATGACCTCTCCGCCCCGCACCTTTCATTTTCCCTTTCATTCTTGGCGGGACTTCCAAGACCCCCAGTTTTATTGTGGTATGGGAAATTGTGGTATACATATTATTCAAAATCCAAATTTAAAAATCTAAAATACTTAAAAAAGAAAACAGTTTACACCAAATTTATTATTGGGTATGTTTGTTTGATGAATAAGTAAAAAAAGCAACACATTTTAACTTTTTTTTATGTTCCTGGATGAAAGGGTAACTTGGATTCGTCTGCTTTGGCCAGGGCTTGTGTTGTGTGGTGTTTGTAGATGTCTTCAAACCTCGTTGTTTGTGCTTACACCGAGGGGTATCGCGAGCCGACGCCATTAACAAACTTCTCTTTGTGATGGATCAGTGTCGTCTTGTTGACCCCGAGTGCGTGGAGGGTCCGTGGATGTATTGACAGAAACAAACAGTCGGGCTTCATAGGTAAACATCACGCTTAGGGTAATATATCCTGTTGTTGATCAAGTACCGGTATAGCAAGCTACTTACATTTAGTTTACCTATGGGGCGTCAACAGGGTGAGGGAATTTTAGGTTATTTTAACCCGAAGTAATAAATATCGTTTTTAAAAACATCTTTATACAATTTTATAAAATAAATTGCATTCATACATCGTCAAAACAGTGCCTCAAAACGGGCATGCAATGTCTGAAAATGTGATTTCTTATGTGTTTTGAGAATTCTGTCATGGTTACTCTTGTTTTTTAATATGCGGACAAAGTAATCCAATACAATAAAGTACATACATGCATCTTGTACAGGTCGCAAAAAACTCACAGTCCATCACTATTGTTAAATATTGTGTTTCATTCTTGTAAGCGAATAACAAAAATGAAAAAATAAAAATGTTTGGATGATTTTTATTAAACAGTAAATTGATCAATATGCACAATGCACATATCTGGTGTACACTATCGCTAACAGATAACTGTAGATTTGGAGGTTTATCACTCGGGTAGTTGTAGGTTGTTGAAAATTCCAATCGCGAATGCTGGAACTATTTTTTAATTATATTATTACAGAAATTCCCCAAAAAGTTCATAAACTATATCAATTTGGAATCAAGCCGTTATTTATTTAGGTTGTATAATAATTTATTTTTATAGATTTTAATATTATGTTTTCAGATATAATGTTGGTATCTAGTATTTAATTAATTGTATTCCAATGCCTCTGCCTTGTGGAACTTGTAAAATAAAATAAATAATAAAAGGCAAATATTTTGATATAATGAAACCCCACCGAGTTTCTCAAAGGGGGCGTTATCCCCCCTTCCAGTATCTAATGCGTGACAACTTCAGTATGATGACCCTATTTTCGGCCCTGAACCTCAGTAAAGTTAGTCACCATTGCGCACGTCTCTAACATTTCGAAATCTCAGGCACATACATAAAACAACTTCGCACAAGGTATAGTACATAAAAACATGTCATTACTCCTGGATTCTTGGACAGCGTGACTTTACTTACATGCTAGAACGTATTTCTTTTCGTAAGGATGTCCGCTGTAGGGTACACATCAGTTGAATCGGGTGTTACCGTGTAACTCTCTTCAGGTGACAAACTGTACAGTGACGGGAATGTCCGAGGACTCAAGCCCAGAATTAGCATTAGCAACTGAAGAAAATAGGTGAGTAAAACTTCTATAGTCAGAAATTTCAGTGGCGGTACCTTTATGTTCGAGCGTCTATTATTTACTAATTATTTTTATTAGTAGTATTGTTGTTAACGTCGTCGTCATACTTCTTTAACGGAGGAAAATCATTTTGTAGATATTTGATCATAAATTTAAAGTTAGAATCACAACATACACAGCTTATGGAACCAACTTTCTTCTGTAGCTGCGTATTTTTTAAAACCCTGTTTGCAAGGCTGTATAAAAATTCTATTTGAATTGCGAACTAAATTAATAACATTCTTGGAACTCTCTGCGAACGTATTTTAACACATTCTTGGAATAGGAGTGTTTTCTCGGGACGTATTCTGATGAATGATATTCAAGGAGTTTTGTTTTCATTACTCTCTAGGGCCGTGTGAAGAATTCAGTGCCTTGTGTAGTATTTATTGCAGATAGCTCCTCAGCCCTGGCCCATTGTCTGCTTCTGCTAGCATTCTTTTGCCCACATTACACGCTCAATACTTCCATCAGTCTTATGAGTTCATGAGAAGACGAATCACGAAGAAATTCTCTTCAGAAGACCGATCTGAAAACTGTTATCTCACTTGCCATGCAGAAACGTCACCAAACCTGCAGATATTTTACCACTTCATTTCATTTGGTACAGTACTTCGCAACAACAGTCTCAAATAATTTAGAACACAATTTTGTTTGAAAGTTTGATATAATATTTGATAATAATCGATGATTATTGATTGGACGAGCGAAGCGAAGACTAGTTTCACTTACCCCCCCCCCCCCCCCCCAAAAAAAGGGCCCATGTGTTTTTTGATTTTTTTTGTATTTTTGTCTGTTTGTTTGCGCTCTACCGGGCAAACGGCATATGCTAACGTGATGAAAATTTGAGGTGACCTTTGAAATCTCTGAACTTAGACTTGCCACGTTTTTGGGTACAATCTATCAAATATTTCTTATGATTATCGTACTTTCACGATTTTTTTCGATTTTTAATACGATATTTTCGTGATATTTTGGCCGATAATCAACCATAAAAGCTCATCCATCAACGCGACTGGAAAAAGCGTTAGCGAAGCGGCCTAGTATTATAGTATAATTTCTTTGTCTCTATTCTCTGTGCATTATTTACCTGAGGGCCCGATTGCTGCTGAGATGTGCTGTTAGTTACTTCTCTTATCTTGTTGAATCTACCACGTGGTCCAAAAGTTAGATAAAATACATTTTGTTCAGTTTATAATACCAAAATAAAATGTATTGTCGGAAACCTGTCCAGGGTGCAGTGCAATATATGCCCCTTCTAACTACATGTATTTTTCGAGTTAGGACAATTGTGAAGGGATGTACGAGGATTCAACATCTTGCATTCGCATTACGACTGAAGAAAAACTCGGAAAAAATGTTCAGTCAGGATTGCAGGCGGAGGAATTCGAACCAGACATCCCGAATCAGAGTCTAGAGTTTTATACGCTTGAGCTATACATCTGCCAGTTTATATTATCGAATTTTTAAATAATTATTATTGAGATCTTTATTGTCATGGTCGCTTTTGTACAATTGATTACCCCAATATTATTATTTTAACATTCTCCGACGGATAAAGCTTGATCGTGTTTTCTTGTCGGGAGATCGTCGGATCGATACCTTACCCTGGTAATCCTGACTGAAGGTTATTCTAAAGGGCTTCCCCAGTCTAAAGACAAATGCTGGGATTAAGTCTGATTTTATATAATTTTTAATTTCTTACCTTGCAGAAAGTTCGAAAATTCGCGACCCGGCACCTCCACCAAGAGTGAAAGCGAAACTAAGAAACGAATATTTTTTTAGTGGTAAGCTCTAACCCGACTCTCCCTCCATAACCATCAACATATGGCGAATTATTTTATATTTGTTTTCGACAATCTGTTTATTAAGTAGCTTCTCTCCCTCTTAATGAATAATATCAAAACAACCCAAATAATAATAATAAATTTCATATTAATATGCTCGGTTACCTGTGCTACTCTATTTACTTTACGAGGACGCCTTCTTTGTTACTGTAAGGAAACTGTATGAAAGCGATGGATGATGCGGAGAATGAAAGGCTAGCTAAATTGTGTAAATTGTTTATCATAATTACAAATGTTTATGTTTTCAATTAATTATGTGTTATTTTCATCAGGCCAATTACTTTGTGTTCTAATTATCTATAATTTTCATTAGGCCTTCATTATCATTGTTATTGTTATTATTAGTAGTAGTATAGTATATTATCAACACCATACAAAATGCAATGTAATGTACCTCCTTAAAGGTTGGATGGAAGATAAGGTTTCACTAGCCTTAATCCCGCCTTAAAATAAAGACCTGAATCAATCAATCAATCAATCTTTTGGGTTTCTTTTGCCCTTGTTTGTATAAATTAGTGTCTGTAAATCTGTAAAACTTATCAAATATGTACTTGAATGTAGTTTATTGTAGTTGCTGCATCTATGTAATTAGATTTATTTAGTTGTCCTCCTTTGTAAATTAGTTTTTATAACTGAATAGGATAGACGTTAAATAAATAAATAAATAAATAAATAAATATCGTTCGGGAAAAAAACTATATAAAATATTACAAAAATATACTCTTTAGGTTACTAAATACTAACTAGGTGTATGATAGAGTGAGTGAGGGGATTGACTACAAAAATAATAACCAAGGGAGACTCAGAGTGCCAGTATTCATTCACCTCGTGAATATAAGGAACGCCTTATAGGAAAAGCGTCAGTCAGGATTGCCTGTGGTGGGCATGGAGCTACTTCTATCGGTGAAGAACCATCTTAATATGTATCAAGCCAATTTATCATTGATCTGGCTTTAGCTTAAAAACACGTGTGATATATGCACGACGCATGGGATGTGAGACAGCGATTGAATCAACATGTGATGTTATGTTATACTGGCGTGATTGTTTGTAACAGTGCTGGGTACTGTTCGACGTGTCACAAAAACACAAGCAGTAACACTTCGTGCTGTGAGTGAAGTGTTATTATCCTTCAAGTGTATCGAAATTAATTGCATTGCCAAGCGGGAAAATACGAACAGACTTGTTGAGGCTAGAGTGGGAAAAGTGCACGCGCGCCGAATTCGGATGTTTGCAGCTGAATGGTTAGTAAATAGTAAATAACTAATTCGTAGAGGTACGTGTAAAGCGTTTTCAAGTGTCATTTTATAGCGTTTTGTAGCATATATTTTTTGGCCACTTTAAAAAACTTGTGTATGAAGTTTTTCAAATTTTTATTTTGAAATTATGTCATCAAGGTTGAACTTATATCAACTGAATAAAAATGTGTTTAAACATATTATAGATACCATGTAAAATAAAATAAAATAGGACTGGAAAACCATAGTTTTTTGTGAAAAAATAGCGCTTTGTAGCATTCGCAAAACGCTATTTTCACGAACCTTTACTAATAAGGATAAAATTTATTTCGCAGTAATTTTGTATTTATTTATTTACCGTCTATTAAATACGGATTTACAAAGGAGAACAACTATATAAATCTAATTACATAAAATACAGACACAATAATGAAATAAAAATTAGTAAAGTTTGAAATAGTTATATTACCAATAATATATTAATAATACAAAAAAATTGTTAACATTTATTCAAAATGGATATTAAATTAAATTAATTTATGAACCAAATATAAAAAAGGAAAAATGAAAGAAAAGAAAAAAAGAAAGAAAGAAAAGAAAAGAAAAGAAAAAGAAACACGAAACAACGTTAATGAAGAAACGTCATATAGACAGCACAGGTACGGGAGTAGGCTACTCTAAAGAAGAAGAGCAGCTACTTCATCAACAGATCGTCGAGGTAAAATAAGGTGAGATGCCTTTCTTCCCAGGTTTTAAATCTCATTGATGGTGGAGGTGCCAAGTGTAAAGAGAGGAAACAAAAATAAATCATTGTTTCTAGCTTATTTCAGCCTTCACTAAAGAAAAAACCAACAGTGTTGGCTCGAGCGCTAAGCGCGCGACTCTGATTCGGGAGGTCCCGGGTTCGAATCCCGTCGTGACCGGCAATCCTGACTGAAGGTTTCTTCAGAGATATTCCTCAGTCGAGTGCAAGGGATTGAGTATGGTGAGGGGACAAAGTACAGAAATATTATAACTTTAACCTTTCATTCCCGAATTAATTTTGTCTTAATTAGGTAGTTGTAATAATTCAATTAAAAATCCAATTTAATTTCTAAGAATTTTGGTATTTTTTTGGATTTTCTATCTTGATTTTTAAGCAATTTTTTTTAATTTTTGGGAATTTTTGGATTTTGAATAAAATCTATATTTTTGGGTTAAATTTGAATTTGAAATGCATTTCTAAAACTAGATTTTTTTCTGAATTTGTTGCATATTTTAGATTTTGTGTATCTTAAATAACACCAGTACAGGAGATTTATTATTTTTCCGGGAAATACCAATTTTTTTCTGTTTTTAGCCTTTTTAGCACCTGTGTATTTTCAATCTTCTCTCAAAAAGGCACTATTTGTCCCACTGAATTGGGAAAAAAATCTATATATTTTTTATTTGCCAAAAAAAAAAAAATTGGGGTTAAACTCAAAAACCAAAATTTACCCGCAAAAAAATTTTGAACTTATCGTTGCATATGGCAACCCCTGGTCAGAAGGGGGGGAGCTTCCCTCTTCACCACGTTCACCAAAAATATTTGGATTCATTCTAAAGTTCGAAAACAGATATTTTGATAATTTTTATGGGTTTTCTAGGGAATTTGTGAGGGAATCCAGGACTATTTGAGAAGAGTTAATATCAGCATTCGCATTATTGGGTATTGACTATAATCACGGTTGCCACTTGCCAGTGGTGGGTATATTGATCCGGCAACGTCTCAAATTAACATAATCGCAGTTTCACACGTTTCATTTGCGAAATAATTAATAATACCGCCCTTTAACATTATGTATCAATCAATAATATTTTATAAAATGCAATTCAAAGCTGACGATTATCCCGTCTGTGTAATTGTGATAATCAATGTTTTGTCGTTGGTGAGTCTTGATTTCAATGAGGACTGTTTTGTTCTAGAACGAGCAATTACGAACGTAGAGCGTCAAGTGCGCGCCAATTAGATTCTTGAACTTTCCAATCTGAAGCACATCAAAGCAAGACTAGGAACTAACGCATACCAACGCTCTCAGATCAGACAGATCTAACTCTCGTATTCAATCACGTTATTTATTTCATTCGCGTAAAACGCGAATCCAATATAAGAAAACGTTCTAAATGTCTGAAAGTAATTCTCAAGTAAAACTAAAAAAAAAAAAACGCCTGACGAACTATGCAGTTTTGTTTCCTACATCAAAAACCATTGCCGTAAAATTAAAATTATAACTATACCCTACAAAAATTGATAAATTATTTCATAAAAATGTCGTTACGGTGCTGTTACTCGCATTGTTTTTAGCACATAATGTAGAGAGCATAATACTACACTTAAATGATAGTTCAAAAAAATACATCTTGTAGGCCTACCTGCGATCTTATACGAATTCTTTAAGCATTTTGATCTTGAAACTTTAAAAAATTAGCGTTTTGGTGTTATTTCTTAAATCTGTTTTCAACCGGCTTTTTTTTGTTTCACACATATACTAGAACTAGAGCAATAATCGAATCCAAAATAGGCATTTAGAAAATTGTGTCTTCAAACTGTGCACAAATATATACTCAAACATGTAAAATATACGTTCCGAAATTACAACCCTTCTTGGTAATCAGCATATTTTGACCAAATTACAGAAACAAAACGTATTCGATTTACAGAAAAGGTAGTCGAGCTCGTGAATGTTGGCCGATATTTTAATTACCAAAATCACCCAAGGTCAAGGGGCATAAAGTTCGTCTAAATATTATTTCTTATGGGAGCTCGAAAATTACCAAGATGATAATTTTTTCGGGTAAGAAAGCTGAACCCAATATTTTTTTCTGTTAATTCATCACCAGTTAGCCTAAATGATATTTTTTAAAGTTTGGTGGGTGAATACCCCTTAAATTATTAACCTCTGTTTAGTGGACATTTAACCTCAGATTCTGTTAGGGGCTGGTTTATTTAAAAAAATATGAGTATGAATGTCAAACGACCGAGTATCGATTATTGAACGATATACCTACATGTATACGTTTCGACATTTTAATAATAAACAATTCGATTCAATATATCATCGGCCAATAATCGTTAACTTATGAATGGCATTATTAAGATATTGGCTGGAGTAGGTCTAATCTTACATTGATTAGTAAATTATTAATATGGGTGGATAAGATAGGCCTAGAAGGTGAAAAGTGAAAAAGCTAATAAATAGAGAATTTCCATTTCAGTTCGAATTTGATGTACGAAAGTGGTCGATAGACATCTCTAAAGCAAAGCCCGATTAGTCAGTTATCGATCGATATCGAATAAAACATTTGTATCGATTATTTTCGAATCTACATCGATTAATCGGGACTCGATATCGATCGAATAAGTAACTGTTTGACACCACTATCTTAGTGTCTGTCTAACTTTAGCAGTCATGATCTGGTTGTAAGCGTCATGTAAAGACCCAACTTTGAGCTTATTATTTTCTTATCATTCTCGCGTCATTTACAGCGTGCAGTGGTCTACATCGTCAGACCTCGGGTCTGTGAATCGGAACGTAGTTTGCAGGCGAATGTGCTTTACTTTTTCTTGACCTTTGAACGAGGAATTTCTGTTCGATTATAAAAAGATGTAATATATTATATGTCTGAACACGCATGCAAGAAATGACCACGTGACAGCATTGGCTACCACAAGTGAAACGCGGGAACTGACTTCAGTTCAGTGCGATTGGAAGAGACTCCCAGAAGATTATTGCATTGAGACATTTTTAAATTACTGAATTTTGTAACGAGGTGTATTAAATCAATATAATTCACATAACGTTATTCATAATTACTTTCATGGCTAAATGATAAAACTCGCATGATAATTCGTATAAACGTATAGTTGTGGAAATAGTTGAAACACTGAAAGTGTTATAGTTAATTTAGAGCGACGATTTTTTTTTTACATTGTTTCTACACATCATTGCCTTTCACCTCCTTATAAGGAAAACCACTGAAACATCGTTCGATGTACAATTGTTTTGTCATGACGGTACAAATAAGAGTTTTGTACCTGCGGACGAAAAAAAAATCGTACATCGAAAGATATTTTTCAGAGAATTGTTTTTCCTCATAAGGAGGTGGAAGGCAATGATGTGTAGAAACAATATTTAAAAAAACGTCAGTCTAAATTAACTGTATATAGCACCTAGCTCAGTTTTTCCACTTTTAACGAAAAATATGTATATAATGGCTGACAGGGCGCTACGTCCCGCCCCCCAAAAAAACGAAAAAATATTTGAATTGTGTATTTAAGACCCTCTTTCATTTAGCTAAAGTTTTAGTCATCTTCCTTTGACATTTAAAATATCGGTTGGCGAAATGGAGCTGCGATGCGCACGCCAGACTCTCCAGGGCAATCCGAGCCACTGGCAATCCTTACTGAATGTTTGTCCACGATTTCCTCATTGGGGCGGTGATTCTTTAGCTATCAAAACATTATCTAATAAAACTTTACTGGGGACTTTTCTGATCTGAGTTTCGTTTCGTTTCCCATTTCTAAGTAAGGTTCGGTGGCCGTGGTCCCGAAGTGGCAGCCGTAAGCATTTCATCAACAGACCACCAATTTGATATGGTTCTTTGATCTTATGATAATATCTAAATAAAAAAGTAAATAATATAGAAACTAACTTTCGTCTTTTAGCATATAAATATCTTTGGAAACACGTTCAGTGAGAATTGCCAGTGCCCGGTATTGAACCAGTGTAATGAGTGTGTGTTTAGAATGCTGTCGGCCTGTCTTCGAACGTTTCAGACCAATGGATAGTGGATACTTTACCTAAGAGCGGAAGACGATGTAATTGAAAGAGCAAGCAAGGAAAGAAAGTTACAGGCTAGCTTAATGAAAAGAAGGGATCGTTTACTTGACACTTCCGGGGTGTGCAGAGGAATACTAAAGAACACAATGAGAAAGCAAAAGAGGAAATAGGAGATGTATATAGGTGCAGGTTAAATTAAGCACAACTGTCTACATAAGTCAATGTAGGGGATTAATTCTTATCCAACTTAACGACTTCTCTGGCTTTATACCCTGTTTCCCACGAATGTTTGGTAAAATATACTTTTATACTTTGCAGTTTTACATTTCATTATCCTGTTCGTCATTGAATGACTTCACAGATGTAATATGACTGTTAGTATTTAGATTTTTTTTCATGAATTTGGTCTTAGTTCAATCGATATAAGTTATAACAACGTCAATTTTGGCAATTCTTGCAAATAAAACAATATATTATTTTGATTGATAATCTTCATAAGAGAGTAAATGTTGTTGCTTGATCAATATCAACGACATGCTTCCATATTGCAGAATTGACCCCCCCCCCCTCCCCTCCACCAAACAGTTTCAAATGTCTGCTGCTCCCATTGATTCACAATATAATTGGTTGAGAGTAGGAAAATAACACGGTAGGTGCCACTGTTTATAAAACCCTTGATTGATGTTAGCCGGTATGCAACAATGACTGAACTATATTTCTATACTTTGCTTTGATAAACGGAATTGCTACAAAATAACAAACAACAACAGAAAAAGCCAATAGAGATGCAAGCTATGACACGAATAGATTGTGGCGTATGACTATTAGGATGGTATGGCAGCTAAATACCACTCTCAATTTCTTAGGAGCATGAAGTCATTTGGGACCCTTAGTGTTAATTTGTTTCATTCCTTATTGTACTTTAAATGTAGATAATAATATGAAACAATAAGCAATACAAGTGATAATGAGATGTTCGCCCAAGGGCCCTGATAAGTCTAGTCTAGCTGCGCCACTGGATGAATGAATAACCCGACTCAACAGAGCTATTTGCAATCAATCCACATATTCAAACTATGATGATTGTATAATGCCCAGACTTATTTCCCATTCTAAATTGACCTGTTATTGTGGCATAACCATCAACGTTTCAGATAATGGTTCATTGCGCATATAGCTCTGGTCTTTCCAATCTACGCATTGTGTGTCTGACTTAGTAAACCTTCAGTCATAGCTAGCGTGATCTTCATCGTGCGAAGATAATGTTGACCCATAGCTGAGCATGCCCTTGATCTGAAGCAAGTCCCACTGTTTGGTGCAACGTCTTCGCCCTGTGACCCATGACTTTAACCCAGATATCTTTCATCTCAACACTAGCTAGGCTTTTGCCACACACTATAGGCCTACTCTGCCTTTATTCTACTTCGAAAATCTATATTGTCCAACTCATTGCATATGAAAGGTTTCCCTTCGTCTCACAAACGGCGCGGATAGAAAGCTTCATTTTGATGAAATGAAAACTCTGTTGAAGCCAAAGACTTCTTTGTTGGGGCCGCGGTAATTGTCACCTGATGGTCGATTAGCATTGAACTGGGCTTATCTTTGAATTCGCGCACATTTCGAAGGGTTTTTATTGGTTGACCCGAAATGAACTTTTTCGTTCGAGTTTAGCAAACTTGGTATACGCCTAATTTCAATTTCAGGCACCCTAGTCGGAAGCTATGTACAAAGTTCTATACTCAATGGTTATACTGAAGGCAAACGACATTACATCAGCCACACTATAGTGTTATATATTTCCTGTCCTGTTATTTAAAAAGACATTACATTAATAACTATGAAAATAATAATGATATTAAAGCGAGCTGCATTACGAAATGTACCCATGGCGAATGAGTTATATTGTCTTACTCAATGCTCACTAGGATCCATAATTCTGACTTGGCATCCACATTCTTACATTTTCAGATAGATTACTAATATAATGCTTATATGTTGTATAAAGGGAAAGAGGACGCTACCATAACGTTGGAATTGAACTATATTATAACACAATTGTAAAAAGTCATCATGAATGCGATGAATAAAATAATAAATACGTTGGAAAAATCTGCTTAGTTAAAAATACAATGGATAAGTTCACATCAAATCAATCAAAATTAAAAGATGAAGCCTACATAATACTTGGTTTGATTTTGCAAAATATTTTGTGTTTCAATTAACAATTACATACTTTCAGTGTTTACGTTATACAGGTTAGACCAACGACAATGTTGTTTTCTAATCCTATACTTTATAGACAGCCCATCCCATGAGTACGTGTAATCCAAAGTTCGTCAGTCTAAGATCTCCTAGGTCGGTCAGTTGAGATCTTAAACCGCCAACCGATCCAAATGACCGAATGTGCATTCGTTTTCGTTTTCTATCCGTGTTTTCTCAACCCATCATGTCCATGAACTCTCATTCTGTATTCTGTAAAGACTTCACTTGTTTTTGCACCGCCCTCGTAATAAATTATAGCACATTACTCCACACACTAATACTGATCCTATTGAGCTCCTACTTGTGAGTTCAATTCACTCTTGCCTTCTACTTACTACCCCGAAACTCCTTACACACAACTACACATGGAAACAATATTATTATGTTGATTCGTTCGCCTGTGCTCGAAACAAGATTGGTACGTCCACTCTTCGTAATTGCTGGTTAAACCAAACCATCATGAATAAAGTCCGTTTGTGCAGTGGAGTAACCCGAAAATTATTGATGTCTATACCTCTTTCCTAGTACATGAATTTGTACAATGGGGTGGTCTGTGGTTGTGGGTGAGGCCCCCCAGCCGATGCGGGTTCGGGGCGCAAAGACCCGTAAAACTGTTCGATTCTTATAAGTGTGCTTTAGTATTTTAACGAGTTTAAGGCGTGATTTTATAACATTTGTTAGTGGTGATTGGTGATGATTGTAGTGATTTGCAAAATTATATTATGTCCTGTCACTTCTGTGACTTGACGTTGGATTTCCTCATTTATAGTACGAGATATACACCATACACAGCGTTTCAGCGTATACTCTGATTTTTTAGATATACGGATGGGTATGTATAATTTTAATTCGGGGTACACTGTAAACACAACCCACGTATACTCCCCATTATACACCACTGTATTTGTGGGTTGTATGCTTTATGGAGGGAACAACTTGTCAACACTGCAGTGATTGATAACTTGGCAACTCTCAAGCCTCATGCGTGTAAAATGACGCGTGCGATTTGCAGTATACACGTGCTGTTAATAGGATAATTAACTTAATTCATGTAAAGCCGACGATATATGCATTATACAACGCCAGGGTAGAAGATAAAACAATGCAACTTGTTTCTGCATTTGTTATCCAATATTAATTCTTATTTTGTTTCTCATGCTGCATGCAAGTAGTTTTCATAGACAGACCACGATAAAAAAAATTGTAGGTTGCCCGCTGTAGGGTATACACGTCAGATTTAACCGGTGTGACCCTCTTCATTGCGGATAGGACAATTGTCAAGAGATATCCGAGGGCTATTTAAGAGGACTCAATCCCTTGCATTCGCATTAACGACTGAGGAAAACCTCGGAAAAACCTTCAGTCAGGATTGCCGGTCTCAACGGGATTCGAACCCGGGACCTCCCGAATCAAGAGTCGAGCGTTTAGCGCTCGAGCCAACACTGTCGACAGACCGCGATAGGTGAAATGTTGCACATGGGAGGATTCCCTCGACGGGAGTCAAGGCCACGACAGTATACCTACTGACTGAATTGATTGGATATTGCTTAACGTCTCATATTTATGCAGCTTGGCTAATCGAGACGAAGGGAGGGACGTAAGGGATGACGCGGGGGGACAAGGGGTGGACAGGCCTGTGCTGGTCAGAACCAGCCACAAGTGTATGGGGAGGGCAGGGTTTCCCCACGTCGTGGTCGTCTCCGTCTTGTGTAATCATCCGTCCGTGTTGTCATTGTCGTCGCCGTCGGGGAGGTAGTCAAAGGGAAGGGGTTCCCCGACGACGACCCAGAGCTCGCCATTAGTTTCAGGGAGAAGAACTCCCCTAATCACGGGCCAAACCACGAGAAGGTTGCGAGTTGGAATTTGATGGCCCTACTGACTGAAGATTTTACCAAGGTTCAAAAGGTGAATTGTAAGAAGAGTGCTTTGGCTTTGTTAATATAAATATACATCAGTTGTAGGGGGGGGGGGGGGGGGGGGGGGCAACAATCCCAACACCTAGTTACTATAGTTACTGGTTAGTCGCCTAAAGAGAGGCAGGTTACTGTTGGTGGGTTTCCTTCGGGATTTGTGCAAATAAATTGTTTTGAGGGTAAATTGGTTTTGTGTCTTATACCAGTGATGTTGGTGGGTGATGCGATATATCGAAGTATAAAGCCTCCGTTTGTATGTGTCTATTTATTTATTATTTATTTATTTATAACGTCTATTCTATTCAGTTATAAAAAACTGATTTACGAAGGACAACTAAATAAAACTAATAAGATAAACGCGGACATAATAATGAGCTATACATATACCGCATACACAGACAGAAGTCATATTATAGTTATTTGGGAGCTCATATTACCTAAACAATGCTCTTCGAATCGAAAATTGTATGATACATGCAAATGGATGGACATTTTAATCCTGTTAAACTCATACGGACTAATTATAGTAAGAGTGTACGGGCCTTGCATCGCATAAACACATGCCCAAGCCTGGATTCGAACCTGGATCGCAGGGACAAAGATTCACCAGGCTAACATCTCATCGACCAGGGCCATGCACTATATGCTGGGGTTTACATTCCAGACTAATCAAAGTTAATTTCTATCAAATACTTTCGACGAAATCCGGTCAAAAATCCAATTAATCACTTAGTTTATTTGAAAACGTATGTTTTTTGTAACGCAAGCGGAGCGAATGAAAATCCATTAAAATTGTAATCGACATTTAGGAAGGAAACAACGTCCAGAGCGAAAAGCAATTACTTGAAATACGGATGAACAAAAATGTGAAATGAGGTGACAAAAGCCGATTTCTGCCTAGCTATTGTGAGTGAAAGAGCAGTAGGAGACTAAACGAGCACGTGCATGCACCATTTGCGCGCCCTCCCTTGGTTTACGCTTGTTGACAGTTGCGAGGTAAATATTACCAGAATAGGAATAGCTTTGTAGTTGAAATCGAGGGTTTGACGGTGGCGTTGTGGGGTGTGGAGTGGGAGGGGGGGGGGGGGAAGGGGGGGTTCGTTCATTCGGCGTTGTCCGTAGACATTGCTTTTAATTAAATACACTTCACAGTAATTGTACATTTGTGTTGGGAATAGCCGAAAACAAATTGTGCTAGATGGATTTAAATTTCATTATTTTGTGTACAGCAAATTTGTCAGTGGAATTGGTAAAGTTATATTATTTTATGTTTAGACCTATAATTCTATGCAGGGGCATTATGTTCTTTATTTCATTCTCACCTTAATATGCATAAAGTTTTTTTTAATTGCATGGGTGCAAATATTGGAAAATAAATTTAAAGTAGATAATTATGTTGGCGTTTGTACACTTGGTCAAGTATTGAATTACAATTGCGTTTCAAAGTGGTGGCACAAAAAGGTAAATGCTTAAAAAGGCTATCCATGCATGTAGACTTGAAAAACAAAAGGAAGAAAATAAAGTTAATTTTTTTAAGAAATGATGCGAGATCGTATATTGTTCCCTAGAAACAACCCTAGGTTATTCCTGTATCAACTATATTCCACATGTACAACCATGCTGATAAGGGGTATACATTCCCTATGCAGTACCCTTACCTCTTTCCTGCATGTATTTTATAGGGGAAAATAACGTGATATAAATATTCAAAAGAGGTGATTTTGAAATTATTCCCTCCAAATTCTATCCGAGGTCGCATGGGTCAGCAATTTCACCTGAAATGACATTGTGGAACGATGTTTGAAAAAGCGTAAAAAAAAAACACAAAAAACAAATTGTGTTTCATGCCGATCGGTTATGTGTGAGAAACGAAATTTTCTGATAGTCAATGTCAGGTCAACCGAGTTCAATCAATAAGAGTTGCGAAGTAATAATGTCAAAGCACTAGAATCATATTTACTCGTCTGGATGCCAATAATTGGTTAATAAAGCGATTTCGAGAGTGGGGGGTGACCGCTCTGCCCTGAAACGCACGTACATACCCCTGGCTAGAGCAGATGGAGGGTTCGAGAGGTAGTGTAACGGCTTCGTTCTCCTCGACGTCTGCTCGGCAGTCCGGGTTAGTGGAGGAACCTATGACTGTCAAGGTTACACCGTCCTTTCGGATGGGGGCCGTTGGTCCCCTTGGTACTTTTCGAAAGGAGTAGGCTACGTGCCGGTACCGGGTTTCCCCTCCCTCCTTCTATTCACCCTTCATCCTCATCTATCATCACTCATCGTCTCAAATAGCCTTATTGCATTTATATGAGACGTGATAAGCAATACAAATCAATCAATCCAGAGTGGGATTATGATCGAAGCTCGATTAGTTCATTCTTTTTTTAAAGTAGGCCATGTTCCACAAAGCTGATTGAAGGAAGAAAAACAGGTTCAACTTATGTGTACATCAATGAGTGTTTTTATTTTTATATTCTTGCATCAACTAAGCCATTATGAACGGATAGTTGTGGTTGTGGTGTCTTTCCAACAGTCCATTAACGATTATTTTTTAAAACTTATTCACGAAAGAAAGGAATGTGAGAGTTCTGAGACATTTTCCACCATACTATTAAAATATAAAACCACAAGAAATTATACGAATTTAGTAATATCCCACAACACGTTACACAAAATCGAAAAAAAATGCTTATTATAGGTCCTATAGTTTTGTGAGAATTATGTCCTGTATAATTAGATTAAAAATATATAATCAGTAATGATTTTGATAAATTAATTTAAATTAATTTAATTAAATCCGTGATTAAAGCCAACTACATAGGACCAATAATCCCCTTATTCGATTTTGCGTAGCGTTTTGTGAAGTAGGCCTATAAATAAAATTAGATAATTTTGCGTGGTTTCAGTATTGACAGTTGACGACGATGTCGACGTGACCACATACTAAGTAATAAAAACACGTGACTATCCGCCAGTAGAAATAGTTGCCACACTTGAGCCCCCAACCCCCAAAACCACCCCTAAATATAATTTTAACTTTATAGAGTAACAAATACACATGCATCTATCTATACAAATCAGCATGGCATAGGGCCTACAACCTTCTCCCCCTACCCACCTCAAACCCCAAAAGAAACCCTTAATTAGAGTCTATATTAATGTTTATAAAAATACATTAACTCATAGATATGTGTAAAGTAGATCCACATATACGCCAACCCCATAATTCAATTTTATTTATTTCATAGCGAAATAAATAAAGTTAATGCATCCCGTATGGTATTAGTATATCACACATCATTCTACACATCACACATCTACACTCATCATTCTTCACATCACATCTACTACATACTACGCCCTAATATTCCATTTTGAATAAATAACTCTCATATGCCCCCCCCCCCCCCTACCCACCTACTAACGCTCTAGACTCTAAAACGTGTAATATTTTTCTTATCATACTAACTCCGTGTACTAGAAATTAAAAACGTGCACTTTCATTATGTAAATAAACTAAACATGATTTTATTTCCTAGTTCTGATAGCGAAGTCCAAAGGCACACACGCATTAAAAATCAATAATAATAATAATAATAACAACAGCCCATTGAACGAACTAAAGTTGTGCTACATTCAATTAGTATTATTATCTTCATTACTACTTCAATTATTAATATGAGCAAAGCTCCCACACATAGCATCGCTTTTCTGTCCGTCCGTCTGTGCGTGTGTCACTGTCCTACGATTACAACCGAACACGACATGCGTTTTTCTTCTTCAACAGGAATTATACAGAATGTTTTTGGTGACCCTCGAGGTCAAGTTTTTTTATTGTATATTTTAATTATTTATTCACTATTTTAAGCCATTTAATTATTGAAATGGTGTAATCTTTTGCTTAGTTACTTATGCTTTTGGTTCCATATTATTATGACGATTCTTATGTTATATTTTTACTATGTAATATGTCAAAAAGATGAAAATAAAATACAAAACTTCAATACAATACACGGGGGTGAGGCTAGATTTTTTTTTAAATGGGCATTTTCCCTTACTCGGCACCTCCACCAAGGATTTAAATGCACGATATTTTTTTATTTGTGTGTTCTTCAACAATCGGTTGATTAGGCTAAGTAGCTTCGCTGTTATCGTTTAAAAAAAAAATCGGTCCCTTAAAATTGTCGGCCACAGTAAATGCTCTACATAGGGAAATCACGATTTATGTTGTTTCTTTACAATAATTATTATTAATTACTTTTGCGGCCAATTTTGTTTTTAAAACAAAATGGCTTGACGGGACATTTTTGAACAGCGTCGTGACGAATAACAGTATAATTCTTATCAATTGTTATCAATACCACCCTGACAAAATTCGTATACGGAGATATGAACCCCTGCAGCGGCAGTGAATGAAATGCAGCTCAGTCGCATGCAGATGGCAGACCCTTTTCATGTCCACTATTTGCTCGCCCCGCCTGCTCAGAGATAAATCGTACACGTAGCCTGGCTACGACGAGGCACCATTTGCTTGCCATCGACCTTTTTTCACTTGTACGTATGCCCCGGTGCTTTGCCCGTTCAAGAAGGGGAGGCATGCTTTTATTATAGATCAGAGGTAAGATACAGCAAGAATTTACAGAAAATTAACTTTTTTAAGATCGTTGATAAAAAATAGGAATTAAATTTACTTAAAATTACTCCGCAGAACAATGTACGGTTAAAACTTCAAAGCAGTCACCCACTTCATGATAGTTCCCCTCATTCGCTAATCGCTGCCATCCTCGGTTGCTCCGAGGAAGGTAGTGGATACTCCCGAAAAATCAAGAGTGAATTACTATTTACATTGCCAAATTATTTTTAAAAACACTAGCCTACAATAAAGTGTTTTTTTTTTGCTAAAACAAAAGCTTGTCCATTCCTATATTGATGTAATTTTACATAGTATTCTTACTTGAATTAAAAATAATGTTAAAATAAAAGTGCAAGGAAACCGAATATATGTATCAAATTTTTAGAATGTACCTTAAAAAATAGAAAACAAAACTAAGTAAAAATGGTGCATTCTAGTATACTAATCCTTTATATTTAAATATAGAAAGTATAGTGCATGCACATGTACAGGCGATCTTTTATTGCCCCAGTAAAACTTGGCTTCGGGGACGGAGGCCACACTGTTGATTTCAATATTGTGACCAGCAGTCAGCAAGCAAGAGTAGTCTAAAGTCTACTTGCTGCTGATTTCAATATTGTGACTAGCAGTCAGCAAGCAAGTCTTAAGTCTACTGCTGCTGATTTCAGTCTTTCATGTCAAAACTGATATGCGCTTATACAAGAGGTCACCGTTTCGATACTGGTAATGTTGAGGAGGAGGGTATTCAAGAGTGGGGCAAGGTATTCAAGAATTCAAGAGGAATGTAAAAGATTGAGTCCCATAGAACAGTCTCGAGATATTCCCTCCAAAGTATCCTTGCGTCATTATGGAATTATGTGTAGATTAATTATATTCTTCGTTGAAATCAAAATACCTATTTGTTAGTGTTCCTTCTATAAACACAAAAACCATACTTGAAACGTATGAACGTATGACGACCCCCCCCCCCCCCCCCGCTCTCTCACACACAAACGAGCGTGGTGGCTAGATTTGTACAGTGATAATCTCACCAGCACCCCTCAAAATTATTCAAAGCTAACCTACTGCCGGCAGCTATCGACTGAAATTCATTAGAGCGCATTTACTCTAAGTAAAATGTAAGAAGTCTGTTGATTGCAACTGTCACGACGATGTTCATTCATAGCACACGACACGACACACCCTTCAGCTATAGACTCACTTCATTTCACTCCACTTGTGCGTGAGTTCATTCATTCAGACTGTTTTCATATGTCACGGTTAATAAGTATAGGGTGCAATGTTATGTTGCGTGTGAAGGGATGTCCGAGGTCTGTTTAAGAGGGCTCAATCCCTTGCACTCGCATAAACGACTGAAGAAAACCTCGGAAAAATCCTTCAGTAGATTGCCGGTCACGACGGGATTCGAACCCAGGACCTCCCGAATCAGAGTCAAGCGCTTAGCGCTCGGGCCAACACTGTCGGTGTAGCGGAGTACCCAAAGCTATAGATGGCGGAGGCACGGAGTACATGAATGATCAATCTCGGGCTAGAAATTACATATAATACTAGCATCTCCACCAGAAACGGGACTGGCATTCCCGTACCGAACCAAACTTAGATTTTATTTTTGTTTCCCACTTTATAGGCATACTCGGCACTTCCATTAAAAACACGCAATTTCAACGCTCGAAACGTGTTACTCAATTGTTTTAATACTTTTCTTCGACAATCAGCTTAAAGAAATAAATTTATTAAAACATTTATTTGTATTTAGAGTCTACCCACTCAGTCATATAACTGATTTTCGGTGGGGGACATTACACCAAAGCGAGTAAGCCAACCCTGTAGGCCCCGACGCGATCGACGAGTGAGCGATAACCAACCAAAGATTGATATTTTTTTGGGTTTTTCCCCCCCTACTTTTGTACACAGCGCTTGTTTTTTTCATTTTAATTAGGGCGTATATTATGCTTTTCTATTTTTCAATTTAATATATACTCGTTCAGAGAATATTTAACCGTATATGCCTAAGTCAGATTGCAGAAGAACTCGACTTGCACCGTTCCGCACGATCAATGGTCATGGTTTCTTGTGTTAGAACTTAGACGTATGCCACATGCGTGCAGACTGTTGTGTTAGCAAGGCGACCAAATGAGGCGGCTTGCAAAGCTTCAATCACAGTTTGAAGCCATAGGAGAAATGGGGAATGAGTTATTGGCTTTACTGCAGTAGTCTGGCGAACGTGGAGATTCGCGTTTCATCAACCAACACACTTCTCCCTAGTTCGTAATAAGATGCAATAATTTTTGGATGAGCGAGGCGAAGACTTCAATTTCACTGACCCCCCCAAAAAATTAGCTCGGGTGTTTTTTTGTTTTTTGTTTTTTGTTTTTCTGTCTGTCTGTTCGCGCTCTACCGGGCAAACGGCATATGCGATCTTGATGAAAATTGGAGGGAACCTTCGAAATCTCTGAACTTAGACCTGCCACGATTTATTCCGATTTTTAATGCATATTTTCGTGATATTTGGCCCGATTCTGACCAAACGGGTGGGGCTACAACGTTCATATTTCACTTGGACATTGAAGTAATGGTGATGTATTGCCTTTTGAAAGAAAAAGTTGAAAAAGTTAGCCAGAATCCATAGAAGTAAAGGTTTTAATATGAGTTTTTTGAGGTGTATAATAATTAACAAGTAACTATATAAACATGACAACAATCACCTACAACAATGAGTTCAAAAAGTAAATCTTCGGGCCTCCAGATATTTTACATTCTATTAATTGGTATTCCCATAGCAATTTATACTACCATACTAAAAACTTACAAAAAAGCTCATCCATCAACGAGACTAGAAAAAGTGTTCGCGAAGCGGCCAAGTATACAAGATTTTAGAGTGACGATGATGACGATGACGATGACGATGACGATGACGATGACGATGACGATGACGATGACAATGACGATGACAGTGACGATGACGATGACAATGACGAAAACGATGACAATGACGATGACGATCGCCAAAGCGTACCCCGATATGAAAATCGAACGTAGGTACTAGCTCAATGGTACTAGGTAGTTTGGATTGGGTATTGCTTAACGTCTCATATTGATGCAACTTGGCTAATCGAGACGAAGGGGGGGACGTAAGGAATGACGCGGGGGGACAAGGGGTGGACAGACCTGTGCTGGTCAGAACCAGCCACAAGCATATGGGGAGGGCAGGGGTTCCCCCACGTCGTGGTCGTCTCCGTCTGTGTCATCATCTGTCCGTGTTGTCTTTGTCGTCGCCGTCGGGGAGGTAGTCAAAGGGAAGGGGTTCCCCGACGACGACGGTACTAGGTAGTGTCATTACGATGTAGAGTGTAGACTACACAAGCTGGTAGCTTCGAGAACGTGGGTGAGTGTTTATGGACAATCTCCCTGACGCCTACCTTCGGAGAAAGCTAAAGACACGAGTGATTTGTGCAGGAGCATTTCCAGACACCATTAGTATAGGGATGTGATTGGTATGAAAATTCGCACATGTAAAATAGACGCAAATAAAATCTCCAAAGACAACTTTTAGTATGTCTTAGAAAAATAATTTAATTAATAATTTTTGGATTTCGAATTTTGTATCGTAAGGATTGCATGTTTTTCTTTCATATCAGCATTTACTTTTCAAAATCTACTTTCACTTTCATAGAACAGTGTTGCTACATAATATAATTTCTTGACTATACTATGCACTTTCCCACCAATCGGACGGTAACTTGGCAAGAGGAGATGCTGTAAAAATTACAAATAACTTGTAGTTATCGTAATCACTGGTAGAGTTAGCCAATGAGTCTTACCAATGTAGACTTCGCCAGGGACGTACTTGGATGGGTTGCCGACGACCTTCAACTTGAAGCGGTTACCCGTTAGCGTCGTCTTCGGGGAGGTATGCCCCTCCGGCTCCCGGTCACATCGTGCAGCGAACGTGACATTAAATATGGCGACCAGTAGGAGACCAACCAGCCATTGATTCCCCCCTCTCATTCTTCGACTCTGAAAACACAAGCAATGAACAACATTATTCTCTTATTGGATGAGCGAAGCGAAGATTTCAATTTCACTAACCCCCCCCAAAAAAAAATTAGCTCGGGAGTTTTTTTTTTTGACTGTTTGTTCGCGCTCTACCAGGAAACGGCATATGCGATCTTGATGAAAATTTGAGGGGATCTTTGAAATCTCTGAACTTAAGACTTGCCACGTTTTTTTGGTACAATCGATCAAAAATTTCTTATGATTATCGTACTTTACGATTTTTTCGATTTGTAATGATATATTTTCGTGATACTTGTAAACGGCTATACTCCGATCTTGATGAAACTTTATGGAAACGTTTAAAATCACTGAAATTATATATGTTATGATTTTAGAGACATTTGAAGAATTATTTCTCATAGAAATCGTACTTTTACGATTTTTCCGATTTTTAATACGATATTTTCGTGATATTTGGGCTGATTCTGACCAAACGGGTGGGGCTACAACGCTAATCATATTTTACATTGACATAAAGATTATGGTGATGTAGTGCCTTTTGAAAGAAAAAATTTTAAAAAGTTGTTCAAAATTCATAGAAATAAGATTTTAATATGAGCCTTTTAGAGGTGTATATAATTAACAAGTATTAAGTTTAAGATTTTCGCGGACATATGTAATGTTAGAATTCACGTTTTTCTGGGTTAATATTTAACTAAAGACTACTGCTTGCTACATAGATTCACCTTGCTCTATCCGACACATACTGGTTGATCTCTATAAGGCACGCGAGCCAGCGGTTTAGCCGAGGTCGTTTAACCGGTTTCCCACTCCAACACCGAAGTTAAGCAGCCTTCGGGCGTGAGTTTCAGGGCTGGTTAGAGCTTAGAGCAGATGGAGGGTTCGAAAGCTAGTGTAACGGCTTCGTTCTTCTCGACGTCTGCTCGGCAGTCCGGGTTAGTGGAGGAACCTATATGACTGTCAAGGTTACACCGTACTTTCGGATGGGACGTTAAGCCGTTGGTCCCCTTGGTAGCCTACTTTTCGAAAGGAGAAGCTATGTGCCGGTACCGGGTTTCCCCTCCTCCCTTCTGTTCAGTTCATCCTCATCTATCACCACTCATCGTCTCGAATACCCAAAGTGCATTAATATGAGACGTTAAGCAATATCCAATCAATCAATCAATCTAACGCACGCATTAAGAAAATATTAAATTCAAAAGAATACTTTGAAACACCCCTTATCGTGTCTGAAGTCTGTTCATTAACGAAGGAATCGCCAAGTGACTCCCGCTTACCATGGACCACCGTAACTCCTCGTCGTGATTTTATACCTCGAGTTTTATACTTTATTAAGATCAAGGACGCGTCAACCGTTAAGTCATAATGCGTCACTCTAGTCTAGGGGATATGTGGAGGGAAATCGCATACTGGTCAGAACCAGACACGGATATAGGGGAAGTTCTCACTCGTGGTCGTCATCGTTCGTGTTGTCATTGTCGTCGTCAGGGTGGTTGTCACGGGGAGGGGGAGAGGTCCCCGACGAGGACGATTGCCAGAGTTCTCGTAATGAACTTGAGTGATGCAATTTGATGTTGTCGTTTCTCAATACAACAAGAAACTGTTTGGAGCAAACCAAATTCAAAGGTCAAGCAATTTTTTTTGTGATTTTGAGTTTAAAATTTTTACTTTTTACCACGAAAATGGTTGGCTTGGCGCTCGTCAACAGGCGAAATGATCTTACTTCTTTTCAATGCGAAACTAGGGAGAAAGAATGAAAAGCTTGGCTCAACTTTTATATCTCACAGCATTCACAGCCGAAGACTTTTGAAGGAAAGCTTGGCTGCCGTTTTTTTTTTTTTTTTTACAAATTTTTGTTTTTGTGGGGGATATACCTCTACATAAATCAGTAATCACAGGATCTGCTACGCCACAAGTACCGTGGTAACTGGTGCCTACCTTTAAAACTCAACGTACTGATTCAGGTGCGTAGGAAGTGAAGAACTCTTTTTCGAAGTGGGGCGGGGGGGGGGGGGGAATAGGAGCCAAGGAGCTTATTTTGCTTGAGCACCCTTCCAACTAGCCAGAGGTACCGACTACTACTAGTATTTCAGTTGTATAGCCGGTGTTTATAACATTCTAGGGTCATCAAATTCCAACTCGCAACCTTCTCGTGGTTTGGCCGGTGATTAGGGGAGGTTTCTCCCTGAAACTAATGGCGAGCTCTGGGTCGTCGTCGGGGAACTTTCCCCTTCCCTTTGACTACCTCCCCGACGGCGACGACAATGACAACACGGACGGATGATGACACAGACGGAGACGACCACGACGTGGGGGAACCCCTGCCCTCCCCATACGCTTGTGGCTGGTTCTGACCAGCACAGGCCTGTCCACCCCTTGTCCCCCCCGCGTCATCCCTAAGGCCGTGTTCCCATAACTTTGGTTTAGTCTTAAGAGATTGTTATTGGTTGTAATGGTAACAAGAAATCCGATATCCTGATTGGTTAGTAATGTTTCAGTGGCCTGTCATAATGAAGTTACTCCTTTTCATTGGTCGTCGTATAAATAACAAAACGTCCGATTGGTCCGTCATAAGAATTGTGGTTTTGTTATAACAATTTCTTAGGACAAAAACGTAAACAATTTAACACGTATTTCCTATCCCCTTATAACTAAACCAATTTGTGGGAACGCGGCCTTTCATCCCTCCCTTCGTCTCGATTAGCCAAGTTGCATAAATATGAGACGTTAAGCAATATCCAATCCAATAACATTCTGGAGAGGGGGGGGCACGGGAAGAAGTGGGGGGGAATTCCCCCCCTCCTACGCGCCTGTTCTGAATAGTTTTTCTTTGGGTAGGCCCTACTAATGCAAAAAAGATTAGGTGAATAAAAGCTGAAATGTGTGAAGTAATGGTAATCTACACGAGTTAATTGATTTATTTACGTACATTTAAAGCCTTCATTGAAGTGAGCTATGCCATCGATGCGAGAACGGCTGCAATGTGTGTAGACTAGACATTAGGCCTATAGGCGTTACAATAACATATTTTTTAAGACGAGTCACTCCTAGTTTTAGGTGCAATAGGAGACTTGTTGATATGGTATAACTAATTATCTCTAAAAATCTGTTCCGAAGAAAATCCGGAGAATCTACAAAAATAAAATAACAAAGTATGGCAAGGTTTAATATAAAATTAGTTGTGCTTTTATTTTGAGGAACGACGCAGTATTTAGATCGAGGATGGCATGTGTTGTGGAGTAATATTTACATCTATGACAATTTATTTTGGCTTTTGGCCCAGTTAGCGCCTGGGCCAAGAATAAACAGGAATTGGTCATTCTTAATGGGGGGAAGTGGGCTTTTTGGGGCCCTTCGTACGGGATCGCAAACCAAGTTCAAATGCTCAACAATGGTTTATTAATTTAAAAAAAATATATCTACAACAATAACTAGTTTCTCATTTCCCAATAAAGATACTCGAGGGGTGAAAAATCAATATTTTATAAAGACGCTTTTCACTAAAATGTAACAATATTTCAAAATAAAAGCAATTATTAGATTGTTGTGTATTACATTTTTTTATTTCAAACTATTGATATATATTTTAAATCGTCTTCGCCTTGTAAAATTTATGTATACGAGTGCAGTAATGAACAATAAATGTGAGAAAATTACTATAAAGAAATTAATTTTTAATAATTACCTGCTTTGTTTCTCTCTGTAATTGGCAACTTTGTCTCACAATAAGTTATCACTAGCACCCCGTTACGCGCATACGTGTGTTCTGACTCAGGCAAAACGTGCGACTGAAGTTCGTAGCGGCTAGGGACTCTATAGCTCGCCCTGCCGGCAATAAAGCGCACTCCCACTCCGCCCCCCCCCCCCCCCCCAGCCCAAGCAAACGTACATTGTTACTACAGTACATGCTACAGTCTTAATGCTAATGGTTTCAATTCAATCTACGTCTTGAATAACTCACGTGATTGAAGATTTCGGTTTTTGCTGAATTATTTAAGAAAATAGTAGCTGTACGTCGTAATTTCTTGTGGGAAACCATAGTTTGTCACGCACCGTACCCTAGCTTACAATTGCGCACTATAAAATAATACAAAAACTCAAATTGACCCATGAACTGCATACTTACCAGCTTCAGAAAATAGAATTTAATTAACTATAACACATAGTTAGTTGCAAATTCAATTTTACCAAGCTTGGCAAGGATACAGTCACTGGGCATATTGATTTTTTGTGTTAGTGCACACATGTTTTGTGTTGCACTTTTAGATCTCGGTGCATTTTGAGTGTGGAAGACTTTGCTGTACTTTTACAAGTTTTTGTATGTGGGAGATAATTAATAAAGTTAAAAAATAAAGTTAAACAACAATCTCTCCCTCTCCTATCACTACCTCCCACAAGCCCCCTATCACTGACATCAACATCACTCACTTTTTCTCACTCTCAAACATTTTGTATCTTCCTTGTTGAAGGGCAATGCCAACAAAAAATACACATGTCAGTCGAATGTCTTTTCGGTTTTTATCGGCGAGATGTGACACACACACACACACGCACAGACGGACGAACAAAAGAGTAATGATTTATGCTAATTTCGCTCTCCATCAAACTTTAATTTCATAAGTCACTATTGTAGGGTGAATTAGGCCTAACCACCAAGATTATTCTCGAATGCAGTTAGGTAACGTCCATCGTTTGCATGCCTGGAGGAAGGGCATAATTGGATGAGCGAAGCGAAGACTTCAATTTCACTGACCCCCAAAAAAATTTAGCTCGGGTGTTTTTTTTTTTTTTTTTTGTCTGTTTGTTCGCTCTCTACCGGGCAAACGGCATATGCGATCTTGATGAAATTTTGAGGGGACCTTCGAAATCTCTGAACTTAGAGGTGTATTGTTTTTGGGTACAATCGAAGAAATATTTCTCATGAATATCGTACTTTTACGATTTTTTTTCGATTTTTAGCGCGATATTTTCGTAACATTTGGGCCGATTCTGCCCAAACGGGTGGGGCTACAACGTTCATATTTCACATGGACATTAAGGTTATGGTGATGTATTGCTTTTAGAAAGAAAAAGTTGAAAAAGTTAGCCAGAATCCATAGAAATATAGCTTTTAATATAAGTTTTTTGATTTTTTGTGCGATATTTTCGTGCCATTTGGGCCGATTCTGACCAAACGGGTGGGGCTACAACGTTCACATTATACATGGACATTAAGGTTAAGGTGTTGTAGTACCTTATGAAAGAAAAAGTTGAACAAGTTAGCCAGAATCCATAGAAATAAAGCTTTTAATATGAGTTTTTTACGATAAATAATACCAATTGACAAGAAACAATAGAAACTTGACAACAATCACCTACAATGCGTAGGCAGCAAAACAAAGCACTTGCAAAAGTAAAGATATCCCACGCAAACTAAAAACTTAAAAAAGCTCATCCATCAACGCGGCGGGACTTAAGCGTTTTCCTAGTAGTACATATAATAAACCTTAGTATGAAGAAAGAGGTGAATAACTATATAGCCTCGAGTTATACACCTTAATGTCATGGTGCAAATACAATGTTTTAGATATGCGGAGGAAGCGGAATAATATAAATAAACAATATAGGGCCTAGCGGCAAAAATTATTGAAGAGTAGTAGGCCTATGGTTTTCGAAATATCTTATCTTATCTTTGTAGTGAGACCAATGGAGAATGGAAGGCTGGCCCGGCGATATGCATGATATTTCTAGACCTACAAAAATCATATAACATGGGCTGGGCTATGAGTTATCACGTTATGTCACACGAATATTTATATGTCGATATGTGTACAAAAAGTAAAAAAAAAACATTTTTTGATAAAAATATGAAAATAGTGGGCTTTATATTAATAACGTGTGGCTAAAAAGGGGTTGATAAGGTATTGCCAGTATGTATAACAATGCAATAGCTTCTCACACTCATGTTTTATGTTTGGCACTTCCACCCTCCGTAGCATTGAAGATGACTTCACTAGACTAGAGGATACCCGGTACCTCCACCATTAAGCCAGTGGAAAGAAAATTTTAGAAAGAAATCCATTTTGTATTTGTATAACAGAGGGGCAACCATTTACATTTCCAAAAATTCATATCCTCGTTTAAGATAATTTAGATATTAACGTTTTTAATATATATATATTTTTAATTTCAATATGGAGTCTGAACATTGATCAAAAATATTCCCACAAATAGTTTTCATATCGAAATCTTTGCCCAGCCATAGTTAAAACTAGTACTTGTTAAGTGGTGGTTTTTTTCACAGGTTCATTTTTTATTTTATTGTTAAAATATACATCACTATTATATTTTCAATTGTTGTTACCATAGTATACTGAATGGCGGGCTTGTTGTCCAAGAGCTAATTCCTGTAGGGCCGATATTAACGAAATTGGCTCAACCCACTTACATCTCAAATCTGACTTGACCACGTGGTAGTATGCACCTTTAGAAACATCTCTAGGGAGGATGTCACTTCGAATTGTGGTAGCAGTTTTTTTTTAGCAGCCATTTTGTTTTTGGATGTGCGATCATTGAAAAGCTTGGTCGGTACTATCTTAAAATGTTCATAGCTTGTGACACATTTAACCGATTTTATTTTTTATTATACCGATTTGTAGGTAATTGTATGTTCTTACTATTGTTTACAACAAATTTCTAATAGTCGCACGATTTCGTTATTAAAAAATGCAGATATTGCAAAAATAGTGTAAATAATTTTACTAAATTAATGTGATTCAAGCATTAATTCACAAATAATTTTCGTCAGTTAGCGCTATGTTTTTATACAATATTAGGATTTATAAAACTAACCCATGAACAACAGTTATAAAAAATACGGAATATATCACGTTTGGGTACATAAGCGTTGAAGGCTAGTATTTTCAGTGGATTGTACGCTATTTAACTATGATTTTCATCCAACTTCATTTTGTCATTGCTATTAGGCCTATAGAATAACATTTTGAAAGTAGTTCCAACAAACAATATATACAAATGGTAAAATTGAATAATATTATAAATGGGATTTAAAGATTTTTGCAGAATAGACAATTTTATGGATTTTTCAGTTTCAAAAGTGAAAAAAGTGGAAAAGTGCGATTTTCACGTGACAAATTTGTTTGGTTGCGCTTATATTCTTGTAAAGTATAATTTAAGAGATTTTGAAGGTTCTCTGAAAATTTAATCTAAATCGGAGCAGTCGTTAGTCCTGGACAGCACAGAAATTAACGCGGACATGTTCAAATAATCAAAAACGTCCGAGGAAATGGTGCAACAATAGTTCATTGGAGGTCACAAGCATAACAAATTGGGAAAAGGTACTTTATAATAATATAATGATCAATAATTGATATGGATACATTGAAGATTTTCTCCATTTACTCATTGGAGGTCAAAAAATTAAAATCTTTATAAAAAACAATTTTACTGTAAAAATTATATTTTTGTAATCTGGTTAATCCTCATTTTTGGTTTATCGTGTAATTATTCACAAAAAGTTTTAATTTTTGCAAATAAAATCTATTGGGGACAGTAAAGGTCAAATAGGCCATATCGCGTTTTCATCATAAATCGTCAAATTTTCGATGAAATATCACTTTTTTCACACGTTTTTGTTCTATACTCAAGGTTGGTAGTAATTAAATCAAAATTTCAGGTAACAATTTTGTCAAAAGTCAAAAGTAAAAAAAAATTATTTCGAAAAATGTATTTTATAATTTTTTAAATTCAAAAATACAAATAATTGTTCGATAAATTGCAATAAAAGTATATTACGTATTAATTTTATTTATCCTTCAGGCTAAATTTGGTTATGCATTTTTTGCATTTTCTTTTGCGTTCGAAAAATTATCGTTTGAGTTTTGAATTTTGACAAAATTGTTAACAGTAGAATAGAACAAAAGATGCGTGTGAAAAAGTGATATTTAATCAAAATGTTGACGATTTATGATGAAAACGCGATATGACCTATTTGACCTTTACTGACCCCAATTATTTTATTTACAAAATTTGAAACTTTTTGTGAATAATTACATGATAAACCAATAATGAGGATTAACAAGATTCCAAAAATATAAATTTTACAGATTTTTTTTACCTCCAGTGAGATAGAGTAAAATCTTTAAGGTACCCTATCCATATCAATTATTGTTCATTAGGTCATAAAGCACCTATTCCCAAATTTATATGCTTGTGACCTCCAATGAACTATTGTTGCACCATTTCCTAGGACGTTTTTGATTATTTGAACATGTCCGCGTTAATTTCTTTGCTGTCCAGAACAAATGACTGCTTCGAGTTAGATTAAATTTTCAGAGAACCTTCGAAATCTCTTAAATTATACTTTCCAAGAATATAAGTGCATCCAAATAAATTTGTCACGGGAAAATCGCACGTTTCCACTTTTCAAACTGAAAATTCCATAAAATTGTCTATTCTATTTTATTTTTAATATCATTCAATTTTACAATTTGCATGTATTGTTTGTTGGAACTACTTTCAAAATGTTATTCTATAATAGCGATGACAAAATGAAGTTGGATGAAAATCATAGTTAATTAGCGTACAATCCACTGAAAATGCTCAGCCTTCAACGCTTATGTACTAAAACGTGCAATAATCCGTATTTTTTATATCTGTTGTTCATGGGTTAGTTTTACAAATCCTAATATTGTTGGATGAGCGAAGCGAAGACTTCAATTTCACTGAACCCCCCCCCCCCCTCCACAAAAAAAATTAGCTCAGGTGTTTTTTTTTTTTTTTTGTATTTTTGTCCGTTTGTTCGCTCTCTACCGGGCAAACCGTATTTGCGAACTTTAAAAAATTGGAGGGGACCTTCGAAATCTCTGAACTTAGACTTGCCATGTTTTTGGGTACAATCGAAGAAATACTTCTCATGAATATCGTACTTTTACTATTTTTTTCGATTTTTAATGTGATATTTCCGTGATATTTGGCTCGCGACCGGGCAAACGGCTACTTCGATCTTGATGAAACTTTATGGAAACGTTTGATATCATTAAAATTAGATATGTTATGATTTTAGGGAGATTTGAAGAAATATTGCTCATAGAAATCGTACTTTTACGATTTTCCCCCCGATATTTTCGTTAAGTTTGGGCCGATTCTGACCAAACGGGTAAGGCTGCAACGTTCATATTTTACATAGACATTAAGGTTATGGTGATGTAGTTCCTTTTGAAAGAAAAAGTCGAAAAAGTAAGCCAGAATTTATAGAAATAAAAGTTTTAATATAAGTTTTTTGAGGTATATGCGTTCAAAAAGCAAGTCTTCGGGCCTTCAGATATTTGACATTCTAATTACCATAGTAATTCGAAAAACTTTATAAAAATTATCCTAATTTAACAAAAAAATGATTTTGCAATGGAACTTGAAAGTAAAACTAAAAATACAAAAAAAATAAAAATACTAAAAACTTTAAAAAAGCTCATCCATCAACGCGACTAAAAAAAGCGTTTGTGAAGCAGCCTAGTATAAAAACAAAGCGCTAACTGACGAAAATAATTTGTGAATTTATGCTTGAATCACATTTTAGTAAAATTATTTACAGTTATTATTGCCATATCTGCATTTTTTAACAACGAAATCATACGACGAACTTATTAGAAATTTGTTGTAAACAATAGTTAGGACATACAATTACCTACAAATCGGTATAAGAAAAAATAAAATCGGTTAAATGTGTCATCAAGCTATGTACATTTTAAGATAGTACCAACTAAGCTTTTCAATGATCGCACATCCAAAAACAAAATGGCTGCTAAAAAAACTGCTACCACAATTCGAAGTGACATCCTTCCTAGAGATGTTTCTAATGGTGCATACTAACACGTGGTCATGACAGATTTGAGATGTTAAGTGGGTTGAACAAAGCTTTTTCCCAAAGGTTCTGGCTACTGTAGAATATCCCAATTCCGAGATACGAAATTGTAGGTATTTGGTCCACAATAATACGACTTACATTGTGCTGGTGGCAAGACAACACCACAGCTACTGAGAGCCCATACATGGTGGATCCCTGGATCCCGCTAAACTACAAGTTATGAATATAGAAATCAACAGAAAAATCATTGGGTCCACCTTGACCCGGAAAAAAAATGTTGAACTTCGTATTTTTCGAGCAAGGTCCCATCGTCAAAAATCTCCCATAAGAAATAACTGATATATGATCTTTTTTTTTTTATTTTGATCCAAAAAAATACTGGCCATTATTGACGTACTCTACAGCCTTTTCTGTAAATCATCTTATTTTGTTTTGTAATTTGGGCAAGTGGTTCGGTCAAAATATGCTGATTACCAAGAATGGGTGTGATTTTGGAATGCATATTTTTGCGTGTTCAAGTGTGTATTTGTGTACAGTTTCAAGGCACGATGTAATAAAGGGCCATTTTAGATTGGTATGATGCTTTTTTATCTATGTGGAACAAAAAAGAAGCAAGTTAAAGCCAATTTAAGAAATTTGCCAAAACGTCAATTTTCGCAAATTTCATGATCAAAAAAATTTAACATTCGTGTAAAATCACAGTTACAAGATATACAACCTGTCAACTCTTCTCCAATCTATACTAGTAACAAGATATAATTCTTTAAACTGTCATTTAGTGTAGTATTATGCTATAGATTATGTGGTAAAAAATAATTTTTTGGGGTAATAGCCCCTTTAAGAATAAGTTAAGATACACTGTAAAATGTTAACATGCAAGTATTCGGCTAAAAATAAATACATTACCGGTATATTACAAACAATAACTTTAAATACGCAAGCTAAAAATAACTATCCCACAATTATCTTGAGAGGGGGCGGGGGTGAGTTTATATAGTATAGATGCACATGATAGCGTACCACTACCTTTTTCAATACAAATTAATCACCGATTAAAACTACTTTCAAAAGGTATCATGTTGGAGCTACAGCTACTAGACTTTGGAAGAAGCTACTCGTGAAGCTTATTTCATTCCAAAGTAGCTTGCTTGCTTGATTGATTGATTGAATATTGCTTAACGTCTCATATTTATGCACTTTGGCTAATCGAGACGATGAGTGGTGATAGATGAGGATGAAGTATGAACAGAAGGGAGGAGGGGAAACCCGGTATTGGCACGTAGCCTACTCCTTTCGAAAAGTACCAAGGGGACCAACGGCTTAACGTCCCATCCGACAGGACGGTGTAACTTTGACAGTCATATAGGTTCCTCCACTAACCCGGACTGCCCAGCAGACGTCAAGGAGAACGAAGCCGTTACACTGGCTTTCGAACCCTCCATCTGCTCTAACCAGCGGTATACGTGAGTTTCAGGGTAGAGCGGTCACCCACTCTACCCATGACCACGCCCAATTCTGCTTAACTTCGATGTTCGAGTGGGAACCGGTTAAACGAGCTCGGCTAAACCGCTAGCATAAAGTAGCTTGCTACTAGTAGTACTGTAGTACAGTTAAGTTACTTTTATTTGTTCTACTATGGACAACTACAGATTAAAAAGTACAAGGTAAATGATACAATGTTGGAGGAGATAAACTAAAAGAGGTTGAATAATTTGCATATCTGGGACTGGGAAGCATTAATATAGATGCCAAAAATGGAAAGTGACATCTCTCTAAAAGAGTAAATCGGGCCAAAACATCACATTAGCAAGTAAGCACGTTAGTGCAGGATGAAGATTTTCCAACTAAATGTAAGCAGTCGTGTTAGCAATATCGTTGTTGTCCATTATTCACTGCAACGTGGAACCGATGCCAACGTGGAAGTGGATTAGAAGACCACACTGCCCCTGTTGGGAATCGTGGTAATCATCTGTTAGTGAACGTCGATCACAAGTTTAAATTTGTTTGTACCATGTGTTATGTAAATACTTACTATTAACCCGACAACCACAAAATCTCAAGTTATAATCAACAGTTGGCACATACAGTAAGCTTATACCGTAAGTACTAGTATTTAGTATTTATTTACCATCTATATTTATTTATTTATGAATTGGCCACATACAGCATTATGCCATTTTACAGTGACCAGTATAACAACTGATGAATAACAACGATGAATGATGATGAAGAAGGGAGGAGGGGAAACCCGGTACCGGCACGTAGCCTACTCCTTTCGAAAAGTACCAAGGGGACCAACGGCTTTACGTCCCATCCGAAAGGACGGTGTAACTTTGACAGACATATAGGTTCCTCCACTAACCCGGACTGCCGAGCAGACGTCAAGGCAAGGAGAACGAAGCCGTCACACAAGGTTTCGAACCCTCGTCTGCTCTAGCCAGCGGTATACGTGTGTTTCAGGACAGAGAGCGTTCACCCACTCAACCCCTGACCACGCCCGATGTTGCTTAACTTCGGTGTTCGAGTGAGAACCGGTTAAACGACCGCGGCTAAATCGCTGGCTATCTACCAATATGGCACAATGACCTGTTTGGGAGTGAGAGATTCAAGAAGAATACAAGTCACAGAAATGAAAAGCTTTTGTTCAAAATAAGAAGAGAGAGGCTGAGATGGTAGAAGATTGGGCAAGTAAAGAATACCATGAGTAGAATTTAAAAGAGGAGAAAATAATGAGAAATTACATAGAAGAGTAGGGCCGAAGGCATGTAAGAATAAGTTGTAGCAGGAATACTCAGAGAGAACAGAGAGAGATGGTGAAGAACAAAGAAGAAATGGAAGCAGAAGAAACATGACAAACCTAGCAAGCCAATGTTAATAAACTCTGCGTGCCCAAGAAAACTGGTGGTGGTGATGGTTAGCCACCCCCTGACCCCAACGTGTTGGAAACGGTGAGTTTAAAAATAATATGAACCAAACTTGCTTGATTGCAACCCAATAATACTAGGGGGTGTATCTGCAAGCCGACTCCCCACATAAGTTTGCCATCTATTCGTACTCAAGGTGCATTATGAATAGCAAAAATGTTGCATACAATTCAAAGGTCCGCTTGCAATCGGGTAAATACTGTAAATATAAATAAAGTTACAACTGTGCGTCTGCCAATTACTTAAATATGTACCTAATCAATAATTAAAAATTACCCTTTTTTTGCTCTTGTCCATTATATTATTTATTGGTAGAGGTACGTGAAAATAGTGTTTATGAGAATAGATGCTACAAAGCGCTATTGTTTCAGCTATGGTTTTACAGTCATATTTTATTTTATTTTACATACAGTAAGTAGTACAGTACATACAATTTGATTTGTTAATACACATTTTGTAAGTGGACAAAAAATAGATGCTACAAAACGTTATAAAATGACACTTGAAAATGCTATATACACATAGGGTTGCCAACCTTTCGGAATTTCTACGGACAGCCAGGATTTCAACGCATTTGTCCGGATGGAGGAATTGACCCATTCCGGATGCCAATTTGTCCGGAATTTGTAAAAAATACTTATATTCACTACATATTAATCGAATTCGTGTATGATCGTCTGGAACTCTGCTAGTTTGACGAAATCGCCCCATTTATTTTTTATTTTTTTGCCAAATCACTGATATTTCATAGTAAATTAAAAATAAATGCGTGGAAACCAATTAAAAAAATCAAAATTTAATTTTCCTTAGGCCTACGTTACAACTCACAACACCCCAGCCACACGCCCACACTGCGTTAAGTTGGTCTTCCAACAAACCCAACAATCAACTCAAAATCCAGGCATCTGACATCGTAGAATTATTTATTACCAAACAAAGAACAAAACAAATCAGTGACAACTGACAAGTAGGTAAAACTTAACCGACAAAATAAATTTAAAAAATGGCCACCAGAAAGTGAAAACGACCGATTCAAGCAAACTAACTAAATAAATAAGTCCAGAAACTACTTTCCGCGGCCAAAACCCAAGTAAATACATAATAATATTCAGTTAGAAAAAGGAAAATCATAAATTCAATGCAAAATAACACTTCAATCAAATTAGCATTATACCTGATCGTCTAAAAGCATTATTATTATCCATCTCAATTTTCGATGTAGGCTAGAATTACTCGCAATATGTTTCAACTTGGTAACTTGTTCTCGATCTCTGCCATTCGTTGCAATCAGCTGCTTTCTTTGCCCTCAACCGCCGCACGTACGGCGTAGGCAATCACCGCGGAGGAGTGCCCGACTTTCCGTTCAGCTGACAGGCGGCCGGAGGCATATAGCACAGGCGCAAACACATTTTGTTGTGTCTGGACAGGACAAAATGTGGTATGCCCCCCCCCCCAAATCTTATGAGGCTTTGTCCAGAATTCCATTCCTGTTAAGTTGGTAACCCTATATACTCGTACCTCTATTTATTGGCTACTGATAAGTTGTACATATAATATCATGGTACATATAATACTAACAACCAGTCCTTAGAGAGATAATCACAGGACACAAGCTTTGAAGAGGTTCAAAATTATATGAAGGCATGTATGCAAAATAATGATATACCTACATTTTTTAAGGTAACTTACACTAACATGTTACAATTGAAACATTAGATATACACTACAGTACCTATAAAATGGTATCAGATTATGCTTCCAGTTAGCATACAGGTACGTAGGTCTAATATTGTAAACCACATTGCACGCACAGGTCACGCTGTAGAAAACAAACTTCCACAAACCAGATTGACTTAGTAAACTAACACAGTACAACGTTTATTGTCAGTTCGCATTTAAATTGTTCTTAGAACCAAAATTCAGACAATGTTGCATATGTAATGGCAAACCCCCTTGTGGTACAACCAGGGGCGGCTTGTGAGTTATTATTGTGGGGGTGCACATAACTTCGAAGTCTTATTATGCGGGAAACAAATCAGCCGCCGGAGTCGAATTTTTTTTCACACTAATGGTCTGAAATACCTGGAAAACGACTTTAGAGTATATTTTTCGAATTTATTGGCCGGGAAAAACTCCCTTATGTGTAATTGTTAATTATGGAAAACCACCCAAAAAATTAATTATTATATGCTTGATTAAAATATAACATACCCGAATGTCCCTTCATCTCCTCCGACACGCGCCTCAAACATTTTTAATTGTTCGTCCAATGGTCGTTTTAAAAAGCTGTTTATTTTTAGATCGCTAATTACCGAAGTCATATTATAATTTCACTTCACGGCACGATAATAATTTTAACACTGTTCTCACTTGAAAACTGCAGTTAATCTCACTTCACCAACCCAGTTGCAAACAACTTTCACTGGCTACTGGCTGGAGTGTGGGGGTGAATGAATGGTGCGAGCAAAATACCAATGCGTTTGAATGGAAATAACGGGTTTTGACCCATGAACGCGTGCATCTGGCCGGGTTTTGCCGTCCGATACGTAGAAAATCATGTAAAACTGTGTGCACATTCAGAGTGACAACCCCCAGCGGCAGCACTTACTGCAGAATGACTCCTGCCGAATATGCCTTGCTCTGGGCCGGCCAAAATATCCATACAAACAATCCAACGATTTATTGGGAATATTACGAGATTGGCTTCGAACCTTAAATTTGGGATTTAGTTCGCGCAGATATTTGGGGGTGCGCATGCACCTGTGCACCTATACACGAGCCGCCCCTGGGTACAACAAATGCCAGTCTGGGCCATGGTGGTATATATCTTTAGGTGATTTCACTTGCGTATCCAGCAATGCTATTTTTGTGGTCGCTTAATGCACGCAGTTCAGACGGAATCCGCCAGGATCGCGACGTGTCAGGTGGTAGTCACGTGACGAGAAAGTCGATAAAGAAGTTTTTCCAAACTTCTTTGTCGACTCTAATACCTCGAGAGATGGCAGTGTGTATGCACTTTATTGAAGGCCGTGCATTCAGATCCGTAGGCGGAACATTCGAATTTCCGAATTCGAGCCATCTGATTGGTCCCCAAGGCCGCCATCTTGTAAGTTCTATGTCACGTGACTACCACCTGACACGTCGCGCATTCTGTCGGCGACCGCCTGCACTGCGTGCATTAAGCGACCACAGAATTCTGGCAGTGAAATCACCTAAAGATATATACCACCATGGTCTGGGCTATAATATGGTGTTCATTAAAAATCACATTTGTGTAAATGCCACTAAACATATTTTTACTACAGTCCAGCCCAATTCCTATATAGTATAGTAACATAACATTGTTGGAAGTATTTCGATTCCAAATATTTTCTGTGCTACACTGATAAATATTTACTACGACTGATAGTTTTAAAACAAAACTCAACTCATACATTTTATTGATTTCTTTTCCATATTTTCTAAAATGCAATTCATTTTCATCATAGAATAAAAATAAACGTTTTTGAGGGATTTAAGACGGCTATATTACATTCTAGCAAGAGGCAGCGTTAACAGTAGGAAACAATAGGTACCTACTTGGCAAAGGCACTTCCTATGCAGCCATACATTTCATTGCATTTTATAAAAAAAGTTCTATTCTAATCTTCTAATTCTATGTTGATATGTAGTATATAAACTATAAAAGACTTAATTAACATGAGGTCAAGACTCAAGATTGGGAAGATTTAGGTATCGAAGAGAGCTAGTCAAAAGTATCAATTGTAACTTGGGTACCGGTACAACAAGAAGGGATACCCATCAGGACTTGGCCTTCGACAGACATAAGCTAGGTAAACTTTGCTCCTGAAACTCACCAGCACAATAATTGAGATTTGCTACTAGTATTATGTTTCTTCCCAACCTTTTACTTATTAATATTTCTTTCCCATAATACTGTTTGAAAAATAATCCCCACATCTTCAGTCTTTATATTGACAAACATTTAGTTATTCAAATCAATAACTCTCTATGTTAATACTTCCACTGTATTAAAATTAATATACATAGTTATATTCTGCTGATTTTTCAACATAGTTTGGCTACATGGTTATAGAACACAGCATGCAGAAAATAAGAATACCTTCAAGAGCGCAGGCTATTCTAGTAAACTCCAACATACTACGTAACTTAACTTAAAGAAATAGGTACAATGTTTGTTTCAAATCCAATCGTAAAAAATGTATGCTTTACTAAGCTAAAAACTTTTAAAACTAGTGTCTTTCATAATCTTCCTATTCATATGAACAATGATAATTTTAAAATGTTCTTTGTTTCCACAAAGCTGTTTTTTTAACCGACCGGCTTATCTGAGCGTTGATTCGTCAGCCTGTGGCAAGACAGTGTATGTCGGTTAACTTAGCAAAACAGTCGAATCAATGGGATGTAGCAGAGCGTTATAGCTTGGAAAATGCAAGTACTTCGGACAAGAGATCGCACTCGGTTGATCATGGTAATGTTCAAATGATAAATGTGCTTGCGTAATTACGCGGCGTAGCGGCGCGTGAGTAACTGACGCACTGTGCCGGTTGATAGTGGGGTTGGTGCGGCTAGATAGAATCACAACCGATGGAAGACAGTCTACGCTCCAGCACAACAGTTGAGAGCATTTACAAAATGCGTTGAGGGTTTTAACATTGAGCAAGGAGTCTATGATATTCTTCTTTTTCATTATTTTCAGTGTCATTTATACTATTCATCTTTTTTCATAATGCTTTTCCAAAAAAAGGTTATAAAGGCAAATTCATGGTATAGACATACAGTAGTTTCCATTTATTTGATAGCAATACTAATCGAATCGCCAATCGGATGATTTACGTAAGAATATTTTTCACAATGATTCGCTCCGCACCTCCTTTTGAAAAAAATAAATGGCACAGTACTTGAAGGGTAGCGCGAGGTGATTTTTGTAGGTAAGCCGATGGGTTAATATGTTACGCATGTGACCGAACAGAACAAAATATCATAATTCTGTTAATCAATATTAAAAAAATCTAAATGTATTTTTATTAAAAAAAATATTTGAAGACATATATTAAATGGTCATAGATAATAGGATATGTAGTAAATGCAATATACCAGTAAGAATTAATAATTAAGCTAATACAAACACAGTAGTAGTTACTAACTTACTGTATTACTAAATTGAAAGCATTCATTTATCGTAGCCTTAAAAAGATTGAACACATTTGATCCGAAAACAAACACAAAATATTTTGATGCAATATGCATGGATTTTTCAGGCTCCTAGTTGTTGCAGTAGTAACTGTAAGGCAGTCATACAATGACGATAGTATGTGTAGGTAACTGAAATAGATGTGCATAACTGTTGTCACGCCAAAGAGTTCATGATGTGATCCTTCTTTTAGATGGGTAGGATAGATGGTACTTGTTTCATGTAGGTCAATGATACATCCTGAAAAAACACATCAACAATAATTGGTTACTCTACTCACTACTCACAGTAACAGTGCTGCTATAAACACAACTAGATATAATGGGGGGCAGGTACGAAAATTCATTTTCTATTTAGGCCTAATGGTTTAATAAAAAAAAAAAAAAATTAATTACAAACAAGCTTTATTCCCATCCATTTGCCAGTTTCAATTTCAATTTATTAAGAACATAGTATGTAGGTCTACAATTTTCATATACAACAAAACAATTTTTAGTGTATGTGTCCTTTTAGCTACAGTAAGAACTCTATTATCCGAGTTGAATGAGACTGAGGGCACTTCGAATTACCGAAAAACTCGGACGACCGTTTTTTTTTGTTTATTTGCTCTCGTAGCATAGCCTGATATGGTAAAATGATATATGACACATGCAATGGATAAAGGAACATAAAATACACACAAAACACTTCATACAGGGTATACCAAATGATTTAATAGCTTGTAAATCAAGCTCACAAACACACGTACACAATTAGGCCTTCATGTCGTAATAAAAACGCATGTCTAGGCCTAAACTCGACGCAGTAGGCCTAAGCCTAGAATGCCAACATAGGCCTAGGCCTAGCTCTCTTTCTCATGTGGGAAAACCTCTCACTACTTCGCCCACGCTGAAGCTCTCGTCGCAAGATAAGTCTGGGAAAGAAATAAGATAAGCCCAGGAATAACAATTCAATGCGTCGTGATTACGAATTTATCGGTTGAAACATGATCGCATCGCAATTCTTCTTCCACCTAGTTCCACAACGACCATCTTTGATCAGATCGTATGTGCACGCGCAGGCGGACTGCTCAAGAGTCAAGTCAGGTCTTCATGTGCGTGCGCCGTGCGGTCAGTGCGCACCCCCGTACAAGTACTGGTGTCTGGCGCTGCGGACGGACAGCAGAAGCGACGTTGCATCGCATGGAGTGCACCCGGGCCGAAGCACGATCGGCCTCAGTCGGGAAGGCTCGTTACTGGTGATGCGCGCGACGCACACTGCTCGAAAGTCGAGATATATCGCCGACCTATCTTTTCTTGCACTCACTCGTAAGCATGGGCAATACTCCCGCTAGGCCTACAAATGTATGCGAGTACATTTAAAAAAGCGCGGCGCGGCGTCTGAATTTATTTTTATGTTTTAATTTACGTAGTAGTATTTACTTTAACCTTTTCAATGCTGGGTTTTGAACGGAGCACCCAACACCCCAGTGCTGGGTTATTTTGAGCAAAAAGTCAATTTCTCTCACTTGTATTTGATAGTAATATTTAATTGATCAAAATGTTTCCTCATCCTTGAAATGAAGCAGATTTCATTACACTATACACCTTGAGTAGATTGTCTTGCTTTTATACTGTCAAGACTATTGTTTACATGTGACAATTGCCCTAGCATAGGCCTATGTAAGTGTGAGCTGGTTTTCGTCACCTAGGCCTACTGGCAACGTCCACTACTTCTCTATTATTTCAACCTTTACTTCAAAGTCTATGATCGCTAAACAAGTCCGAATATGGATCATAAACCTCTTCATTACAACCCATTTTGCATAATAACTGTGTCATTTTATCATCCTAACCTTTTCCAGACGCCATTATTATCTTTACTTGATGTTCTGTCAATTTGCACTACTGAAATAACTGACAGAGCCATCTGTGGTCAAACTACCAAACTAGAAGATTGTTGAACAGCTTGCACATAGAGTTGAAAAAATCGACTTTTTACAATCGATTATACCTATCAGAAGCAACAAGCGCGCGTTTCGAAACAACCTCAGCTCGAGTATACTCGACGGCCGCACTGGGGAAACAAGATGGCGGCATCGAGTATACTCGACGGCCGCACAGAAAAGGTTAAATAATATATAAAAATAAATAAATAAATATAAAAATAAATTATTTTTTTTATTTATTTTTTTATGGAGCTCGTTAATACGGTACATCGGAGTATCGGAGATCGGATAATGGAGTTTTTTCTTACTGTATTTAAAAAATTAAAATACAAATTTAAATATACTAGTACTAGTTCTAAGACCTTGATATACTTGGCAAAATCCAGAATCAGGCCCTTCGACTAGCCAGCGGTGCAGTAAAGACAACACCGGTGGCGGCAATGGAAGCCTACTGTAAAGTAGAGCCCCTAATACAGAGACTAGAGCAGAAAGCCATCATACTGCATGAAAAACTGGCGAGAATTGACACATCTTGGCTAGCCTTTCCAATGGCGAGCGCAGCAGGACACACAAATTTCGCCCAAAAGACAATACTCCTAAAAACGGAGCACTGTCCGGACCTGCTACACCACCCTCGACAAAAGCTTGCCAGCCTAGATGTCAATAGCCTTCCAAACTCAACCATCAAAATTGACTTCAATCTTCAAGTGGAAGGTATGGGCAAGAAGGAGGAAAAAAGCCAGTCCGAGCTGAAAGTGCTTATCGAAGCGCATCTGAAGAAGCACTACCCAATATCCGAATGGGTGCATGTCTTTACGGACGGCTCCCAAAACAGCTCGGGGAGGAATACTGGCTTTGGCTTCCATTGCATCTTCTTTGAAGAGGCGCACCCGATGGCACCAGGCTCGAGCATTTTTGATGCAGAAATAAATGCCATCTCCAGAGCAGCAGAGAAAATCGCAGAAACACCAACCTTTCCACTCAAAAGACAAAATTTGTCATTATCTCTGACAGCAAGGCCGCCATCAAGAAGATCTGTCAGATGGAAAAATGTGAAGAAGCCTCCCTGTCTCTTAACAAGAGTTTAGTAAAAATGTGATGCATGGAAAAGTGCTTAAAATTCAATGGGTGCTCAGCCACTGCAACATCCTGGGCAACGAGAAGGCTGACGCGCTAGCCAAGTTGGGCTCAAAGAAGTCTGCCCCTGACACGGCGAGTATCTCCTACAACTCCGCCAAAAACCTTGCCAAGGAGGGCCTCAAGACATTCAATGGAAGACTTCAAGAGGCCAAAATGTATCACAAACCATGGCGGGACGAGGTCCTCAAAGGGCCAGACAAATCCTGGACAAGAAAGGTGGCAACAGCGCAGTTCCGGCTGGCCACAGGACATGACGTCCTGCAGCACCACCTGAGTCGATTTCAAATCACAAAGGAACCAGCAACTTACAAACTATGTACATCGGGTTTTCAGGACAGAGCGCACCTCTTCAGCTGCGCCGCACTTAAATCTGACATTGACGCCCTGCCAAATAACCTGAGCGGGCCAGAGAAGGAAGCACATATTTACTGGATAGCCAGGAAGAAAAATGATTGAAAAATCAAGTTTTCGGCATAGGAAAAAAAAAAAAAAGATAAGACTATGCAATATGTTATTGTTTAGAAACTCATAATATGTAACAAATTGTAAATAACTATTAAAGTGAGTAAATATTAAGCAGTCAATCAACAATGTGAAGCAGCCAAGGATATTTCTGTGAGCATATGTGTAAGGTAATCATAATATGATACACAACATATTTGCTGCAAGGGTCAAGCTGCCTCCTCGTCAGATATTAAGAGCAATAAACAAGAAACCTCCTGTAATAAATATCTCTCGCCTTCGAGCCGAGTTCATTGTCTACTCTCGCTATTCAGAACGATCGTTTATCCTGTATTAGGCTATTAGCACTCACTTATGACGTGTTACATAGAGCAGGTAATACGAATTACGTCTTTCAGGCCGTTTTCATCCAAGAATTGATATTTTAATTTAATTATCGATTATCGAGATTTTATCCAATATATTGATTATCGAGTGCATCCTTACTTCACATGCATCGTCATTTCAAGTCTAATTTGAATTAGTGAAAGTACAGATAGGTTCAGAACACACACAACAAAGACAGGTATTTATGAAAATATAGGCCACAGGTGTATAGTTATTTTTTTATTTAACGTCTATCCTAAAAAGTAAAAAAAAAACTTATTTACAGAGGACAACTAAACAAATGCAATTAGTACATAGATGCAGACACAAATACATACATATATATATATCAAGTTCAAGAACTGGGGTTCAATTGTGTTTTAGAGTGGAGTCTACTCACTGTTGCTGATACCAAGCAATGGTTGAATATAACCGCAAAAATTTGCATTGAGTGCTTTGCTTTCTAAGATCGGTATTTGAATTGTTATCGGTTTGTGTGGTAGAATCAAAATTAATATTGGCAATTTTTGGAGGATCTCTAAAATAATTCAAATGTAAACTAAAAACTAATAGTAATAAAAAATAGGAGAGCGATTAAAGAGATACACCGTACCAACAGCGTACCTGAAGTAGAGTATTAGGCCGCGATAGATAACATATATAACACATTGACAAACTCACCTGATTCAGCCTTTTGGCATTCTTTACATTTATACTAACTAGGAAAACGCTAAAGTCCCGCCGCGTTGATGGATGAGCGTTTTTTTTGTAAGTTTTTTTTTGCGTTTTGTGCGTTTGTTTGCACTTTTCCTTTGCAAGTGCTTTTTGAATGCATTGTGGAGGTGATTGTTGTCAAGTTTCTATTGTTATTTGTTAATTGGTATTATAAACTTCAAAAAACTCATATTAAAACCTTTATTTCTGTAGATTCTGACTAATTTTTTCAACTTTTTCTTGCAAAAGGTACTACATCACCATAACCTTAATGTCCATGTGAAATCTGAACGTTGTAGCCCTACCCGTTTGGTCAGAATCGGCCCAAATGTGACGAAAATATCGCACTAAAAATTGAAAAACTAATATTAAAACCTTTATTTCTATGGATTCTAGCTAACTTTTTCAACTTTTTCTTTCAAAAGGTACTACATCACCATAATCTTAATGTCCATGTGAAATATGAACGTTCTAGCCCCACCCGTTTGGTCAGAATCGGCCCAAATGTCACGAAAATATCGCACTAAAAATCGAAAAAAATCGTAAAAGTACGATATTTATGAGAAATATTTCTTCAATTGTACCCAAAAACAATACACCTCTAAGTAAAGAGAAAACGAAGGTCCGGTTGACCCAACGTAACTTTCAGAATGAGGATGCCGTTTGCCCGGAATCGAGCGAACAAACAGACGGAAAAACAAAAAAAAACAAAAACAAAAAAAAAAAAAACACCCGAGCTAAATTTTTTGGGGGGTCAGTGAAATTGAAGTCTTCGCTTCCGCTCGCTACGCTCGCTCGCTCATCCAAAAATAATAGAATGTTAGGCCTACCTCATGTACAGAAGCCACACAGCATATCGGTGAGGGTCTCTGATGAGACTCTTGCAGTCAGGGAGGGCGAACTGATTGTTCAAGAGCTCTTTGCGGACACATGTCTTTGCACCGTCAGTCACATAAGTCAGTGAGACACACATCTCCCGATTCTAGACATGAGAGACATTATTTATATTACGTAACATGCTAGTATTTTCTTTTCAATTCTTAGTGTTGGCACACAGTACACAGAATGGATTGGTCAAAGTGGCATATCCAGCGAGGGGCCACAACTCTTGTCAAAACCCCAAAATAATTAGTCTTCCTTACCCCAAGAAGACGCAATCCATTTCATTACCATTATAGTAGATTGTATAAAAATACACAAATGATCTATGCATCAGGACTACTAGTATGTAATTTGATCAAGAATCAATTGAGAAGTGACCCTTTGCAGAGTCAACCAAAATACTAATTTACTTCTCCTGGTGAAAACAAATATACATACTCCTTGAACACAATACCATACTCATACATGCGTCTCCTTACCTTCTCATCTAAAGAATGGATAGAAGCCTCTAGAATCTTGCCCTTAACGAGGTTATTAAATGCATTGTAGCCATCCATCGAGAAATCACCACCCACCAGCGCTGGCTGAACGTCGGCCAAACTACACAAGATAATTTGGGCAGGACGATCAGCGAATTGCTTCGATAGGTAAAAGAGTGACGACTTTGGAGCTGCCATCAATGTTCCAAAATCTACCAGGAATATCTAGTTTGTAAAAAAAAAATACATTTTTTTAAAACAAATTTACTTACATTTGTGAGTAGGTGTATCATTTTATTTTTTAACGGATGATACCAAACTTACCAACATTTCGGATGAATTTGGGCACTTTCCTACGATTAAGCTCCGATGATACATATCGTTAAAAATTACTACGCAGAACACTGCTGACAACTTGGATGCATTTAAGTCCCGTGGTTCTTCAAATAGAACACTGAAAAATATATACATACATGTAATACATTTGTAATGATTGCAGTTATCTGAAGATAACTAGTGGCCTAGCCGCTCTACATCTTACTAATCTGAGAACAAATGAGAGAAAGAATACATGAAGCTAGTCAGTTGCCATAAAACTGATAGTAACAGTTTAGCACTATTTCAAAAAATTTAGTGATTCAGTGACCTAGTAATACTATTGTGACATATGGTATTTGATTCTACCGCTCATTTTCAAGGAGTCGATTCCTTCACTGTTAGTGGACACAGTTTTTAGCATTCTATTTTCATTAAAATATTTAGTGATTCAAGTACCTAGTAGTACTACTAGTGATGACATAGGGTACTTGATTCCTACCCGACTCCATTTTCAAGGAGTCGATTCCTTCACAAGTGGGTTGCGGTGTCGGATATTGTGTCAAATAACCTAGATTATGCCGTTTAATACCAAGCCAACCTAACAAATAAACCATAAAGTGTGGTTACTTACTGCCACAACATGTTTGTTTTTACTCACGCCTAGAACAAATTTGGCCGAAGAGGGTGTTAAGCATTGGTCAAGGCTAACAACTTTTTCCTCACTCCTTTTTATTGCCGATATTGAGTCGACTCCTACATGATTCCCAAGGTTCCGGAGTCGACTCCAATATTTACTAGCCGATGTCATCACTAATTACTACGAAGCCAAAAAATTGGACCCGGTTCAGATCCAGGTCCTGAATATTATTTTATTATCTTATTTATTACCAAACATGAAATTCACGTTCTGAGCACCAAGATTAGCATATGAAGAGGCTTGGCAGCTGAAATGCTGTTTTTGTTATTAAGGGGTCAAACTTATTGTTGCAAGCAAAATATTTTTAACTCCAAGTACCTACTCAAGAAATGCCAACCCAACCCAACCCAAACTGAAATTGAGTGCATTACAATCATATTTTCTAGGGCATGGCATTTAAGAGCAAGAGAACATGATATTGTCATGTAATTGGCTGGTTCCAAGCCAATTACCATCTATTTTGAGTGGTTTTCTTCATTAACCAAGGGTGGTTATTGCATTATGATTGCAAGATGGAATAGCTTAGTGGTGTGGTCACCAGGAAATATCATTTGACGGGTAATGGCTGGGTTGCTACACTCTGTTGCAGTAGATTAGTTCGGAGAGTGCTGATTGAGTGGAGTTTTGTCAGCGCCAAGAACGCTGATAATTGCACCTTTCGTCACTTACAAATGACTTAAAAGTGGGCTCTGTCATGGGGGACTGATCTCAGGAGTGCTGACCTGAAGGAAGTGACCGAGGTGTGGACGCACAAGGAGAGGAGGAGAGAGCTAGCGGATTAGCTGTAGTGGTCACGTGACAGAACTCTCGCGAGGAGGTACGGACAGAGGTCAGGGAGTCTTAATTGGGAAGCTTAAGTGACAACACGGGAACGGGGATTCGGGTTATGAAACTGAGGTGAAGGGAGTCCTACTTCGGGAGTGAAAGCATGAGCATGTGCATGTGAAAGTCAGGAAGTCGTCAGGAAGTTAAGTGGAGAGCCGAGAGTGTTACGTGAAGTGGAGTGGAGTCAGGAAGAAGAGTGAGGATTTGCCGAGGTTCCAGTCGACAAGGGGTCCGTGGCTGAGAATATGACACCTATCTACATACCAGAGTCACAAGGAGAAAGAGTAAGCTATGATCTCATACTAATAATGTCACAAGAGTCTAGGGATGCAAACCCACATTCAACTGAGTACGATCCATGACCCCCTGGTTCTAGGCAAGAATACAGTGCTCCCTTTTTAGTCCGATTCATGTCTTTATCTGTGTAACTCCCACGCCATGAACGCCTTAATCCAATTATCCAAGTCACAGTCCGTCCCAGTCACATGTTGAGTGGTGATGCCCCTAGGAGACCGCTACGCCCCCACAACAGCTTCTCCAGCATTAAGGGGGTCCCCGCAGGGTTTTAAAACTCGTAATTTTATTATTCATTTGTGTTTCGTTGTATGTAGATGACATGGAAAAAAAAATTAGAAAAACAAATATTTCGATTTTTAATTTTTCTTTTGTATTAGTGACTATGATCAGACTATGGGCAAATCGACTTACTGTAAGTGCGAAACTTTACGTTGGATTCTTGAATATTTTTTATAAAAGACATTTTTCAGGAACTATACATGCAATGTCTGAAATTTCAGAGCATGTAGATTATTGACTAAAACTTGTCCCCTTCAATAATACAGTTTTTGTATACTTTTATTATAATAATTCAAACATGTGTTAAATATCAAAAATGCACACTAATTACCGATTAATAAACCAATTAAATATAGTTTCCAACTACACAATTTTGTGTAATGAAAGGGGGAAAGTGTAAAGAATTCAATTCTTAAACTAGGAAAAAAAATTAGAGCTCTAGCTTGTATGGTTATTTTAAAAAATGTACCTAAGTAATGGCTAATTTAACATACGTAAGATACAAACGGCCGGACCCCCTTACACCCATGCAAAGGGGTAGCAACCTTTAAACCTGACAATATTATTCATTCTGGGTAATTTTCTTCAGCTGAAAACAATGTATGTGCCCTCAACACTTGGTTTTATCAATTTAATACCTTATGTATTTTAACAGAACAAGATGGTGATAATTCTGCTTTAAGTCCAAGGCCAGTCTACACCTGGGAGTGTATTTTTTTGGCATTAATGTTTGCCAGAGATTAATATTGAATTCAATTTCTGTGCATTATGTTAGTTGGAAACAATGATAGTGACAATGAAGCTAAGTTTTCATTAGGGATGAAAAAATCCGACTTTTTAATGACCCGGGAACCCGTTTACAATACCGTAAGGTGGGGTGAATAGGAACAGTTTTGTAAGTTAATTTCTTGTTATTTCAACATGAATCATAGTAAACCAATGAGATATTTTTTAAATTATAGCTATGTGGTTCCTTTAAATAATATAACCAACCATTAACAGAGTATATGAATATTTATATTTTATTTTTATTTTTATATTGTGCGTTCCTATTCACCTCCATGTGGGGTCAATAGGAACAGGGATATAAATATGCCTGAAAATACATATAGATATGCTAGCTGTTCCTATTAACCCTAGCCAGGGGTCAATAGGAACACAAATTACATTTAAAAAAAATATATCTTGATAATGGAGTCCTACGTTTATAAGATATGTAACTCTTCCCAGATAAAGAGAAATGACAAAGTTTATCAGCTCTCTTAAAATATGTGCCAATGCTTTTCATAACATTGAGGCTGATTTTCTATTAAAGGCTGCGGTTGTCAAGTTTAGTCTATTTTTAGAGGGAACTGCAAATGTAGTGTACCAACTACAAAAAACCTTATGTGAGCCGTTTAAAAAGAGCGGCAATTACGAATTTAGTATTATTTAGAGGAAGTTTTGTTACTATTCACCCCATATTACCGATACCTGAGTAGTAACACAAAAAATTAAGTTGGACATTTAATAAACTGCAATAAAACGTAACCATTAATTATTGTAATTTTTAATTAAGCCCTAATTATTTTTAATAATATATATTTTTTTTCCATTATGTGAATCCATTTTTCAATAGTATTTATATCCCCTTCTTTAAAATTTGGGTGGTCAAAATAAGGGTGCGGGTGGCCATTACTTGATGTCAGCCTATAGTAATCGAGCAAATATGGTGTAATACTCTGTGAGAGAGTAAAACTCTTTTCCAACAACCAGGTTTTGACTTTTGACATTATTTTTAAAACTGCTTTAACCTAATATTACTTTTATATTGCTTGGTAAATGAATAAATGTTTTCCTTCCTGCTTGGATAGGGTCACTATCTGCTTGACAAAGCTAGCCTAAGCCAGAGTCTCCCAGAGTTTCTATTCTCCAAAGTTTAATGTAAGTTATTGCCACGGTTGATAAATTTTATAGTGATGTTATGGTTATTATAAATGGCAATATAATACAATGCTGGAAGATCGTACTAATGGCTAAGGCAGAGAGGGCCCAACTATTAACACTGCCACAAGTCGGAGGATCAACAAAGGACCCTTCAAATAAAAATACTTCATGGCATAAAAGATACGAGAATGGTCATATTTATATGGAGATTTGGTCTCCGAAAAATATTTATCAATTATTTATTAGTACCAGTTATACAGTTACCCAAACAGAACCAGGCTTCATTAAATAGCAACTGTTACTTACTCCATATCTTGCATCAATGAGAACATTTTCGACCTATCCATATCAACAAAGAAGAAATGTGGCCCCATGCAATCGGCGGTTCGAAGCTTGATTGGCATATCGACTAGCATTTCATCGGGAAAGGGACCAATCGGAATTTTGTCCAGATGACACATGACATTGTCCGGAAAGTCTACAATCCTTGGTCCATTTGACTGCATGTAACATAAAACAATACACATTACATGGTAACAAATAAAATAAATACATAAATTTGTATTAAGGGTCCATGCACTCAGTCTTATAGGTACCCAAGTGATTTTCAGTAGGGGAGCATCAATTTAAAAAGAACCGCGCCAACCCTTTCAGTGCGGACATCATTGATGCAAAAACAATGGCCAACCAAGGACCTAAGTTTTGAATCAAAACGTTAATAATTTTTCAACGTTTTGAGTGATCACGTTGTCTGATTACGTTGATTTTATCAAAAAGCTAGTTTTGAAACCAAAAGGTCTATTTTTTACGTCCCACAACGTCTTTTTCTACCCACGGGAAACTAGCCCGATGATGATGCTTTTTGACGTTATGCCCTCTCAATATATACTCTTTTGTCATAATATCACTAACATGGTTGTACAAGGCTGTGGTTAGATTACGATGTATTAGGCAGTTTTGAATTTATGAATAAAAACCAATTAATCTTGATTTCATGACCCCATTGTAGGTTAGACCTAGGATAGATCTACATCAAACAAGGGCTACCGGTACCTAAGTAGAAAGCCTATAATAGGTTAGGCCTAGTGCCTTGGACAAGTTGGACCTAGGGCCAATCTTGGCCCTAGGTCTTGCCAACATTCACGGCACCTCGAGTTTTATTTACCTTTTAGCATGCATGCGAGTTCTTTCCACGACGCATCTTTGTTATTTTTAGGTTATGAAACGTTGAGTTTTGCCGACACAAATTGTGTATTGATGAAATAAGATCTTCTTGCTGTTCAAATGCACTTTTGACTGTTTTGTAAAGGTTATGTTCGGCACTAAGGTGGGAGAACGTAAACACACAAGGAAACACAAAAACTTTGGATAATCATGTAATATGTGTAGTAGGTCTATCTTTGCCCGAGGTCTTTGGGTGTACGAGCTCAAGCTTAAATACTCGTATTTGATTAGTCCTGTACTTAGCAATGTTCGGCTCGCGGGAAATTTAGCTGACGGGAAAAACAACAAAGCAAGTTTATCTCACAACACCAGTAGAAAGATTCAAAACATGCATTTCATTCAAACAACAAAACTTCAACGTTATCAAGAGACGTTAAGTGACGTTTTGATCAAAACACCAATTTCAAAACGTTGGTCCCAGGGATCGGTTTTCGAAATAGGAATTAAGATCAAGTACTTGGGCACGATTCATAAGCGGGTGATGCCAGAGTCAACAAGGCTGATTCGAAACAACTTATACAATATTTCATAATGTGCATCATTGCTAGGATGGCTCTTAAACATGGGGTTTACATATAGGCCTACTCAATTGCAAGCCGACCCCTGACTAACACCACATTTGCCATCGATTCCGAGGTAGTTTTTTGAACTGCAAAAATGTGTTAAAAAGGTAGGCTTGCAATCAGGTAAATATTGTATGTATCTAACAAATAATTGGTAAAATGAAAATGAAGCACACTTCAACTGTATGAATGGCTAATTATGCTGGCCTACATGCATACACTGTATTTATTTTTTTACTTTTTGTTTGTTTTTTTGTCTGTTCACTCTCTACTGGGCAAACGGCAGATCTGATCTTGATGAAATTTTGAATGGGCCTTCGAAATCTCTGACCTGACACCTGCCACATTTTTGGGTGTACTAACTGTAATCAAATACTAAATATTTCTCATGAACATCGTACTTTTATGATTTTTTTCGATTCTTAATAGTATTTTACAGTGATTTTTCTACGGAAACGCTCAAAATTATTGAACTTAGATATATGAAGCCTAACGATTTTGGGTACAATCAAAGAAATATTTATCCTGATAATCCTACTATGGGACAACAAAAAAACATAACCTCACCGCGTCAGTGCAGTTGGTCGCCTTGCTTTGTTGAAGGCAGACATGGTACAAAACTTGAAACTGTTTTAAATAGTCAACTGAATAAACTCAACATAGTAAAACAAAATTTTGCTCAAGACTAGATATTGCATTATACCAGCTACAATATACCATGCAGAGTAGGCCAACTCTTTAAAAATTCATAATTTTGTTTTCTTTTTTATGGCTTACACTATACCACTTTGCAAAACCGTTTTTTCCAGTCGCATTGATGGATAAGCGTTTTTGGTTTAGATATTTATTTAGGATTACAACATACGTTAGGGAAAGACAATTGCATTGAACACTATAACCCTGTTTTTTTTCCATCAACCGCACATCAAATTAAGCAACATGAAATTCAAAAATAACGATTTACCTAATAACATAAAACTAGGCCTAAACAATAAATAAACCTTAACATACAGTTATATATTTTTTTGAAGTCAAACAAATTGTATTAAATTTGAATTGATTCATGGAATTTAAAATTGAATAATGAAGTTGAATAAAGCATACTGAAATTGAATTGATGAGTGTATTGAAAATTTGATTGTAAAAAAATTAAATCTTCAATGTATGTAGGCCTACTTGTTTATTTCCTCGTCTTCTTCCTAAGAATCTTTGTGAGGCTGTCTGAACTTGCCTATATCACAAGGGGAATCCCTAGACCTAAATATGATTTCTAAAGAATGCAGTAAAAAGTCTGAAAAGTAAGTAGAATGCAAGAGAGACACAGTAAAAGAGCAGATTACATTTTGAAACTTTTTTTATGGGACATAACCTCAGAATCAACAATTATTTATATTCAAATTATCCGAATCAATCCAGCTAGTTCAAAATTGAATTTTGAGCAGTGGTTTTTTTAATATTGGTTCTATACTACTTTATCTACAACCTAAGTAAAAAGGAATAATGGTTTTCTATAGTTTCTTGTGTTGCACGATTTCTTTGGGCCGCCGGTACAATTTCAAATTTTGTACCTTTTAACGGAAAAAATCGTGCAACGCCAGAAACTACAGACAACCAGTTTCCCTTATATTTAGGTTGTAGATAAAGGAGTGTAGAAACAATACACACAAAAAAAAACGCTACTCAAAATTCAATTTTGAACTAGCAGGATTGATTCGGGGAATTTAAATAATTGTTGAATCTGAGGTTATGTCCCACCAAAAAAAATCTGCTCTTTTATCGAGTCCCTCTTTAATTCGACTAACTTTTCAGATGTTTTTACTGCATTCTTTAGAAATCATATTTAGGTCTAGAGATTCCCCTTAAATTAGTTAGTGTTTTAATGAGTTTATTATATACTTTATACTTGATAAGTTTAAACTCCCTAAAACTTAAACTCCTAATTGGATGAGCGAAGCGAAGACTTCAATTTCACCGACCCCCCAAAAAATTTTGCTCGGGTGTTTTTTTTTTTTTTTTTTTTCCGTCTGTTTGTTCGCTCTCTACCGGGCAAACGGCATATCCGATCTTGATGAAAATTTGAGGGGACCTTCGAAATCTCTGAACTTAGACTTGCTACGTTTTTGGGTACAATCGAAGAAATATTTCTCATGAATATCGTACTTTTACGATTTTTTTAGATTTTTAGTGCGATATTTTCGTAACATTTGGGCCGATTCTGACCAAACGGGTGGGGCTACAACGTTCATATTTCACATGGACATTAAGGTAATGGTGATGTATTGCTTTCTGAAAGAAAAAGTTGAAAAAGTTAGCCAGAATATATAGAAATAAAGCTTTTAATATAAGTTTTTTGATTTTTTGTACGATATTTTCGTGCCATTTGGGCCAATTCTGACCAAACGGGTGGGGCTACAACGTTCATATTATACATGGACATTAAGGTTATGGTGATGTAGTACCATTTGAAAGAAAAAGTTGAAAAAGCTAGCCAGAATTCATAGAAATAAAGCTTTTAATATAAGTTTTTTACGGTAAATAATACCAATTAACAAGAAACAAAAGAAACTTGACAACAATCACCTACAATGCGTAGGCAGCAAAACAAAGCACTTGCAAAAGTAAAGATATCCCACGCAAACTAAAAACTTTAAAAAGCTCATCCATCAACGCGGCGGGACTTTAGCGTTTTCCTAGTTAGTGATAAACTAAAAGCAGAAAATTTAAAACAATTCTTTTTGCAAAATAGCAGCCTTGCGTTTATAGGCCCTAAACTGTCACCGTGGATAGCTTATGGACTTTTAAAAGCCCAGTCCACTCTTCAAACATTTGAATTTTAAAAAGAGTGTATGTTAGGGTATCATAGAGATCAGAAAAAAATGCAACGAAGATGCCCAACAAGTTTTGAAGCTATTTGCGCGCCTTGTTGGCTGCACCCTTTCAAGTGATACGTCACTTTGCGTGAGTCCGCCCGCATACTGATAGCCAGGTAGAGGATTGACTGAGCCCACCAGTGTTAGGCAATCACTCTGGTAATGAAAACTTATATAAGAAAAGAAAACTGCATGTATTTTGTGCTTTAGTGTGTTCATATTAAGTGTTACATATTAATGTTGTATATTTGTGTTGTTTTTATAATCTTGGGACAATGGTGAACAAGTGTTGTGTCTATGGATGTAGTAATGAGCGTAATAATGACCATGACATTTTGTTATAAATAATTACAAATAAGATATGACTTCCTTCACTACAATAAACAGTGGCTTAACAAAATACATTGAATGAAAGAATTACCCGCCTCAACACAATATGGCCTCCTTCGCACAGATATCGTTGTGACTGAAGGTATCCGCGGTAGCGGGCGACTGGCCGAGCTCGTTCCTCTCCCCAAAGTGACGTCACACGTAGTCTTAGCGTGCCCCGGTTCAAATGTAAATAAATCCGAATTCGTTTAACCGATTTTGAAAATTATTTTTTAGTTACGTACAGTACGTAGAACAGAACATGGAAGAAAATAGCTGTTACAACTTCAAGACAAGGCTAGTTCTTTAAGAAAACAACTTAAATTAATATGTCACTCACCTCAAAGAAGGGTCGTATAGTTAGAACTGTAGCGAATCGTGCACAGCTAATTAGCTTTACAATTTGTTCATTTCCCATTTTCACAACAGTCATCCATTGTTCTTCCAAAGACTCAAGAGCTTCTAGAATGCTTGAGAACTTCATCAACGTGTGATCAAAGTTTTCTTGAAAGATTAACTTGATGAGAAAAAAACAAACATAATATATAAATAACAGTTTTTAGTTTAACCTTCAAATGACACATATATGGGCTTTTATGTATGCTAGCAAGTAGTAAGTAAACTTAAAACATATATGAAAGAAAGTGGTATGTATAGGCCCATGTTATAATTTTGCAAAATAAAATCAATAAAAAAACTGGTGTTTATTGCTTTAGTTTATATTACTGAAAATACTTTGTAGGGTCTTCAAGGTTAGAAAGGAATACACAAAAACTCTTCGAAGAACAGAAAAGTGGAATGAGCGAGAAATTTGTACACATTTGTAGTAAAGGTTCTATATCTGTGGTTGAGGGCTTTAGGTACCATATCGTACCGAATATAGTGCATTTATTTTACAAAATTGATGCCTATGTGGCTGCCTGTATTTCAATCTATTTACAAAAAAAGTTCCACATTATTGCGACTGTGCTTACACTTATGTATGGCTGAGTTCTGCCATCAAGGCGCTCGATTAGTTGCCTTGAAGTCTGAGTGAAGCAAATGAATGAATACAATCTTCAACAACACAGTGAATTTAAGACAAGTAAAGTGCTGAATGGATATCTTCGATTCTTTCTTCACATAGTTTGTACGGAAATATGTGTTATAGACTTATAGCATAAGGATGTTTTTTCGACGCCGCGGTATTCCGTTCCTTGGTTCTGAATCCAAGTCATTGTATAGCCTAGTTTTAAAAGCTTTACAACCTTTACAACATACGAAGATTCGGAACGAATACATTAGCGCGCAGGACTAGTCCTTAGGCATACTTTTTTGCCATACAGTAACACTAGTAGTAGGTGTTTTTTCAGCCAGCAAGGGTAATTCCATGTCAATCACTAGGCCTTTCCATGAACTCTTTAACTTTGGTGAACTTGGCAAATCGACTATTGACATACAATTAGATGATTGTGTGGAAAATTTTGTATCCTAAGGGCGCTTAGTTTTTCGAGTAAACCCCTCGTCAAAACTCAAAATTTGGTGACCCGAGCGGCGTACTTGAATCGTAACTTTAGACCGTAGTGACTTTAAAATGCAATTTTTTTCAAATTAAAGAGTTTATTTATTAACAATTTAATTTATATGCATTGGAATGCAATCCTGATTGTGAAACCATCTAAAAACTCAAAATTTGTTTTTAAACCTACCCTACGAGAAAAAGTATTTTTTAAATAAATATAAAAAACATGTTTTTGTAAAGATGTTTTTAACATGTTCAAAAAAAATTGGGATGGGATGGCATTTGGATCATGATATATTACAGGGTCATGCACCAAATGTGTGTTATGTGTCAGTTTTGACCTTCCATTTTTATTTTTCAAAGAAATTAATTGCGGCAAATTTGAATTGTACTACAAAATGGAAGAAAAAACTGACACATAACACACATTTGGTGCATGACCCACTGATATAGGCTATCATGATCCCAATATAATCCCATCCCAATTTTTTTTGTACATGTAAAAACATCTAGCTATATATAAAAACACTTTAAAAAATATACTTTTTCTCGTAGGATAGATTAAAAAACAAATTTAGTTTTTACATGGTTTCACAATCAGGAATGCATTCAAATACAAATAAATTAAATTGACAATAAAAAACGAATTAATTTAAAAAAAATAACTTTTAAGTCCAACGGTTTAGCTCGGCGTCACCAAATTTGAGTTTTTGAGCGGGGCGTTACTCGAAAACTAAGCGCGTTAGGAATACAAAATTTTCCACGATCAATCTCCATGTTAGTATGAGTAGATTTGCCAAGTTTCACCAAAATCAGAAATGATCATGTTTTATTTAATGGCCGGCTTGGTTGATTTGACATGGAATGACACATAGGTCATCAATGATGTGACAATTGGGCCTAGGCTAGCCTACCCGTACGCTAGGGGTAGGCAAAGTCCTAGGCAGTCCTAGGCCTAGTGGGCCTAGAGCCCAAGTAGGGATTTGGTCTATTTATCAATAAAATAAGAAAATGCTTGCCAGTTTCAGGTAAAAATCAAGTTATAATGCTTTTTAAAACAGTTTATTTTTTTTTGTATTGATCAATTTTTTATTTTTATTATTTTTTATTTTATTTTTCTGTTCTCAAAAACACTACTTGCACTTTATTCGCTGCTGCACTATATTCGGAACGATATGGTAGTTACAGAGGAAAAAAGAAAATGATATTTTTCAAAAGGTTTATTAAAACCATATATTTCTTTGATACTGTCCGAGCGAGTTCCAAGTGCTGTGGATATTGAAAATATATCGCATTTAGATTGCAAGTTATATATACTAGTTTGAAATTACAAAACCTTCAGAGTAAGCCTGCTGCAAGGACGACATGGATGAAATTATAGCAATGTTTGAGAAGATGTTTCCTGACCGGAGATCGAACCCGGCTGTTCCGCCTTTACGTAGCGATGCTTTACCAACTTAGCTATTGGACCACAGGGTACATCCCTTCTCAATTACTGTATGTGTGATTTGATGAGTTATATATAGAAGTTGTAAGAAATAAAAGTTGATGGCAGATTACACTAGCAATTTAGTATTGACACTTAAGCCCAGCAAGAACAGAAACTTACCTCATACATCGCCTTGAAATAGCGTACGTCAATACCATTAGAGAACAAAAGAAGCATCTTTTGAGCATTTTTCACTGCCTTTGGGGATACCTGGGGCTCTGAAAGAAAGAAGATGAATTAGTTTCAACATTAAGAGTCTCTCACATCATATGCATCAGTGACTTACAATAGGAGGAAAGGAAGAGAACAGACTAGACCTACAAGCAGCAGAGATGTTATTCTTAAGAAGTTCAGCAGCCATAACAAAATTAGATAAGGTGCAAAGAGAAGCAACAAGAAACAAATTAGGAGTGGCAAGTCTAAGACACAAAACAGGAAGAGAAAGGCTGGTCAGGTAAGAAGAATGAAGCAAGATAGAATCCCAAGAAGAGAATTTGAACGTACATGGCCAGGAATGTGAAGGAAGACTTTGGGAGAACAGAAAAAAATGGAGAGAACTTGTAGTGTCATAGAAGACAGCAAATAAGAGGAGGATGTGCTTAGCCTGGCTAGCAAGCAGTAACAGTCCATAGCCCGAGTAACTACGTCACCCTTGTACTGATACCAAATTTGCCGCACTATTTTTCAAATCCAAGGACAAATCTAGGCCTTACCTAGCTTTGTCAATACATAATTTAGCTTCATTGGATGAGCGAAGCGAAGACTTCAATTTCACCGACCCCCCAAAAAATTTAGCTCGTTTTTTTTTTTTTAGCTTTTTTTTTTTTTTTTTTTTTCTGTCTGTTTGTTCGCTCTCTACCAGGCAAACGGCATATGCGATCTTGATGAAAATTTGACACGACCTTCGTTTTCTCTGAACTTAGACTTGCCACGTTTTTGGGTACAATCGAAGAAATATTTTCTCATGAATATCGTACTTTACGATTTTTTTTGATTTTTAGTGCGATATTTTCGTGACATTTGGACCGATTCTGACCAAACGGGTGGGGCTACAACGTTCATATTTCACATGCACATTAAGGTAACGGAGATGTATTGATTTTTGAAAGAAAAAGTTGCAAAAGTTAGCCAGAATCTATAGAAATAAAGGTTTTAATTTGAGTTTTTTGAGGTGTTAAATATTAAAACCTTTATTTCTATAGATTCTGGCTAATTTTTTCAACTTTTTCTTTAAAAAGTCAATACATCACCCTTACCTTAATGTCCATGTGAAATATGAACGTTGTAGTTCCCACCCGTTCGGTCAGAATCCGCCCGAATAGCACGAAATATAGATTTTAGATCTTTCTCACAGTCTTGTATGAAAACTTAAACAGGAGATTTTATACCTTACTCACAGCCTTGTTACAAACAATCAAAGATCCAACAGACCTAATGATTGTTTTGTATGGGCTGTGTTAATATGTTTTTATTATTTTAAATTAATATTAACATTTTATAATTAAAAAGCTCATCCATCAACGCGGCGGGACTTTAGCGTTTTCCTAGTTATTCATAAGGCCTAGCGTTGTAGTGACATAATTCCCATCAAACTAATGAGTTTGCTTCAGTGGAAACACTAGGATAGCCCTCAGCGGCTAGGACCAGGCGTGTAATTAGCCAATTAGTAGCATCACTACACACTAATTTCCAAGTCTGAGGTTATGTTTGCATAATGCTTGTTAAATTGCATCCTTCCGAGGCAATCTTGGAACTCCAGCTGAGTACTTATTTGACCAGTGGAGATCTTTTTATTAATTTAATCAATTTGTTTTCTTTAACCTTTCTCATCAGAAACTCACCTATTTTATCTTTGTTAATTCTATGTGAGTCAATGTTTTTGGGCATATAGAACAATGTTATTGATATTACTAGTAGATCGATATGTCGATCATTTCATATTTTGATATTGTCTGTGATTGGTAGAGAGTAACCAGGGAGCCTATGCTCAATGTGATTGGTCAGTTGTGGTGACATTGTGATGACGTAGTGGTCACGTGGGACCGGAAGTGGAAACCCCGGGGTACAAACACATGGGCGGCCATTTCTTTTTAGGGAAAATGCCGGAAGTGTGACTGGCAAAAGTAAGAGAAGTGTGTGGTACGTTGAGATGGATGGACGTCGTAAGGAATTGGTCTGCTGGACCTGGCCGTTTGTGATGCTGTGGAGATCAGCCGAGAATCTCTGAAGATAGTATTTGGTGCGAGTCGGCGAATACAAATGAAATACGCGAGAATAGTGTGCGGATGTGCGATAGATAAATAAGATTAAAGCATAAACGAGGTTTTGTGTCGGGACCACGCCATGGCATCGGGCCATTGTGAGCCTTCCGGTGAACTAACTTGGAACTTGTGATGGTGCAGAGCATACACCAAGATATTCTAGGCAGACCGAGCCACATAGCCACAATAGCCTAGCTAAAACCGGTATTTTAAAAAGTAATTTTGATTGTGTGAAAGTACTCTACAAACTCTACAAATATATTCAAAAAAAGAATCACAGATTTTCTAATTAAAGAACAATACTATAGCTTAAATGAATACCTACACAAATGAGCACGGTAAAACTAAAAACTAGTCTCTCTAGAATTAAATTAAGTCAAATATGTATCAAATATTTAAACTAAGTATTATTTCCTATTCATTTTCTTATTTTATATGTACTATAATTTGTACTTACCTCTTACCTTTCTCCACAGGTAAATAAACTAGAACAAACCTGAACTATTTAGAATTAAGTATATACTAAACACTTAAATATATATTTTCATGTACATATTATATTAAATTAATTATAAGGTTTAGACTAGGGCCAAACTACTTCTGGCCAAAAACATGGGTAACACAATATATTAATTATTGTCAAACACTATATGTACTACATGTAACAAAAAACCCAATAAATTATCTATTATCTAAATTAGTGGCCTACCGTGAGGCAGCATACCTCACATGAAACAGCGCATTGTTTGGAGAATGACGTCAGCAGGGCAGGATTAAAGCATTTGGTGCCCCTAGGCTATAATATTTTAAGCGCCCCCTGTATTGGCCCTACCAATCTACATGGGCGCCCGCAGGAATTTTCGCAGGGGGGGGGGGGGGGGGGGCAAAAATTACATTTTGTACTTTCGTTGGCCAAGCACGGGGAGCTTGGGGGCCCCCTAAACAATAGCGCCACAGGCAAAATTTTTGAAAATCAGGTTTTTAGAATGCGTTTGGTGGGTTTTAGAAAAAAGTAGTGGGCTAAATACAATACCAAAATGATGTAATTTTTGTGTAGTCAATACTCGAAACAAGATAGCTTTGTTGCGAGAGCTTGCGCCCCTAGGCTATAGCCTAGTTAGCCTAATGGGTAATACGGGCCTGGACGTCAGTACCTACCACAGTGAGTACCAGTCGAGAACTTGTATCATGCCTATTAGCCAGATACTTAGGTTGAGTCCTGAGTTTTTGTAGGAATTTTGGGATGATTTGGGGCTGTTTTGAGAGAAGATAGCTAGTTTGGACATGTGGTTGTAATAGTGGTAGGGGCAACCTACGCATCAGTCGGGATGGACCTACCAAGGTACCCGAAATAGCGGCCATATTGACCTTTCGAGGCGCACCATTGGTTCATAGCGTCGTGACGCTGCAACTTAGACTAATCAGGTACCAGTCTAACGAACTGTTATGATAATTCCCATGACCCCCTTGATGACCCTCCCAAGATGACGTCATAGCCTCGGCACGTGTGTAAAACTTGCGCGAGACAAAATAGAGCCACACGGTTTTAAATGACGTAATGTTTACTATGGACAATAGTCAACGACACTCAGTTACTATGACACAACCCAACCGGGGTACAATGACATTCTTTCTCGTAATGACCTTCAATCAGAGCGGCTACTAGTGATCCTGATGAACAGTAAGAGGCGAGTGTGATTGTCACACTAAACTGATGACAGTACGGAGGAATCGCACTCGAGGACAACCTTGAACTGAGAACGGTTTTTATTGCGAGTGACGGCGATCAAGATCGGAAGGCTACCATATCACGGCAATATGCAGCCTGTCCGAGGAAACGCTCTACATTGAAAAGAATGCCAAGCAGTTCTCGACTGCACCAACTGACAGTTGAACCCAGGACCTGTGGGATCAAGAGCGACGACTCATTGCCTTCGCGCCACCACGTTCACCGGTTGTCATGAGTACTAGCTTTTAATTGCCACATTGTATTTGGCCCTTATGTAATTGTTGCATGCATGTATCTTGAGTGGCTACAGACCTGGTTGTCTTTGCATTTGACAATATACCTACTGTAAAGTTGGAAGCCTAAAACTGTTCTTCCCTTTATTTTAAATTAATCTTTCACCTTAGTAATTCCATAACAGTCTCAGTAACTGGAAGTCATGATTGCCTATCAATACTTTAGCATCTCTCAAATCATATGGTTATAATTTTCTCCTAATATTGGTGTACTCTTGGATAATCACTGGTCGGCTTTAGTGAACGGACTGAGAAGGGTGTTGCTGCTGTAGACTTGACTATGGAAGGTAGTAAGTATAGGGAGTGGTGAATGTAGTCAACATTAGTTGTCTATTCTTTTATTTTGAATATTTTCTTGTTAGGTGCTTCAACGAGGTTGTTGTCACCGACCAAGACTGTGTTTCCTCAGTCTTGGGGAGGAACGCGTTCCTAGTAACACGTTCCCGGGAACGCGTTCCTTTTTCAGGAACTTTTGTGGGAACGCGTTCCTTTTCTTAGATCAGGAACTTGTAACGTCAAAGTTACTATTTCGTGGGAACTTGTAACGAATTTAACGTTCCTTTATAAGTTTCTTTCGCCGCCGTAATCCCGTCGAATTCCAGTACCTGATATCGTAGTACCTGATCCTGAAAAATATATTGTGACATCTTGTGTTTTCGAAAATGGCGCCACCCTCGTCAGATGGCCTGGGACTCATTTTAATAAATAAGAAGAATGATAAATTAACTTCAATCACATTTATTATAATTTAAATCAGTGATGGTATGAGGAACGTGAAAGGAACTAAGTTCCTTTTTGAAGAACGAGGAACGTTTCAGTTCCTTTTTTTGAAAAGGAACTAGGAACGTCTCAGTTCCTTTTTTGGCAGAAGTAACTTAACTTTTCAAAGTTCCTTTTTGGGGGGAACGTGCCCAAGACTGTGTTTCCTATGGTCATTTGTATGGAGTGGTAACGTGTCCCCTTAACAGAGCATTCTAAAGATTTCCCTAGAGACAGGTTTTTACAAAAGTGTATTTCCTTCCTTGTTCTTTCACTTCAGGTTCATAATTGTTTTAATTTAACTTTATATTCACTGGTTTGCGTTAATTTTTTCACTGACTCTTTCACAGACCTTGTTCTTACTAGTGTTCTGCTGATTGAACTAGACCGTGGCATATTTTAATGTAATTACTAATTAAGCGACCCACCGAGATCAGTAAAAGTTGGAATTTTTTAGTTTATTTTGTCGTGAAATTCAAATTACAAATTTGATAAATTTGAAAGTACCCGATTCTGTACACCCTCTGACCTGACTCGTGTTGGAACCAGGTGCTTGGATGTGCTTAGCCTGGCTAGCAAGCAGTAACAGTCCATAGCCCGAGTAACTACGTTAGAGGTCTGCACCCGGGCCTACTTCTAGAAGCTCGGCCCGGGCCCGCCATAAGTATAAGTAGGCCCGTTACAGCCCGTTCAGAGGTTAAACTCAAAGCAACAGCATGTGGATTTTTTTAGATTTTACCATGGGATATGAATGAACGTCACGGTGGGGATAGGGTTCGAAAATTTTCCGGAAAAAATTTGAGGCGAGGGAAAAAACGGATATTTTTCCGTTTTTTTTCCGGAAAATTGAATTTTCTTTACTTTTCATAAAGTTTATACTTCCTCGTAGTTCATTTTAGATTAATGGCATCTTTATGGTAAATTATAAATTAAGATTATTATTGTTAGTTTATTTTCATGTGTTTACGTACGCGTGTTTACTATTGATGTTTATAATGACAGCAAAATGGCAGCAATACTACATCTAGCATTTTTCCAAAATCCCTTGCAATTATTACTATTTATAGCCAGGGGTCGAAATTAACTTTTTTTGCAACTAGCACTTCGGGCTAATGGCAACAATAGTCCTCTAACCCAAGAGCATTTTTACAGTCGGCAATCAAATAGGTTATATTGATGTAAACAATAATAGGGTATGTGAATGTTTTAAGTCACAATATTTGCCGGGTTTGACTTATGGGTAGGGGGGACTAGGGAGCGACCGGAAACGAATTTTAACCGTTGTTACGCCAATAGGATTTCCTATCAATGTCCATCCTTTCCCACCGGCTGTGATGTATTCTGTATCACAGCCCGCAATTGCGTCTGTCAGCACTATGCTGGCAACTCGCTACTCAGTGCCCTCTCAGCCGCTCCGTCGAAAAGAAGCTCTCAAGTCTCTCGCTCCGGTAGAGAACGCGCGTGTGTTTCTACGCATTGTACTCGCACCTCGCCAGTGTATACGTATACAGGGGTACCTGGTAACTATTTCTATTGTGTTAACATTATATTAGTGTATATATTTCACCATTATAATCGCTCTCGCCGCCGACGCCCCCGACGCCTGCCGCCCAGCTGAGAAATCTACACGCCAGCCGTCCTGCTACCTTGCCCAGCCCATACAGCAGTCGGAAAAGTGATTTCAGATTATTTCGCAGCTCGGTTTCCCTAACTCTCCGCCTCTCACGGCCATCTCAATTCCAAAATCCTATAATACAGTCCACTAGCCCCCCCCCCCCTCAACGAATACCTAGTCGTCAGTTGGCCCCCCCTCGCCCTACACTAGGTCGCTTGTAGGAATATCTCGCCTACGCGCTAACAAAGTTGGTCCTCCTGGCGCCGAATCTTCAGCCAGTTTTCATTGATTCTCATATCATCAATTGTCCAGTTTTACTTTCATGTAAAATCTAATCTCCCACGTGTCTCTTATCGCAGTCACACGCCTCAGTACATGGTACATGATCCTCGCCTGTCCGCACTCGACGCTTATATCTGCGTCAGCACCTCGGCTCGTATTCGTACGTGCTTGTAATCCACCTCGGCGCTCATCTGAACATTGTTGAACATTGTTCAGCGCTATCTCGTGTTCCTCTCTCACATTACATTTTCTATCTGAAACTGTAATCGCACTCTCAGATTTCGTTCACACACAACTGCAATAATTGTTTATAATTATTTTCTTCGCTCTTTCTCGGCTTTCTTAAGCTCACAACATTGCTTTCTCAAAACTTGTGTGTTCTTTCATTTTATAATTTACGAATTATAATTCACTGTCTGTCCTTGATTTTCGTCAGCTTATTACTACTTGTCACTTCGTCTTACTTTCACGTTGCACTTATTTACATACAACATGTCCTGAACAGCAGAAACAGCAAGCCAACGCCTTTCTCAAAACTCGCGAAGAACTGTTTGCATCTGCGCAACGCATATATGAAGCTTTTAATAATCTCAAGCCCGATGACGTACCACTCTTCAAGCCTCGCTTTGACGAGCTCTTGTTTCTACAAAATAAATTTGATAAAGTACAAGAATCTATCATCGTCTTCAATTCCAAATTGGAAGAAACCGTCAAACCACTTGAAGTGAGTAAGGTCAGAATAAGTTTCGATGATCTAATATTTTCGGCACAAAAACGTTACATCGCAGCCTCACAACTAATTGTCACTACCCCAGCAGTGACCCCACAACCAGTTGTTGTTAATTCAACAAATGCGCTCCCCACCATTAAACTACCTAATTTTAATGGTGACCTCGCACGGTGGCCGGAATATTACGCGTTGTACCACTCTCTAGTGGATCAAAATACTAGTCTCAATGCAGTGCAAAAGTTTCACTACTTGAGATCATCCCTCCAAGACGCCGCCCTTTCAACGATCTCCAGTTTCATAATTTCAAATGAGAATTATGCATTCGCATACGCAACTTTGATCAACAGGTATCAAAATAAACGTCTATTGGCTGCTATGTACATACAGCAGGTATTGGACTTCATCCCTCTCAAATCTGGAAACCACGCTTCCCTTCAGCACTTTTTGAACGTTCATAGAAGTTCTATCGACGCTCTCAAAGGATTGGAAATTGGTGATCTCGCCGATTTTCCTCTTATTATCGATCACCCTCGCGCACTTGGATCTAAACACACGTAAGCAGTTTGAATTCAAATGCTCATCGCATAGCACGCCCACTTACAAACAGCTTATCGATTTCCTCGAGGAACAAAGCCGCACGTTCGACCCTCTGCGGACTGACCATATTTCCGCTGCAAGCTCAACTAAGCTCAAGCCTACAGGCGCTTCTCAGCCCTTCACTCCCACTCGAAAAATTAATTCGCTGCTTGTCGCGAAACCTTCTCCTCCTACTCAGCCACAGCCACGATCGCCCGCGCAAACACGCTCGTGTCCATCTTGTGACGGCGATCACACACTCTACAACTGCCCAACATTCCTCAAGCAGACCGTGGAGGAGAAGTACCAAACTCTGCGCAATCTAAAGCGATGCGTAAATTGTCTAGGCAATCATAACAAACAACACTGTATCTCTCAAGGCTCGTGTCGCGAGTGCCACAGTAAGCATCATCACACGTTGCTCCACTCCGCGACATCGACCTCCCCCACTGTCAGCGCCCCAGCTGACACTCGCCCACTGCAGGGTAACAAACCTACAGTGGGACTAGCACTGGCTTGCCAACTAGAGGTCAGTCAGCCCCTCAAACGCTCTGCCATGCTTGGCACGCTGCGAGCTCTTATCCAGGACAATTCTGGTAGATATCAACCCTTTCGCGCGATCATCGATTCAGGCTCGCAAATTTCTGCAATCACACTCTCTCTCGCAAGACGTCTCGGCCTAAAACTCCATTCCAGCGTCATGGAATTGTCCGGCATTGGACACGCTTCCGCCCGAGTGCACGGTATCGTCGATTGTGAGATAGCCTCGCGCTTCAAACCTCATCAAACCTTTGCTGTTCAAGCTCTGGTTCTATCCACCATCACTGGCCACATGCCCGCCAGTTCAGTACCCTCTCGATGTTGTCGAGAATACCGAGGCCTCTCTCTAGCTGACGATAGATTCAACCTCCCTGACCAAATCGACTTCCTCCTTGGAGCCGATCTCTACCTCGACGTTCTCCAAAAGGATGGAGACATAATAATCAGAGGCAGTCCCTCTGCTCTGAATACAGTTTTGGTTGGGTCATCATGGGTCCTGTTCAAACATCGGAAGCTCCCTCTCACACCCCGCTATCTCTGCTCGCGAGCTCCTCAAGCTTAGACCGCACTCTGCGTCTCTTCTGGGAAACAGAAGAGATAGCACGCCCTCAACATAAGGATCCAAATGATCAGTTATGTGAAGAACACTTCATGTCCTCACACACTCGTGATGAGAATGGACGCTACTCCGTCGCTCTGCCCTTCAAGCCCGCGACTTCTCCTCTCGTGGCTCCAACCGCTCGGCCGCTCTACAAAGTTATTTAAGCTTAGAACGACGCCTCAAACGAACCCCCGAGCAGGAGGACGCATACCATCTCTTCATGAAGGATTACGCTGCATCTCAACACATGCAACTTGCACCACAACCAGTAGATTATGTAATTCCTCACCACTGTGTTCACAAACTCACTAGTTCGAGCACAAAACTCCGCGTCGTCTTCAACGCCTCTTATCAAGATAAGAACGGCGTTTCACTCAACCACAACCTTCTCAGCGGACCAAAGCTGCAAGCAGATCTTCCCTCCGTCCTGACAGCCTTCAGGACACACGCTGTTGCCATCTGCGCGGACATACGCCAAATGTACCGGCAGATCCTCGTTCACCCAGAAGATCGAATTCACCAACACGTCTTCTGGCGCCCATCACCTGACTCTCCTGTGGTCGAGTACCAACTCAACACGGTCACGTATGGCCTCACGTCCTCTGCGTTCCTAGCACAACGCGTGCTCTCTCAACTAGTAGCCGACGAAGGAGATCGCTTCCCACTTGCTGCTCAAGCAATAAAGTGTCAGATGTACATAGACGATCTCGTCTCTGGAGCAAGTGATCTCGCTCACGCTCGCTCCTTGCAATCTGAATTGCAAGCCCTAGTTGCCCTTGGAGGATTCGAATTCAGGAAATGGGCCAGTAATGTTTTGAAGCTCTAACAACGCTTCCTCACGAGCACCTAGAAACGCCCCTTGTCTTCTCCAACGAGGAAAAAAGGTATCAAGATACTGGGCTTGTTGTGGGATCCTCATTCCGACTGCTTCTCCTTCCATACGGAATCCTTTTCCGGATCAGTCACCAAGCGGTCGACTCTCTCCTACATAGCCAAGATCTTCGATCCGCTCGGCTTCCTCACTCCCTTCGTGTGCTGGATGAAGATGTTCCTGCAACAACTCTGGTTACACCCACTTCAATGGGATGACCCGCTCCCCGACCAGCTCACTCAGAGTTGGTTGTCCGCAGTTTCCGACGTTTCTCAGCTCTCCTCGCTTCGGATCCCACGAGCTTTTCCAGACAGTCGTGGTGTCCACAAGCTGGTTGGATTCTGTGACGCCTCAGAGAAGGGTTTTGCTGCAGTCCTCTATCTGCACACACAACGTGGATCCACATCTCACGTCACGCTATTGCGTGCAAGAAGCAAGGTATCTCCAATCAAGCCACTGACAATACCCAAGCTGGAATTGTCATCCGCGCTCTTGTTGTCTCGGCTCGTTCAGACGACCTTGCCATCCCTCTCTTCTCTCACTCTGGATTCCGTGGCTCTATACACGGACTCCATGATCGTCCTTGCCTGGCTCGCCACTCCGCCTCACAGTCTCAAAAATTTTGTGGCAAATCGTGTTGTTGAAGTTTTGGAGACCTCAAGCCCTACCAACTGGGCTCATGTCCCCTCAGAAGAGAACCCCGCAGACTGTGCGTCTCGTGGTTTACTCCCATCCGAACTGATGGTACACCCTCTGTGGCTGGCTGGACCTCCGTTCCTGCGTTCACCAGCTGAAACGTGGCCACGCTCCGGCCACACTCTAGACGCTCTGATCGATCTGCCCGAAGTGAAGACTTCAGCCACTACCCTCGTCACAAACGCCGCAGTCGATCCTCTGCTCACGTGTCTGGAGAAGTTCTCCACACTGCTCCGCGCTCAACGTGTATTTGGCCAAGTCATACGGTTCACTCGACTCCTGTTGGCCAAACGCAATCGCACTCCACCTCCCTCAGGCCCTCTGCAACCGTCTGAGTTGCAGGACGCTCTCAATCTGTTGATTCGAGTTACTCAAAAGCACTACTACGCAGATGAACTCCGCAGATTGTCCCGCAGTCAAGCTGGATCGTCTCGTCTCGCGTCCCTGAATCCATTCATCGACCAAGCGGGGAATATCAGGGTGGCCGGCAGGCTTCGCCATTCCCTGCTACCTGAAGCCTCAAGCACACCTCTCTCCTGGCCGATCGGACGAGTAACCCACCTGCATCCCGGTCGCGATGGCATTGTTCGCGTTGCCTCTATACGTACGCCGTCAGGCTCTTACACCAGGCCCGTGAACAAGCTCATCAGTCTTCCTGTCGCATAATTGCACAGAAGCTCCCTTGTACAGCTTTTTATATATTTGCTTCTTAGTTCGCTTGATCGCTTAATTTCTTGCTCTATCGAAAGTCTTCTCAGACTGGATTCTTCATGTTCCGCAATTCTGAGTATTATGTAGAATTATCCCTAAAATGTTGGCTCATTTTGGTGGCCGGCATGTTTACGCCAATATTAGGATTTCCTATCAATGTCCATCCTTTCCCACCGGCTGTGATGTATTCTGTATCACAGCCCGCAATTGCGTTTGTCAGCACTATGCTGGCAACTCGCTACTCAGTGCCTCTCAGCCGCTCCGTCGGAAAGAAGCTCTCAAGTCTCTCGCTCGTAGAGAACGCGCGTGTGTTCTACGCATTGTACTCGCACCTCGCCAGTGTATACGTATACAGTGTACCTGGTAACTATTTCTATTGTGTTAACATTATATTAGTGTATATATTTCACCATTATAATCGCTCTCGACGCCGTCGCCCCCGACGCCTGCCGCCCAGCTGAGAAATCTACACGCCAGCCGTCCTGCTACCTTGCCCAGCCCATACAGCAAGTCGGTAAGTGATTTCAGTTTATTTCGCAGCTCGGTTTCCCTAACTCTCCGTCTCTCACGGTAATCTCAATTCCTAAATCCTATAATACAGTCCACTAGCCCCCCCTCAACGAATACCTAGTCGTCAGTTGGCCCCCCCTCGCCCTACACTAGGTCGCTTGAAGGAATATCTCGCCTACGCGCTAACAACCGTAATATTAACAATCCTAAATTAAGCGATTTTTTATTTTGTTTGCATATTTACAACGATTTTCCATACTAGGTAGTGCACTACTACTGGAAACTCGTTAAGTTATTGTTGCGAAATATTGAGATTTTTTTAACGGTAATTGGGAACTCTGTAAAAAGTACTCGCCTGTCGGACTAGAGTAATTAGATTTTTACTAGCGCGAGCAAAGTTTCACTAGCCTCGGGCGAGCATTAATTTGACTCCTGTTTATAGATATACTATGTTAAGCTTTAGTCCCTCCCACGGCATGCCCTATTACTTTACAATATGGTCACAAAACTGTCTTTGAAATGAGAATTCCAATCAAAATTTTAGTCTAACCTAACAAGAACAACTAAGGCATTTACCTTTCATTTTACTATTAAAATAATGAATTAAAAACTGTGAGATATGTAATTGGGCTACCTTATTGATAAAAATAATCATTACTACATTCATATCAATTTTATTTATCCTATGCACCTTAAAACCAATTTTTTCATTTTTTTCCAATTTTTCCTATTTTTCCGAAAAAACGGAAAAAACACGTTTTTTTTCCAAAATTTCCGGAAAAATTGGTACCTTTTAAATCCCTAGTGGGGATGAAAAGTTCTATTACGAGAAACAAAACGTTTTGAAATTTTAGTCAAAGAACATTTCAATGATCGTAATCGCAAATACCGATTTCAAATTACAACATTAAGCCCGAAAAAGCCCGTCTTATTCAGTGAAAAGCAGGCCCGGGCCCGGCTAAAAATGCATAACAGGGCCCGAGCCCGGCCCGCGGGCCAGGCCCGTGCAGACCTCTAAACTACGTCACCCTCTGACGGCTGACCTGACTCGTGTTGGAACCAGGTGTTTGAAATTATATTATGGAGTGTTGGAGAAGTGCAAGACAATGTGGACAGATGGGATAGTTGCAGTATGAGGATTAAGTACAGTCCAAGCTGCTAAGTGCCAAAAGGGAGTTGAAAGGCATGCCAAGAAATTGGGAAAGGTAAATGCTTCGTGAGGAAGTATTAGTATTACATTACAATACAAGAAATGGCAGATTTGAAGAACTTGGGAAATATTTTGAGTTTTGACATAAGATGCCAAGATGTGAATAGGGAAGTGACAAATTGAAATAGGGTACAAAAAAAATGGTTCTACAAAGTGGTGCAAAAACTATGGACCTTAAAACAAAAGGAAATACTTCATTTCAAATCAAATTAAATTCTTCTTTTAGTAGGCCTTATACAAAGTATGTTTATGATGTTTAAATCACCGGTCTGGAACACCTGGATTGTGCATGCTATACTGTAACCTTGAAGCCGACTAGGGCCTATGCAGTGGGCAGATTTTAGGCCTTCATGGGCCTGTCTTATGTTATTTCATATGGAGTGGCCATGTTGCAGGTGCTAACTTCAATATTTGTGTGCACATGACTATGTGCGTTGCGTTTAAGTGCACAAAACGAATTCTCAATGTGCAAAATCTTTCCACAGATTAGTAATCATGCTGTTAATGTAGTTTAGCAGTAAGAAAACCCACTAAATTTGTCCGACTTCACTTCTCAACATCTGGCAGGTATGCATTCGCTATCCAAGCGAAGCGTAAATTGAGATTGATGGTTTAAATGCATTATAAATGTTGAAACTTAAAACACAATACCAGCCCTAGTGAGGCCTATTGCAGAATTTAACAGAACTGGCTGAAATGGAGCACTAACAGTTTAGACAACAATGTCTGCAGGTAAACCATTGCATTTAAACTGTTTTTCAAAACGTTAAAAGTAGACCGGTAGTTTAAATTCCAAACAACACATTTTAAATTCAAACACGGTATGTACAATCCTAATAGGAAGTACAAATGTAGTTTCTGGATCCCAGCATCCAAGTAGTTGCTTTCAGCTTTCAAATAACCAAGGTTCTGACAGATACAGTAGGCCTAAAGTAATAGCTTTAATGTGGCTTCTACTACAACTAGTACAGTTAGGAAGTAATCTGTTTACTAACTGACGATAGTTACCTGGTGGGTATGGTTTACTGCGATCAAAGATGCGATAATCCCCTGCAATACAATCAATCCGGAACAATTCTGGCGTTGCCCCTAGCATTTCGATAACGCTTCTGAAGCCGTGTAAAGTGAAGTCCAAACGAAACCCTTGAACTTTCTAAATGGGAAAGAACATTGATTAAGTAGGCAGAAGTAAAAACCATGTTTACACTATGGATTACTTTCATAAAAAGGAAAATTGGAATCCATCATTATTATGGTTTAGGAATTGACTCAGAATTGTTTCCCAAGCAAGAACACAAACCAGGATGAAACATAATAGTAATTATTAAAAGGAAGCCGGCGATGATTTGATGTTTGCCGCGTTCCTTTTCCTGCAGCCACAAATCATTACATTTGAATACAACTTGGCATACTTGATAATGAAGGACATCTGTACGCACCTATCATATCAGATTTTTAACTCAATTCAATTGTATGCAAAACTTATCAAATTCAGCATCTGTATTGCAAATTTTGAAACAATAAAATGAGTTGTGAACATCAGAATATGCCTAAAACTATAAATTAAATAATTTTTTTACGAACAAGATTAGGCCTAATGGGAAAATGGGATGACCAAATAAAAGAAGAATTCAGAATTTGTTTTTACTTGGAAATCGATTGATCAATGACTCAATGTCTATCTATTAGGTCTGGGCTATGACACAATTCAATTATAGTTAGGCCTAGGGTATAGGCCTAGGCCTAGTTATATGACACAAAAATTTTGATATTGTTAAATTTAAATTTTACTATGCCTATTTGCATAAAAAGGAAATTTTAAATAAAAAATTATTGGCCTATAATTATACCAAAAGAATGGGCCTACTATACAGTTTAACAATGGGTGGCAAAAGAGAATTGATGAAGTAGTAGGCCCATCACCAAAAATAAAAAAAATCTTTTTTTACATTTTTACACTTTGGTTTAATAACCCTGCACCTCCACCATGTGCAATAGTCAGATTGACTACAGATAGGCTATCTGGCACCTCCGCCACAATCAAGAACGTAAACCATTAAAACAAAACAAAAATCTTCAGTATTAACAGCTTAGGCCTACAGATCCAAATAATTAATAAACATTCACATTCTCTAAAATTCATATCCACGTTTTAGTTTTTCATGTCAAATGAATGGACATATGAAATGAATGACGAAAGAGAGGATGCCCAGGAGAATGTATGAGAAAAGGATTGAAGGAAGAAGAAGACGGGGCAGACCAAGGAAGAGATGGAAGGAGACCATAGCAAGAGACCTACATACTAGAGGAGAGAGCTGGGAGCATGTAGCAGAGGCACGATTGTGGGAGGATAGAAAGAAGTGGAAAAATTTGGTTGAGAAACCCAAGCTGACCCTGCCAGAAGTAGGAAGCGGCGATGGATAATGATGATGTCAAATATTTTTTTTTTCGGAACTTAAAAGAAATATTTTTTAAAATATCCATAGTTAAAAATATTCACAATTTATCGATATAATATTAAAATAAATACAATTTGTTAGCCCAACCCTACTTTTCATTGCCCACAAGATATATTAATAACCCTGGACTTTTCTATGCCCACTAGGTATAATAAAATTAATATTCATTAAATAATTACCTGGTACATGTCTACAAGATCATAAGTCATGATCCCATGTGGCTCTTGTTTTAGCATATCAGTAAGAAGATTTAGAGTACGATTGGGTATCAGAGCAACAGAAAACTCGCTAAGCACAAGCCCTAGCTGCTTAACATCTACGGAAAAAAGAGTAATTAAAAACATATACGGTATCGTATTGGTAAGAGTTAGTTAGGAGTAGTACCGGTAGTTGAATAGGGTACTTTAATAGTAGGCCTAAAGATTATTACAGCCTCAAAGATCTATAAAGTAAGGGTGTGCGAGTACCCGAAATTTCGAGTCGAGTCGGGTATTTGGGATTCGACTCGAGCTTGAGTACTTGAGATTCGAAATCGAGTCTCCAAAAAAAAAAAATTATTATTTTGGTGGAGGTGCCGGGTTGCGGCCTCGCGGGCGAGTGTAAAAACGTAAAAATCGTTATCTATTTTTGGCACTACCTTACCAACTCTGATTAGTCATAATAGGAACCTCAGTCTTTTGATACAAATTTGTATTCTTCTTGGAAGTTTTGACCTTTTTTGGCACAAATAATAAAAATATGTCAATATAATGTTTCTATCAACATTTGCGGAAGGTACTGTGTACGCCTACTTAAGACTCGGACTCGAATTGGACTCGAAATCGAGTAATTTTTAGGACTCGGACTCGACTCGAATTCAAAAATCAGGACTCGCACACCCCTACTATAAAGCCAGTTTGAAATACGTATACGAAAAATTCACATAAAGCACAAGGTCATCATTATCATGTAAAATATTGCCAAGGTCAACAAATTATGTAAAGCAATAACGGCGGTGGACGCTTGGAGCACAAAGGGGGCCAGCATTGATGGTGAAGACTAGAGAATATGAAAAAGTGGTAAAATAGAGACGATTGTTGAATAGAAATGCGTTTGAAAATAGTAAACATATTTGCATGTCATATTGACCTCAAAATGTTATTTGAGGGGTCCACACTGACTGCCTTACAGGAAGTCGAGGAGGAATGCTCTGGGCCTATCCTACTACGGGTCCAGACGGGGACCATAGTTCAACTGGGGCAAGAGGGTCTTGAAATAGGGGAATTAATAAACAATGACAACAAGAACTTTGTCACTGTGACCTTGATATATGGGAAACTTTTTAGAACTATAGGCCTAGTAGCTTTTTATATTTATAATTTTTATCAAAAAGTCTATTTAAAACAAGAAACATTCAGTTTCTAGCCTGGTTGCATGAGGCCTAGCTAGCTAGCTAGGACTTTGTGAATGAGCAATGTCCAAAATTTTTACCTAGGCCCACACTTTGTATAGCCAAAGGAGAACAATGTAGGCCCTAGAGTTTCCTAATGATAGGCCTATATTGATCAAGCTAATTCAAACTTTCTCAATGTTAAATCACATTCATAATAATCACAAGATAACGTAGACCTAATCCAAACATGATTGATTAGCAACAAAGCGAATAAATGAAAGCTTTAGATTCCATCATACTTTCTTTGTTTTACATTCAGAGCTGATGATATAGGCACTCCACGCCAAGAAAGCAGATGCGCGCGCTTTCGACGGGCCAATCAGCGATCGTTATTTTAAATTGGGGCCTGCTGAATGGCTACAATTCACCCGTTAAAAGCGCGCACAACTGCTTTCTTAGCGTGGAGCGCCTATAGTTATATTATCAGTAGGTAGGCCCTACCCAAGCTTTTGGTACCCAATTGGTGTCGCTGTTTGGCACAATCAAAGCACATTTACAAATTTAGCTCAGATTTTTTGTAAGAAACTGACCTTAACAAGGCCACCAAAGAGGATTTTCTGTAGTGGTTATTTCCAAAGCTTGCGTAAAAGACAATTATTTGAAATGTTGAAATGTTCTCCTATCAATCCATGTGTTAACAACCACTTACAGCCTCAAAATTTTGGAGAGAAAACTAGAGGTCAAAAAGTGATCCAGAGTGTAGGTATGGGGAAATTCGCTGCATTCGGCAATGAAGCGATTTTCAAATGGGTATTTCAAATTGTAAAAAAGTTGGTCCAAGCTCATCCAATGGTCTTAAGCAAAAAAAAATGTACTGGATACTAAAGTAATGCATGTCAATTGTATTTACCATCTGGGTAAGAGTTCAAGTTAACATGAATCTCTCGGTCTCGTATAAGAAACAAGTGGCTCAGCCGTTTTACAAGTAATTCAATACTGCCAAAGTTGTAATTAGTTTTTGCTGTCAGCAATCTATTTGTCTCTTCTTCCAGCTGGTCAAAAGTGACACTTCTGTTCATGTTAACGAAAGCAACTAGATGCAATTGTAAGATATGTGGCACGAACAACTCGCGATTGTCAAGGTCTTGCGGTGTGCACATTTCCTTTGGTTGTGTGTCCGGCAAAGCATCTCGAGGAGTGTAAAATGCACAACGTCCATATCTTCCGAAACGTTGTCGAGTTGTTTCATTACTGTGGTTTTTTACTAGCCGCCTAATGTGACCACATTTCTCCAAACTATTGTCTTCCAAAAGACGGACAATGCTCGTTTCTTTGTCAACCTACAAACAAACAAAATTAAAAACACGTTTTAAGCAAATAAATAAGCAAATTTTTTATTTGAAAGGTAAAAAAAAAAAAAAATTAAACACAAAAAATAAATGGTATGACACCATGCCATGTTTGTAAACTAGGAAACGCTCAGTTGGACGCGTTGATAAGCGAGCACGTGCTATAGCTAGACCCACATTGCACATTTTTTAAATTTGAAAATTTGCGACGTTCGCTGTCCACAGGGCCATGTTTCCAATATTATTTATTATTGCCAAGGTATTTGGGTAAACTCGTGTGTATACCTTTACTTTGTGGATAAAATCCACCGCCATCTAGAGGACCATGACTCCTTGGGAAAACTATTTAAACTCTTTGGTGACAAATAATAGACTGCTTCCTCGAAAGTATTTTGATTACTTCTAGGTGGCAGTGCATTAGAAACTTCGCGCGTCTTTTCGTTGCCATGGCAACGTTACTTTTGTTATAATGTAATTTCCATCTACACTACTTATCGGATCAAAATAAAATTAACATATTCGTGACCGGACGGACATTCTAAATGATTTGGCTATCTCAGATTTTGTCGCCGTTTAGTTTGAAAAAAAACTTTCGATTAACTTTAATGTAACTTTTTAACTTTTTGAACGATTTTGCTACAAAACTAATGGCATTCAATCGAGAACGAAGCTTGCGGATGGTCAAAATTTAAACTCATTCCGAGCCTCCATTCGAACGTTATGGCGAGACATACAAACAAACAAAAAAAAAAACAAAACAAAAAAAACAAACAAACAAAAAAAAAAAAAACAGTGACTAATTTTTCCGGCAGAGTCAAATGGAAACGCTCGCTTCGCTCGCTTAATGAATGCCAGTCGTCCAAGGGTACAAAATGACTAGGGGCCTATGGGTCATTTCATGTCAAATCAACCAAGCCGAGCAGAAAATTACACGTGACCATCTCCGATTTTGGTGAAACTTGGCAAATCTTCTGTTACTAAGATATAGACTAGATTGATCGCGGAAAATTTTGTATTCCTGTCGCTCTTAGTTTTCGAGTACCGGTAACGCCCCGCTCAAAAACTCAAATTTGGCGATGCCGAGCGGCGTATCTGAATTGGTAACTTTTAAACCGTTGGACGTAAAAGGCTATTTTATTTTTAATTAAAGAATTTTTTATTGGCAATTTAATTTATATATTTGAATTAGGGTTGCCGTTCGATGTGAAAATCGTGATCGATAATCGGAGGCATGGAATCGATAATCTTATCGAAATATATCAATATCATAGACCCAAATCGATTATCATATCAAATTCCAAATTGAGCCTAGGAAGCAGGAAAAACACAAAATTGTAATTAAGAGATCATTAAGGATTAGAATGTTTAAAAATAAAATTTAAGGCTAAATTTGAATTATACGGCCTTTCTTTTAACACAACATCTTGACTTGCATGGGGTGTCATTGTTTACATGTTCCGACTGTATGGGCCAGCTAAGGTCATGTCTAGCGAACGAGAGAGATAGCGAGATCTCCTCAACATTCCAGCTCAGCCTTAAGAGTGTTTTTTGGTGGGGCGATAACTTCCCGGCTGACTTTGGATGGGAAAGTGGATATCTTCTCGACTGACGTTTGGGAGGAGTCGCCAAGCAGGGTTGCTAGGCAACGGCTTGGGGCTTGGAAGCCGACAGCCGTCTCGTATTTCCTCACGCTCACAGCCGGCCGCCGGCTACAATGTCCGGCGTGTTCAAGCTGATGCGAATGTACAATCCAAATCAATTATTTTATTCTAGTCCAGTGGGTGGTGATCAAGAGCGTAATATGACGGCTGAGACAGTTTTATAGACTACTGTCGAACAGTAAGCCCCTTACGCCTGTCGTGAGTAAGCTTGTTGTTATGAAACACAAAGAGAAGAACGATACTATTTTCAGTAAGTGCACAGTGTGTGCGCATTGCTTTTATTATACGAGTAACAACATGTTAAATTAAATATTCTCTTCTCTAGTTATATTATAAATATGAATAAATACACTTAAAAAAACTTCTGTTTTAAACAGTAACAGTTTTTGTTTTAATAGTAGTTTATTATGTAGCATAAAATATATAATATATGTTCCGGCATTTAATTCGGTCTGGGGATTGAACCCAGGCCTTCGAGGTGGGTTTAATAATCGGTCTGGGTTGGAATTCTGGAGTAAATCCATTCATAACAGTTCAGATACGCTTACTTTGTTTCTTCTCCACAATTCACATAATAGGAATGTGAATAATGTCCCCGACAGTGCCAAGTGGTGGCTCATGCATAACCCGTGAATCTCTGATTCGGTAGGTCAAGGGTTCAAATCCCGCCAATAGCAATCCTGGCAGAAAGTTTGTTCTGAGGTTTTCTTCTAAATTGAGATCAGACCTCAGACATTCCGTTCATATTTGATTTAATTCAAACATTTCCTGAACACCTAAACCACTCCAACCCATTATCACTATGTGCCTCAATAGTAGGTCTACAACCGAAGTAGTGCATGCATTGTAGGGATAGGATAGTGTACACGTTTTAATGCATGAACAAGTTTACTGTTTCTACAAAAATACTAAACGCATATATTAACATTATGTTCTTATGTTGGGTGTGGGTCTTATCTTATCTTATCTTTTCTCTATCGCCCTTGCTCCCGCGATGTGTGTGAAAATGCTGTCATAGATTAAACAACAAAACAAGTGCTTCCGTCCTCAGTCTTGGACACGTTTCCCATAAAAAGAAACATTTAAAATTTGTTACTTCTGCCTAAGTAGGCTAACTTGAGATGTTCCTAGTTCCATTTCAAAAACAAAGGAACTGAGACATACCTCGTTCCTCAAAAGGAACTTGGTTCCTTTTACGTTCCTTATACCATCACTGAATTAAATAATAATAAATGTTATATGAGTTAATTTATCATAAGTACTTTTATTTATTGAAGTGAGCCCCAGGCCATCTGACGAAGGTGGCTCTATTTTCGAAAACACGAGATATCACAAGATAGTTTTTATACTGGACTGCAGTTTACGATATCAGGTATACTGGGATTCAACGGGATTACGACGGCGAAAGGAACTTATAAAGGAAAGTTCAATTCGTTCCAAGCTCCCACGAAATAGTAACTTTGACTTTACAAGTTCCCGATTTAAGAAAAGGAATGCGTTTCCACAAAAGTTTCTCCTCAAGACTGTCCGTCCTCACTCCCCCCCCCCCCCCCTCATAAATCATGAAGGCCAAGAAAGATAACAGTGAGTCAGTGAATGTAGTAGTGTGGTGTCTTGATGTCTGTCATCGCCCGGCGATCCGTGGCTCTACTTTTGCCAAGGTCAATGAATATATATACCGGTTATTTTGTATACCTACAAACCGGTATACAAGTTGCTAAATGACCGATATTTCAGTTTTCGCTATTAAGCGGTATTTCGGTATTAACTGCTTTAACAAGTATATCGTTTTTTGGTGAACCAGTTTCATACCGGTTTTTGGTGTTAACCGGTATATCTGTTTCATACCGGTTTTCGATACAAACCAGTAAATTGAGTTTCGGTATGAACCGGTGTACCGATTTTTGGTATGACTGGTTATTCTAGCATGTCGGGTTTCGGTGTTAACAGGTTAGGTATACCGATTGTCGGTTTAAACCAGTTAACCGATAGTCCGTTTTACCGGTTGTATCGGAAATCAGTAAAACGGTATCACTAGCAATTTGCATCAGCATACCAACGGCTACCAACGATCAAAGAATTATAACAAAATGCAATGCTTTATAAAATATAGAAAAATATACATTTTAGGTGTCATTAACGGTGCCGCAAGGGCTATCACTCTTTATAACAAACAACCGTCTGTGCCAATGTGTAGTGAGCTTACTTATGGCAACATGACAGGTTTTGGTGTAAGTCTTGAATGGCAAAATGAACGTGAGTGGCTATATCACGTAGTTTATAAAGAGCTCAATGTTTGCTAATTTAGATCTCACCTGATCAGCTTACCATGCCACTCATCAGGCAGATAACTCAATTGACGTAGCTTTATGTGCACTTCTGCCACTTTTAAACGAAGAGACTTCTACTACTTCGATGTTAAAACATGCTATGGACCTCATAAGAAAAAAAAACGGCATTCCTGAATCCAAGCCAAGTTCCAGTGATTAGTGTCATCAACCTCTATACACCTTGACCAAATTAGTCCAGTGGAACTGGCCTCAGATCTATGGCGAGAACACATTCGTTGTTTTGTTCGAGCCTTTCCATATTGAACAGGCTTTCTTGAAAGTGCTCGGGCGAATTCTTCTGGGTAGTGGCTGGCTAGGTGTGATAGCAAATTCAGGGATAACAACGGAGGCGAGCGCAGAGGCAAATCTGAAAGTAACTCATGTTACCAAGGCTAGAGCAATCCATCAGACAACTGCATCAGTTCTGTACAGTCTACTACTAGATGCGTATGCAGCAGAAGAAAATACATTTTATGAATCTCTTAATGTATGGATTGCCGAGAAATCTTCTCAAGTACCTACCTTTATATTTTGGCTGTTAGTTCTTAACCTTGAAATATTCATTTTGTCTTTCATGCAAGCCATTAGAGAAGGAAGATATGTACTCTTCTGTCAGTGCCTAAAAACAAATGATTTCTTGGTTCTTCTTGCTCGATCACCAGAATTAAGCGCGTTGGTTGTCTGTCCACATAAAAGATTTGGAGGAGCTTGAACAAACAGCCCCTAGTGTTCACAAGCATTTCTGTGATGGAGGCTGCGTCATACGAAAGACAACTAATCCTTTCTCTGCCATTGCTGTGGACCAAGCCCATGAACAACACAATGTAGTAGTTAAAGGCAATGGTGGTGCGGTAGGATTACTTCAGGATCCTGCTATGTTGAAACGGTTGATGCTTGCAGGCCCAGAGTGTAACATTCTCGATATAGTTTGAGGCTGATAGCAAACAAACTAAGAATCTTCATTATGAACACTATTCATCCTTGCAAGTAAAGTTTCAGACAAAAACTCGAGCACTTAAAGAAAGTTTCCTTGAATTTGGAAATCCCTTCTCTTCTTAGAATCGTCATGTGATCTAGTTTGGGACACTAAGGTTGTGGTGGAAAACGTCTGTAAGAACGCCGAGGATCAGGGTTTAGAACTGTACCATAACTTTGTGAAAGAGCGTTTGATAGGGGCTACAGGGTGCAAAAACCAGCCTTTTTCATCCAATTCGAAAAAATAGAATTGCGTTTTTCAATGTAGTCGTCAGCTGCAATAGAAGCATGGACTTGGACATATTCTTTCAACATGAGAACAGTAGCACGCCACCTTGTCTTTCGTCTAATGGAGTGATTCGATCTTGTCAGAAATCTCAGTTAATGCAGGTCCTAGAACAGGTGGTGGATGCACCGGCCACAATTCCCTGGCTCATGTGACGTGATTATATACGACGGTGCCGCATTGGGGCATACTCTACCTCCACGTACCTCCAAAACATTTGGAGAATACTGCAGTAAAGCATTCACACAGCGTATTTTCAATTATGTAAAATACTTTACATGTCAAAAGAATCGACATTGCCTTGGATATATACGGCCCTGAAAGCCTGAAGAAAGGTGTTCGGCAGAAAAGAGGAGATTATGTTCGACAACACGTGGCAGAAGGCAACCCTGTACCAATAAAGTGGCAAGATTTCCTACTTTGTGACAAAAATAAGGAAGAACTCTTTACTCTCCTTGCAAATACGGCAGTCTCAACTTTACATTGGACTCGTGTTGTCACTGAAATTGAGGGTGTAATACATTCCTCTTGAGCTGAGGGCACGACAATCGCTGGTGCACCTTGCAAACGAAGAAGAAACAGATGGGAGAATAATCCTGCATGTCAAAGATTCCGTTGACCGTGGGGCAAAGAAGATTCTTATTTGTACCGTGGATACAGATGTTGTTGTCCTTGCAATTTCATTCTTCCCCTCATTAAAATCCGCTGGTCTTGAACTCTTGATGAGATGTGGATACTCTTTGGTGTAGGCAAGGCACAACGCTACATTTGTGTATATGCCATAGCTGAAACCCTGGGAGTAGATAAATCCACCGAATTGAGAGGACTTCTTTCTTTCACTAGAGTCGATATAACCTCATAATTTTCTAAGAAGGAAAAATTGTCGGCGTGGCAGGTATGGAAATCTTATCCTGAGTAACGGCTGTAGGCCTATTCGAAGAAATTTCTCGGCCTGTTAATTACATTTTCGATGAAGCACTTGAACTGTTAGAAAGGTATGTTGTGGTACTCCTGTATAACAGAAGTGGCGAAGAACGTTCAATGAACATTACGAGAAAAATACTGTTCACAACGAAAGGACGTTCCCTGCAAAGCTTGCCGCCTACTTCAGCAGCTCTCCAGAAACATTCACTTCGGGCTGCCTACCAGGCTGGCCAAGTTTGGGGCTGTGCTTGTATCCCGAATGACCCGATTCTAAGCCCAGATGACGGGGATGGAAGAAGGTTGATGCGGATTGGCAACCAGAATGGTCGACTCTGCCTCCAATTCGGGAATCATGCCGAGAACTGGTAAAGTGTGGCTGTTCGACTGGCTGCCAAACAAGATGTTCCTGTCGGAAGGCACGTGTGCCATGCACACTTCTTTGTGCAAATGCTAAAACAATTGCTCTAACAAAAGGCAAGTATTAATTTACTTTGTTAACTACGAAAGTGTCACGTAAAATCAGAGTGTCATAATTACATGTGTATAATATAATATTATAAATAATTTATCCATCTTGTTACAGCACCGAAATAGCAGACGAAGATGAAGCAGACTAAGTTATTGGAAAACACGTGAAGATAAGATTGCAATTAACTAAAGTATATATATATTAAGTTCTTATAGTTATTAACACCTAAAATGTATATTTTCAATATTTTATAAGATGTAAAAAAACTAAAAAAGGGTAGGTAGGCCTACCAAAAAGAATGGTCTTCACTTAAAGATGTTTTAGTAAAAATGTTGGTGTCTAGTTTTGACATATGATATAAAATATCTATTGGTAACCTACATGGAAAGTGAGGAGGCTCCCTATCTCTAAAATTCTATTTAGACCAGTCATTTAAAACATCGTAGGTCGCAAAAATATGCATAGTTCTGATTTTTTGGGATGTTGTTAGGATAGATACCAATAGTGTAAAACCAAGTTTGTAGCTTCGAAAGACCTGTGCTAACTGCGTGGTGCTCGAAAAACCACCTTTTTTCGGACTTTTTTCAAGTTTTGGCTTATAACTTCTACACTGTGCATCCTACGGACACAGTTGTCCCATACATTTGTAAAATAGATAAAATTATTTACGATAATTTGCAGCTCCGTAGGTTGAATAGGTTCCCAGATACAGCATTTCAAAAATAGGCACTTTTTCCCAAAAAGTTAGAAATTGAAGATTTAGCCGTCTTCCGAGCAGAATATCGGCTAACATACTCATCCTGCGAGAAAAGTCATAGGAAATAAAGTTGTAGAGCAGTTATTTATCTTTAATTAATGCCCAAGTAAAATCCTGTAGGATAAATAGTTGTCAAGTTTTAATTGTTAATTGTTATTATAAACCTAAAAAAACTCATATTAAAACCTTTATTCTATGGATTCTGGCTAACTTTTTCTTTCAGAAAGCTATACATCACCATTACCTTAATGTCCATGAAAAATATAAACCTTGTAGCCCCACCCGTTTGGTCAGAATCGGCCCAAATGTCTTGAAAATATCGCACTAAAAATCCGGGAAAATCGTTAAAAGTACAATATTCATGAGAAATATTTGTTCGATTGTACCCAAAAACGTGGCAGGTCTAAGTTCAGAGGTTTCGAAGGTCCCCTCCAATTTTCACCAAGATCGTATATATGCCTTTTGCCCGCTAGAGAGCGAACAAACAGACAAAAATACAAACAAACAAACAAACAAAAAACAAAAAACCCGAGCTATTTTTTTTGGGGGGGGGGGGGGGGGTGTCAGTGAAATTGAAGTCTTTGCTTTGCTAATCCAAAAATGGTTACAACATGATTAGACAACCTCCCACGTAGGCCTACTATGTAGGAATGGAATGGTGGTCACTCATTTCATCACAAAAAAACGTTTTTGGTGTGCTACTTGCAGTAGTTGGTGTACCTGCCCCAACAAGTCCGTACTCGGCACAACTGACCTGGTTCTCCGCTACGCTTAGCTAGCGCATAAGTTTACAACACCACGTAACATAATAATCAAATATCAACCATCAAACAGTCGCTAAAAAGGATAGGCCTAGGCCTAGTAGGTAGCCAAATAATGGGTCTGCAGCCTTAAAACAAATTTAAAAGCAATCATTAATAATGTAGTAATCAATCATTAAAAGCTAAGTATGAAAAATGTCAACTATAAGTAGGATGACTTCGGTCCAAAAATCCGGAACCGGATCCACCCTCGCCGGATCCGGTTCCTAAACAAAATTTTTTTTTTCTCAATTTTCGTAAATTTGAATCTGCACGGGCTAATTTTGATTGAAAACACGGCTCCGCAGTCCGCCCCCTATCGAAAGTCGATTCGATTATCGCCCCGATAATCGAATCGACTTTCGATAGGGGACGGAGCCGTGTCCCAGACATTGTAGGAACTGCTTGAACTGCTTCTGTGGAGAAACAGCCAGAACATTTGCTTTTTGGGAGGATGCAAGTTAAATTGAACAGCCAAGAACAAACAATGACCTACAAAATTGTTTTCTTTTGTTTTTGTAAAGTTTGGATTATGTGATCTTAAACGTGAAAAACAGAATTTGTAGGCCTATATGATTAAAATGTTATTAACAAGTTCTGCAATGTTATTATAACACAACACATGGGCCTAGGCTAAGCCTAGGTTAAAATTGTGATGCAACATTCAAACATTCATACATGGGGCTACCCTACTAGGCCTAGGCCTACAAATTTTTTAACCAGGTCAGAAAATATGATTTTAATGTTCAAAACTCGGTTTAAAACGGATTTTCTGTAAATAAATAACATTTTACAATTTTATGCAATCTTAATTAAAGCAACCACGGGCGTTTCTGGCTCATTTAATCTCGTCTGCGCCTATAGGCCCTTGGCAACTTTTAGGTTAAAAATAGAACCGGTTCCAAAAAAGGGGAACCGGATCGTAATGGAACCGGTTTCCGGGTACCCGTAGTCATACTTCTTTTATTAACTTGTATAAAAATTAAAAATCCATATTTTATTTTTATTTTTGTCCTATACAACAACATGATCTCCAAGTAGCCTACTATGTTTGACTTTTTAAATATTATTATTATTATCAGAATCATTACCAACTAAAATAAATGTCTAATTTTAGATTGTACTTTTAATCATAAGACTAATTTTAGATTGTATTTTTGATAAGACTATGTATCCCTACTGTAGATCGATAGATCTATCAATTAGATTAGATTAGATTAGAAATGTGTCTATTTTTATTAAGCTATTACTTTTTCTATTTAATAATATGTAAATGTACTTTAAATGTTTATTATCCACTTTACGCCACATAAGCTTACTGCATAGATCTCGCAGCCGCATCGCCATCTTAATAATATAATTAATTTTCATTTGAATACACCCACACACAGAGCTCCGGCTCTAGGTGGGTATTCTTCTTCTTTTGGGCCCAAACCGCTAAATATGAAATATACAATGTATTTGAACTGAAGTTGAATAAAGACTTATCTTATCTTATCTTATCTTATCTAATTATAAGCTAGGTGTTACACTGGAGTATTATCATAGCTTACCAATAATACGTCCCTCATATCCTCTATGAAGTCCTTAGCGTTGTAATATCCCAAAAGTCTGGAGGGGATAGGTTCTCCCTCCAAGTCCAAATAATCTGCCTCCAACTCTGCACATGTTAATTCAGTCTTCGTAGATACTAAAATACATTTGATCACTTGACGTGTTTCTTTAAGAAGTTCGTGTAATAATTCTACATTATTCAAATATTTATTTTCTACCCTTACATTTGGCGGTTGGTACATCGACATTCTGAAACAATCACAGTACAAATAACATAAATTCATTTCAAATAATAGTTTGAGACGGTAAAGGTTTACATTTCACATAAAACTCACATTGTGAAATGGAAAAATTTTGAAGAAAAAGTATCGGGTAAGAGATTTGGGGGAGTCAGTGGTGTAACAATAGCTCCTGGGCCCCCACACCCACTTATTCTTAACCTGCTTATCACCAGCAGCACGCACACCGGTGTCCGATATCAGTAGCCGCCTGGCGATGAACAGTCGGGGAGGAATGAGTTCTTTTTTAGGGAACTTTTGTGATAGGCCAAATGCGTTCCTTTCCAAGCTACCAACATCAGAAACCTGTCAATTTTCAAGATAAGGGAACTTGGAACAAATTTGCTGTCCACGGTGGCTCATACAATTACTAGGGCTCTGGTTTGAAGCGTATATGACACTAGATACTAGTAAGCCGTGGACTTAAACCCGCATAGGCATGGATAGTGACTGATGGGACGCTAAAAATTTTCAATGTTTTATTTTATTTATTTATCAATAAGCCTACAGTAGGCTAATAGATATACCTTTTTGTCTTTTTAACTTATTTAAGTTGTGGTTTATTATTAATTAAATATAGGCCAACACATGGCACATGTGACATGCGTGTATGTTGGGGTCACTGATAGTGATACAGTAGGCCTAACCAGTATTGGCCCTATGGTTAGGCCTACAAAAATATGTCAAAAATTAAAATTATACCGACTTCTGTATGATCACTGGGCTGTTTTGTTGTGTCGATAATGAGGCACTGCTCGATGTTTCGCCACCCATGTTGGTGGCGACGAAACGACGAAACAGCCCAGTGATCATACAGAAGTCATCAACGGGTCGTGAAAGCCTACAATATCTTAAAATTATACCATTGTCATTTTGGCTATGGCAGTATGCTCTATTGTCTACACATTTCAAAGGCTACCTGTGACCGACTATATTTCCATGAAGGCCTGTACAAACTAAGACCTATGCTAAACAAAGTTCAAGTACAAATTTAATTTTTTATTCATTCTATGCCTATCTATTTCTTCTAGGTAGGCCTAGGTACTTCCAAGCCTATGTAGGCCTACCCTACACTTGTGCCTCTGGGTTTATAAGCTTGTGCCCTTTACCCACTTAGGGCCTACTAATATGGCTCATAATTACTCACATTATGATGTAGGCTAGGTACAAGGTAGGCCGACGTTTCATAAATAATTAAAACCTCAGTAGCTTCTAAGGCCTATGTTTTATTGCTGGCCATGTCACGCGTCCAACCAAGCACCGTAGCCTAGCCTAGCTAAATGTCCTAAGCAACAATTTGGTTTCAAAGTTTACCTGTGTAAAAAAAACATTTTTTTACTTTACTAGCAACTTAACCTAGGCTTAAACAAAGTAGGCCCATAAAAAAAGTATTTTTTTCAACCGTTTGAAAGTTTTCATGAAAATTCCCATCACTAGGCATGGATGGGTCTGACCTTCACCTTCATCTATTACCACTCATTGTCTTGAAGGCAATGACTTGACTTCTACAAATGTGAGTCAGGCTCCCTCCCATCTTAAAAATCTCTAGAAACAAACAGACACAAAAGCCAGTACGAGCCCTTATAGATTGACACGTTTAAAATAGGGCCTATGTCTGAGTATATTCTTAGGTTCAAATGTAAGAATTACTGTTGATTAATCTTACGTTCAGTATTCTGATTGGTCTACCCGTCACGTTATAGTCTAGCTGACTGTACAAATAGTCAACACCTTGTTCGGTAAAAGTGAAGGATTACTCAGCAATGTTATTCCATTTTTTGTTAAAAAAACACTTCAATAACCATAACAGAGCAATTTTAAATCATTTTTAAACAGGCACACACAAGTGTTTACAAAATAAAACACAAAACAACAGACCAACAACCACTATCACTTCCAGACGCAGCCATCTTCGAACACAAATCCAGCCTAAACAAGTGCTATCAACTACTATGAATTCCAAAATGAAATTCGATGCACAACTAACTGGGGGGCGTTGCCCCCCAACCCTCAGGACAGGCTTTAGTTGCCAGCACTACAAAACATCATTCCCCCATCCCGCCGTCACTCCAGTCGACATACAACACACTAACTCACAACGAACATCAACATATATGTCAATCGTGAATCAACACAAACCTTTCAAATGACATAAAAACATACCCAAATGAATGTGCACCGAATTAGAACACTCCACAAACTATGTAGCTAGTACCGCTCAATCATTTAAATTACCTTCCAAAGTAGGCCTATTGTAATTCCGGTCCGTTGAGTCATTCTTCACAATTAGGCCCTATGGCCTACCCTTTGTTCTTACGTTTAACAAGTAACTTGTAAGCTTAGGCCTACTACTTTCAAACGTAAGAGATATATTAATTTCACGTTCAGTGCCCACATTAACAAAGTACGACTTTGTCTTCCCTAACAAAACATGTAAGCCCAAGTGTATTATTATGCTCCAAACAGTAAGCCTACTGTCGGACGTAAGAATTTGGGGTAGTACAGTACTTCTTTGGTTGGGACGGGACAATTTGGAAAAGTAGGTTAGGCGGGGGGGGAGCAAAGAGCGTATGTTTTGCAATTATTATTATTATTATTATTATTATTATTATTATTAGGCCTATTATTAAAACATACGGGTTTTGCGCTCCTCCCCCCCACCCCCTTAACCTACTTTTCCCCTAACATCAGTGTTAAAAAAGTTGTCCCGTCCCAACAAAAGACGTACAGAATTTGGCCATTAAATTAACTTTGGACGCAAGAATTGGCTTTCTAGTTTCTAGGGACTAGAGATTTTGAAATAACCCTGTTTAAAATAACTAGGAAACGCTCAGTTGGACCCGTTGATAAGCGAGCACGTGCTATAGCTAGACGCACATTGCACATTTTTTTAAATTTTAAAATTTGCGACGTTCGCAGTCGACGGGGTCATGTTTCCAATATTATTTATTATTGGCGAGGTAATTTGGGTAAACCCGTGGGTAAACATTTACTTTGTGGATAAAATCCACCGCCATCTAGAGGACCTTGACATTATTTCTTTAGGAAAACTATTTTAACTCTTTAACTCTTTGGTAATAACAAATAATACACTGCTTCCTCGATAGTATTTTGATTACTTCTAGGTGGCAGTGCATAGTGACCAGAATTCTCGTGCGACTTTTCGTTGCCATGGTAACGTTACTTTTGTTAAAATGTAATTTCCATCTACACTACTTATCGGATCAAAATAAAATTAACATATTCGTGACCGGACCACATTCAAAATGATTTGGCCACCTCAGATTTTGTCGCCGTTTAGTTTGGAAAAAAACTTTAGATTAACTTTAATGTAATTTTTTAACTTTTTGAACGATTTTGCCACAAAACTAATGGCATTCAATCCAGATCGAAGCTTGCGGATGGTCCAAATTTCAACTCGATCCGAATCTCCGTTCGACCGCTATCATGAGCCAAAAAAGCTGCGCGACTTTCCGTTGCCATGGTAACGGTAGCCTACTTTGTTATAATGTAATTTCCATCTACACTACTTATCGGATCAAAATAAAATTAACATATTCGTGACCGGACGGACATTCTAAATGATTTATCCACCTCAGATTTTGTCGCCGTTTAGTTTGAAAAAAAAAACTTTTTAATGTAACTTTTAAACTTTTTGAACGATTTTGCCACAAAACTAATGGCATTCAATCGAGAACGAAGCTTGCGGATGGTCCAAATTTCAACTCGATCCGAGCCTCCGTTCGAACGTTATGGCGAGACATACAAACAAAAAAAAACAAAAAACCAAAACAAAACCAGTGACTAATTTTTCCGGCAGTCAAATGGAAACGCTCGCTTCGCTCGCTTAAAAAGGGAATTGTCGAATATAGGGCCTAGGCCTAGAACTAACTACGCCTAAACAAATAGGCCTACAGCCGCAACGAGACAGCTTGCCTTAGTCTTAATTGCATAGCCTACATTACAGACTAGGTTAGACCTATAGCCTCTGCCTGTTGCTATTGCCGATTGGTGGGCATGAAGGTGTGCTTTAAAATGTTATTTATTGAGGGAATTCGAAGCTGATTTAATTCATTAGGGCCTATATCGGAGTGTTGGGTAGGCCCTACATGGCTCACGGTTTGGATTGTTAAATCTATCATCATTAAAATCTCGGCTAAAAACAAATTAAAAAATGGGCCAAGGAGTTCCTTGATACGTGTTTATCGAGCTGCACAAGCTACTGACAAACGTACGTCGTCGTACGGCAGTGACGCGGCGCAAACTAGCAAAAAAAATCAGGTTGAACGTAAAGGTAATTGAAATGGTCATTCTTATGTTCGAACATAAGAATATAAACTCCGTTAAAATCCAAGTAGGGAGCGTCAACTATTTGTATGTTGGATCTACCTATCGCGTGAAGTGCAGGTTATGTGGGATGCAGGTTGAAATGGTTAGGACCCAACGTACAAATATACTTGGGGAATATATAGGCGGCCTAGCACTAGGCTATTTTCTAATAGTCATGACTCGCCACTGCTGAGCTAAAATTATCCTTCATAAGGTTATATTCCTATGGTAGGCTAAATCTATGGACGTAGGTCAATCATAGGGCCTAGGCATTGAATTTGAAAAAAACAAAGTGTATAATCCTACGTTCAAACGTAAAATTTGCTGAAAGTTGTTCTTACGTTCAAGGAACTATTTGCTACCGACCGAGCCGAAGAGGTCGGAGCGTGCTAGTTCCGAACTCGTACGCTGGAGGTTCGTCGGCCATATTTATTTTTGTCAATCTTCCACGAGAAGTTGGTGTGCTATCACGACCTGTTGACGAGATGGATCTGAATATTGGCGATAGATTTGCGAATGCACGGGAAGTTGAGGAGATAGTTAAGAGATATGGAGAAGAGAAATTTGTTTAATTTTATATTAGAGGAAGTAGGAGTGCCCACACTAACACGCCCACGCAGCCGCCCACACATTCAACGGGACGCCGCACAGCTGCAGCAGCTGACGGCAGGCACTAGGCTATCTCGTAGTAGGCCCTTATCTTTGTGTATCCAATGGTGTCCCTAATTAATACATACTTTCCCCAGCAGTTTTGCTTCAATAAATTGAGTCTAGAGGCTTTGTTTTTCATAATTCCTATCCAATTCGTTGGGCCCCTACTCTGGGTATATTTACAACGTAATAGATAATAACGCACCAGTAGGCCTATTCTATTCTTACAAGTTTGGAACGTAATAACAACGTAATAGGCCTAAACAATTCTTACGTTCGGCGGGTAGGAGGCCAAACATGTTTGGAACGTAATAACAACACAACACAATTCCTACGTTTGATTATCACGTGATGAAAACGACCAATCACAGCACTGAACGTAAGATTTATTTGCAGTACTTTTTACGTTTGAACGTAAGATTATACACAGCCTTGAAAAAAAGGATATTAAATACACAAAGGCCTAGGTCTAGGTAGGCTCAAGGAAGCATGCTTCATATGCCTAGGCCTAGGTCCTAGACAAGGCTAGCCTCAGAAGATCTGGGCCTAGGCCCAGGCGCGGACTGGGTCGAAAAGGCCCGGGATGCTGGCATGTAATAGGGCCCGTATGAGGTCGTGTAGTAAAGCAGGGGTCTGGGGCAATTTCGCCGAAGGCAATTTTTTTTTGGGTGGTTCCTTATATTTTATGGCCTAAAACGCTATTTTAGGACGCGATTAACAGGCGTCAACTAAGTAACACTACCCGAGCTCGCAATTTAAATCTCGCGAAAATTATATTTGAGGAAGCCTTACAACCAATAATGTAACTCGCAAGTACCAAATTGACACTCGCAATATGCGAGCTTGGGGGATGAGTGTATACTGGACATTTTGATTGAATCATGCAACTTTCCAATAATAATGTGTAAGCGTCAGCTGTAATGACACGATTCACGGTACTACTTCTACATCCCCCCGCCGGCGCCGGGTGCCCCCCCCCCCATCTCCACCCAACGTCATCCCCTTGCTGTTGGAACTGGCAAACCAAAACCAAAATACTTGCAATCACATCGAAATTTCTTCTCGTAGCGCGGCGGCGAGAAAAAGTCAATAAACTATACATGATAGTCACTAGTTCCTACTGAAAACTGAAAAGTGAGAACACTGAACAACCATTCTCTTTTGAAGAGCTGCCTATAAGGCACCCCATGAGTCATCGTTAATATTATCTAATGTATTTTGTTCGGCAACTCTTTTTCGCAGTAAACAAATATACAATCATATATATTTTGTCTGAAACTGAAAGTGTAGTGTGAACAAATGTTCCACAGGGGCCCGGAATGTCAAAAGCCCGGGGTGCGATCGCACCCCGGCACCCCCTGCCAGTCCGCGCCTGCCTAGGCCCTACCCTTCTGAACATGAATGATTGAATCTTGAAGACTAGTTGATAGAGGCCTAGGAAGCGCTTTGCCTAAGCCTAGGCTAGGTACTAGCCCTAGGCCTAGCCTAGCTAGCATTTGGGCAGGCCTAGGCCTAGGTGTAGGCAAAATAAATGGCCAAGAAAATATAACTAGGCCCCTAGCCTAGGACGAGGTCTACTGGTAGGCTAGGCCTAGGCCCTAGGTTGGGGTTGAGTTGATGAAATGAAATGAAAGTAATAGTGCAGTATAGCGGACGTGGGTATTATAGCGGCTAATACTCTACCTACAAAACCTTTAATGTCGCTGTTTTAAATCTAAAGTACCTTCTAAACCTTTAACGTCGCTATTTTAAGCGAAAGTACTTTTCCGTTGAAAGTCCTTTATATTTAAAATAGCGACGTTAAAGGTTTTGTAGGTGGAGTATTAGCCATACCCACGTCCGCTATACTGCACTAGCCTATTACCGAAATGAAAAAAAGTTCATATGCCGAGGATAGCCCTAGGCCTAGGCTAGGCCTAGCATAGCCAGGCCCTTACCTTAGCTCCTAGGTTAAGCTAGTCTAGGCTAGGCTAGCCTAGACATTAAATAGGCCTAGGCTAGCTACCTTTATCCTAGGAAGGCTAGGCCCCTAGGCCTAGGTAGCTTAGGGGCCTACCACACTAGGGCCTAGGCATTGAATAACCAGTATATTGGATAGGCCTAGGCCTATGCTACACAAAGGCCTAGGCCTAGGCCTAGCCCTAGGCGTAGGGAACTCAAAGCCTAGGGAAACCTAACCTTTAAAAACAACAAATAGGCCCCACCTTACGAGACGTCCTAGCCCTTAGGCATTTATCTATGAATTGGATAAGGCCTAGGCCCTAGCTAAGCCTAACACCTAAAAAGGACAAAAGGCTACTGCTTAATTACTTACTTTCAACGTAGGTGACAACACGCTGCCTTTTCAGAAATCAGACGCGGCAAAAAACATGCAAAAAACAGACATGTGCTTTGACTTCAGTCGAGTTCGCTTCGTTTGCGCACCGCCGTCTAAGCTTACATACGTCCGGACGGCGGTGGGAAGCACCATGCCATTGATCACAGCTGATAACGTTATGAAAATATTATGGTGTATTATACCGTGTATTATATTATTAAATAACATAATATGTACATTAAACAATACATTATTTAGTTATAATGTAGAATAATTGCAATTACACTTTACACGAACTTACACCGGCTGGATAGAGAACGCTAATTTAAAGACCAATGAGTGTCGCAAGTGCAAGGCAAAAGAACAAATTATTTATTCCCGCATTTTACAAAAAATGTTCAGTGTTTTCCATGGTGTTTTCGGAAAATCATACTGAGCAATGAGCATATCAGTCAAAACTCATCCTTTGATTTTACTAGGAAGCTTCTCAAACGCTTTTTGAGGCGCGTTGTTAGATGAGCGTATGTTTTTTTAAACGAAAAAAAGCGTAAAATTGCGATTTTCATGAGAAATTATTTTTCGATCGCGCTCAAATTTCACACCAATATATTAATTCATTAAATTAAGGTTCTGTGAAAAAATCATTCAATCGGATAAAGCTTGTAGGTGTTATAAGTCGAAGAAATTTTTTTTAAATCGAAAAAAATCGTAAAATTGCGTTTTTAATGAATTTTTCGATTGCGCTTAAAAACGTGGCAGTTCTAAGTTCAGAGATTTCGAAGGCCTCCAGAAAATTTCATCGCAATTGGAGTATCGGTTTAGCCGGAATCGTGCTAACAAACAGACAAAAATACAAAAAGAAAAAAAAAACATTCTGGATTTTTTTCTCCAGTGTAGTGAAATGGAATCTTCGCTTCGCTCGCTACGCTCATCCAAAAAAACACTTTTTCCATCTGGATTAGCTCGGGGGAAAAGATTATTGAAGGTTTTATAAAGCAAATCAAGCTGCTGCCAAAGGTTAAGACTGTTGGCTAAGCTCGAGAAAACCGGACTTTGACGCAGAACGCAGACGCGCGCGTGGAATCACTTGGAAGCTCTATCATTTGTCCTATCGGTTTGTGGTTTGCACCAAAATGTTAAGTAATATTGTGAAATAGTGGGTATCAAGGCACATTTTCCAAATACTGCTCTTTTTTCTTATTAACTGACCGTAAATATGACACCAAACAGTTAATTTGTAGTAATTTCCCAATTTTGTGTAAGAGACAATTATTTGAAATTTCAAAATCGGCTTTGATACAGAGACGCGCTTATCCATTGTGAACAGCCTCCCAAAAATGCAGATTTTTTTGATGAAAATTAAAGGTCAAAAAGCGTTATTTTCTGTATGTGAAATTAGCTGGATTTGACGATCGAGCGTTTTTTAAATGGGAATTTAACATTGTAAAAAAAGTTGGCCCGAGCTTGACAAACAGTCTTAATCGGTTAATCCTGACTAGAGAAAAGAGACAAGTTGAGACCATGTAGGCCTAAGTAGTTTATTCATTGGACAAATACATGGTATAGCTAAGTGCAACACAATTCTCTGTATTATTAAGAGTAATAGTGCAACGAATATTTGCTTTCTGAGGAGAAGATTGGTGGGCATGACAAGCTAAGCTAACGACAAGCAAACGACAAGGATGAGGAAAGACCAGTCAAGCAACTGGGAAATGAGATTATAGAATCCTCAGTCTGGATTCTGGAAGAGGAAGAAAAGTAAGGGAATGGAAGGAAAACGAAGGAAAGTGGCAAACCGGGAACTTCTTCGGTTGGGGGGGGGTCCAAAATAAAATCGTCAATGTTTTTCACTACTAGGAAGCTTCGCAAACGCTTTTTCAGGCGCGTTGTTGGATGAGCGTAGGCCTATGTTTTTTAAACGAAAAAAGGTGTAAAATTGCGATATTCATCAGAAATTATTTTCCAATTGCGCTCAAATTTCACACGAATATATTAATTCATAAAATTAAGGTTCTGTGAAAAAATCATTACAATCGGATAAAGCATGTAGGTGTTATAAGTCGAAGATTTTTTTTTCAATCGAAAAAAATCGTAAAATCGCGATTTTAATGAGAGATAATTTTTCGATTGCGCTAAAAAACGTGGCAGTTCTAAGTTCAGAGATTTCGAAGGCCTCCAGAAAATTTCATCGCAATTGGAGTATCGGTTTAGCCGGAATCGTGATAACAAACAGACAAAAATATACGAAAAAAAGAAAAAAAAAGAAAAAAAACATTCCGGATTTTTTTCTCCAGTGTAGTGAAATGGAATCTTCGCTTCGCTTGCTACGCTCATCCAAAAATACAAAACTACAAAACCTTTAACGTTTCTATTTGTTTTGTAGTAATAAAAAAAAGCAAATAGTATATGACAATTTTATTTTGGACCCTCTCCCAACCGAAGGAGTTCTGGAAACCGAGGGAATAACAGGGAATCGAAGAAAGAAAGGAATGAGGAAGGAAAAATAAACCTGTCATCGACTAGGAAAACAATACATAGAAACAACAACCAGGATAAATTTCTGAGCACAATGTTTGTGTAGGAATTATCCCTTATTTGTATTCTTTAAATCTGTATTAAAGAGGAGAAATCGTCACCCAAATTGATATATGCAGATCCTGCAAACGCATTAGCAATTAATGATCGTCTACTTAAACTGATTGAAGAAAACATTAGAAAATATTTTTAGGTAGCATTGCCAAGTCTAACGCATTTTGCATGATCTAGATCTATTGGTCGACCTTAAATGAGCTGAAATTACCAGTCAGAGAAAGAACATTATACCCCTATTAAAATTACCAGAGCCTGAATATTAAGATATTTCTTTTTAATTAATTGTGTAACTAATTTATACTTAATTGTTTTTAATTCATTACACTTAATACATTTTTTAGTATACAAATTTGATTATTTTATAAAAAATTGATGTCTTATTAAGTCATTAGGCATATACATTGTTGTTTATATCTGTTTATATTATTATTTCAAACTTTGCACAATAAAGCCTACATTTATTATTTTGTGTGCTTTTATGTTCCGTACTTAATTTTGTTTAGTTGTCCTTTTTTGTAAATCAGTTTTTATAACTAAATAGGAAATACCGTAAATTTAATGAAAGAATAATAAATAAACAAAATACAATTTTTAGCAATGCATTTAGGTTAGTTACCTGGTTTCAACATGCTTTTATGTGTTTAAATGTAATATGGTTATTATAGTGTAATGTAGAAAATGTATGCGATGAAAAAAAACTACCAACTAAATAAACTGAACTGAACTTGACTTTTTATCACAGAAACAGAATGTCATGACTTCAGAATCCAAGAGCGAGACACACGCGTTTCTGAACAATCGGCTCTCATGAAGAAATTCTACTAAAGTGGAAAATGAAAAAAGTGCAATTTTCTAGAGAAATTTTTTTTGATTGTACCAAGTTCAAAAATTGGATTTCCTTCGGTTGAGGGGGGTCTAAAATAAAATCATCACGTTTTTCACAATACTCTACCTATAGGACTTTTATCCGAAAAGGACTTTCGTCTAAAATAGCAACGTTTATGGTTTTGAAGTTTTTTTTTTTTATTAAAACAGCAAAAAACACGATTTTTATTTGGACCCCCCAACCGAAGGAGTTCCCAAGGATTTAGAAAATCCCCTGAAAATCCCATCCTGATCTAAGTTATACTGTTTTTTCCGGTAGAGAGCAAACAGGCAGACCAAAAAACTTATAACACTATATTTTTCTCGGAGTATCCAAATTCAAAACTATAAAAGAGACTTTTACACAGGCCGTGATTAAAAATTTTCAGGAACATCCTAACTAACTAGAAATTACTTGCTAACCCCTGGTTTAGTTGGACTACAGTGGACTTTTGCACTTGTGCAAATGGCTCCAGTTGAAATTAGTTAATGATTTTGATGTCAAGTCCCTCCCAAGAAATCAAGTACCAAATTATCCTATTTGGATGCTTTATTAAAAACGGACTGATCTTTTTTCAATCATCAGACCGGAGATGATGGATCCACCTTAAAAACCACGGCTATTTTGTGTAATAGTCCATTCATTTCCTCACAATTTGTGATGGCTGATATGACTCATCATCACGTGTAAGGGCAAGATTAAATGGTAAATAAAACTTATGAATTTCGTTGAATTAAATTCCTAATTTCGTGTTAAAAATGGACAAAAATATGCATATTTCGGTAAATAAAGTACCAATTTTGGTAAAAGATTAGATTTTAAAAGCAATACTTTACTTTAATACAGCGTTAGGAGCGGACTTACAATATTGATGCAGTGTGTGTCAGTTAAAAATGCAAATTTAATAACGTTAATTTTCTAATTCAATACGATGAAATTAATATTTCTTCAGTTGCATTACAAATGCTTTGGTCAAGGTGCCATTACGCGTAATTTCACCATTTGTATTGACTAAATAGTTTTTAGTGAATAATACAGATATATCTGTATTTTTTGCACTTAAAAATCATTAATTTCGGTATAAAAAACAATTTTCTCCCAATTTCGTTGTACAAGCTATTATACCGCCACTTACGAAAAATGCGGGGCTCTACATATCAGTCATCACTCTGTGAAGAGTTTTAACTTTTTATTTTAAGTAATTGTAATTGGTTTACTTGTATTGTAGCTAATTAACCTTTTTGGTATCCGAATAATCTTCGCTATTAAAGCGCCCTAAAACTGATAATAATAATGGTTTGTTGGATCTTTTAATTGTGCTTCTGCTTCTCAAAAACACACAGATTTGCACCAAAATAATTGCAAACTTGGAACTTTTCCTACAGGCAAGCTCCCCCAGACCCCCACGAACAAAGTTGAAGATTCCCTTGGTGTGCCCCCTTAAGAATGCTGTACAAATTAATCTTAGTGCTCGTTTCAGAATTAGTTTTAAAAAAAGGTTTATGTTCATTGTTATCTTTGTCCTAACAAAAACTCAAATACTCCCAACGTATGACTCGGAGAGGCTTCTTTGCCAGTGACCACCACTACCAACTGTTGTTATTCGCATATACCATATCACCAAACACTGCAAATTTAGATAGGTGGGTATAATGCAGAGATTTGCCCCAGGTGTATCGAGGGGTTCAAGCCGTCATCGATTGCTAGGACAACAAATAAATGTGTAAGAACACTCATGATCTCTATGAAAGTACTATTTATTATTTGAGCTTTATCTTCAACAAATACTAATAGTTGCATTTCACAAACCTGTTTCTAATTTCTGTGGAATGGAACTATAAATAAAAGTATATACTGTAATGGTTATGTTAAACTTAATGCCAATGAAACTAATACAACTAGAATAATATGTGGTTGTTTTTATTCTGCTACCGTTAGTTACAGAGTTAATTGTCATTCATATAGTATAGGAAACATATTTCCTGATGAACATAATACAAATTTATTTAAACTTGAAAAGTCACAGCTTTCAAGATACAGTGTTATTCTTTAATCACAACATTCTTACACAATTACATAGGTAGGTTTACAGTAGGTAGGCTAACATTTTTATGAATGTCTACTCCAATAAAGATTTCTAATGTGAACTAAAGTAACAATTGGCTAGAAGCAAGAAATGATTGTCACTTACTTAAATACAGGACTTTGCTCCAACAACTCTTTGAATGCACGTGACGTCATTAACATTGTCGGCCAACGTATTGTTGTACATCAGGGATTGACCATACAATGCATAGCAGCCATATTCCTGTACATGTATGGTATTCTTTTAGACCAACAAATTAAATTAGTTTATACGTGCTCTTAGCTATTTACAAACACATTTTGTATGTCCAGAGTAAATTCTGAAACCATAAGTACATGCCCTATTGCAGTTGCAGCAGGAACAAAATAAAATAAAATTTAATTTTAATTGTATACACTCTAATACTTACACTGTATTTTGAAAGCGTATCGGAACATTAAACGTATTTATTCATAACAGTGTCGTTATTTAATCGACAATCATACTCAAATTGTAACTATGATGCTTTGACAAAAAATGCAAAGTTTTACATCAAATATCAACGATAACCACAACGTAACACTCGTTGTGCTTAACACAACAAAAGTTTTAAGTGAAACATTAAATACATATCCTAAATTTATCACACAAGATTAGCATTTGTGCAATTATCATAGTTAATATTACATTAACAAAGTCAACAATATTATGCTACTTGGTATGCCTATAGTTAGTAGGATGTAGAAATATTGTGCATAGTGCAGATCAAGTGCTCAAGTTGAAATAACCCACTGTCACTCATTTATGACTTAAAGAAAAATGTTGGATTTAAATTCAAAATGTAACCATGGCTGCTAGACAATAAATTTAGGCCTAAGGACCAAGGTTAGTGGCATCATAAATAGTGCTCGTCAAAGAGAAATTAAACACAATTTTGAAGCTTAATATTTCATCAGTTTTCTTAAACTTTAAGCTCAGTTAACAGAAGTATCCATTTCAAATCTTGCCAATTACATGTGTGTGCATATGTGATGTAAGGGGCAACTAAATGCTCAACATAACATGTTGCGGGTAATGCACGAGATGGTGCAACAAGACCATACACAATACACCATGTAAAATAGAATTTCCAAATTGTGGAATAAAGACAAAACTAGGGCCAAATTCAAGGTAGATGTAAATTGTTAAAGTTTCAATTAAGTTTGTTTGGCCAAATGCTACCTAACTAAAGATCTCTTAACTTGTAATTGTCTCCTTTGTTGGGCAAAGTATGTTGTGGTTACTATTTGAATTTCTCCTGCAGTTGGCCCCCATTATCTAAGCAATTCGGTTTTCTAATATTTTTGTTACACTTTTTCTAACCTCCCTATTAACTGAATCTTTGAGATTTGGATTGTGGTGGGTCAATGAAGTTTACAACTACATCAGGAATTATTTACCTACTATCCCAAATACCTTGCAGATAGCAATTCAGAATTCACTGATGGTATTAGTTACACTCACATGCTTGACTTTATAAACTCCCTAAGTGGTGCAACAGCCAGGATATGTACTCGGTTCCCAACAATTTCAAATAACCCAGGTTTACAGATTTCAGAAATTATTTCCAGAAAATGAAACAAGTGTTATAAACTTTTCAGTTTATTTGTTGATATGCAAAAATCAACCCATTCCTTATTTGAATACAAAATAGAAATTAAATTGCGAACGGATATACCCCACCTCAGTGTGAACGAATGGTGGAGGCATTTTAAGTTAAAGTACAGTATTTATGTTGTAGGGATTTAACGGCCTGGTCTTATTATCTTATTAGTACATATTTTTGCAGAGTGTATCTGTATGTACCAAACATGTTTCTATTGTATCGTATCATTTAATGTTTAAAAAGTTGTAACCACAAGTAACTCGAATAAGACTATAATCGTCCTCTAGAACATTACCCGATGCACCATGCCCCATGACACATGTCACTTATTCTCAGAACCTTTTAAATGCATTAACAAAAGTAGCTCAATTGACAGAGGCACATATAAGTGGTGAAAATGAGGACAATTTTGGTTTTTGGTATGCTCAAAAGAGATGAATTTGCTGTGAATATAAATCAAAATTTTGTTGAAAGTGTGTATATTTTCCACCTTGACATTTTTTTTTAGTTTTGGGACTGAAATCTTGTAGGACTGGCAAGTTACAATACTAGGGAAAACGCCAAAGTCATTGTTAAACGAGTGAGTGAGCCATGTGTTGAGTACCCGGTAACATTACTTTTCTTCCCCCTACCTTAGGCCTCCCTAGCCTATCATAAGCTAGAGTGGCGCATTATGGCCTTACAGTTGACCCTTATACCAACTAAACTTAAAAACCCTATTATTTATACCAATATAATTATCAAACTTAAATGCAAATGTTCCCGGGTACTCAACACATGACTCCCTCACTCGTCTAACAACGACTTTGGCGTTTTGGCTAAGGCGTCCCTATAGCCGAAATGTGGGAGACATGGGTTCAATCCCCTGGTCGGGAAAGATTTTGTAATTTCTGGAATTTTAAAAATTATTCAACATGTTTTGAAATGCATATAACGCAGTGTAGTCAATCATCTGTGACATTACTATGGAAAACATAGGCAGTACGAAATACGTGTAAAGATTGCAAGGTTTACTCAATCTCCGAGCAAAATTTGGGGGTACCTTGAGCGTGCCAGATTCGATAAACCTTGGGCACGGCATTTCACAGCCAGGCGAATTACAAACAAACAATATTCTTTCAAAATCAAAACCATTGTTAAAATAATTTCTAAACATTGGCAGCCTATTTGTCAATTTATTATTTCTTGGAGGTTTAAATCACAATGGATCTAGCTGATTTTGTTAGCAGTTCTCAGTAAACTCGTACCGGATGTCTGTTTAAAATTTCAGCGCAATCTGTTCAGCGATTCGGCTGATTTTTATAGAACACACACACACTCACAGAATCACGGAAGTGCCGATTTAGTGGCGTTGTACCACTTCGTTCGCTGCGCTCACTCATTTAAATAAACAAAGGTATGAGAATTCAGAGGCAGGAAGGCCTAGGCCATATGAAATATTTGTGATGAACATTAATTACATATTTGTGTTTGTTTTGTCCAAAATCGGAGAGTTGGTGGCCAAAACTATTCAAATATTCATTCACCATAAATATTGCCAAGGATAATATTTTTAAAACCCCGATCGGGATGTATTTTTTAACTTCTGAATTGTATTAAATCGTAACAATTCCACCTAGGGGAGTGTTTCCCGACTAACCAAATCGAGAAATAAACCCTCGCTCATACCTGCGTAAGGTATGAGCATTATAAGCACATTATAAATAATGTTTGTTTGGTCAGTTTTAAGGCAACAGATATTCGCTGCAGTACTGTTCCATCCATTCAGATCTATAATGCAACTACAATTCAGAAGTTAAGAAGTTACCGTCTCGATGATTAGTATGATACATTTACATGAAATTATTACCGTATTTACCCGATTGCAAGCCTACCTTTTTTGACACATTTTTGCAGTTCAAAATGGCACCCCGGCTTGGAATCGATAGCAAACTTATGTGTATTTAAATGCTACACTTTTTTGTTAGATGAACTTTTAATCAGGGGTTGGCTTCGGTGTCGGCTTGCAATCGAGCAAATAGGTATTTCAAAATGATTATTACAGTATTTAAAATACAGGTAAAGTATGTCCTTTAAAATTTACATAAACATAATATAACTCTGGGATTATGTATGAACTGTTTTCAACTGTCAGTACTTTACGGTAGGGATGCACACGATAGTCGATATTATCGATTGATAATCAATAATGGATATAATTGCGATAATTGATAACCAAAATTCATTATCGATTATCAAAATATCAAATAATTGGTCAATAGTTGTACGAACCGAACTCTAAAGACGGAGATTATCTCAGGTTGTGCCATGCACAGGCTGGGCTCATGGTGTCACACTCGAGATTTATGTTTGGAAATGACCTATCAGTCGATAACGGAAACCAAACACATGACATCGAAGACAGCGAGGCAGCAAACGGAACGCAATTGTATTGTTTTGACTTACACTTGCCACACTTGAGGTTCCACTTATAGGTCGGCACAGGCTTTGTTTGTAATATCGATTCGATAATGACATTACCATTTTGATAATCGATAATGAAAAAAGTATCGATGTGCATCCCTACTATACGGTTAAAGGGGCTAAAAACCCAAAAAATTATTTTTTACCACGTGATCTATAGCACAATACTACACTAAAATGACCGTTTAAAAAATTATATCTTGTAACTGTGATTTAACACGAATTTTTTAATTTTTTTTATCCAGAAATTTGCAAAAATTGGTGTTTTGGGAAATTTCTTAAACCGGCTTTAACCTGCTTCTTTTTTGGTTCACATAGATACTAGAGCATAGTACCAATCTAAAATGCCCCTTTATAACATCGTGTCTTGAAACTGTGCCCAAATATACCCTCAAACACGCAAAAATATGCAATCCCAAATCATACCCCATCTTGGTAATCAGCATATTTTGACCGAACTGCTTGCCCAAATTAAATTTGCAGAAAAGGCTGTAGATTACGTCGATAATGACCAATATTTTTTTGGATCAAAATCCTCCAAGGTCACGGGGCATGAAGATCGTCCCCATGTTATTTTTTTTTATGGGAGATTTTTGCCGATGGGTCCTAGCTCGAAAAATGTCATGTTTGACAATTTTTTGGGAGGTCATGGTGGCCCCAATAATTTTTCTGTTAATTTAATTGCTAAATTCATTACTAGTTAGCCTGAATGAAATATATTTTTTGAGTTTAGCGGTTAAATACCCCTTTAAGCTGCACTGGAATAACTATTAGAATATCTTGGATCCCAGTACTCAGTACTGCATGGAAACTGTTATTGTTTTAGTATTGGATAGTGATGGAGTGCATCCCTGCAGTAGTGCACTTGTCCAGAGTAGACTTTAGAGAAATGAGGAGGCAAAGAGAGGCAGCAAAATGTCCCTATTAGTCAAGAATCAAGAACCAGCAGGAAAGTGCAATAGGAGTATATCAATGAAAAAAAATGATGGCAAATTATAACAGTGGGAAATGTTGAACATCATAAAAATAGAGAAATAGCTACTGCACAGTTTAGACTGCAAAACGAATCACTGATACTTACTGTAGTAGCAGTCTATGTGGAAGCAAAGAACAGAATAGAAAGTATCTGGCAGGATGTTCAAGTCAGACATATGTAATGAAAAACATTCCACCTAGCACAAACTACTAGAAAAGTAGGTCTCCCTCTACTAGAAAACCAGAAAATGCATGGCCTAACAAGCTGAAAATGTGGGCATATGAAAAGAAGAAGACGTATGTGGTTGCGGCTCAGTTTAAGTGGATATGTGTTTCATACACCAGTTATGTAAATTTTTGATGATAAATGAAACTATTCGTGAGGGAAAACTGACGAACAGGATCATGTAGACCTAACGAGTTATTAAACTTGAAAAATAACATTGAACGGTGGAAAACAAGATTGAGGTTTGACTAGGGTACGTTTTGAACAAGGTCATTTACAGTTGCGTCGATCAACGAGAGCTTTTGGTACATTAGATTAGAGCCATCTTTTCCTATGATTTTCATTTATGTTTCATTTTGCCCTTATCTAAATAATAATTGTAGGCCTATTATTTTAGAAAGTATTGCCAATTGGCAATTATAATTAATTTAAATGTATGTACCAACCAACAAAACATGATGTAAATAAATTTTGGCTTTAGACATTGTTTAGTTTCGGTTAGTTTCGAAATCATAAGACATTTAAAAACCCTTAGAAAAAGTGCTATTTTCCTGACATTCGAGTTTAGCCAAAAGCGCTGCAGGTCTATGGTTACAGATTTTAAAGGTTTCTCTAAAATTTCATTCATACCAGAGTAGTCTTGTGGCTGGTAGAAAGCAAAGAGTTTTTTAAAATAAAACAAACCGTAAAAATGCGATTTCATGAGAAATAATGCTTTGATTGATTGAAGTAGTTCTTTAGCTGAAATTGCGTGAACACAAAAACAAACCAAAAACAAAACACAAAATTTATTTTCTATGGAAAGTGTAATTCTTAGTGATGGATATATATTCATTTCAGTATATTCATAGTATACATTTCAGACAAAAAGAAGTCTTCACTTTGCTTACTATCCTCATCCAAAGAAAAGTTTACTTAAAAAACCACTCTAAAAAATGTTGTTTTGATTTTACTTGATGGAGTTCGATACGTAAAATCATAACCTGTTGGTGGGAGGATAACACCATAGTTGAACCTTTTCTTCGTAACATAACCGCTACATTGTTTTGTCAAAGCGATTTAAGGTCTACCAAACAGAAAAAATCTTTCTACTTGCTTTGCGCACATCTTTTTCTATCTCTCTTCATTCTACGCAAGTGATGCGACAGCAGCTAGACGAAGCAGGCTTTCGTTTGATGCCCGACTTCAAGTCTAACCTGAAGTAATCTACATTTCGACATTGGACAAACAAAAACGGTATAGCTGCAATCTATCTATTTTGTGTGGCTCTTTGATAATATGGATTTATTTACATCCCGAGGAGATCTAGAGTTCAACTTCTGAAATGGAGATTAAGTAAACAATATGTGCTTATGTACACAATGACTTGGGAGTTGTCCTAGCAACAAAGCACAATAAATGTTTTACAATTGCCAATAACGTATCCCACATAAAATCAGTAGGCCTACTAGTAACCAAGTGGGTTGACTATACTAAACAATACATTTATTTAGTTTTATTATGCAACAACCGACTAAACTTTATGATCTGAAACATATGTTTGTCTAGGAGTAGCCTACTAAACCACATTTGTATCGGGGATCCTATCGGAGTAAAATCATCAAAAGTATTACCTATTTCCACATTAACTTCCAAGGGTTCTTCAGTCACATGAAGTGTTATTCTAATCTGTACTTCTGGCTAGAAACAATGTTAGTTAGTAAGCCTGGTGCCATCTATAAAAGGCTTGTCTGATATGGCCTTGCTATCCAATTACCAAAGCCAGTTCTAGACATAAATATAGCAACTATAGAAAGCCAAATGGCAATGCATGTGTTGCCACTTGCCATTAACACTAAACATATAATTTAATGAATCTTAAATCTACAAAACCTACCTTAATTGTTATGCTTATGGTCAATGAAAGTTTGTATGTATGTGAAATTAATGTAAATTACAAATTAGTAAATGTCCATCAGATATTCAATCTTCCAGATATCATAAATGTTTCTGAATACAATATATGCTATAAAACAACTTTTGGATAGCCTTTTAAGGCATCGATCCCCGGCAATAACGGCAAATAGAATCCCGTAGTAAGGTTTAAACTATACAGCACTGTAGGAACTAAGTGGGCTAGAAGCCCCACAGGGAACAGTCATCAGTGGGTTATTGCACACTAAGAGAATTCTGACTAGCAATCTTACCAAGATTTTTATAACATCTCTCAAAATAAATGAACACTTAGTACTACAGTAGGTAGTAAGGTGCCTAATGAGTAGGTCTATGCACCACACATATACACCTTTAGAAAAAAGTTTGTAAATCTGGCCAATTCGATGGTAGAAGATGGCAAAAAACAAAAATTGTAAAAATGAAACTAGAATGCTGATTTATAAAAAAAATAAAAAAATATATAGGCCTGTAAAATCATTCTTCCAACAAACTAGTTGTGAAAAATGTACAATGACCAACAAAAAATCGATCAGTTGGTCGTCCTCAGGACACAGGCTCTGCCATGACAGCAATTCAGAAAGGTTATCCGTAAAGAAACAGTCGGCGAGACAGGAGTAGACCTATAAAAGGCTAGGTCAGATATTTCTAGATCTCGCAAAAATTTTACCAAAACCAATGCGCCAGCATATTAAAAAAAAATATATATATATCAAAGAAAAAACGTAAAGGCATTACAAGGTCAAGGTGTTCTAACCACTTGGACCGCTCTCAATTAACTAGTAGCACTTCAAGGCTAGCAAGCCCAGTAGCCCAGTAGTCGTCAGGTTTCAGCCACGACAACAAAACACTTGCCAAGTAAGCAAGCAAGGCTGGTCTCATCCGACGTTGCGGAAATAAACCAGATTACAATGCAATTAACCTCAACCCGCATGGGCAGGCAAGGTCACATCAACGCGCAGTGTATGGCGTGAACGCAACTTCCTTGAGGAGTTGTTGGTATTGGTCATCCGATACTCGGAACTCCCCGAGTGTTTGACTCAGCTCGCACATCGCTTGGGTCAGTAAGTCGGGTTCGCTCAGCAACTGTAAAGAGAAGAACATATTGATGTACTAACGCATCTAAAATGTGGAACGATAGCACAAACTTTGCTAAACAATAAACATGCAACATATTTACCTTGATGGAACGACCCTTCATCAAAAGACTATCATCGTCAAGATCGGGGTCGTTTGCAATCTCTTCTTCTGTAATAATGTAATCTGAAACAAACAAGAGATCAAAATTAAAGACAAGGGTAAAGGATTTGATTCATATTTTGTTGCTTAACGTATCTGTTATTCTAATTGCTTTCGAGATGATGAGTGGTGATAGATGCGGGTGAAGGAAACTACAAAAGCTCACGCCTTGTAAGGATTCAAACTCCCGTCCCTTGGTGTAATTTGCTTCGGTCCTGCGCCCAAATTGTATGAGCGATAGATACTTCGGTAAAGTAAATTAAACAAAAGAAAGAGGTGAAAAGAGAAAAAATTATGATTTACTTCTAATTGTGAGTTTGTATCATTTTCTATGCTTCACAATTTGATATTAAAAAAATAAGAATCAGTTCTTAATATGTAGTCGTGGTTGTGTTTGTTGCTTTGTGTACCTATTATGATTTTGTACTATTTGAGGTGATGATAGTGATAGATGGAATGAAAGGTAGTGATAATGAAAATGGCATTTGCTTTAAAGTAATATATTTTAATTATTCAAAGTACCAAATTGAAGTGGACCTCTTCCACTACGGATGTCAACATCAAATCTAAACATGAACACCAAACACAACCGTACATTTTTTTCCTTCAGGAATATAATTAAAATGGGTTCTGGAAATTTTGAAACCACACACACCCCAAATAAAAATAATGATTAAAGAAGTGATTTAGGCCTACTATCTATCCATTTGATATTTCCTATTTTTTAGGGAATGAAGGGAGAAAAGCCATGTGGAACGACCCCAATACACCACTGGTGTTAAGGACTGGCCAGATGATATGACTTACCAGACTCTCCTATGGCATCTATCTCTGCAGTTGTATCTGATGTAGACGGAGAGGGCAACCGTTCTTCTTCAGTCCCTCCTGGAGAACATGGGGTGCACAACAATCGTGGGAACTGTCCAAACAGAAACAAGGTACAAATCAAAGCACATACATTTTACATCACTTACAGTAAACTACAAATATTTAAACTCCTTTTCTTTTGTTTTTACGAATTCCATGGCAATGTTAACTTGTAGTCAAGTCTCGGGCACATAAATAGCACAGGGAATATTAGGCCCTACCAATTTAATGTATGGTTTAATGGAACTAATTTTTATTCCCTGGATAGCAATATTGGGCAAATATGGAAAAGTTTTTAAATGTATGCAGCAACTAAATAAAAACATCTTATTATTGGCAACACATCAAATGGTTGTTGAAAAGATAATACATAACAACATGTAGAAACATGCTAGTGAAGGAAAAGAAAAGAAAAGAAGAAAAGATTTCAGATGAACTTAATGAAATAAATAATAATACTTAGTGAAAATTTGGTGCTTTAACTACCGTATTTGCTCAGCTTTGCAAAAGATACCGAATACAAATTGACGCCGATTAATTTTAAAAGTTACTAACCCGCGTATCGGGTTACGAGGTCTGATAGACTTCGAATCGCTTTACTTCTAGAATTTTTGCAATTATAGTTTAACGATATATGTAGCCTACATTTTACACTGATAAGTGCAAGCTTGTGACTATACCAAAGGTGATGCTTCATTGCAATTTCGATTGTCGGTGTTTTTGGAAACAAGAATGTTTGATGTTGTGTACCAGTTAAATTGATCAAAGAACGCGCGCCTCGAATTGAGCATGCTAACGGAACTTAACTTAGTGCCGAAATAAAATCATTTCAAAACGATAAGAAGGATTTTGAAGCTGAAAAGGATTAGAACTATGAAGTGGTGAGCCTATAATCAAGTAAGTGTAAACATTTATAATCAACGAGTTATTCATAGCGACAGCAGGAGAGAAGCTCTACGGCCTACAACAATCATGTGTGCAGTCTGTTCGACACTTGCTTGCCCTAGACACATCTAGACCTATTCGATCAAACAAGGTAAAGATTAATTTGATTTGATGAAGACGAGCACGATTTAGAGAACTTTCTTTGGGAATCGATGAACACAGGCCTATTCCGAAACCTACAATTTTTTAAAAGAACTCGGCCCAGGGCGTGTGACCGATGCCAGAAAACCCGGCGCTTAAAGGGTTAACAGCATTGTGTACGACTGAATGAATTTTGAATTCACAATGAAATAAGAACTAGAAATGTGCATTTGTGCTTTACATATTACTGTATGCCTACATTTTTCCATCGATCAGGATTAATTTTTGTAGTGCATACTCAGAAAGGTGATGCCTATCTTGCAATTTCTTATTATTTTGGTTCCATTTAGATACACAAAATATGTATACATCGACCAACATGAAATTATAATGAATTATATGAAATTATATTATGAACCACCTAACTTTAAAGACTTACAAGAAAACAAGTGCCAAAAATGAAAAAGGACTATGATTGAGAAAACAGGATTTAGTTATCTATCGGAGGGTGAAAACGGAAACAATTTTAATTTAAAATTTTATTAATCAATCGAGTGTTATTCTGAGTCATGAGGCGACAGCATTGGATGCAGAGGCCAATAAAGGTTTATTATATAATATTCATTTTCAGCATGTAATTCAAAAAGTGCAAAAGTACTGTACTCGAGAGGCTGCATGGGCGTACGCACCCAAGCCTCTTAATGCAAATGGATAAGGTATCAAGTAAGTACACTAGTTTGCCATTGAGCCTAAGCCAAGGTTTACATTCAACGAGAAAATGTTTCAAAGAAGGGCTTGCAATCGGAAAAATACGGTTTGTCGATAGTTTCTTTTGCTGACTTTTTAACAGACATTTCCTTCTTACGTTAACAAGTTTTTAGATCTTATGCGTATATTTTCCCTATAACACCTACAAATTGAGTGGCATCCACCTGCTGTGATCTCGGCAGTAATTCCAAATGTTTCTTGCGCTGATGTTGAAGTAGTTTGGCCTTGGAAGCGTACTGTTTGTGACACCACTGACAGCCGTGAGGGTGAGTGGTGATACTACCGACAGTCTGAGAGAAAGTCGGGTTTGGCAAACCTGGGATCTCAGGCACTCCACCCTGAAATAGAATTTTCAGAGAAATGTTACAATAAGAAATATATTTCTAATTTGACAATATTGATGCAAGCATAAATAACGGCTACATTTTCGTGAAATTTCAGAACGGAACAGCATTTCGCCTTAAAACACAATAGCAACTGCACTATACCAAGTTAACTTACTTGATGGTAATAAGGGGTGTGCGAGCATGTGAAATTTCAAGAAGAGTACTTGGGTCCAAGAATATATATATTTTTTAGTTTGATGGATGTGGCTGGCAGCCTACATAGTAAATGGAAATTCTTCCCAATTATTAAGGTGCCGGGTAATTAAATGCAAGTGTAAAAACATAAAAAGTCAATATGCATTTTTGGCACTACCTTACCAACCCTTTTTAGTTTTTAACCTTAATAGTAGGCTCATCTATTCTTTTTTTTCACTCTCTTTTCCGGTATTTTTTCCATTTCCATTTCCATTTCTTTTTTAAGAGGAGGCTGGCCTGCTCATTTTCTGCACTTTCAAATTTCTCAGACAATTTTAGTCGTATCTATTTGCAATTTTATGTTATTGTGTAAACATTTATTATGAAGGCATCTATCATAGTACTTTTCGATCAATTGATTATAGACTAGGCCGCTTGGCGAACGATTTTTTCAGTCGCGTTGATGGATGAGCTTTTTTTTAATATTTCTGTCCAATGATTACTATGTTTTAGTACAAGTGTGATCATTTTTATACAGTAGTATTAATGGCTATGGTAATACCAATTAACAATAGAATGTAAAATATCTCGAGGTCCAAAGACATGCTTTTTGTACGCATTGTAGGTGATTGTTGTCAAGTTTCTATAGTTACTTGTTATTTATTTATTTATTCATTCATTTTCATTCAACTAGACACAAATACAGCCATAGGCCATTTTACATTGTGCATTGTAAACATAATAACATTACTAACTTAAACTAAACATGGTAACAGAGAAGAAATACAGGGCCCATGAATAATGAATAATACATAATAGCAAAAACAGAACAAAAAAACTAAAAAAATTGCAAAATTAACTAGGCCTGGCTAATAAGAGATTTTATGTTAGTTATGAACTCGCAATGGGTTGAAAAAATGTCTAGGGTGGGTGTGGCAAGTGAATTGTAGGTGAAGGGTAGCCGGTAGAAGAGACGTTTGATGATTTCCAGGTGAGGAATAGGTAAAAGAAACAGTTAAGTCGATCTGGTTAAGCGGGATGGTACATGTAGGGAGAAAAGATTGATTAATGGAGGTCACAGATTACCATTAACGATTTTATGAAAAAACTTAAAATCGGATTGAGGGAAGACATAATTTCAGATTTTGAAGTGTTCTGAAAGTTTGTAACTCGATGTTTAACAATTGAGAGAAAAAAAGACATAACACGATCCATTTTTTAAAACTTTTTGATTCAGAAGGCTCTACATCACTATTACCTTAATGTATTTGTAAAATATGAACGTTGTAGCCCCACCCGTTTGGTCAGAATCGGCCCAAAAATCACGAAAATATTGCATTAAAAATATTTAAAAATCGTAAAAAAACGATATTCATGAGAAATATTTCTTCGATTGTACCCAAAAATGTGGTAGGTCTTAGTTAGAGATTTCGAAGGTCCTCTCCAATTTTCATCACGCTCGCATATGCCATTTGCCCGGTAGAGAGCGAACAAACAAACAGACAAAACAAAACAAAAAAAAAACAACCCGAGCTAATTTTTTTAGGGTGTCAGTGAAACTGAAGTCTTCGCTTCGCTCATCCAAAAATATATATAAAAAAATAAAAAATTCTAGAATTTAGAATCTGTCAAAATGATGAAAAACACCCAAATAATTATGCATTTTCTGATTGATCTAGATAGGGGCATACAAATGTCCGTCATTATCAAGTATGCCTAGTTGTTTTAAAGATTTAATGATTTATGGCTGCATAACAAGGAATGTGCCGCACATCAAATCACGCTGGCTTCCTCTTAAGTATTAATATATCGATAAATCGATATCAACATTTTCATGTAATATCAATGATTAAATGATATGCTAAAACCTAGCCCCAATAATGTTCGTACTTGACCATTGAAAATCTCTTAACGATAGATAACATTTTAAAATCAATTACATGCTACCCCGTCTTCACTTTTGGAGCCTACATACAGAGTAACACCAATTGAGTACTTGGACTTGACTCGAGCTAAAAATCAGGACTTGCCAAGGTCCATTACATCTCCTATTAGACTTCCAGTAAAACTCCAATGTAAACTTAATCCCAACCTAGTGGACAGTTAGTTAACCTTCAAGGTCGGCTTCATCTTAGAATGGACTCAGAAAATCCAAGGTCTACTAATTCTCCAAGTAGACATTTGGAAACATCCAAGGTCTACTTATTCTCCAAGTAGACTTTTGGAAACATCCAAGGTCTACTAATTCTCCAAGTAGACTTTCGGAAACCTCCAAGGTCTACTTATTCTCTTAGTTTACTTTCGGAAACATCTAAGGTCTACTAAATCTCCTAGCGGACTCTCGGTGAACCTGGCTCCGGCTGGATATTTAGAGCAAAAATGCAAAATGACAAGAGCTTGTCAAAAGGTATTTAAATTATTACGTCTGCAAATTTAAGAGTATAATAAAAGAGCTCAATCAATATTCGTGTATTATTGACTAAAGGTAATGCTACAAACGCGTACAAACGTGTTATTAAACTATAAAGTCAATGGTAAAAGATTCACAAACAGAACCTTCAACACACTCACACACTTGCACTAAAGAAAAGTGCGGACAACCAGCGTAGTATTTGAGGTAAAGTTCTCGAGATTCGTACAATATTCTGATAGATGGCACGCCCAGGAATTTTTTGTTGTTTGAATGGCAGCCACAGAGGCGTAGGAATAGGGGCCGGGTAGCACCCGGGCCCTGAGAAATTTGAGGGCCCCTGAGGCCCTCGAGGGGGCCCACGGCAAGAGGGACCCAAGGGGGCAAGGCAGTGGCGGATACAGGGGGCGGTAGGCGATCGCCCCCCATGATTCTTCAAAAATAAAATTTTTCATTTATTCCTAGTTATATTTTATTATTTTATCGTGCAGTGCAAACCACTGAAATGTGTCTGCTAGGCGAGGCCTATGCTAAATTGAAAATATGATCGAACGTTAATATGTTGCCATGTATGCTGTGAATTGTAAGCTCGACATGACGACAGAACAAATTGACGCACACAAACGGCATTGTTTCGGTATTGCATTCAGCCCACCACTTTTTCTAAAACTCACCAAATGCACTCGAAAAAACTCATTTTCATTCTTTTTGTCTGTTGTGCTATGTTTAGGGGGGGGGGATGGGGGGCTGACCCCCATACCCCCCGTGCTAGGTCCCTCACCCGCAAATATTATACTCGCAGCCGCGAATCACCTCCATGTTTATGTTTAGATCCGCCACTGGGGCAAAGGAAGCCCATCGAGCAGCCTTGCACCCAGGCATTTGAATTCCTAGCCACGCCACTGGGTAGCCAAATATATTTTCATACATGAAGACAATACCGACAAATGTAGCTCATGAGAGAAGCGACGCTGTGATACGGGAGTACACCAAGGGTGACCACTACTGACTATAAATATCGATCTTTGGTTGGCTATCGCTCACTCGTCGATTGCGTCGGGGCCTACAGGGTTGGCTTGGTCGCTTTGGTTTACTGTCCCCCACTGAAAATCAGTTATATAACTGAGTGGGTTGACTCTAAATACAATTTATTTTACTAGGAAAACGCTTAAGTCCCGCCGCGTTGTTGGATGAGCGTAATTGGTGCATTGAGCTGCCATGTGTTATGTGAATTTTCTGTTGTTCTGTGGCAAAATCATTACTAAGTTGATTTTTTTTTAAATTAAATAAAATTAAAAATTAACTTTTTTTTTTTTTTTTTTAATTAATCGTAATTGTTCAAAAAATCGTAAAATTGCGATTTTTATAAGAAATAATTTCTCGATTGCGCTCAAATTTTACACTAATATATTAATTCATAAAATAAAGGTTCTGCGAAAAAATCATTACAATCTGATAAAGCATGTAGGTGTTATAAGTCAAAGAATTGTTTAAAAAAAGAAAAAACCTGTAAAATTTCGATTTTTATGATAAATATTTTTTCAATTGCGCTCAAATTTCACAAAAATATCTTAATTCATAAAATAAAGGTTCTGTGCAAAAATCATTAAAATCGAATAAAGCATGTAGGTGTTATAAGTCGAAGAAATTTTTTAAAAATTGAAAAAAATTGTAAAATTGCGATTTTCATGAGAAAAAATTTTCCGATTGCGCTCAAAAACGTGGCAGTTCTAAGTTCAGAGATTTCGAAGGCCTCCATAAAATTTCATCGAAATCGGAGTATCGGTTTAGCCGGAATCGTGTGGACAAACAGACAAAAATACAAAAAAAAAAAAAAAAAAAAAACATTCCGGATTTTTTCTCCAGTGTAGTGAAATGGAATCTTCGCTTCGCTCGCTACGCTCATCCAATTATTTATTTATTTATTTTATTTATCTCCGAAGATAAAGTGCGGGACAACAAACATAAGTTAGTACTCGCGGAGGGTCTAAGGGGCCATTGACCCCCCCCCCCCCCTCCGACCGCGGTGCGATAAGGGCGCTGGTCTGGTCCGAAGCGTATAGTTCTACGAGGACGTGGGTTCGAATCCCGCATCCCGCATAAGGCATAGGTGTTTTGTAATCGTCCTTCATTGTCATCTATCGCACTCACGGGGGGGGGGAGATTGGGTGAACGCTCTGCCCTGAGACACACGTTTACCGCTGGTTAAAGCAGATGGAGGGTTCGAGAGCTAGTGTAACGGCTTCGTTCTCCTCGACGTCTGCTCGGCAGTCCGGGTTAGTGGAGGAACTTATATGACTGTCAAGGTTACACCGTCCTTTCGGGTGGGACGTAAAGCCGTTGGTCTCCTAGGTACTTTTCGAAAAGAGTAGGCTACGTGCCGGTACCGGGTTTCTCCTCCTCACTTCTGTTCATACTTCATCCTCATCTATCACCACTCATCGTCTCGAATAGCCTTAGTGCATTAATATGAGACGTAAAGCATCAGAAATAATCGTAATAATGAACAAACAGCCCCACAGGTAAGTATTTTTAGTAAATGAATTCGATTTGTTTAAGGTGTGTTAGCCAGTATTGATTGCTTTTGAACTAGGGTTGGTTGAGAATTATTTCGTTTTGGATTGTTGATGCACACGGGATTTATTTATTGATTTTATTAAAAGTCTTATAGCACGTTAGTACAAATGGCGAATGATACACAGATAAAGAAGGAGATGGTTATGAACAGTTAACAAAAAATATAAAGATAACATTGATAATGCATGTCAAATATCAACATATGGCTTAAAAGCTGTAAAACCATTATAAAATTGGTTAACTTAATAAATCCTACCCAAAAATATATCAAACATTGATTGTCTGCCAAGGACATGGCAGATACAGCCAGCGTTCACAGCCATCATGTGCAATGATGGACGTCACTCCTTCCTTGCAACTTCTTTGATATGAGCTTCTTTGTTTTTGAACTTTTTGTTGTTTTTTGTTTTCTATAGCTTTTCAAAATGTTGAAAATTTCAAAAGTCAAAACAAAAAATTAAAAATATTACTAGAAAACTTGAAAAGAAACTGTAGGATAACGATACCAGTAGCTCATATCAGCATTATGTAGACGTTGGAGACAATAATTACGATAAATTTGCTTTACAAAATGATCAAATCACAATTTATGAAGGAGCTCCTAAATGAACAGTGTGGAAATATTCGCATGCATGCTATGATTGTATGTTATGTTATTTAATATGATAATTATCCGATCGACTATAGGTACCGTGAACGATAAACAATTACAAATCTCACAACTCGATCTCGTCATCAAAGCTCCCTTTCGAAATGCCACTTGGCTGAATCCTTGGCTGAATCTGAATATTCTCCAGGAATTAGCACTTATATGTTAGGATTACTCGTCGCAGAAAAACGCCACTCACAAGTCACAACCGAATCATAGCCAGACCAACTAAGTTGTAGACTCCCCGAGATATCAGTGAAGAGGGTGGGATTCAAGGGCAACCTCGTCTTGCCCCGAGTTGAGAGGAGGCAGGCATGCTCAATTACCAGCTTTCAAATTTCTCAATCAATTTTAGGCACATAAGTTTAAAATTTTACATATTGTGTAAAAATAAATTATGACGGCATCTACGAGGACACCTATAATACACTATTCATAACTTGGTTATAAAAAAAGTAATTAATTCAATTTCCAAGTGTAGGTTTAGAATTTGTAAAAATTGTCAGAAACCCTAATAATAAATAACGCATTCTCTGCTGATTTATGACAAATGTTGAAAATATGATATGATAGGAGAGTAAATGCCCATTATACAAAGTTTTTTTAGACGATGTGATTTATGGCTGGAGGAGCAAAGGTACCCCCCGTGCTTGGTCCCTATATAATATCCCTCCCGGGATGAAAAGCCTGAATTCAACACTGAGCCTATGCGTGTATGTATCTGTTACGGGCCCCCCCATAGAAATTTTGCGGGCGGGCCCATGAAACGAAGTTCCGCCACTGCTTCAAATGTTGAATAGGAAGGTTTTTAGAATCAAGTTATTTAATGTGTAAAATCTGAACCAGACTTCCCGCCGAAAAACCACACGTGATATGTTGAGATCGGGCATAAGCCTATAGGCTTTTGCTTTTAGGTAGGCCATGAATCCCAGAAAACGTTTGAACGTTTCATTCAACATAATTTTCATCCTGATTCCTGATAATGTAGTTTAGCAGTCGGGTGGGACATCGAATCCCACTATAATAATATGAACGCGAGAACGTCGATAATGCGAGTTGTGACGCATCTGTCGGCCGGACCATCTCAATGCTTGATGTTTGTGACGTCACAAGTTGGCGGTTGTGACGTCACGCAGCCACCTCGTCCTGCTGAGATGGATGAGAACAAAAGGCGAAGGCAACAGGAATACCAAGCATTAACATCCATATATCTATGCGATGAGTTCAAAAGGTGAGCTTGTGTGGTGAGAGAAGTTTTGAGTGTTTTTTTATTCTCTGTGTAGGGACTGGGCCTGTCCTTGGGTCTTGTCCTAAATCCCGGCTGCCGGGACCGGCGGTAGGCCTAGGCCCTTGCCCTAGGGTAGGGTCATGGGCTGCAAGTCACCGATATCGATGGATAATCCACGTGTAAGAGTATTCACCTGGCATGAATCAAGTGGTTTTTTTATGAATGTATTACTTGACTAGGCTAGGCCTAGGCCCTAGGCTATTATAACAAACATCAATCTACTAAGTTGTTGGTTATTGATTTTTGTCAATGCCCAAAGTCCAACCTGAAAACTAAAACATGCGGCAGAACAAAAAACAAGAATTTCCCTTTTTCTAGGCTATCAGATATTTTGTTATATTAGTATTCATGATGAAACGTGATGAAGCCCTAGCCTTGGAAGTCATAGTCCTATGTCCTACAATTAAGGTCAAAGTGGCTTACCCAGGTAATGCCACTAGGCAGGGTACTTAGGAATACCCCTCATTGCTGATGCTGTAACAACACCACAATGTAACTGGAATTAGGAGCCTACATGATTAGCTGGAGGTTGATCAGTTGTGGTGAATTAATGTTTCTCTGCAGGTCTACCTTAAAGGGGCTATTAACCCAAAAAATTATTTTTTACCACATGATCTATAGTACAATACTACACTAAAATGAAAGTTTAAAAAATTATATCTTGAGACTGTGATTTTACACGAATTTTTCAATTTTTTTGATCCAGAAATTTGCGAAAATTGGTGTTTTGGGAAATTTCTTAAATCGGCTTTAACCTGCTTCTTTTTTGGTCCACATAGATACAAGAGCATAGTACCAATCTAAAATGCCCATTTTTTACATCGTGTCTTGAAACTGTGCCCAAATATACCCTCAAACACGCAAAAATATGCATTACAAAATCACACCCCATCTTGGTAATTAGCATATTTTGAACGAACTACTTGCCCAAATTACAAAACAGAATATAAAGAATTTACAGAAAAGGCTGTAGAATACGTCAATAATGGCCAATATTTTTTTGGAACAAAATCTTCCAAGGTCACGGGGCTTAAAGATCGTCCCCATGTTAGTTCTTATGGGAGATTTTTGCCGATGGGACCTAGCTCGAAAAATGTCTTGTTTGACAATTTTTTTGGGTGGTCATGGTGGCCCCAATAATTTTTCTGTTAATTGCTAAATTCATTACTAGTTAGCCTGAATGAAATATATTTTTTGAGTTTAGCGGTTAAATACCCCTTTAAAGCCTGATGTAGCCTACCATATTAACCATCTGTGCTTGGGCCTGCTGCTACAATTTCAAATTTTGTACCGTTGAACGAAATAAATCGTGCAACGCCGAAAACTTTTGTATTATTGCAAGTTCTTGTGACTATCTTGCCAAGATCTTGCAAACAACTTGTCAAGCTCTTGGCAAGATTGTGGTTGGTCTATTTATGCGGTACTTGATGCAATTTCGATACACACTATGACGCCTTATTAGATGTTTATCCATGGCTTGTTAATCTAGGCCCTGTGAACATAAAAAGTAGGCATGCCTGCAGGCTAGGGCATGACATTTAGTCAACTGTCACCTAGGTAGGGTAACCATAATTATTAATGCAAAAACCGGGACACATGGACTTTCGTTAGCTCAAGATAGCCTGTAGTTAGATCTGAGACAGGTTGGGTTGGGGCCTGGCCTTTGCTTGAGAGTGCGGCGCAAGTAAAAGAGTCGGTTTCAGGAAACAAGAAGTAGGCGCAATGAATGTGAAACTTCAATGTGACGACGTGGCGTATTACCAAAAGCATTTAAATATTTCAAAATATATCAAGATTGTATTTGGAGCCTTCGCGCCTCTACTCGACCATGCACACCATCAAGATAGCCTTTAGAGCGATCTGAGCAAGGATGACACTATACCACTTTGCAATAGGCCTAATTACTGCTGACCAGTCAGTAGGGCCTACTCAGTGCTAGCCGCCTACAAGCCAGCAGACAAGTCCAGGTGTCATTGTATAGGCTTTTAAGTTTTAATGAAGGTCACTGCAGCAACAGTGGTAGACCAGAGGGCAGAAAGAGTTGTATTTTGTAGTATAAGTAGGGCCTAATTATATATTAATAGTATATTGTATTAACTGGTATTAGTTTTAAAATGATATTGTTTATTAATATAAATTTAAATGAAAAAACGAATTAATTGAATGAACTCTTAAAAGTGGAACATTTTGCCGTCCCGAGAACTATTTTCGGGACACCGGGACAGGCCACAAAAACCGGGACGTCTGGTCACCGTACACCTAGGCCTACTACAATTAGTGGTTGTTAAGCGAGCGTTTCCATTTGACTCTGCCGGAAAAAATAGTCACTGTTTTTTTTTTTTTGTTTGTTTGTTTGTTTGTTTTTTTGTATGTCTCGCCATAACGTTCGAACGGAGGCTCGGATCGAGTTGAAATTTTAACCATCCCCAAGCTTCGTTCCCGATTAAATGCCATTAGTTTTGTGGCAAAATCGTTCAAAAAGTTAAAAAGTTACATTAAAGTTAATTGAAAGTTTTTTTTTCAAACTAACCGGCAACAAAATCTGAGGTGGCCAAATCATTTAGAATGTCCGTCCGGTCACGAATATAATAATTTTATTTAGATCCGATAAGTAGTGTAGATGGAAATTACATTATAACAAAAGTAACGTTACCATGGCAACGAAAAGTCGCACGAGGTTCGCACTATGCACTGCCACCTAGAAGTAATCAAAATACTATCGAGGAAGCAGTGTATTATTTGTTACCAAATAGTTCAAATAGTTTTCCCAAAGAAATTATGTCAAGGTCCTCTAGATGGCGGTGGATTTTATCCGCAAAGTAAAGGTTTTCCCAAATATGCCTACCTTGCCAATAATAAATAATATTGGAAACATGGCCCCGTGGACAGTGAACGTCGCAAATTTTAAAATTTAAAAAAATTGCAATGTGGGTCTAGCTATAGCACGTGCTCGCTTATCAACGCGTCCAACTGAGTGTTTCCTAGTAAATACTCACATAGCCTGAGGCCTGTACAAGACGATGGCAGCTATCTGTAGCATTTATGTGTATGTGGCCTTTGCCCACCATGTAGACTAGGTCTATTGATCAACTATCTACTCTAATTCAAAATAAACTGAAACAATGAGACAGACAAAATTTAGGCTTGGGTTGTTTGCTGCCATAACTGTTGATGAGGTTCAAGGTGCTAACACCAGGTGGCAGTTAAGTTTGAAATCTTACAAGATCTTGTTTTAAATTCAAGATCTTGGTAAGACAATGGCAAGATCTTGTTTGTATCTTGTTTCTCTTCAAACAAGTTCTTGGCAATATCTTAGCAAGAAATAAACAACATCTTATTTCAATGCAAGTTCTTACTTAACACAAGTTCTTGTTAAACGAGGGAGCGGAGCGACTGAGTGTCTCCATTCAACTCAAACGGCTGTCATTCTGTGATTCTGTGTGTCTGTGTGTCTGTCTGTCTATCTGTCTGTCTGTACGTCGAAAGTCAGCCGAACCGCTGAACAGATTGCGCTGAAATTTTAAACAGACATCCGGTACAAGTTTACTGAGAACTGTTAACAAAATCAGCTAGACCCATTGCGATTTAATCCTACAATAAATAAAAATGTGATTTTTTAATATATCGATAGCATTTGTTTAGTAGCAGCTAGTGGGACGTGATCTACGTGTCTGGCATGGAGTTGTGGTGAGCATTTAGCCTACCGCACGGAGGGTTGGGGTTCGATACACGTTAGTTCGAACTTTTTTATATTTTTACACCCCCATATTATTTTTGAGGGGTGTTAAATGGGAAATAAAAATTAGGTGATTTTGTTTTATCTTGGAAATTTGTTCATGTTTCCCGCTAATACATTTTGAACACGATTCGCATTTTGAATGTTCAATTTAAACTAGGGTAACGCCAAAGTCGTTGTTAAACGAGTGAGTGAGCCATGTGTATAGTACCCAGTATCAATAGGGAAACGCCAAAGTCGTTGTTAAACGAGTGAGTGAGCCATGTGTTGAGTACCCCGTAACATTACTTTTCTACCCCCTACCTTAGGCCTCCCTAGCCTATCATAGGCTAGAGAGGCGCATTATGGCCTTACATTTGACGCGCCCGTATACCATTTAAACTTAAAAAACCTATTATTTATATGAATATAATTATCAATCTTGAATGCAAATTAATGTTCCCGGGTACTCAACACATGACTCGCTCACTCGTCTAACGACTTTGGCGTTTCCCTAGTCTAGTTGGCTAAAGCGCCCTTATAGCCGAAATATGGGGGACGTGGGTTCAATCCCCTGGTCAGGAAAGATTTTGTAATTTCTGGATTGTATTTTAAAAATTATTAAACATGTTTTGAAATGCATATAACGCAGTGTAGTCCATCATCTGTGGCAATAGGGCCTACTATGGTAAAGATAGCCAGTACGAAATACGTGAAAATATTGCAAGGTTTACTCAATCTACGAGCGGAATTTGGGGGTACCTTGACGTGCAACATTTGACTAACCTTGTACAGGGCATTTCACAGCCAGGTAAATAACAAACAAAAAATATCTTTTCTAAAATACTAAACCATTGGAAGCTTTAAAAAAAATAATTTGTCTCTAAAATTGGAAGCCTTTTTTTCAGCATTTTATTGTGATTGTTAAAGTTACAAACGCGCAACTGGATCTAGTTGATTGTTCGTTGCTGCGCTCATCATAAATCATTCCCCTACAGGCATGCTGTTTGAAAATTTCACGTACCAACATTGTTCAGTCGACTCGGTATTTACAACGACAAACGTCGCGCGCACGATAACAAATGGTAGAGCCGTTTTGAGGAATGGGAGTTCCCCGTTCAACACTTGCCACTCACTCATCTACACAACAACTTCTCAACCAAACACGCTTGTCTCACAGGACGTAGGTTAGTAGGGAACATAATGGGACGTTTGACAACGAACAAACGTTTGTTGTCAAACAAGTGAGTGAGCCAAGTGTTGAGTACCCGGGAACCTTCACCTTTCCTCCCATATACCTACGGCTAGATCTAGCCTAGTATGGGGAATTATATTGATACCGGGTACTATACACATGCCTCACTCACTCGTTTAACAACAACTTTCGCGTTTCCCTAGTTAAACGAGGGAGCGGAGCGACTGAGTGTGTCCATTCAACTCATACAGCCTTCATTCTGTGATTCTGTGACGTCTGTCTGTCTGTACGTCGAAAATCAGCCGAACCGCTGAACAGATTGCCCTGAAATTTTAAACAACATCCGGTACAAGTTTACCGAGGACTGTTAACAAAATCAGCTAGATCCATTGCGATTTAAGCCTACAATAAATAAAAATGTGATTTTTTTAAATATCCTTAGTTAGAACTTTTTTATATTTTTACACCCACATATTGTTTTTGAGGGGTGTTAAATTGGAAATAAAAATTAGGTGATTTTGTTTTATCTTGGAAATTTGTTAATGTTTCACGCTCATACGTTTCGAACACGATTCGTATTTTGAATGTTCAATTTAAATAACTAGGGAAACGCCAAAGTCGTTGTTAAACGAGTGAGTGAGCTAAGTGTTGAGTAACCAGGAACATCCCATTTCCTCCCATATACCCAAGGCTGGATCTAGCCCAGTATAGGGAATGATACTGGGTACTATAGCCTACACTTGGCTCACTCACTCGTTTAACAACGACTTTGGCGTTTCCCTAGTTATCAAGATCTTGACAAGATTTTTCAACAGGGCAATTTCCCTTATATTTAGGCTGTAGAGGAGTGTAGAAACAATATACAAAAAAACGCGGCTAAAATTTCAATTTTGAACTAGCTGGATTGATTCAAGCAAATTGAATATAATTGTTGACTCTGAGGTTATGTTCCGTCAAAAACAATTCAAAAAAATAATCCGCACTTTTAACAAGTCCCTCTTTCATTATACTAACTTTTCAGATGTTTTAACTGCATTCTTTAGAAAACATATTTAGGTCTAGAGATTCCCTTTAAAGAAATTTCTTGCGGTAACTTGTTATTTCCTAGGGTCATTGACCAAGTGTAGGCGAGTGCTAGGTAGTAGCATAGTTGCATGTAGCAGGGTAGTAGTTTATTGTAGTTTACCTGTCCCACGATGGACAAGTCAGCCAGTGTGCATTATAATATTATTGACGGTCAATGTAGTACGGTACAGCAAAGTGGTAGCTGAGAGTCAGACTTCCATTATAAATAATTATTATAAATACATAAATTGCATAATAATATCAATAATAATAATTTCACAAGCTATACCTTTGCTACCCGATATAATTGAAGAGAAATTATAACGTTGGCGGAATGTTTCCTCGGGTCGTCGTAGCAATCCCTCGGAAATATCATCCACAGTGACAAGTGACGACACTACAGCAACAATTAAAGAATAATGACAATTATTCACCACTACGACGCGTCGAAACGTCCAGTCAATGATATAATTTTTCTTCAATAATAAAAATAATAATAATAATAATAATAATAATAATAATAATAATAATAATAATAATGTTTTCAAATTAATCGCTTTGCGGCCCGGAATATTACAATACTATATTACAATAGGCTACTACAATTTATTGGTCGGGTCATCTACAAATCCAATCTACATTTAAAAACTTATTATATTATTATTAATTAATAGGCAAATTAATTTAAACAAAAACGATTAGTTAATTGGTCGAATTCTGAAAACCGGGACATTTTGCCGCCCCGGCAACTATTTTTGGGACACCAAGCCAGACCACAAAAACGGGACGATCCGGGTAAAACCAGGACGTGTAGTCACCCATGGTATAGGCCTAGGGCTTAATGCTAGAATACATTTAGACCTGATTCACTGAATTAGCCTATTGTACATATAGGCTGGCTATATTTGGCACTGATAGTGATCGCGAAGGTTCTAGTGACTATTTGAATCGAGATTGACATAATGTAGATTACTGGTATTATTGTTTCAGGTCTGACGAGGACGATCCATTAATGGGAGAGTTTCACATCAATGTGAATATTTGTAAAGGGTTCCGTGTCGTAAGTAAACACCGGGAGTCCGAGAGAGAAGAAATATTGACAGTGGATCGGCTTCCACCTATAGTGATGCACTACAGTCTTGAGGACAACTATCCATCTAAGTCTCAGCCGTTATTTACCTTGACTTGCCATTGGTTGAGTAGGGTTAAACTAACTGTGCTATGCAAGCACCTCGACATCCTATGGCGAAACAACTTTTTGAATGAGCAGGGTTACGAGATACTGTACATATGGGCAGACTTTCTGAAGAACGAATCATTAAACCTTTTAAACATAAACGAACAATTAGATATAACCCCGGAGCAAAATGAAATAAAAAACTCCACTAATGCAGAGGATTATCGCACCTTCACCGAGCTGACTTCGAGCATGCCCCTTATAGATTTTCTGAGGTTGTATAATGAAGAAGAGGAGAAGGTTGCATTTTGTAAAAGTATGCAGATGTGTAACATCTGTTTGGACACAAAAGTTGGTTGTTACTTTACCAAATTCTTACCGTGCAACCACGTCACGTGTTCAGATTGCGCGCGTTACTATTTTTCCGAAAAAGTAGAAAGTGGCCAGATCGAGAACATTTGCTGTCCAGAGCAAATTTGTCACTCAAAAGTTCAATTCAATCAGATAAAGGAACACCTCAGCCCAGAGCTATTCTTAAAATATGACAAAATGCTGTTGGATGCAACCCTAGCCAATTTGGGCGACATAATAACTTGTCCTCGAGAGACATGCCGGTACTCTGTTTCGGCGACGACGGATGGTGACACAAAACTTGCACAGTGCTTTGAATGCAGATATTCATTTTGTGTGGAGTGCCGGATGGGGTATCATGGCGTGAACCCATGCAGGTTCAAGGGTCAAGAAGAGCGATCCCTAGCGCTTGGATATAAAAATGGTAATGAACAGCACCGGGCGGAACTAGAGAAGCGCTACAGCAAGCGCCGGCTAGAAGAGTTGGTGCACAACTTAATGTCGCAAGATTGGATTGATGACAACAGCAAGAATTGTCCACATTGTAATGTATCCATCCAGAAGTCTAACGGCTGTAACAAGATGGTATGTTGGAAGTGTAATACGATATTCTGCTGGATCTGCTGTGAAATCCTGGATGAGTTGTTCCCCTACGAACATTTTAATAAACCCGGGAGCCGGTGTTACTATCTGATGTTTTTAGGCTTGGAGGAGGACGAAGTATTGGATGAACAGAACTAAGCCGCTTCGCGAACGCTTTTTCGAGTCGCGTTGATAGATGAGCTATTTAAAAAATATATTTCTGTCCAATGATTATGTTTTTAAGTGGGATCTCATTACTTTTCAAAAAGTTTCTTGATATTACTTGTTGATTATACACCTGTAAAAGGCTTATATTAGAACCTTTATTGGTATGAATTTTTACCACTTTTTTTAACTTTATCTTTCAAAAGGCACTACATCACCATAATCTTTATATCAATGTAAAATATGAACGTTGTAGCCCTACCCGTTTGGTCAGAATTGGCCCAAATGTCACGAAAATATTGTTTTAAAAACTGGGAAATAAATCATAAAAGTACGATTTCTACGAGAAATATTTCTTCAAATGTCTCTTAAATCATAACATATATAATTTTAGTGACTTTAAACTTTCCCATAAAGTTTCATCAAGATCGGAGTAGCCGTTTGCCAAATATCACGAATATATCCCATTAAAAACCGAAAAAAATTGTAAAAGTACGCTAATCATAAGAAATATTTGAAAGATTCTACCCAAAAACGTGGCAAGTCTAAGCTCAGAGATTACGAAGGTCCCCTCAAATTTTCATCAAGATCGCATAAGTGCCCGGTAGAGCGCGAACAAACAGACAAAAATACAAACAAACAAAAAACACCAGAGCTAAATTATTTGGGGGGTCAATGAAATTGAAGTCTTCGCTTTGCTCATCCAATAATAATGACTTACCCCCCAGTTTTATACCCCGATTTTCAATTCTGTGTGCGGCCTACAATCGAGTAAATAAAGCAGCGCCAGGGTTGCCACCAAGTTATTATTTTTATCCTTGAAAGATACTTAAAAAATCCTGAGAAATCCTTAAAATAGATATTTATTATTTTGTGTATTATTATTACGTGAAGAAATGATCAAAATTTTCAGGATTTTTGGTGAATTTAACTAACATTACATGCGAGCATAGGCCTAAGAATCCGAATTTTCTTAGAATATGCATCAATGTTTTAGTTTTTGCCATTGTGTCTCATACTTGCAGGGTTAATTATTACTATTACCCGGTGCTACTGATGTTTTTATTACCCACTGTTGATCGCTTTTTAGGCTCTATTAAAAATAATTTATGAATTTCATGTATTATAAGATTTTGCCCAAAATCCTGGAATCCTTGAGACACCTTAAAAGTCTTTGAAAAAGGATAAAATTCTTGAAAGTGGCAACCATCCGGGTAGCCTTTGTTTTCATGTTATATGTTCTTTGTTTGTGGCTTTATTTTAGACCATTTGCCACTTGCGATTAGTTTTTAGATACATTCTGTTTACTGCAAGCCTAAAACAGTTCAGTTCATGTGTTTTATTGTAATACTAATAGATCACATTTTTTACAGTATATGTAAAAGTGACATTTTACATGGTCAATTTAAAATGGTTAATCTACATTCAACTGTATAAGATGTCAAGTATAAAAAGTCAATCAATAAAAAACAAAACTTACATCTGATCCACTTTAAATTTAAAAGTAAAAAATCTTGCCAATCATAAATACATTCAGCTAAAAGTAAGGCTTTAACTTTACAACAAAATAGTTTGCCATCAAGTGTATTACATATATTTTCAGTGAATGACATAAAGAGATAGGGTGCCAACAGCTTACCTTAAATGGAGTAGGCGCGCCGCGAAAGATAACATAAACACAAATACACAAATAAACAAATAAACTACATTATTTATTTGTGTACTTGTGTTTATGTTATCTTTCGCGGCACGCCTACTCCATTTAAGGTAAGCTGTTGGCACCCTATCTCTTTATGTCATTCACATGATCCAGCCTTTTGGCATTCCTTTCAAACACTATATTTTCAGTGAGATGATTATAAAACTTTAATCCTATATAATGAACACCCATTTAAAATAAAACAGTCTTATGAACAGGTATGGCTAGTTTGTTATGATGGTTAAAACGTTGGTGCGTGCGGTTATCTGAATTAGTATTGTACATAGGTACTTTTAATTTTTTAAAATGTGCATTACATTTTCCAAAATAAAAATGCTATGTATAGTTAAAATCTGTTGTTCTTTGAACAACTGGCGGCAACTGGTCCTTGGGCCGACCCCCAGCAAGTTTCTTAAAGCTCTTTTTTGTAATTTAAAAACACACATCAGGGTCTCTCTAGAATTGCCCCACGTTAAAATACCGAAACTTGCAACAGATTGAAAATATGCATAAGACTTTAAAATATTGTGACTGACTAGGGCAGTGTATCTCAACCTTTGCTGCACATGGACCACCTTCACAATCTCATAAACCGGATGGACCACCACATTCAAAATTAGGCTCTATAGTTATGGGGGGGGGGGGGTGTCATACAATGGGGAGAACAATAATTTTCTTGTTTAAGTAGGGTAGGGCATCGAGAGACTATCATTAAGTGTCGTAGTTATAAAACTAATTGTTTTTGTAGCAGTTTTACCTCAAACTCTCTCGGCTTGCCCCCATTGTAAGCTACTTTTTTTGATAAACGTAGTACTCATACAAAAAAAATATGAAACTTTATCTGCAGCCTGACATAGTAGTAGGTGAGTAATGAATTATTAATTATTGTGAGCAGACAGGTGGGGGTTCGTTTTTATTGAAACTATTTATTTTGTGCATCTTTTATGCATCGGTTACAAACTTAATGTCTCAAGATTTTTGCAGGTTTCGTATAGTAAGAATCATTGCAAAAAAGTTTGCACCTGCAAATATCATACTTTGAGGATTTGGTGCCTGCTGTTCCCACGGGAAATGAAAAGTTATTTGACATATCTTCAGTTTTTTTTTTTAGCACTTTGTTTAGTTTTTCATCAGCAGATTATATAATTTCTTTATTACTGATTACTACGTGCCCCTTCACCTCCCATTAGTGACGATTCTCTTCTCACAACTCATGGGAATACAAACACATTATTTTATTTGTTAAAACTGTAATGAATTGATTATTAATGTTTTCTTTATTTGGAACAAAATAATACTATTTAAATATAGTAAATACTGGTACGAGGTATACGAGGTGTGGTTTGGCACAAGGAGGGTTTTCATTTTTCATCTGTGCCATACTATGTGTGTATCAAACCTATTACAAAGAAGAACTTATGAGCTATGCTAATTTGACAATGTTCAATGTTTCGTTCTGTTTGTAATTTGCAAGTTACGCGCAAAGAGAAAATGAAAAAAAACAGGATGTTAAAAATGTATGAAATTAATAGTACTATAAATTTATAATGTATAACATGCATAAAAATGTAATCTGACCTCTACCACCTGTAAAAGTGGTCCGCGGACCACCGGTTGAGAACCACTGGACTAGGGGTTTCATACAATATATCGCGCAACACGCAGAACACAGTTTTTTTAAACTTCTTCTTTTTATGCCTACAATGGGATTATTTTCAACGTCATCGCCCTTTGATTCTGATGTTGGTAAGTGTGCCCAGCCACACAAAGGCCTATACTAGGGCCTAAATCACAGTTCCATAACCCTACTCAGAGCCTTAGTGCCACTATTTCTATAAATATTTTTCATTTAGGCCTACCATAATTCTCTAAGCCCACCCTATACGACGTTGCCCTAACTCTAGGATAGGGCCTTATTGGATGAGCAAAGCGAAGACTTCAATTTCACTGACCCCCCAAAAAAATTAGCTCAGGTGTTTTTTTTTTTGGGGGGGGGGGGGGATTTTTGTCTGTTTGTTTGCTCTCTACCGGGCAAACGGCACAATATGCGATCTTGATGAAAATTGGAGGGGACCTTCGAAATCTCTGAACTTAGACCTGCCACGTTTTTGGGTACAATAGGGAATGCTCCTCAACTCTATTATGCGACCTAATTGTAATTAACATAGGAAATATAATAAGAAATATACACAAATATAAATTTATTTTAAAAACTAACGATTTTTGGTGTATTATGAAGGTTTTAAATTGGCTAGTGGCGAAGCGGGACTAAAACGCTCCGGACATTGCGTGACGTCATAGGAAAGTAATAGTTGAATAGATCTCCGCGCGCGCGCTGCACCACACGCTCGCCGGAGGTTCCGCGAATGTCCGCTAGGAAATTCGAATGTAGTCAAATCCATGTCAAGCAATTTAATATATTCTAATAGTTTACCTGAGGCATGAGCCTACACCTAATAATGATAGTGTACTCGGAAAACGCTTAAGTCCCGCCGCGTTGTTGGATGAGCGTAATTGGTGCATTAAGCTGCCATTGTTATGCGAATTTTCTGTTGTTCTGTGGCAAAATCATTACTAAGTTGAAATTTTTTTTTAATTAAATTAAATTAAATTAAAAATTAACTTATTTTTTTTAATTGTTTTTAATTAATCGTAATTGTTAAAAAAAATCGTAAAATTGCGATTTTTATAAGAAATAAATTCTCGATTGCGCTCAAATTTAACACTAATATATTAATTCATGAAATTAAGGTTCTGCGAAAAAATCATTACAATCGGATAAAGCATGTAGGTGTTATAAGCCAAAGAATTGTTTTAAAAAAGAAAAAACCTGTAAAATTTCGATTTTTATGATAAATATTTTTTCAATTGCGCTCAAATTTCACAAGAATATCTTAATTCATAAAATAAAGGTTCTGTGCAAAAATCATTAAAATCGGATAAAGCATGTAGGTGTTATAAGTCGAAGAACTTTTTTAAAAATCGAAAAAAAATCGTAAAATTGCGATTTTCATGAGAAAAAATTTTCCGATTGCGCTCAAAAACGTGGCAGTTCTAAGTTCAGAGATTTCGAAGGCCTCCATAAAATTTCATCGCAATCGGAGTATCGGTTTAGCCGGAATCGTGTGGACAAACAGACAAAAATACAAAAAAAGAAAGAAAAAAAAAACATTCCGGATTTTTTTCTCCAGTGTAGTAGAATGGAATCTTCGCTTCGCTCGCTACGCTCATCCAATAATATAAAAATTTATACATATCATAACATGCATTGTCAACGAATAATACCTTACTTATCTGCAAATTTGTTTATTCAACATTGTACTTTGTTTGATCCACGGGTTGATTACCGACGCTGAACCGAGGAAACTTCTTTATCAACTCTGGTTTCCATGGTAACCAAGACCTTGGGCCCACTGCCTTTGCTAGGATTTTGCTCGGAACCAATGAATTTCCCAGGCGGTGGAACCCCTACCGGCAGACTGACAAAACGATACAAATCTGTGACGTCACAGTCAGCTAGGCCTGTTTACGCGCGGAATTTAAACACGAATATTCATACCCTTATAAAACGAAGTAAAAAACATTTTTGACGGCCTTTTTTTGGGAATCGTCTTTTTTTAGTAACTACGTTACGAATAGATTAAAAGTAAATTTGAGGAGTGTTCCCTATTGAAGAAATATTTCTCATGAATATTGTACTTAAACATTTTTTATTTATTTTTAGTGCGATATTTTCGTGACATTTGGGCCGATTCTGACCAAACGAGTGGGGGTACTAAGTTCATATTGGGCCATCAAATTCCAACTCGCAACCTTCTCGTGGTTTGGTCCGTGATTAGGAGAATTTTTCTCTCTGAAACTAATGGCGAGCTCTGGGTCGTCGTCGGGGAACTTTCCCCTTCCCTTTGACTACCTCTCCGACGGCGACGACAATGACAACACGGACGGATGATGACACAGACGGAGACGACCACGACGTGGGGGAACCCCTGCCCTCCCCATACGCTTGTGGCTGGTTCTGACCAGCACAGGCCTGCCCACCCCTTGTCCCCCCGCATCACCCCTTAAGTCCCTCCCTTCGTCTCGATTAGCCAAGTTGCATAAATATGAGACTTAGCAATATCCAATCAATCAATCAATTATTAAAGTTCATATTTTACATGGACATTAAGGTTATGGTTATGTAGTAACCTTTAAAAGAAAAAGATAGCCAGAATCCATAGAATAAAGGTTTTAATATGAGTTTTTTTTAGGTATATAATAACAATTAACAAGTAACAATAGAAACTTGACAACAATCACCTACAATGCATTCAAAAAGCACTAGCAACAGTAAAGAGATCCCACGCAAACTAAAAACTTACAAAAAAGCTCATCCATCAATGCGACTAAAAAAAGCGTTTGCGAAGCTTCCTAGTGTATTGTAAGCAGGATTAAAGACATAGGTTGACCCCTAATCTGTCTTTAGGCCCAGGGCCTTGCAACCTAGCTCTATAAGCATAGACCTAGCCTATCATGTTAGATCTAGGCCTAGGCCCTATCCCTAGTGCTAGGCCAACAATTTTAAAATTAATCTGTAGGCCTACCACGTAGGAAGGTTGCATTGCTATGTTGTTGGATGTAATCGTAATGAACAAGGGTCTTTCAGTTTTTCTGCATATGCTTAAAATTGCTTCCAAAACAAAAGTTTATCCTATATTTAAAAAAAAAATGTATGTGGCACAGAAGTAAGGTAAGGTAAGGTAGGACTCGTGACTGCTCCTTGGGGAACCTCTGCCTTGGTTTTTCTGTATTTTGATCTTTTGTTCCCATATCTTACTCTCATATACCTCTGGCTCAGGAAATTTTTTGTCTACCTGTATATGTTGCTTGGTATGTTCATATCTGACATTTTTGTAAGTAAGATCTTTCTGTTCACTACATCAAATGCAGTTTGGAAATCAACATATACCACAAGTGTTGCTAGTTGTTTATTGAAGCCTTCCTTCACCTCCTGTTTAGGGATGGGCAAAAGCGTGTATCTTACTACACGTGTACACGCTGGCTGTCTGTGCGTGTACACGCGTGTACTATGTATATTTTAAGATATCTGAAAAAAAGTTGTACTGTACATGTTTATTTATTACTGTATATTTTTATTGCAATCTGAACAGTAAACACGGCGACGGCGTTCGGTTCAGTTTATCAGTCAGTAAATGACGTGGCTGATGTTTCATTGACCAAGAAAGTTAAAAGGGTGATGGTATGGTTGAGGCTTGCGTGATGAAAAGGCGGGCGGGGGGGGGGGGGGGGGGAGAGATAAGGCTTGTGATTTACCATAGTTCCCGTGATACTTGAATTGTGCAGCAACTCCTTCGCGCACAGTCGGCATTAAAACCTTCTTTCCCGCGTCTATCTTATCAAAGAACTTCCACTCAAGAGATATTCTAAACAATCAACAGTCATGCGTCACTGACTCAAATCTCAACACGCGTAAACAACTAAGCGGGCGGCGGGCGACGAGCGACTGCGAGCGGTCTGGATGTGTTGGCCGGTCAGGGGGGGGGGGGGGGGGAGAGGGAAGGCCACCGTGGCAAGGGATCGCAACCAACTTACCGTTTGGCGGGAAGGGGGGGGCGGGGGCGGGGGCTGACTGAAAGAGCTCGTATTTCAAAATAGAATTATTGAAATCTGAAATCTCGACGACTGGACAATGTCAATTGAAAGTCGACGTGTATTTTTTTTTTAAATTATGTACACGTGTACACGTCTCATCCCTACTCCTGTTGTAGATATGCCACTTGGTCGAGAGTACTTCTATCTTTCCTGAAGCCAGCCTGGTGTTCTGTTATTAGGTTATTTGTCTCCAGGTAAATTTTTAATCTTTGGTTTACCATACGTTCCATGAGCTTTGCCATCATACTTGTGAGAGATATCGGCCTATAGCTCTCTACTTTACTACTGTCCTTTCCTTTCTTTAGCATGGGTATAACTTCAGCTTTTCGCCACATATCCGGTATGTTTTCCTCCCATATGGCATTCAAGTGTCAGTAATACTAGTTGTCCTTCTTTTCCTAGGTTTTTCAAGAATTCAGGGTAGATAAGGTCAACTCCTGGTGACTTCTTGTTTTTCAGTTTTCTTAATGCTTGTCCTAATTCATGGATATTAAATGCTGCATTATAAGGGTCTTTGTTATCATGTATGTATTTTGGTTGCTCTACTTTTACATGGTTATTGTTTATTGGTCTTGTTTGTTGTGACATTTTGTTCCGAATATAGCACGACCTCGAATATAACACGACCCCCAATTTTTCAGAATCATTTCAAGAAAAAAGAAAAAAATCAAAGAAAATTAAAATGTACATGAAACACTTACAACAAAACATTTTGAACAATGTTAGGGCCTAGGCCTATGGTTTTTAACAGGGTAGGGCCAAGCACAAGCTCACATGTTAACCACAGTTCACCAGTCTGATTCCTGGTCTTCAATGTTTACGTCGTAGGCCTAGGCCTAGCTCCTTCGCAATCCCTTGCTGATTTGTAAGGCAGAGGAACCTTTCTTTTCCACGCGATCAGCAGTCTTCATTTGTTCATCTTGAGCCATTTCATCTTCTCCTTCATCACTCATTATTACGTTACGTAGACTCTTAGCAACGTAGATAGACAACCCCGATGAACAAAATCTATGTAGGTCAAGCTAGGTCACGATGTGATCACGGCCAAGGATTCGGACGACTAGCAGACAGTTTCGCCCAAGGTTCGGCCGAGTTCAGTGGCATCGAGTGGGTGGGCGGGGCGAAGCGCAGCAGACGTCCCACACAACACACTGTCAGTTCTGGTTTGAGAAATTTGGTGTAAAAACCATTTAAAAAATGCGGTATTCCTAAATATTGGAAAGTTCAGGCCTGCACAGTGCACCCAAATTAATTTCAAATTACTGTCAAGCTAAAAAATTACTAGAAAATCCTTGATGGTAGATCAATTATAAAAACCGCTGGCTTCGCCAATACTCGGCTCGGGTTAAAAATTCTAGGTTCGCACAGCCCTTAGTCAGTCGTCACTCGTCTTGTCTGCTCTCCCGGGCTAAGAGCATGCACAGCGGAGCGCGTCGCTCTCTCTTTCTCGCTCTGCTGGAATGTTTTTATCTCTGTTTATTGTCATGTTCACGTAGAATTCATTATTGGTCTTTGTAGTTTATGTCTTTACAATAGTTGTTGCCAACACTTGTACTCGGTCATTCCGGATAAAATGTAATTTGCAAATTCAATTGTTTGTTTAAATCACTTTATTTTATAACAAAGTGCACAACGACTATCACTTACATCTGTCCGGTGAGTTTTCGTGTACCCATCGAAAGATAACAATATCTTATCTACCTACTTTCTTTGCCTACACGCTAGGCCTCCACCCAGCTGTTCGGACAGTATGCTGGCTGACGCGCTCGCATGCGCCGGTGACGAGATTCTACTGCCGTGTTCACAGTAGTTGGCCCGCTAGTGCACTCGCGCAAATACATGATTTTAAGCACTTCTTTCTAATTAACCGATCAAAAACCTGTTAATTTAAACTTTAACCGTCGTCATCACTAGTTCTATGACTAAGGTGCTGGCGGGCGATGGTTATCGTAGCAGAGTAGTGGAAGGAGTGTTCCGTTACACTGCAGAATATCGTAGTGTAATAGTCGTGTTGGTTTTGACCTATTATATAATCAAGCTTTTAACACTTTTAATACATTTATTGCACTTTCAAATCCAATCTTACAAAATACATTCACCCATTCACCTGTCCTTCTCTGTCTTTTTACAACAATTAAAAGTCCCCCACTGAAAATCAGTTATATAACTGAGTGGATAGAATCTGAATACAATTGATTTATTTTATTTATTTAAGTCAAGACCTCTGAATTTTCCAAAGTACTCAAAGAGGTCAAAACAACTTACAGTAAGAACTCTCTTATCCGATCTCCGCTTATCCAATGTACCGTGTTAACCGAGCCGCCCAAAATAATAAAAAATTAAATTAAATTTAAAAAAAAGTTTTATATACGTAAATAAAACATAAAAATAATTACAGACGCCGCGCCGCACTTTTTTAAATGTACGTACTCGCATACATTTGTAGGCATGCCTTACGAGTGAGTGCAAAGAAGATAGATCGGCGACTTTCGAGCAGTGTGCATCAGTGTCACTGAGCATATAGAGTTCAGTGGTCAGTGTGCGTCGGGCGCATCGCCGGTAAGCGTCAGTGTCACTGAGCATATAGAGGTCAGTGTGCGTCGCGCGCCTGCGCATACGATCCAACCATCTCACACACAGCTGTTCAAAGATGGTCGTTGTGGAACTAGATGCAATCATGTTTCAACCGATTCACGAAATTCGTAATCACGACGCATTGAATTGTTATTCCTGGGCTTATCTTATTTCTTTCCCAGACTTATCTTGCGTCGAGAGCTTCAGCGCGGGCATAGTAGTGAGAGGTTTTCCCACATGAGAAAGAGAGCTAGGCCTAGGCCTATGTTTGCATTGTAGGCCTAGGCCTACTGCGTCGAGTTTAGGCCTAGACATACGTTTTTATTACGACATGTAGGCCTAATTGTGTAGGTGTGTTTGTGAGCTTGATTTACAAGCTATTAAATCATTAAGTATACCCTGTATGAAGTGTATCGTGTGTATTTTATGTTCCTTTATCCATTACATGTGTCATAGATCATTTTACCACATCAGGCTATGCTACGAGAGCAAATAAACAAATGAACCGCGCCATCCGAGTTCTTCGCAAACCCGCAGAGTACCCCGGTCTCATCCAACTCGGATAAGAGAGTTCTTACTGTAGTATATACATCCTAACTGCCATGACAACTTTGGATCATGATAGTAGGCTTACTGCAGCGAGACATTTATTTTATTTCAGTCCCCTGACACGTACATAGCACATACATAACGTCAATACGATAGCTACGATATCTCAATATTTCCAATTTGACGCCGGGGTATCAATATAAAAAAAGGCTCAATTTTCCCGCAATATCGTATCGAATAATCAATACATAGGGGCACAGATTAATGGTGTTTTCAAATTCAAAATATCGGTGTTTTCAAACCTTCAAAACGGTGAATATAACCACAAAAACACACTTTCAGCGGTGTTTTCAAAATCATTTTTTAAAACTTTACATGGGATTTTACAAAGGATTTGATGTACTTGGGAAAATTTTCAAGGCTGATTTATAGTTTGATGGTCATGCAGAGTAACCAAAAGCAAAACTAGGTCAATATGACTGAAATAATTGCATTTTGCTGTAGGCCTACCCGTACCTACAACGACAAAGAATATCGCATTGTTGTGCCTTTTATCACAAGTCTCCACGCGTTCATCAAGCCTAAGCTATATATTTTAAATTTTTAAACAGTCTCAATGCTGGGGCCTAAGCCATTGTAAGGTTATGTAACTGTTATGAACTAACTTGTGACTTAGGCCTAGGCCTAGGCCCTACCCTAGGCTACTGAAAGATTGTCACTGTTTTGTAGGGGCCTAGACCTACTTGTGAACTCTAGGCCTAGGGTTAGGATAGACCTAGGCCACTAGCTACAGTAAAATAATGAATAAAACCACGTGTGAATTCATTATTTTACTGTAGCTAGTGGCCTAGGCCTAGGTCTATCCTAACCCTACCTAGGTCTATCCTAACCCTAGGCCTAGGTCTATCCTTACCCTAGGCCTAGGGCTTCACAAGTAGGCCTAGGCCCCTACAAAACAGTGACAATCTTTCAGTAGCCTAGGCCTAAGTCACAAGTTAGTTCATAACAGTTACATAACCTTACAACGGCTTAGGCCCTAGCATTGAGACTGTTTCAAAATATAGCTTAGGCTTGATGAACGCGTGGAAACTAGTGAAAAAAGGCACAACAATGTGATATTCTTCGTCGTTGTAGGTACGGGTATGCCTACAGCAAAATGCAATTATTTCAGAATAGTATCCTTGGTTTTCACTCTCGCTTAGAACTCGTCCGAACTCGGCTGTTGTGTTTAACAGGAAACGGAATGTAGCAGCGATCGATATTGATCCAGCCGCCGCCGGTCGAAAATATATCGAAGTCGAAGGTCGAGTCGTTAAAGAAGTTTTCGACTTTACCAGCCAATAATAACGAAGACTGTTTGACCGTCTTTATCACGCAAATTTACGAGAAATTGATTTTTTACTCAGAGCGTCGGCGATTTTTAATGAAAATTGCGGAAAACTCGCAAAATATGGCGTTTTTTCGCGGTTATTTCGTATTTTCATCAATATTTGCGATATTTCGTGGATTGAAAAAAAAATCGCGTTATTTCGTGGTTTAATTTCACTGCCATTAGGCTTCTTATTGGTGATTTCGTCCACAAATGTGAAACAAAAGGTTTTATAATTTTTTCGTGCTTTCGTTGAACGCGAAAATCCGATGCCTCTATCAATACAATATTGTTGAACATCTCTTATACCCAGTAAAAAGTATTTTCATTTAACAAAAAATATAAATTAATAAAGCAATTTACCTTGCGGCGGTTGCTCATGGGTAACTCAGCTCCGGGATGGTTCTTTAAAATATGAGCCTTGCGTTTGGAGCTGCTCTTGTAAACCTAAAATAAACAATCAAGACATTAGATCAACATCTAATTGTAGTACACATACAGCTAGAAGGGGAATGAGCTGGCTAGTAAAGGAGTCACTGAAATGACAATCTCCCATTGATAACATGTACAAAAAGGTGTGTGACCCTGCAAATGTTTAGTTTAAAGAGGAACAAGCCATGTCATGGCAACAATAACAATTACAAAAATACAATAAATAGAAAGAAGAGCTCCATTTTAGGGCTTGACAGAAATTATATGATGCTCATTTTTTACCACAGGACATAGGCCTAAGTGGTGAATGTATAACAGATTTTAAACATGTATCTTGAAGATAGTAATAAGGAGAGATGGGCGAACCTTGGTTTTTTAAGTTTCGAACCGAACTCGAACTTCTGTAAAAAAAAGTTTCGAACTTCGAACTCGAACCGAACTTTAAAAAATCTGCTTAAAACCAAAAACAGGGAGGTAGGAATTTCAATTGGGCATACTTTAATGTCTAGGCTAAGGCTATATCTCCCTACTATCGAGATCTATTTCATCGACCTTCATCGACAGGATTGACTAGCCTAGCCCTTTTGGCACAGCATCCTAAATTTAGGCATAGGCCTAGCCCTAGCCTTGGCAAGGCTACCAAATTCCAAAGTCTTGGTTTAGATAAGAGCTTATAAAACATGTTTAGACACCTATTATCTTCTATATTCTAGGCTAACCTAGGCTACGCTTTTCCTTACTTGGCCTAGCCCTAGCCTAACCTTAGCCCCTAAGCCTAAAATATTCCCTATGTAGGCCTACCTAGCCTAGGTCTAGGCCCTGGTCCATAAACCAAACCTAACAAAGATTGTTGTGAAATCGCGGCCAGTTCTCGTCTAAATACCGCAACTATTAAATTTTATTAGGCCTAGAACATGGGCATGATATTGTTATCTAACTTTGAATAACAAACGTTAAATGACGATCTATTTTGAGGTTATGTAGCTTATCGACATCGTATTAAGGTGTGTAAGCTGACGCAAATGTGGTTAAAACTTGCCTGCGAGAAATTTATTTGTGAACATAATTGCATATAAACGTGGTTAATCGGTCTTTAATCATTGTTCAGTGATTCCAAATAATACTTGTTACTCTATAAAACATCGTAAATATCGTCGTAAATGTCACAGCGTCTCGTCTTGGCGTCTTATATTAGCAGCTTTCTCATTGGTGGATACATTCATGATGTATCGCATTATTGCTGCGAATCGATTAGTCGAACATTAGAACGTACGCAATTGGTGGAGAGCTGCTTCCATTTCAATTATCGAAAATATCGCAGGAAATCGATAGTCGAATGAATAATACTGCCTCACCATTGGAGGATTTTCTCGCGCGCGACAGCGGCAAGTTTAAAAGTTCGGAGCAAGTTCGTAATTTTGATAAATCACGAACTCGAACTTCAAATTTCGAACTCGAACCGAACCGAACTTCAAAAAAAGTTCGGTTCGAGTTCGGAATTTCGAACGTTCGCCCATCCCTAGTAATAAGGAGAGAGAAACATATCATTTTAAAGACTGAATTAATCAGATAACTTTGTCGGGGCAAAAATCAAACCTAAAATTGAGCTCTGTTGTTCTGATGTGGTCACTGGTAAATATCATATTGTAGTAATTGTAGTATCTTTTATTCAATTACTAAAAAGTAAAAAATCAAATACCATATTGTACCGAATATAGGCCAACCTTTTTTCATTATTTAAAGTCTCAAAATCTCTCCTCGGCTTAGGCCTATATGCGAGCATCGGCTTTTTACGCGCTAATTTCAAACACAAAATTACAGCGCCGTGTGACAAGGAAATACGTATAGTTCACCGCTTCTGTCTGGCGCTGCGCCAACAATACGGCAGGCACGGTGGACGCGACGCTATCTCCATAGCAGTTCCAGGCCTACTGATGAGTGAAGTGTGATGCAGAACAGCTGATTCGGCGATAAGAACTGGCCCGCGTAGGCACGAGTTACGCGGAAATAGACCGCAGGAATAACGGGGCGTAATATAAAAATATTTTATTAAACATTCCTATTTCAAAATTTTGATGACCAAATTAGAGGGTTGGCCTATATTCGGCACAATACGGTAGATGGAAGGTAGGCTTAGCCTCACATAACTAATTAAGTATGAAAGTTATGTGAGGTAATGTAGGACAAATAGTTTAATTGCATAACATTTTGACTGCCCAATTAAGAAAAATTGGAAAAAGCTATTAAGATGTAAATAGTAAATACATAAATGTTTAATAATTCCACACCTACTTACCTTATCACAATATTGGCAGTAGTAATCTCGTGTCGTTTTCAAGATGGGGAGATTGAGCTCGGGGACAGACTCCGGACTAATGTCGGGATGACGTTTAGCCAGGTGATTGACAAGCATGCCTCGACGCTTGAACCCCAGTAAGCAGGTATGGCATTTATAGATGAAGCGGTGGTAATCGGTAGGGGACACCTGAACAAAAACACAATGCATTACTTCTCAAAGTCATAGAAATCGAATTTTGACATTAAAGTAGGGTTGTCATTCGATGATCGATTCTACATTTGCTCGATAGTGAGCAAACCCCCCCTCCCCCTTTCTTCAACAAGCCAAAAAAAATCGATTGCAAGCCAAGATAATGGGTTTCTTTGTCTGCAGAACATGCAATTATAACTGAATACACACAGTTATGTAAAGAACCCCCCTTCCCCTCCTCCCACAACTGCCAATTGTTTGAAAATGTGTGAGTAGGAAATGGGAGACTGGAGAATCAACTTTGGTGGCATCCCTTTGTAAATATAACTGGAGAAATACTGTAGTAGTAAACAAGTAGGCCTAGGCCTTCAATGAAACATTTCCACAACATGGCGCCTCGGTACACAACCGAATCACTCATTGACTATTGTCACTCCATGTCATCTGAGTCACTGTCATAAATTATTGCCTATTGGTCTCAAGGTCAGATACTGGCTAGGCCCTGGGCTTGTACGCTGGCTCGACTCTAGGTTAGGGTCTTCTTCCGACGAGACATCCCCCTCCCCATCTTTTTCTGCATGAATCATTTCCGTCTTCCTCAGACAGTTTCTGATCACTTTCCTCTTCTCTTACGGCGTTATCTTCTAGGCCATCTAAAGAGTTTGAAATAGAGCATTTCTTAAACGATTGCACTACTACTTCAGTATGTATCGCATTCCAAGACGCGCTGACCCACGCAACAACCCAAGACAGACTAGCTCGCTTTACGGGCCACGACGGTGTCAGCATGCGGTCTTTGTCTGACAACCAATCGATGTAGTATTTTTTCTGCGTTTTTTACACGGCTCCAAAGTCGACGTTTACAAATTCCTAAGCCAAGAACTGATGGACTTACAAGTCCAATTTAGAAGTTAAAAAACTTATGCCTAAAGCAGGCATTGAACCCTGGACCTTCTGCATTGGAAGCAGAGACACTATCCACAAGACCAAACCACACAATATCACAAGCGACTGATTTTTGACAATAACAAAGCACGCTACATAGTCTTCGGCCAGGAGTTAGCATGAACTCTTGTTAAACAACATTGTGGAAGGTTAATAAATTGTCGAACCTCATTATTATTTGCGTACCGAACCCAACCTTTCAAAAGTGGTTCAGTCCAACTGATGTTCGAACCGGTTTGCAAAACCCTAGTTATTTTGTTATACCACTTTAATATTTACTACATTATCTCTTCTGACAGGCGCGATACCGTAACTATGTATTTGCTGACGTAAAATTGAGGAATGCACAATCGGTTTATGAGCGCTTTGTCGACGGAACTCCGTCTCTTGGCGATCTTTTTCCCAATACTTGATTGTTGGTGTACAACTTAATGGTGTGTACAAGCCTTGATTTGGTTGGTGTTACACATTTCTAAGCAGCCTTCTTCAAACGACTTAGTTCTGGAATTACAAGCAGGCATTGGGAACTTGTCTGGGACCTACTTGAGTTCGATTGACAAAAGCGCGCATAAACCGACCGCACATTCCTAAACTCTACGTCAGCAGATCCATAGCTACGGTAACGCTACTATACAAGGCATGTCCTTACCTGAACTTTGGGCATAAACTTCTTGTTAGGCTGAGTACGATGCGGTTTGGAAGCAAGTCGCATCTCCCGTTCGGCAGAATGCATTCGTTTCATATGCTCTTTCAATTTGTCCTTACGTTTAAATTGCTTTCCACAGTTGGCACAGAGAAACTCACGATGGTCAGAGTGCCTAGAAGCAGAAACATTCTTATCACAGATAATCCAGAAATGTTATTACAACTTTACATTCAAAATTCATAAGGTGTTCAAATATAACTTGTTTTGGATGAGGTTTAAACTTTAAAGCATTACATAGGGTGTCTCTTCCAAGGATACCATTTGATTTATTGCGCTAGTGTCGGTGAATACAGTTTTGATTTAGAATTTTAGTAAAAAAATAATTGGTGAGCTGAGAATTTGGGGATATTTTGGTTTTCTCTGCATACGCCTCAGCGTTGTAGCATAATTTCGTAAATAAACATGGCAAATGATAATAATAATAATAATAATAATAATAATAATAATAATAATAATAATAATAATAATAATTTTAAACCTTCGTGGCCCGAATATATTAAAAATGGTGTGAAACGGGTCATTTCGCCGCGTCGCGTGTTTACACTTACTCGTGCGGGAGTTCAACGTTTCGGAACCACTGTGGATTACTCGTTGCCTCTCTCGTTCGAGAAAAATCCCAACAACTTTCACGGAGATGATGGCTATAAACCAGGGCTGCCGTTTTAACGGATTTTATCCGTTTTTACGGATATTAAGGGTGCAAAACGGATAAACGGATTTTTAGTCTTATTTACGGATATTTTGTTAATTACGTTTTCTATGCTTATTTTCGTATATTTGAATCTGCGCGGGCTAATTTCGATTGTAAACATTGAAGGCGGGGCGATAATCGATTCGACTTTCGATAGGGGGCGGAGCATGAGCGGAGCCGTGTCCCAGATGTAGTAGGAACTGCTTCCATTGAGAAACAGCCAATCAGACTGCACAGTTGCTTTTGGATGGCTTTTGGGGAGGATGAAAGTTAAATTGAACAGCCAAGAGCCTACAAAATTGTTTTCTTTCGTTTTTGTTTATAAAGTTTGGATTATGTGATATTAAAAGTGAAAAATAGAATTAGTATATGATTAAAATGTTATTGTCAAGTTCTGCAATGTTATTATAGAACACAACACATGGCCTAGGCTAGGCCTAGGTCAAAATTGTGATGCAAGATTCATAGGGCCTAGCTAGGCCTAGGCCCCAGGCCTAGAATTTTTTAACCAGGTCAGAAAATATTATTTTAATGTTTAAAATGGATTTTCTGTAAATAAATAACATTTTAAATTTTTATGCAATCTTAATTAAAGCAACCACGGGCGTTTCTGGCTCCTTTCTTCTCGTCTGTGCATGGGCCTAGGCCCTTGGCAACTTTTAGGTTAAGATGGTAACAAAATATAAACATCACATTTATCCATTTTCATAGTTTGATCAATGAAATCAACGTTTTAAGACTTTTCACGGATATTTGCGGATATTTAACGTCCTCATACAGGATTTGAAAAAATATCAGTGGCAGCCCTGCTATAAACTAAGTGCAACGTAGACTCCTGTCATCAACACAACCACTCACAATCACACCACAACATATTTTGGAATCTTAGTAGCTTTAATACTTTGGTGTTGGCGATGTGATATGTTTTGGTGTCGCCCGCGTCTATGTGCATAGCGATATAGGGAACGCAGCAGCATAGCAGCTAGACAAGTCTTGACTTGATGACTCAGAGCTGCAGTGGTAACGCGGTTAAATGGCCGCTCTTGACGGTTCGCAAATTATTTGTTAAAATAATAAAATGCAAATGTACCCGGGTACTCGCTCACTCGTCCAACAACGACTTTAGTATTTTCCTAGGAGGCCCAAAATATAACATTGTATCCGCTGGCCTTTTCATAGACCCCACTCATTACGTACGAGTTCGGAGATGGACATCATTCGACGTAATGCACACGCCTCGCCATGTGAAGCAAGCAAGACTGACCACTGACGTAAACACGGCGCCCGTCTGTCTACCTAGTTCCGAGACAGCTGGCGACCGACAGGCTCACGTGAGTGAGAGAAACAGAACGCGCTGCGCCGTACGTGCCGGAAAAACATTGCGTTTGCACATTGCAAGGCTGGTACCAACGTTGTATTTTGCAACGTCGCTTCAAATGTGGATCGGAAACTATCTCGCATGCCAGAAATTGGTGGAAACGTATCTCACGGGCGAGCAAGACATTAAATCGGCGGTTATTATCGCGTATTAGGCAGGAAAACTTATTGTACAGGAACGTTTTGCGCGTGTAATTATTTTTGGGTACAAGATTTTTTGACGTTACCAGCGGGAAAACGTAATGAAGGGAATGTTTTTGACGGGTTTGACTATTTAAAAAAAACAGTCGATTATAAACAACATGTTTGAAAGTGCCGTTTCCACGACAAATGAAATTCTCATCAATAAAGCCGTATCAGAAAAGAGGAAAAGTAATTCAACAGAATACCCATGCTATGAGGCGAGGAGAAATATTCACATTACCTGAGCATATGCATGCGTAGCTTGTCTAGAGTAGGGAATAACTTGGCACAGTGTTTGCAGGTGTGCTTGCGGTCGCTGTGAAAAGCTCGGATGTGCTTCCGGATGTGTGTGTATTCCTCAAACATTTTGGAACACTGCGGGCAAGAGAACGTTCCGTCTGGTGCATGGATGTTAACGTGCTCCTTTAAAGCCAGCACTTGGTCAAAAACTTCTTTGCAGATGGGGCATTCAAAACTTTTTTTCTCTGTGGGCACAAGAATACAAGTTGGTTTTTACACGACCCATGTAAAGATTGATTTGATTAACATGTGTACAGTTAACTGATAAATTAAAAAACTTTCTTTGGAAATCAATCCAGAAATTTAAAATTTCATTTCAGCCAGGTATCAAACTCGTGTCTCCTAATTGAGGGTTGGATTTTTTACCCCGAAACTACCGAGACCAAGGCCCTAGCACTTCATAGCGTCCGTTCGCCGAAGCTTATTGCTAATTGACGGCGGCCATTTTATAGGTATTAACATGTGTTTCCCTATGTCTGTCAAATCAGCTGTGCGCCAGAGCCTACACATTGGGAGTGTAGGCCCTACTCAATTTCGGTATTTACTACCAGGCATGACATCGGGTACCTGGTTCTAGAAATTACCCAGTACCGATTGTAAGATCTGGGTATTTTTCGCGACCGTTTTTAGTAGCCTAAGGTTGGGCATCGACATCGATTAATCGATGTTTTATCGATGTCGGGAGTAGGTATATTTCGACATTGATTTTTTTTGTGTGGAAATCGTTGTTTTTTGATGATTAATTATGTAAATAAAAATAAAAATATTGATTTTACAAATTTAGCGATTCCTACTTAAAACGTTGGAAAATTTATTTCAATACGATAATTTCAAATTACAATTGTTACATGGCAATTTGAGGTAGGCCTACTCTTCAACAGTTGCGTAAACACTTCGCTCACGAAAGTTTGAATGGCCCCCCGCTGAGCGCTAGAGCAGCCTTGTATCTGTTGCCTAGCAATTAGGGATGACATCGGGTACTCGGGTACCCGACTCCTACCCGACTCCTGTTGGAGTCGACTCCATTTTCAAGGAGTCTGGTTAAAAAAAAAAAAAAAAAAAATTTTTGATGATAAATTGAATGAGATTGCACTTGTTGTCTCGTTAGTCGTTATCTTATCTCAAAACGTAAACATAACAAATCAGCGAGAGTCTTGGCCCGGCCAAGAGACAAGCAAACTAGTGATACGTAGCGGGTGGAGGGTGGAGGAGATGGCCGGACAGCGTTGTGCAACCCCACTGAAAATCAGTTATATAACTGAGTGGGTAGACTCATACAATTTATTTATTATTTATTTAACTAGAGTAGTGGGCTAAAAATAACTTTTGAATAAAAAAATTCAAATTTTATTATTTTTTTATATATATTGCGGATTGGGGAGTTGACTCCTACCAGGTTCCCAAAGCTCCGGAGTCGACTCCAATATTTACTACCCGATGTCATCACTACTAGCAATGGAGGACCACTCCCCTCCCCCCATAGGTCATCTTTGACGCTCAGGCCTAGGCCTAACCTACACATACGCTAGGGCTAGGCCAAGGCAAAGTCCTAGGCAATCCTAGGCCTAGCCCAAGTAGGGACTCAGTCTAATTATCAATAAAATAAGAAAAGTGCTTGCCAGATTCAGGTAAATATCAAATTATAATGCCTTATAAATAGAGGTAATGAGAAATGGTGATATAAAAACCCAAATTTCGTTTTAATAATCCCAAATTTCGCATTTTTTTGCGATTTCATTTAAATTGTTAAAAACGTAGGGGCCTACCTAAAAAAAATATATATACAATTTTTTTTCATCTAACAAAAAAATCTATTTTTTTTAAAAGGAGCCCTTTAGTAGGGATGACATCGATTCCAATAAGTTAGAATCGATCATTGTGACCCAAAAATCTATTCAGAATCGACTCCAAGACAAAAATAAATATTTATACGCGCCATTATTTTGGTGGACTATTGCCGCGGAGTCCGTGATACGCGCCGTTATTTTGGCGGTCTATTTCCGTGGAGCCTGTGACGTCACGAAACGATGTATCGCCTGCCGCGCGCGTAATGTTCGGTCTGGACCGGCACCTCCACCAAAATTCGCGAAAATTCTGGACCGGCACCTCCACCATCCTCCCCACATTTTGAGCACTAAAATGTTTAATTTCGCGAGTTAATTCGCGTTTTGACCAGTTTTATACAATTTCGTTCGTTATTTCGCGCTATACACGAGATTTCGCGAAATTCGCGATTTCAAAATGTGGTTTTTCCATCTCTAAATGATGTAATTTGTCAACAATATTACATTTTAGGCAATAAAATGGATATTTAAAAAAATTCGCGAATTTCGTTATCACCATTTTTCACTACCTCTACTTATAAAACAGTTTATTTTTAATTGATCAATTTTCATGATTTTTGATTTTTTTCTTTTTTTCTTTTTCTCAAAAACAAAAAACACTACTCGCACTATGTTCTCTGCCGCACTATATTCAGTATGATACGGTAGTAGGCCTAGGCTGTTTCAGGTCTAGCATAAGCCAATGATGTGACGCTCGGGCCTAGGCCTAGGGCCTAGCCTACAGGTATGCTAGGTTTGTTATTCACTATATTATGTGACATGCGTTCGATATCACGCTCGATATATCGATTAGTCGTATTTTTAGTGGTGCGATCTAGCGGAATATTTGTAGCTACACTACTAAGTGAATGTCACAAAGGCTCAGCTGGTAAAATCATTGTAACAATGGCGCAAAATAGCCGACATCGTGTTTTGAAAATAATTTTCGGTTCGGTTAGTTAAAACCCGACCAGACCCGGAAAGTCGGTTAACCGCACATCCCTACAATACATACATCAAGATGCAAAACTTACTGATTCTAAACAAAGGCAAAATAATTTAAGCTTTAAAGTTTCAACTAAGAATATCATATTTCCACCCTTATATGCTATATAGTCAGTGGAACAAGCGTAAAAACATTTCAAATCCGGAAACCAGCACCAAAATTTAGGAGCAGGTAAAAGACGTATTTTAGAATGTTATTTTCACGGGGGACACGCATGGTAGCAAATAAGTCACCTGTCATGGCGTCCACAAGATGGCCGCCAAATAATTCTTAAAATTGCTGTAACTCAAGAAGTAATCATCAGATTTGGATAAACTAAGTTTTGTTTTATTCGGTTTTTAATGCTCTACAAAAATGTCACTAGAAATTTTACCGTAAATGCAATAGTTTTAATTATATTTATATATTATTACAATGTATTGCAATTATAGCACTTTTTGGTATATATCTAATTATTTATACGAAGAATTCGCTAGATTGTCATAAAATTTTCAGATTATACTAAAATAACGACAATAAATCCAAAATTTAAAGTCCCAAAACGAAATTTTTGTAACTTTTTGATTAATTAATTAATGAAATTAAGCATTAATTAAATCCCAATTAAAAGTTTCTTATTCACTTACCAAATTCACGTAGTGCATCACACAAGAGCAATATGACCACAATGAACCAAAAACATATTAGTTCCAAAAATTAATTCCAATCACTTCCTATTAATTCAATTAATTCAATTAATTAAAAATAATGACAATAATCTCAATAAATTTTGTAAAATTAACACAATGTAGTCGACCTTGGAATCATTTTAAAGCTAGTTTTAAGGCGAATAAATGTTATGAAAAAATTAATTAATTAAATTAATTAATCACCAAATTAATTACATTTTAGTTAAATAATCCCACTTTTGACATATGTATTGTTATGTATACCTAAAACTCGATCGATCGTCATAAAATATACTACTTTACTGACATAATGCCAATGAATCCGAATTGTCATGTCCCGAAACAAAATTCCTATAACTTACCGATTAATTAAGAAATTAAATGAAGAATTACTTATATCTCAATAATTGTTATTGTCACTCAATTAACACATACAAAATGCCAACAGAAGTATCAAATATAAACAATGCGAGTATAATTTTAAAAATTTATAGTCCCAAATTAAGTTCATGCTACTTTCCCGTTAATTGAATTAATGAATGAATAAAATTAATTGATTTAATCACCATTTGTTGTGTAAAATTAACACAGCCAAACTGGGAACCATTTGCAAGCTTATTTTACAGGAAATTAATTTTGTGGGAAATTCAATTAACAGAAAAGTAGCATGAACTTAATTTTGGGACTATTAATTTTTAAAATTATACTTGCATTGTTTATATTTGATACTTCTGTTGGCATTTTGTATGTGTTAATTGAGTGACAATAACAATTATTGAGATATAAGTAGGGACATGAAATTTTCGCGACGCGTGTTTTTACGAAATTCTACAAATATTGAAATAATGCATTTTTTTCAATACAGTGTGTTTAATGGCAGTTTGGGCTATTAGATAACGTTCGCGACTTTTCGCGATTTTTTACCATTTTAACCGTTTTCCGCGATTTTTAATGATTATTCTCGTTATTCACGAATTTTTTCCGCGATTTTACAACTTTTTGCGATGTTTTTTTCCAATTTTTAGTGTTAAAATCGCTAAAAGTGCAAAATTATTTGAAAATCCCGCTAGATTTCGAGTTTCGATCATAATCAAGATGGCTGACTGTGCAATCGATTATTTCGCCAAAAGTTCGACTAATCGATTTTTCGTTCGATAGTCGTTCATACCAGCTGATTGTGATGCTTTGTGGCCTAAAATTATTGTTGTCATCCTGTGATGGACTGCAGATAAAATGCCGAAAATAACCGATGTTTTATCTCGCGCGCGTGTAAATAAAGATAAATACATGTTATTTGTTTGATTTCAATAGACCTACACATTGTTTCTTGCATAAGATGTGTTTTCAGCACAACAAAAGAGTTGACAGAGTGCCTGGGACTACCTAACCTCAAATTCGCGATGTCTGAGGCACTGAGTTAAAGCTGTTAACATTCAGTTAACTGTAAGAAGATCGTTGATTTGTCTAAATTTTGAGAACAAGTGCCCTAAACATAGCCCTAAGCAATTCAAATACGACTGGACCCTAGACCTAGGCTGGACCTAGGCCTAGTATGGAGCAGGTTTAGGGCCTAGGCCTAGGGCTATCTTCAGGAAACAACACAGGATTGGACTTTTATGATCCCACGGTTGCATCTAGGCCTAAGCTAGGCATAGTCGACTTATGTCTGCAAAAAAATGCACAGAAGAAATTTAACACTGAGATAATATTTTAGAACCTTTGCCCCAACCAAGGCCTAGGCCTACACATCTCAAGCCCCTAGCCTAGGCCTACCTTACACTTCAATTTTGTATGACATTCGTTGGTATGTAGGCCTAGTAGTTCATTTCCTAGGCCTAGGCCTATATCACGAAATCAGGGTCTAGTCTAGATTTTTAACTGGGGACAGTAGCTTAGGCCTAGGCAGTTCTGTTAGTGCTAGCTATTTAGCCGTAGGCCTAGGCCTAGGCCTAGCTAAGTCTAGATTAGGCTAGTGTCTTCCACTACATTCTTGTTAAATATAAATTATAACAATATGCATGAATGACACACGGTGACATGCAAATTATCAAATTTATTCACCGCTTTTATTTACCGCTTTTTGTCGAGTTTTGATTTTAACACCGACTTTTTGCACCGCTTTTTAATAATTTTTGTACCGCTTTTTGGTGGTTTTATTTACCATAAATGTATGTCCCTAGGTATAAGTAATTCTTCATTTAATTTCTTAATTAATCGGTAAGTTATAGGAATTTTGTTTCGGGACATGACAATTCGGATTCATTGGCATTATGTCAGTAAAGTAGTATATTTTTATGACGATCGATCGAGTTTTAGGTATACATAACAATACATATGTCAAAAGTGAGATAATTTATCTAAAATGTAATTAATTCGGTGATTAATTAATTTAATTAATAAATTTTTTCATTACATTTATTCGCCTTAAAACTAGCTTTAAAATGATTCCAAGGTCGACTACATTGTGTTAATTTTACAAAATTTATTGAGATTATTGTCATTATTTTTAATTAATTGAATTAATTGAATTAATAGGCAAGTGATTGGAATTAATTTTGGAACTAAGATTTTTTTGGTTTATTGTGGTCATATTGTTCTTGTGTGATACACTACGTGACTTTGGTAAGTGAATTAGAAACTTTTAATTGGGATTTAATTAATGCTTAATTTAATTAATTAATTAATCAAAAAGTTACCGGAATTTCGTTTCGGACTTTAAATTTTGGATTTATTGGCGTTATTTTAGCATAGTCTGAAAATTTTATGACAATCTAGCGAATTCTACGTATAAATAATTAGATATGTACCAAAAAGTGCTATAATTGCAATACATTGTAAGAATATATAAATATAATTAAAACTATTGTATTTACGGTAAAATTTCTAGTGACATTTTTGTAGAGCATTGAAAACAGAATAAAACAAAACTTAGTTTATCCGAATCTGATGATTACTTCTTGAGTTACAGCAATTTTAAGAATTATTTTGGCGGCCATCTTGTGGACGCCATGACAGGTGACTTATTTTCTACCATGCGTGTCCCCCGTGAAAATAACATTCTAAAATATGTCTTTTACCTGCTCCTAAATTTTGGTGCTGGTTTCCGGATTTGAAATGTTCCTATAGTTTTAGCAGCTTGTTCCACGGACTAATAGGCCTACCCACAAAATTAAGCTGAAAGGTGAGTTAATTTTTAGGCTTCCATTTCTGAAAAAATCTTTGATTCCTCTTATAGCGGAGACGTAAAACATTACAACAAAAGCGGAAAACTGTTATATTCGTTGCTTTTAAAAGACGTAAAGGCGGGAAAATTGAACATTAGGTAGTTTAAATGGGGAAAATTAATAAAATTAATGAAATTGACATTAGAAACAGGAAAACATTGCATCCATGATCATTGGACCAAAGTTCCACTGTCATAACAAAACAGAGTGAAAATTTTGGTTTCAAATCAATAACTCACCTGTGTGAATTTTGATGTGACAAGCTAGTGCTGAATTATTGAGGAACCTCTTGAAGCAAGTTTCACACTGCAGTGGCTTGGATTCCTCAGTACCGTGGACGAGCATGTGACGCTGAAACAAAACACAACGTTACTACCATTGCTGTATGTATGCATGTTTATTTATTTACTTCATTTGTTTACAACCAAATACGAAATGAGGATATTCGAGAGTAAGTAGGCATAAGCAATTTAATGGAGCAACTTGGAGAGAGTAGTGGTTTGGAAATGTTTAAAGGATGGACAAAGCGAGATTGCCGAGAAGAATTTTGGAATCGGAAATGCTAGGTAGGAGACCAAGGGTCAGACTATGACAACAATTGCTGGACAGTGTGAGAAAAGATGTGGAACTGCGAGGAGGAGTCTGGAATGTGGTGGAACGTAACGAAACCAATAAAAGATGTTTGTTTTCGACGCCATGTATTCCCGGATCCCGCATCCAAGTCCCTTTTGTTGTTTATCGTAATAATTTTTAAAGCTTAAATCATTAAGAAAGAAGCACCAGTTGAAAAAATATGAAGATTCAGAATTGGATAATACAATTTACCATTAGCGCGCAGACTAGGGCCAAGGCCTACTTTTTGCCGTCACAGTATACACGTTGTAGGCCTAGCCTAGGTGGTTTAGGTTGATATAGGCCTATCAGGCAAATGTTGTCATCATAGATACTAATATAAAGTCACCGAGACACACATACCTTTGATTCTGGATTGGTTGTGACTAGTGATGCTCGAGCCTAGACCTCTACACGTAGGCCTATGCTAGGGCTAGGATTAGCCCAGGGGTGGAAAATTACCGGTCGCCCGCTCGCCCGGGCGAATAAAAATGTATTTATTTATTTTATTTATTTAATTCGAGTTTCGTTTTAACATCACAGATGTATGAAACATGTCATGAGCATAATATAGGCAACTAGGCCTAAAAACTATTACAGAACTATTCCTAATACTACATACATACACAAATAACAAATACATACACAAACTTTACAAAAAAACAACTCAAAAATTTCATGCTGGCCCCTAAATCATCTCTATTTTTTAAAACAAGTACCTTGCAGCATATATTGGTGTGTTTTTCATTTATCAATGCAACATTAACTAGCTACTTCCACAAGTTATTATCGATACAAATTCGCTTTAAATCGCGTTTTAGGCAATCAAATGTTATGCAAAACCGGTACTAAAAAAAAAAATCACCTTTGGTGAATTTGCCTCCGGCGGTTGGATCTTCGCCCCAGATGTCAGCTATACCGCAATACTACTGGCCCCTACTTATTTTTCCTGGCCCCTAACTTTTTAGTGGATTTGTCCACCCCTGGATTAGCCCAAGTAGGGACCTCATGTGATGATTGTGCTTTTCAGTTTTCATATGTGTAAAACTCAACTCAAAAACTTCGGGCCTAGAACCAAACTCGACTCGGATGTCGAGTATTCGCGTTTAAAAGCAAAGTGGCTGACATCTGGCGGTCAACTGGAGAACTGCTCCAAGGCAGATACCGGGCGGCTGCATGGCGGCATTCAATGTTAAACCAATGCAATATTGTAGCGTCACGGTCAACTCCAGAATGAATTTACTCTATCATGTTTATTATTTAGCAAGCAAGAAAGGTCATAAAATTAGTAATACACATTTAAGTGATGCGTAATGAAACAAAAAGTATGCATGTGTATATTATTCCGTGCATTACTGTGGGTTACTTGGGAGCTCTATTCCCATACCTTGAGACACATTTTTCGCAACTGTAATCAGTTTCATGGACACCACCAACCGATAAACGTCATACCAATACCATATAATGGTAATTAATTTATTACAATGATGTGCTGTAGGCGGTATAGGGCCAAAGCGGGCTAAGAGCTATGTATACCGTCTTTGGGTTCAACATTCTAAACCCAATGATACTGAGTACCATTATGCAAATCACATTAATGGTATATTTGATAATGGGTATAGATATAATATGGAATTTTTAAAATTATTATTTATTATTAATAATATATGTCCCTAATAATATATTTTTAATTTGTGCAGTGCATTGAATGTAAACTAGCCTACCTTGATTTCTTATTCCTATATACCAAGAGATTTGTACCAACTGCTGCCGTGAACAGCAAATTATGCCTAGACTTAATAATTTTTGGCAAAAATCTACAATTTTATTATTTATTTAATAATATTAAGACAGTATAATAATAAGTTATCAAGAGATTTGAGAGGGATCAAAAGTATTGGAATGTTTAAAAGTAAATGTCGTGAGTGGATATTAAATAAATAGAAAATATATGTAAGTAGGATGTAAAATAGCTGTGAAGCTAAAAATAAAACGCATACAATACAATTCAATTCATATTATTTATAATCTCAACCAAAACAACAACAAAAATTCTAGGACTTAACAATATTAGTAGAACTACCTATGCGTATTAATAATAGTAGGCCTATATATAAAGTTCATACATAACTTTAAACTTTTAGCCGGGTTGCGGTGGGGGGGGGGGGGGGGGGGGCTTTTAAAATGTGAGGCTTGTGTTATAAGAGGTTTCAATGGCGTGACGAAACACAAATTTAATAACAAATCGAGTTTAATAATTTATTCGCGGGAACCCACAAAAAATACTTCCGGGGGGGGGTGGGGGGGGGGTGGAAATAATGTGTGATACAAAATAATAACTTATCATAGGCCTATTAGTAAAGGCCAATAATCATGGGAAATTCGCAGTATTGCCATCAAGGTAAAATTACTGCAAACACATTGCCCATAGGATTTTACACGTCTTCAAATTACGAGATAACATTCCTTATTTTGCTAATTATTTTGCAGATGATGGTTACAAAATGTAGTGATTGTCCTACCCCATCGTACCCAACTACTGAAAAGTGGAAATACTTCCAGAACTGACGCTTACAATAAAATATTATGCTTTAAAGTTTAAAGCATGAAAAACACACTTGCTCCCTATGCAGCCTGTGTTTTTATCTGCCTTCGGACGGCCATGCTGGCATACGACCGTGCTGCTACCTGGTTAGGTTTTAACCGCGAATAGAAAAAAAAACTTAAAATTGAGAATTCTCGCACACCTAATAGATATGTCTTCAAAAGAGTAAAATTTAAAAGTAATCTTATATTAAATGTTAAGTTAAAGAAGACATTTACAAAGGAAAAAAAAAGAAAAATGAAAGAACGAAAATCACCAAAAATAAAAAACTAAACCAACGCCCAATTCCATTAGAGTTGAAAGTTACCTGTAGCCGATCATCCGTGGCAAAGGCCTTGTAACACAGTTCACATTTACATGGTTTTGCAGGGTTTACAGCCCCGCGTAGACGAGGGCGTAGCTTTGCATGAGCAGACACGTGATCTATCAACTCTCGTTTAGTGCTGAACTCCTGGAAATGATAAAATACAAGATTAGGTTATCATAAAGCTATGCAAGAATTCAGTCATAGAAAACTCATAGAGTATTGATCTGAGCTTGTATCTGTTGAATTTCTATTTATTTACTATAAACCCTCTTCAATCAGATTAATATTTAATTCATTCAAAATAGTGATGAAGTCCACAGGCCTTCAGAAGATTTGGGTATTAGTGTAACAGTACAGCGTTGATTATGTAAAATTGTCATGGGAAACCCCCCCCAATAAAGCAGTTTAACTGGAAAATTGCATGAAAGAAAAAGTTTTAAAAATGTATTATCATTTTTCATCCCTAAAATTTATGCATGTATCTACCTGGATATTACGACGTTCAGGAGAGACAGGTTGAACATCGTTATTACGATTATCCTGCGACTAGAATTAATTACAACATCATTCTATATGAATTTAAATATCATTGAATATCGATCATCAAATCAAAATTAGGCATATACTTTCTTGCATAGGTGGCGGAACGAACACCTTTTGCAAGTGCATCCTCTTGCTGCTTCTATTTGTATTCTCAGATGCTCAAAACAGGGTTTTTCCACACTAGCAATGTCTTTCCCCAGCGCAGCCCAGCCCTCATTATCTCCTCCTCCCCCCCCCCCAATCTCCCTCCTCATGCAAGACTGTCAGGACCGATTGTATCGAGTGGTGAGAGCATGCTAAGTAGGTCACGTAAATAGATGCTTCCCTCAAGCCTTTGTGAAGGTCATACTTCTCAGAAGTCTTAGCTTTGTGAAGTTTCATTTCAGCTTTTGTTGAGATAGTTCAAGTGAGTCGTTCACTCATTTGCAGTTATTAGTAGTTATTAAATGCTACAATATTTATTAAGTGAGTAACGTGACGGATGAATAATATTCAGCGTTACTTTTGAAGACATAATATCAGAGGAGAGAACTGATGAAGACAACAAGCTAGCACTACGGAATGAAGGGAAGCGATACCGAGTTGGCCCGGGGTGGGGCATGCTACTTGATAGATGCTAGTATTGACCTTGAGCGACGTACTACTGTATCGGTTGAGACGAGGCGAGATTATGCTAGCGGCAGGGCGAGTGATGCTGCCCGGTAACACGTGCTTGACATGCAAGTTGCCTACACAGCAGGGTCGTTGCGTTGCGCTTTGGATCTTGTGCCATACGTGCGTTGTAGATATTGCAGTGGCCGAATTTATTACGGAATAAAGAAATTAATGTGTCGACTGGCAATATTTAATAAAGTTCTGAGAACAAGCGGTAAAGTCAGAATTTCGGATGAGCGAGCTATTTGTTTGACGATTGATTATCGATAATATCGATTATCAATCCGGGAAGGACTGAATCCATTATAGTTTATTTCTGGAAATAATCGTATTGATCGATATTCGACATATCGATTACCAAACCACACAAACCTAGTCTATACCCGTAAGTAGCCTACGTGCAAAAAGTATAATTTTATTAAATACAAAAATTAAATAAACTTGTTACATAGGGATATATAAATAAATAATAACGATCGAGAAAAGCCTAGTGCAGTTGCCTATATGAGTGAGAGAGCGTGCATACCGACAAGTGCAAGATAGTTGTATTTAACATTACTCTTAAGAGGGAATGGCACGGACACCCACAAAGTCAAAATTAGGGATGAACATCGATGCACATCAATACTTTTTTCATTATCGATTAACAAAATGGTAATGTCATTATCGAATTGAAAATATCAATATCACCACAAAGCCTGTTCGGAACCTTAAGTGTGGCAAGTGTAAGTCAAAACAATACAATCCCGTTCCGTTTGCTACCTCGCTGTCATGTGTTTGGTTTCCGTTATCGACTGAAAGCTCATTTCCAAACATAAATCTCGAGTGTGACACCATCAGCGGATCAGCCCAGCCAGTGCATGGCATAATGTGAGATTAGAGTTTGGGTTCGTGCCACTATTGACCAATTATTTGATATTTTGATTATCGATCGACAATATTGATTATCGTGTGCATCCCAAGTCAAAATTGTATAAGCAGGAAACGTATAGGGCACGGCTGCAATTTTAACGGATTTTATCCATTTCTATGGATTTTAGGGCACTGACACATATTCACGGATGTGTTGTTCTAATTTGTGGATTTTTGCGATGTATTCAATATATCTGTTGGTGTATATGTTGATTTCAAGGTTGTTCTTTTGTTTTGCCCACACTTGCCAGTTGCGATCTTTTTCGTTGAAGGCCATACCTAGGCCCTACGCATGTTACATGTTTGAAATGAACAAAAAACGTAAGCTGTTTTTTTTAAGCTCTCATCAAGGATTTGAAATTAATGTTGGTGGCAGCCCTGTCATAATCAACGCAGTACTGCACTTTCACTCTAATACACATTTTTCAAATCCAAACTTTTATCCATACCAAGCCAAGTTGGCACTGCCAGGCCATATAGTAAAAACTGTTTTCCAGAGTATATATGGATTGAAGGTTGTCTTTTAAAAAGATGAATTACTTACGTATTTTTGTTCTACAGTGATTTATTCATAAACTTTCAAAATCTGTAATGCCGTCTCGAATGCGTCGGGTGGGTGGAAACCTCAACGACTGACAACTGCATTCCAGACGCCGTCCACCATCAGGATGCCAAAGCAAAATACGTACGGATCAATACGCCGGATGTCTCGACTCGTTGTCAACGTGAAATGTGGAACTACAGTGATGTCAGCAGTTGAGGGTAACGTCCAATGAGGTTAAACAAGCATCCGCTGGTATTCCACATTACTGACATAAGTAAGCTCCCATCAATTTTGTAGTAGACCCAACCATAAATGCTTAATGTGCAGGAATGGGCTTAGAACTAAATTGTCACATCTAAGGTTTGTGTGAACAGTGAAGTGAAGTGAAAAAAAAGTCCACACAGGGCCTTGTACACACGAGTGTCGAGTTATTGTCAAACAGTTACAAAACATTTTTGTGTGTTTAAAGTCTATATTTAGTAGGCCTATCTATATGTTTCTATCATTATCTATAAGATCCCTGCAGTCACCGACCAGGTAAGCTGTTGGGCTCCCCCCCCCCCTCTCATCTAATCAATAATAATTAAAGCCAAAGGATCAAAAATATATTTTTATAAGGCTACTTCAGGAGTTTGGAATTTTACTCAACTCAAGTTAATTTGCAAACAATGGATAACATAACTATATGGATTTCTAAGTGTGGAAAATACCTATCGGCTAGTTAGAATGAAGAAGGGTTGACTGTCAACCCTTATAACCACATGGGTGTGTGAAAGAAGATAACATAAATTGTGAGCCTAAGAGCTGAGGGGATGAGGTATTGTTGACATCCCACGAGTCTATTGTTGAACCACACAACATTAATCATAGTGACTATAACTAAGCTACGCTATAATATTGCACTATTTTGCAACATATTACATATAAACGATTCTCAAGCAAATCAAATTTATCAAATGTCACCCACCCACTCTTAAAGAGAAATTAAAATATCTACAATAACATCATTGATTTAAAAATGTCTCCATACCGTTAAGTGGTTACTCAGCCATGATATTGCCCGCTAAAACCTTGGGAGACATAAGAATTCACTTAATTCAGGTTTTTGCCATGTTGCCTTATAAAAACCTTGATTTGTGCTAAGATGTGTTCAAACTTTTGCAACCTAAACCGATAAAAAAAAAAAGAAACAGAGAATATTTCAATAGATACGCTTAACGTAGATGCATGCATGCTGTGCTAATGGCTTGTGATGAGAAACACAGAGTGCTATGTTAGCAGTTCTTTGTTTAAGTTGAGAACGATAAGAAAAATTAAAGACCACTCACTGAATTTTAAGCAAGATACAAAAATATTCAACTTTAAAATTAAACATAGCCCAGGCCTAACTAAGAGAAATGAAACTGTCAGTTTTAAGGGAAACACAAAGCTATGACTGGCCTGTCTAGAAGAAAAGTTGTGGGTACCCTTCCTTTTATTTCTATTCCTCTAAATCACTAAATGTACCCTATTTCTCTCGTTGGTAAACCTTCAAAGTATTGATCGGTGAAATACCTGAGTACATTGTGGGCACTGCACATCACCAGTCTCGATAAGAAACTCTCCATCATGATAGACGGCTGTGAAGTCCGAGGGAAGACCTGTGATAAACTCGTTCTCTTCAAGATTATCGGCAGCGTGCACCAACGTGTGGAGATTCAACACCGAGGGACTATCGAAGGTGAGGGGGCAATGGGTACACTGCCACTCTCTGGAACATATTAGAAGATAAGCGTCAATAGTCTCGGAGTTAGTTCACGAAGACGTTGCAGGGAAGTATATGTATTAAATCACATAATAATAAATTTAATAATCCACTTAATGCCTGGAAAAATTATAAATACACAAATAGCCAAATAGGAAATAATACATCTCACTAACCAAGCTCTTTTGAAACTATGCCTGCTAGGAATTGTCAAACGTATTAATTAAGATATCGAGCAAAAATTGTATTTTTATTTATTTTATATTTTAAAATTTGATTTCTATACAATTTAACTTGATTATTGTGCAAACTACATCAATCTTATGAGGCAATCTTTTATGTTTATTTTAGAGGAATATGCAGCCAAAATGCCTTATCAATGTCTTTAGTTTCTACAGTATGTTTATAAACAACTAGATTTAGAACGATTATTTTGATTATTACCCTGATCCCAAAATATTATTTAAAAGTTAACCATGTGGATTCACCAAAACGTTTTACTCACGGTTAGTAGGGTTGTGTGAACAGAAATTTTGACTTCAAGCCAAACCTCTTAGGTTTAAGATTCGCGAGGCTCGAACCGAACCTTAAAAAAATCGGTAAAATTAAGAAGAAACATCACAGATTGGTGCCAGCAATGTCGTACTAAATCGCTCACTAGTACAAGTTCAATCTAACTAAACTAGATTATACCTTTCGTACGCTGCATTCGAAAGCTTGGCAGACAAGAAAAAGATCTTTACTGGAAACCGCAAGTCACAATTTAAATACGATTATTTGACTACCACTGCTGGAATAGCAATATCGTAACTCTATTGCTTGCAAGTGCACGTTCAGGATACTCACTCGGAAATGAAAGAACAGCTCCAGTGTGTTCTATTCTCCTAGTCACTGGAAATTAATAAGATGTATCAAGCAAGCATATTACTAAACTTTCGGCCCATTGATTGGTTCGAGAACTTGAAAATCGGATCCTAACTTGACGAAACTTACCGAAACAAGATCGAGCACAGTGGAATGAAATAGGTTTCTGCTTGGACATAGCTTTTGTGGCTTGTTGTTGTAGAAATTTTTGTGCGACAGTTTTTATATCATTATTGCTATGAAAGTAAATAGTAAATGTAAGTAAAGTGAGGATTGTTACAATCTGTGACTATAAGCTTAGACCTAAACTGGAATTCTTAATTAATTTATGAGAACGGAGAAGGGATAGCCTAGTCCAGGCATCTGGTGTACTTCTCACAGCAGTTTAGATTCAGGTGTTTTTTAGCCATATTTTTTATTTTGAACATCAAATGTCACAAGCGACTGATTTCAGATAGTAGCAAAGAATGGTACATAGGACTAGGCCAGAAGTTGTTTTCACAAGTGAACTACAACCATCAAAGTAATAGGTAACAAATTTGGCTTAAAATCGCATTTTTCTTCAAGTATACAAAACAGAACTTATGAAATTATGAAATTAGCGGAGCAATATTAAATATTATCTATAAAGTAATTATATATGATTAAACACAACCTCAAAGAAACTAGACGAACGAAAATGTGTGGAAATGACTTATTAACTATTTGCAACTGTTAACACCAAACAGTAAAGCTTTAGAGAATATAGAGAGAATAGCGTAGCAAATAAAATATCTATAATGTGAAACATTTACTCAATGGATAAACGCCAAACGGTGCAACACGATGACCCTAGATGATCACGAGGAAATGTGTTACTAACTTGCCTTATTACTGACGTTTGCAAGCTCTTGAGGAGCACGTATCATGTAGAGAGTCCATGTTCAAATTGTAGAGTTCAACGATTCGAATCGCAAAATGACTATTTGATATCGATACCGCCGTCATATCGGAATCGATCGTAGCTATATTTCGAATTAAATGTCCCGCCGTGGTCTGCACACACATTCTGCAGTTACGAATGCTCTCCATCCGCTACGATCTCGCTACGATATCGGCAAAATTGCGCCGATATCGATACTGAAAAAAATATCGTTGAACATCTCTACAAAATATGTACTTACCCAGCCAGTTTCTGCTTGAAAATAGAGTTATTTGGCTCGAGGTGTTTTCTGATATGCCTTTCTCGGTTGTAAATATGTGAAAACGTTTGGCCGCACAAATGACAAGGGTGCTTCTTGTCACCAAAATGTAACAGTTGATGTCGCTTTAGACTGTAGCTGCGTGGAAAGGTACGGTGGCAAGTACTACACTGGTAGATGGCCTTCTATAACAGAGTGAAGGACAGATCATATTAGTGTTGGATGCAAACGCTCATTAATTTAAACTGGTTTATCATTATGTTTCAGTGAAACTAGTGATGAAGTCCCTAAGCTTTTGCCAAGTGTTTGAATATACCGTATTGTCCCGAATATAGCGCGTTGTTTTTTTCTTTCGAAAATACAATCTCAAAAACAGCACTCACGTTATTTTCGCGCTCTTGCATTTGAAAAAGTGCCTGAACATAGGCCACCCGCAATACAATTCCCGTGCATCGGCTGCTGCGTCGGTAGACAGGTGACGTCATCACGAGCTCCGCAGGAAAAGACCGGGAGAATATCGCCGCGTATCACAGGATCCGCGGAAAATGGCCACCAAAATAACTGCGCGTACAATAAAAAAGTTTTTTCTTGGGAATCGATACTTTCGATCTTTCGTGTTGTCGTTGAATGTAATGACAAGGATAAACTATAAAATAAATAAATAGGCCTAACGTCACAATGACAGATTCCATTTTTTTTATGATTCCGAGAAGTTGGGGATTGTGTTATATTCGAGATCGTGCTATATTCGGACCAATACAGTATAGGTTTATTCCAGCTGATTGGCATTCCATCAACATAACCAACCAAACTTTATTTACTATGAGTTAAGAAAGGCTTAGGTGGTTCAGACACATAAAGAGGATTCCGAGGAGGGACTTCAAACCAAATACAGAACGTTAAATGAGAACTCTGATTTTCAATTTCTATGTTGTGGAGTAGTGATGTGCAATTACTATTAGTACCGGTACTTGCGACTCCACCAGTATGAAGTCTAGTAGACTAATTAAAAGGAATATTGACATTTGGTACAGGTAGTAATGTATTAAAATTTAAAACCAATAAAAGTTATTGTTTCACCGAGTCGAATTGTCAACTGGCAAAAATCCTGCTAACATAGGCCTACAAAAGGAATCAATTAACATTAATGGCCAAAGAAAATAGCAGAACCACCAAGACAAAAGACGGATACAAACTACACTTTACAATATTGTCTAGAAGGTGAGATAAAAATTAATTATAGGTAGGCCTAGATAAACAAATAAAAAATTCTACCTCATTTATGCCATTTCCGTTCTTGCTATACTTTCTCTGTCCGAAATGAGACAGTGCCTTCCTCTTCATCCCTCGGCCAAGTTTCTTCTTGGCCTTGCTTGTATCTCCGTCATCTCGTTCTATATCGTGTATGTTCAGATGCTTTTGCAGCTCCTCGGAAGAGGTGAAGTATTGGTTGCATTCAAAACAGGGCCACGTGTGGTCAAGCTCACTTCCTACACCTGTAACAAAATGTCACAAACAAATTGGGAGTGTAATGTCCATCATGAACATCATCTCTAGTGTCTCAATAAGAATTAAAAGTTCCTACTATTTCTTGTATTGTGCATATAAGAATGAAAAATAAATATCAACACAAATTTTAATTTATTACATTATTTTATTAACAATAACTTGAGTCATTTTATCTAAACCCTAGTGTGGAACGCGTCAGTTATGCTCCATCTCCGGCGTGTGGGTGGAGCATGGGCGGGCCTAACACTCGCAGCACATGTTTCTTACTGCAAGGTTGACTTGTTTGCACATGCATAGCTACTGTCAAAGTTTCCTGGGCCTAGGCCTAGTCCGTATTTTTCTCGCGTTTGTTAATAACTAAATATTAGTCATGGACAGCAGTGAGTGTGACGAAGATGATCCTGATACTACTCATACTGATAAAGGTAGGACTGTCTATGATAGTAAACAGAATGCAATAATATGGCATTTCTTAAAAAAGATTGATGATGGCATTTATTTAAATACTAATACCAAAATAAAAGCTAACTAATAAGATATTTAATTTATTAATAACATTTCCAGTTGTAGCCATTTTTCCTTGTTCCCGTGTTTGTTTCCATGTCTATTTGTTACAGTATAATAATGGATTTGTAAAAGTTCGGCTCGAGTTCGAAGTTCAAAAATTTTTCGTTCAAAAGTTCGAGTTTGGCTCGAAAGTCAAAAACCCAGGTTTGCCTACCCCTACTGGTGATATTGCAATAATCAGGAGTCTGGATTTTAAATTTGAATTTAGTGCCAACCAATGTAACATGCCCTTTTTACGCAAGTTTTCCCGTTCCCTTTCCAGCACAATAAATTAACTTGCCTGCCTGCCCAATCCACCACTCTTTAAATGCATGCACAAGTGTGTGAACGTGTCGACCCTACTATCACAACTTCTTGTGGCTTTACATCTCCTTCTCCACTGCGCATTGGGCAAAAAACATACGCCGGCGGCTATGCTCTGTTGCTTAGCAACTAAGGAGCGCTCCCCTCGCCCAGCCATCGTGATCAAGGCAAGGCTATCGTACCTCGCTGTCTTTCTCTTTCTCTTATCACTCGCTGTCTCGTGGAAGGGGTATCAAGGAGCCCGTTGCAGGCGATTCGCAGACCACTAGCCAGGCTTACGCCAAGATGGTGTGTAATTCAAATTGACGCACATGCAGGAAACTAGGGTTGCCGTTTGATATGAATTTGAATATCGATAATCGCGCATGTGTAATCGACTATCGATCGATAAATATCGATATTTTTTACGTCGATCGATAATCGAATAAAAATTAGACCTATACTTTCTTGCATACTGAAGCGGATCATGGACCTTTCGCAAGGGCATGCCTTTTGTTCCTTCTATTTGCTCAAAACCCGACGTCTTTCACAAGAGCGCAAGCCCCACCCCTCTCTCACGCATGGCTGGCCGGCCAGACGAGAGCGCGCTGCGTAGTGTAAACAGATGCCACCCGGCTCGTGTGTTGTCTTTGTGAAGGTCGTGCTTCTCGGAAATCTTAGTTCTGTGAAGTTTTATTTCAGCTTATGTTGTGAACATTGTTCATTCATTTACAAGATATTATCAGTAACTATTCAATGCTCGAATATTTATTACATGAGATAAATAATATTCGACATTACTTTGGAAGGTGACGTATAGAACTGATCAGATAATATTATCGTAGCACTACAAAATGAAGTAAAGCGATGAGTTTGCGCGGGCTGGGGAGTGTATTCGATAGATGCTTGTGTTGACCTTGAGTGGAATACTACAATACTGGTTGTGATGAGGCGAGGTTGAGCGATCGGCGCCTGCAGGCACGGCAACACACGCACGCCATGCAAGTTGCCTACACTGCAGCAGGGCAGGGGCGTTGCGTTTCGGACTTCGCAGTGGATGAATTTTTTGCGGAATAAAGCGATTCATGTCTTAACTGGAAATATTTTATAAAGTTCTGCAGAGCGAGCGGTTAATTACAAAATTTCGGAAGGGCGAGCTATTCGATTATCTATTTATCGATTGATTCGGGAAAAATGAATTGATTATCGATCGTTTCGGTAAATAATCGTATCGATCGATATATTGATTATCAAATGGCAACCCTACAAGATACCAGTTTATCAGGCGATGTATCAAGATATGACTAAAATGTGACCATATCGGTGCAATATTATTTTTATTTTGAAACGATCATCAATATGAATTTTCATATCGCTTCATAACCCTACAATATTTTAATGAAAAGATCTTACCACAAGGCTGTAAAACATCAAGGCCCCTCCGCAGGGCATAAGGTGCACTGTACCACACCAAAAGCTCTTGGCGGGGGTGGATCACCCTAGTTGTGGTGAAGTAAAGAGACTGGCCATTTTGACTCAAGGCTAAGTTCTGTTCCTTTGCAGTCCACGCTCGACGGACGAAACGCATCCAATTGGAAGTATCTTCAAAAAACAAAAATAAAGTTTAACTACATAGGTAACCGGTACAGTAGTACCAAACTACAAAGCAACTAAGTAAAGTAGCACCCACTGATATCTAATATCTACAGTAGGCTAGATCCGCAGTCATTGGTCCACTCCACTGGCGTGTCAATAAGAAGCCATCTTGAAATTACAGTTTGCATGTTAAGTAGATGGGAGCGATTTGTAGCACAAATATTTTTAAAGATGGCTATCAATTTGACAGGTGAGCATATTAGCCATTAACACCAAATGATTACAAAATTCCCTTATGTAATAACTTATTATTGTTTCTGTTTATGCATTCCCATGCTGCAAAAGCTAAAACTATATCAAATAATCTAGTAAAATACTTTATTGCATTAAAAAAGCATAAATTAAAACGCCAAATCGCCATTTTGAAATGGTTAGATTGACGCTTCAATTTGGTACGCTCGCGCCTGTGCGGACGTATTGGAGACTGCGGATCTAGCCTACTATAGATGTTAAATATCAATGATAGCACCAGACTACTCCAACTTACTTTCATCTGATATGTCCAAGGTGAGAACACTACCCGTTTCTGATTCTACCAACAGTTGGACCTTATTAATATCCACATCAAGATCTTCAGTGCTTGTAAGATTTAGAACGCCTTCGATGGGTCCAAACTGGGTCCTCTTTGGTATAGTCTTGCGAGCAAATACGCCACATTGTGCATCCATGCTATTGATCTAAACACACATAGGAGAGTGGATGTTATGAAATGAACATAGGTATGACTGTATGAATGTCATAAGAAGTGCCTCCTAAAAGAAAGCCATCTATCTAGTTTGAATGAGGATTCTTTAAGCACAAGTAATAATTTTTTGAATGTATTAAAATTTAAATTGAATATTTTAACTTAAAATAACAAATAATGTTTGTTTCTTTAGGATGGCTACGTATTTTAAATATTGATGCAAAATACTAGCTGATAGTCTATTTACTTAACTAGGCAGCATTAGTGATGTAATGACATCGGGTACCCGGAAACCGGTTCCAAACCAGTTCCGTGGGGAACCGGTTCCGACTTTTTACACCGGTTCCATAGTGATGTTAAATATTTGTAATAAATAATTGATAATTTAAATTCAAATTTGTTTTTCTTTTGGGAACGTAACTACGTAACAGCACCTTCTTTTCTAACAGATTGTGAAGTTATTCAGTTATGCTAGGCCTATCCCACTCCAGATTGCACAATAGGCTACGGGTGTTCAAGGACGCGCGCATTGTTTGAACTTTGAAGAATGATATAAAAGGGCACTTTTGACCTGCTGATTGTAAATTGTAAATTTTTTTAATTTTTAAGAACTGGTTCCAAAGCGGAGAAACCGGTTTGGACTTTTTGGACTCGATGTCATCACTACTCGGCCTGCTACCAAACGCAATAGCACGTTACAAACGGTAATAGCTATGCAATTTACTATCAAGCAGTCAAGTTGACATATTTTCACCCTTTTGTAAATGTTGAACTGTCAAAATTAGAATAAATTCAAAATTAATATACAGTAAGCCCTCGAAAATTACAATTTTATTTAATTTGAACAGGCTCACTAGCCGTTTCATGCTATTTGACACTAAAATCACGCGTGTAATTTGAATTTTTAATTCAGAACAATAAACAGATAATTAGTTTCAAGTTCAAATTGAATCGCGTAATAACTTGTGTTTGCCGTGTTTTGCGCCACAAAATTTACCGGTGATATTCTTCAACTCCCGAGGATCAAATGTGCCTGCAGACTAGCACGTAAACAAGCAGCGCTGTGGTTGGCCGAGGATTCAATACCACCGCTTGATAAATGATGAGTAGACATCGTGTTAAAGCAACAATATTTCGAGTACGCCTAGTAGTAATTTTAGTGGCCGCGAAAGCGACTATTTGAGTTATGAAAATGCGGGTGCATCACTACGCGACGCCGACGAGCTGATAACCTGTTTGATACAGCATCGAAGGGGTGGCAAAATGGCACATCTCCTGCTTTCTTTGTCCACAGCTGATATCCAAGGGAATAAATACAAGAGAAATACAATGCTACATGACTAAATTTACGTTTTACTTTCAACCGTTCATCTCTAGACTGTAGGAATGGGACGTGAATTGGTGGCCTAGGCTCCTTGCTTACCTAGCAGGCGCCGCAGCCTAGGGGCCTGCTACCGATTCTAATAATATACGGTAGGTCTATGCCTAGGCCTACGTCATAATTACACGTATGTAACTTAATTATATTATCATTTTTATGCAAATGCACTCGACCAGCATTTTTTTATTAGGCCTAGGCCGAGATCCTAGCCTAGATTTCCCATCTTTGTTACGTACGCATTTCAGCAGCTGTAGGTCCCTACACCTACCTATTACCTATTCTAAGAATATTAATCAAATTAAATTATAAAATTTGGAAAAATTCTCTGGTTAACCAGCAAATTGTGTAATTATTTATAAGCCTAGAGCCCTGCAGTGTCACTTCTTCATTATGCATTTCAGCTTCCATAGGCCTAGGCGTATTACTGATTCTAAAAATATCGACCATACTTTTGTATTTCTTGCCAAACAGTGCTAAATCATGATTTTTTATTTTTTGATAATTCATTTTTTTAAATGGTTTTTTGCTTACATAATGAATTTTAAATTAAATAGGGCCTAGTGTATTTGCATAGGCGGGCCTATAGCACTACTAAAAAACTAGGAATTTAAGTTTACTATAAGACTCACCTTATTAATAGCTAGATAGGATGCGGGCAATGTGGCCCAGGCACGAACTGGCACTGGCTTGTCTGAGATCATCTGAATGTGGTGATCAGGGCAATCACAGTCTTCATCATCTGTGCAATAGAGAAAAGAATCAGGTAAACTATAATTACAAACAACCAGCAATATAAATAAACCATTAATTAGTACAGGTAGCTCCAAATAGGAATACAGTCTAAACGCCATTACTACAAAAATTATCATTATACCTAACGGGGAAAAAATGGGTCCTCCCAGAATTCCTATGTTAATGACATTTCACAGATCAAAAATGTTGCCGTCAAACTAAACTAGGGTGTAGGCCCAAATAAAAAAAAATTGCATGCAAAATTTTCGTGCATACAATACAGTAACAAAAGAAAGTTTTTTAGGGACAGCAGGCAAGATGTAATTCATTAACGGGTCGATAAAACTTACTGTCATGTTCGATGAGTGATAAATCCAGCTGCCTCTTGGTCCTCCGAGGTAGTTCGTAATCTGCTGTATCAACTACGTTCTCGTAAGCACCGCCAAGGATTGATTCATCCACAGTCAACAAGTCAATGCCAAAGGCACTAGAGTCACTCGCCTCTTTAAGAGTAGAGTCGATATCAACACCTTCAAACGAGTGTTGTTTTAAAGTGTTGAGAACACTGTTTAGATTGCTTAGTTCCTCCGGACTTGTCTGGAAGATCGTAGATGGCTCCAAAGAGTAAGTAATATTGGAGACATCGCTGATCAACAGAACTCGGCTTGTATCATCGGAATCATCCACCTTCGTATCATCCGAACTATCGCCAGTTAAATTACCTACACCACTCTTAGACAAGCATTGGTACTGAAAAGAAAAAACAAAACAATACAATATAAAAACTTGAACGGTGTGGTTAATCTATGCTACATTTGGTATAACTATCAACCTAGGGTTGATAACAAGGTTGATAACATCACTTTAAATTCATAACCAAAGGAAAGTATAGTGTATTAGCTTCAATATAGCAGGGTCCCCATTTGTTCATACTTTTTCATGAAATAAGGATAGATTACTATTAGAGAGAAAAAAAATAGAAAATATTGTTTGCAATAAACTGAATCAAAATCTTTACCAGTACTTACTAGGTATGTACCGGTATATCCTTTCCCAGTTAAGGTTGCACCGGTTTGACCTCTTCGACACTTAATAATTCCTTCGATAGGTTTATAACATGAATAATATCTCATGAAATATCACAATAAGATAGGTAACTAAATTAGTTACAAATGAGAGTGAGTAAATTGTCAACATTGGCATAGGTCGAAATGCGGTCGCTAATTCTCTGCAAAAGCAATCTAAACTTGTACAGCGTGTAAATACACGTTGTCTACTCCCAGTGGTATTTGCTACTAATTCCTTAACATAGGTACCGGTAGCTTTAATTGAACAGAATTAGTCTAAAGCTTGATTTCAATGAATGATGTTCGAGCTAAGATTTCAACAGTTTTTTGATTGCGGTTACTAGAGCAGTCGCTTCATTGTGGTATTTTGAATTATTTTGAGATAAACTGGTTGTATGTATGTACTGGTACTTACTCCGATTGGGAAGTAAGTAGGGCTGGAAAATGTACATATTTTACTAGGAATATCAATGATAATTGTATATCGATAGCTGTTATCGATGTGATATGGGTTGCTGTATTGCAAATGTCATTAGATATTTATTGCTTGTCATATCGTGTTAATTATTGGGAGTTTGCATTTAACTTTTTTTTACGCTACGCTAACTGATTGTTTACTACCGTTCTCGACAACAAGTTCACTATCAGTTAAGCAGAATCTATGTACCTTTCTTTCAGGATAATTTACAAACTCACCCGCAAGCCTTATAAATCCATCTCTCTTTACGTACATAAGAAAAGAAAACGTCTTGACTCTCTGTGTTATCACAAACATGTTCACTTCGACAACAAACAGCAAAGTCTCGCTCAGTTTTGATAACGTACCTGGTGCATGAGTACATTGTTGTTAGGTGTGACGTTGTGCGTTGTGACCACAGTATGCTGAGACAAGTCCTGCTGGAACACCACGTTGAAGTTTGAAACGTCTCCATCCTGGCCCACCTGACTGCTGACAGACTGGGATGGAAACGGAGAGTTGGGAGCCGATGAGCCATCGTTAGTTATCTAGATATAACAAAACACACGGCCATTACTTAGCCAATGAACTAGGGATGGGGAAAAAATGGGTAGTTTCCTAAACGTTTAACCCCTTGAACTAATCACGATTTAACGGTTAACCGTTTTTTTTTTTTCGGGTCGCACAAATAAAAAATTGTACGCGTCGTTATTCCGGCGGTTTATTTCCGCGGAACCCGTAATGACGGCTACGGCAGTTTACCCACACTTTGCCGGTGCCAGACGATCAACCGGCCGGCTTGTCAAGTGTCATTCTTGTCAGTAGCACCGTAGTGGCAAGTGCACATAGTAAGAAACTATGCTGTATGTACCCCAAGGCAGAGTGCTGGGGCCTCTATTCTTCCTTCTGTATACCAATGATCTCCCTAAGCTACTTCATAAGGCATCCCCAAATACTGACTGCACCAAAGAATGCCTCCCTGAGCAACTTATGGTTGCAAATGATGAAGTTTATAAAACTTCAACTTATTGCACTCTTAACAGATTAGCCATTCAGCCATTAAAAACTGTGTTTTTGAATTTCAAAATCCAACCTGATACTTTCCCGGTAAGCCCTCTAATATATCTGGATGGGCAGAGTATTACGAACAGCGGCTCAGCTGCGTTCTTAGGTCTCACCATTAGCCTACAGAATCTCTAAGCTGGTCCCCCCACATAGACCGCATTGCATCCCATCTATGGAGTCGATGCTATATGCTACGTAAGGTAAAAATGACAGTCTCAGCTGCAATTTTACTCTTAATTTATCATTCCTATTTTAATTCAATTTTAACGTATGGTATTCTATTCTGGGGATCTGCACATGAAGCAAAATGGCTGTTCATAATTCAAAAAAGAGCTGTAAGAATAATTGCAGGAATATCCAAACGACAATCATGCAAAGAATATTTTACTACACTGAACATATTAACACTTCCGTCGGCTCTTATAATGGCTGCCGCAACATTGCCATATTCAAACCCTCAGCACTTTGTCAAAAATGCAACATTCCATACACATTCAACAAGGACCAATTCAAACATATTCATTCCATCATTCAAACACTCGTTCTATAAACACAGCCCATCATACCTTTGTAGCAAATTTTTTTAACTCCATACCAACTGACATAAAACAGGAAACATCTAAAACGTTGTTAAACATAAACTTAAAACATACCTTATTAAAATCCATTTTACTCTGTTAACGACTTCTTTGACCTTGTAAGTTGTAACCCATAATTCCAAAACAGTACAAAATTTGAATACCATTGTTAAAATTGTAAATTAAATTGCATTTTAGCATTTGTTGTACACTGTAAATATTATGGTGTTGAAAATTAATTTTACTCTGTGAACGACTTCTTTGACCTTGTAACCATAACTTTTTTTAAATCTAAAAAATGTACCTACTACCATTGTGACCATTGTATATATTGCTTTTTAGCATTTATTGTGTATACTGTATAGTATATATTAAGATATGAATAGTGTAAAATGATTTTATCATATGTATTTAATCAAAATCATAATCAATAATCATGCATGTATGTAGGTATGTACTTATTTTTAAGTTAGACCTACCAACTTGACAAAACCCATATAATTATGTACCATGTACTTATCTAATTGGTGAATAAACTACTCAATACTCAACGAATTTCATTTGCCGTGTTTTCTTTCAGAGCAATTGTTTAGGTACTTATTGTTAATTCTGGGTGCCGTTATTTCGAGTGGTCTATTGCTATGTAGCACATTGACGTAGGTGGCAGTCTACCCCTCCTTGCGAGCCCCTTTCATATAAGTCGGCCAATCTGCTCGCAGCGCGGTGACACTTACCAGCAGCCTGCCACACAACAAATGATGACGGAACTATATATTTATTGCCCAATTGACAATAACGTTGCACCACTATATAAATGGATGACTTGCATACCAGTCCACAAAACTTTTGATGGAATTCCTATTTATACTTAACCCAAACACGAGATGAATTTGATAACCTCTAACCGACCATTAAATGAAGAAACGTTCAACCGTTGCATCCCTACTATGTTTACATATAAAGAACATGGTCAAGATAGGGTACGAGTGCCTGCTTAACATGGGATATGTGATTCTTATAGTGCAATGAACAATGCATTCATCATTATATATTGGATATTTACCACTGCACTAGAACTGCTGTAGACAGGCGAGTAGCAAGCAGCCGAACTCAAATTTGGATCCAATGGACTGACATGGTGTTCAAAGTCAGAGAGAGAAGTTGACGGCTGAGGAGAGAATGGAGGTCCAGCCTCGAACGAAAACGCCGACCTGCTATAATCCTGATCTGGTTCTATATATTCCACCTGAAAACATAAACAATATTACTTAAAACTGTTTGCCAAGCTCCGGCCAACTTTTTTTACAATGTTAAATGTCCATTTAAAAACGCTCGATCGTCAAATTCAGCTAATTTCACATACAGAACGTACCGCTTTTTTACCTTTAATTTTCATCCAAATAACCGTGCATTTTTGGGAGGCTGTTCACAAAGGATGTGCGCTTGTCTCTATCAAAGCCGATTTTGAAATTTCAAATAATTGTCTATTACACAAAATAGAGAAATTACTACAAATTAACTGTTTGGTGTCATATTTACTGTCAGTTAATAAGAAAAGTGAGCAGTATTTGGAAAATGTGCCTTGATACCAACTATTTCACATTCTTACTTAACATTTAGGTGCAAACCACAACCAGATAGGACAAATGATAGAGCTTCCAAGTGATCCTGACTTTACCTCTGCGTTCTGCGTCAAAGCCTGGTTTTCTCGAGCTTAGCCAACAGTCTTAAGTACACTTGGAAACATGACATTAGGCAAAGAGAATCATTTGTTTGACAGTACCTACTAAGATAGTACTACTTACTGTTAAGTGTTGACCCAACCATCACCAGACCGGCTTTTGGAAACTTGCACGTACATGTTTACGAAATACGAAAGCTACGAAATATGAAACACTAGCATGGACATAGGACGAGAGTGTATCTAGACCTAAGCCCTCCGTTATGTACTTTTTCAATCCCATACCATAGCTTTGAAAAGAGATAAAAAAAAAATTGCCAAAAGGCCAAATTTTAATTAAATTCAATGGTCAGCTCTCTCTTTTATATTTTTATGGGAATATATTAAAGGCGGTAGGTCTACATAGTGATGCAAATGGTTGGGAAAAAACAGGAAATTTTCAAAAAAGCCGTTGTTTTTTTTTTCGTTTTTTTCATCATACCTGGGGAAAATTGAAGATTGGGAAAAATTGATTTTTTTGTTTGGTTTCATCTTCTCTGTTATAAAGATGTGCTGGTCCTTAACCATTTTTTTAGTAGTAGCTGACTAATCAGTTGTTCTGCCAGTATTTTGGACTTTGAACTTAAAGTTGAAACAATATCTAGATCTCATAGTACGTATTTGGATTTACAATACAGTACCTACGCTTAATATTATCTGGAACTTTTAATGCCTAAGACATGGCAGAGGCCTATAATGTAGGCTACAAAAGTTATACACCCACATTACACAGTAATAAAATTAATAGAACAATGTTAGGCATTAGTAACCTGACTAGTATGTAGGAACGTTGAAGTATAATAATAAAGAAAACGGTACCTATATAAGACTTTATTCTTGAGTCTTACTCTTATGCCAAGTATATATATATATATATATGTTTAACCTTGGTTTTATAGTAGGCGACTATGACACTGCTATGTTAGTACTTTAGACAGAAATTCAATTTTTTTTTTTTTTTTTTTTTTTTTAATCCCCGGTGTAGTCACATTTTAAGTTCTGTCTAAAGTACTAATATATATATATATTTTGTTTCTATTTGTTTATTTTTATAATGATGTTGTTTTATTGAATTTTTGTTTTACCCTTCCCTTGAAAATGGAAACATAGTTTTCTGAAACGTTGGGAATAAAAGAATTTTCTATAAAATACTGTGCGTGATTTTTACCGTAAAGATAGTTATAACACACACATATATATATATATTGAATGAATGAAGAGGCACCCTTGCCCAGCAACAGCAGGAGGGGCAGCTTTTCTCTTGTTGCCAAGGGTCCTGGTTCGAATCCAGGGTAAGTCATGGATTTCTTGTCTCCCGAGCACCAGAGTTGGGAGGGAAGCCCTCTTACTGTTTGTGCTGACTGTGTGCCCCAGTATGAATGGTGTGTGAAGTAACCTTGCTGATGATGACAACATGCATGCAGAATTTACTTCTTGCGTGGCCCTACCACAGGTTTGGTTATGTGTTGTGAGTTTTGTTTGCATGTAGCTAGCTGATTTTTAGTGGCCACCATCCGCCTGATGAGTCCCAGAAGGACGAAACGCGTCGTGGATTAAGGTAACAAACAACTTTAAATTAGCTGCAGTTGTCATCAGCAGGTGAAAAGTTTTGTCGCCCCCAGCCCTTCAGGCTGGTTTTATGTTCTCTATGCTTTCCCAACCTGTCAACCCTTCTCCAATCTATACTATATATATATATATATATACATACATACAATACACATACAAGAACTAGTGTAGAACTATGACATTTTGTGAGATATTGTTAAATGTAGCGTTGCACAATGTCAATTGACCGGTCAAATGACTGGTCAAATACTTTTGGTCAATTGACCAGTCAATTGACTTAAAGATAACATGTGAATATTGCATTTAAAACTTAAAATTATTGAATTTTTATATTGAGTTTGGAATTGTTATGTAGGCCTAAACAATAACATGTATTTATTCTTTTTCAATTGAAAAATGTTTTCATTAGGTAATATTTTCATTTTAATTAATAATTTATTAAAGTATTATATTATGAATTATAATAGACAAATAGAATATTAATAGCTTCTGGGTAAGCTGAAGCTGAATCGGAGAAAGGGACTGATGACAGCATCGACGATGATGATGACGATGATGATATGCCACTTAATATGCATTTAACAAGCTTTTAAGTAAAAAAAAGCTTTTGTCACCACAACATTTAAAAAATAAATATACTAGGCCTAATTATTTAATAAAATAAAATTTATGATTTTTTACATTTGACCGTCAATTGACCAGTCAATTGACCAAATTTGAATTTGACCGGTCAAATCCCATCCCTAGTTAAATGCAATTAAAAAATAATAATAATCATTGGTAATTTAATTTTGAAAGAACTGCTGAAAAATCTTGTCATGTTCTTGCCAAGGTTTTGGCATCCCTTCCTCGCATTGCTCAATTCAATTCAAAAATCTGTATTTTGATGAAACAATGCTAATGAATGATACATAATGTAGAATATAAGCAACAAAAATGGCAAGATTCAATTCTCAAATATAACTAAGCCCCATTGGCCTACAAAGAAAAACCATACCTCAAACATTTAATGCAACTGGGAATGAATGGTGTTACGTTTAGTCACCAACCTTGGGATTAAGTGGGAATAGGACACATTTTGGCACTTAGCAAATATCCAGGAAACATCTGATGTAGGCCTTACATGAAACTGTGCATAGTTTTCAAGAAATGATACATGGATGGACATTCGTGCAGAACAGCATGGAGGAGACTGGAATGTGGTGGAAGAAGAGGAGTGGTGGCAGGACAGAAGAAGATGGAGAGGCCTGTCCTCAATGCCGACCCAACGCAGAGTTGGACGTGGCAACAGATAATGATGATGATGATGATGATGTAAATCTGCCTGAAACAATTCACAAAAACGGTTCAGTTTGGATTTTTAAAGCTAAGTTCAAAATCGTAAAAATTAATGTATTGTTTCAGCGTGTTATAGAAATAATTTTTAGTTACAGTCTTTCTGTAGAGCCCTTTATAGCCACTTCCATGACAACTGTGCAAAATTTCAAACATCTGTGATGTCAGTAGGCCGAGCAAACAGGAATTTACCTAAAACGCAGGTCCTATTACCCTATCCAAGGGTAATTATTTTTATCCTTGGGAGAGAGATACTTTAAAAATCCTGAGAAATCCTTAAAATAGGTACTTATTGTTCAGTATTTTGCATATTATTACGTGAACGAATTAACAACATTTTCAGGCATCCATACAATAATACATTACGCCAGATTGATTTTTGAGAATTTAACTAACATTACACGTGACCATTGGCATAAGAATCTTCAATTTTCTTAGAATAGGTATCATTGTTTTAGTTTTCGCCATCATGCCTATACTCACGAGGTTTATTATTATCTAGATGCGCGGAAGCGCACCGGGCCAAGCCACGCGCGGCTCCGCTTCCACTAAGCGCCTATTACCGCACGCCTACATTAGCACTTAACACGGTGTTGCCGACGCGAAACCATGGGAGATAGAAATCTTCAACTTGCTTCAATTGATGGGCTTTTACTATGAGATGACCCATTTCAAGTTTCATCCCAATCTGCTGATGCGTCTAGAAGTTATTGAGACGTCAAGATTGTTCAAAAATACTTTCTTCTTGGTGTTGGGTGGGTGAGTGAGTGGGTGAGTGGCTGGCTAACCAAGGACGTATCAGTTTGTGGGCCCACAATAGATAATGTTAGACAAGCCAAAATTTGCATCGATGTCAGTCATCTCAGTGGCCATGTGCTTTACAAACGGTAATTGGATTAGATGACCGGAAGCTTAGATAATGCAAAAATAACAAATTATTTAATTCGTATATGAGTATTAGTATTAGTAGTTTTAGGGCACTTTAACAGCTAAGATTATTTGCGCCTCCAAGATTAAACAATTTCTATTAGTTTGTGTTACCACCATGTTTACTTCTTTCCAAGGGGAGGGACATAAGGGGAGACGCGGGGGTTCGTGTTTTGGTAAGCAATGGATAATGTTAGAGAAGCCAAAATTTGCACCGATGTCAGTCATCTCAGTGGCCATGTGCTTTACAAACGGTAATTGGATTAAATGACCGGAAGCTTAGATAATACAAAAATAACAAATTATTGAATTTGTGTTTTGGTAAGAAACGGATTTGGCATAGAGACAGAATGACGTGTCGGTTTGTGGGCCCTCAATGGATAATGTTTGAGAAGCAAAAAAATTTGCACCGATGTCAGTCATCTCAGTGGCCATTTGCTTTACAAACGGGAATTGGATTAGATGACCGGAAGATGAGATAATGGAAATATAACAAATTATTTAATTCGTGTTTTGTTGCGAAACGGATTGGCGTGGACCCCCAATGGATAAAGTTTTAGAAGCCAAAACAAACAAACCTTAAATAATTTGATCTTTATTAAACGAGGGAGAGGAGCGACTGAGTGTCTCCATTAAACTCAAACGGCTCTTATTCTGTGATTCTGTCTGTCTGTCTGTACGTACAAAATCAGCCGAACCGCTGAACAGATTGCGCTGAAATTTTAAACAGACATCCGGTACGAATTTACTGAGCACTGTTGACAAAATCAGCTAGATCCATTGCGATTTATACTACAATAAATACAAATGTGATTTATTAAATTATCAACAGCATTTGTTTAGTAGCAGCTAGCGGGACGAGATCTACGTGGCTGGCATGGCCTAGTGGTAAGCATTTAGCCTACCGCACAGAGGGTTGGGGTTCGATACCCGTTAGTTCAAACTTTTTTATATTTTTACACCCACAAATTATTTTTGAGGAGTGTCAAATGGGAAATAAAAATTAGGTGATTTTGTTTTATCTTGAAAATTTGTTAATGTTTCAAGCTAATACGTTTTGAACACGATTGGCATTTTAAATGTTCAATTTAAAAAACTAGGGAAACGCCAAAGTCGTTGTTAAACGAGTGAGTGAGCCATGTGTTGAGTACCCGGTATCATTCCTCATACTGCCTAGATCCAGCCTTAGGTATAGGGGAGGAAAGGGGATGTTCCCGGGTACTCAACACTTGGCTCACTCACTCGTTTAACAACGACTTTGGCGTTTCCCTAGTTTGAATTGACATTTGAGGTGCATACGAGTGGTGGTCGAAACAATAAATAGGTATCTTTGTGTTACTATTTATAACTGCGATGCTCAAACCTTCCAATTATCAATGAGTGAGATTTTATTTTGAATCATTGTAATAAAGTAATTTCCTCTACTTGAATGCTAACATCCATAACGTGTACGTTCTAAAATAATTATTGGTATACCATACAAAAACGTGTACGTTCTAAAATAATTATTGATATACCATACAAAAATGCAAAAACTTGCAAAAAAGGGGCCAAGCCGAAAACGAGGAAGATACAAGTGGCTCAACTGCATAAAGTGGTGAGAAGTGTGGCCAAGCCCATTATTTTGTTTAAAATAATAAATATATTTATTAATTATATAATAAATTAATAACACATTTATCAATATCCATATTATTATCTAAATAAATAAATAAATCTAAATAAATATACTAACAAAAATAACATAAAACATTAAATAAATTTATTGGAACATTTACATGTGGAAATATCAAAATTAACAGGCGTCATTCAAAATTAAAAGCTTGGACGATGGATTTGGATTGGTATGTTTTGGTTAGTCAGTAACGACAACTAAGTTAAAAATTCATCGACCAAGCTTTTAATTTTGAATGGCGTCTGTTAATTTTGATATTTCCACATGTAAATGTTTCAAGAAATTTATTTAATGTTTTATGTTATTTTTGTTAATATATTTATTTCATTAAGCGAGCGAAGCGAGCGTTTCCATTTGACTCTGCCGGAAAAAATAGTCACTGGTTTTGTTTTTTTTTTTTGTTTGTTTGTTTGTTTGTTTGTTTTTTTTTTTTTTTTTGTATGTCTCGCGATAACGTTCGAACGGAGGCTCGGATCGAGTTGAAATTTTGACCATCCGCAAGCTTCGTTCTCGATTGAATGCCATTAGTTTTGTGGCAAAATCGTTCAAAAAGTTAAAAAGTTACATTAAAGTTAATCGAAAGTTTTTTTTTCAAACTCAACGGCGACAAAATCTGAGATAGCCAAATCATTTAGAATGTCCGTCCGGTCACGAATATGTTAATTTTATTTTGATCCGATAAGTAGTGTAGATGGAAATTACATTATAACAAAAGTAACGTTGCCATGGCAACAAAAAGACGCGCGAAGTTTCTAATGCACTGCCACCTAGAAGTAATCAAAATACTTTCGAGGAAGCAGTCTATTATTTGTCAACAAAGAGTTTAAATAGTTTTCCAAGGAGTCAAGGTCCTCTAGATGGCGGTGGATTTTAAAGTAATGATTTAAACACGGGTTTACCCAAATACCTTGGCAATAATAAATAATACTGGAAACGCGAACGTCGTAAATTTTAGAATTTAAAAAAAAATGTGCAATGTGGGTCTAGCTATAGCACGTGCTCGCTTATCAACGCGTCCAACTGAGCGTTTCCTAGTAACTATAGTTAGATAATAATATGGATATTGATATATTACTAGAAACCGCTCAGTTGGACGCGTTGATAAGCGAGCACGTGCTATAGCTAGACCCACATTGCACATTTTTTAAAATTTTAAAATTTGCGACGTTCGCTGTCCACGGGGCCATGTTTCCAATATTATTTATTATTGCCAAGGTATTTGGGTAAAACCGTGGGTAAACCTTTACTTTGTAGATAAAATCCACCGCCATCTAGAGGACCTTGACATCATTTCCTTGGGAAAACTATTTTAACTCTTTGGTAACAAATAATACACTGCTTCCTCGATAGTATTTTGATTACTTCTAGGTGGCAGTGCATAGTGGCCAGAAACCTCGTGCGACTTTTCGTTGCCATGGTAACGTTACTTTTGTTAAAATGTAATTTCCATCTACACTACTTACCGGATCAAAATAAAATTAACATATTCGTGACCGGACGGACAATCTAAATGATTTGGCCACCTCAGATTTTGTCGCCGTTTAGTTTGAAAAATAAACTTTTGATTAACTTTAATGTAACTTTGTAACTTTTTGAACGATTTTGCCACAAAACTAATGGCGTTCAATCCAGATCGAAGCTTGCGGATGGTCCAAATTTCAACTCAATCCGAACCTCCGTTCGAACATTATGGCGAGACATACAAACAAAAAAACAAAACAAAACCAGGGACTATTTTTTCGGCAGAGTCAAATGGAAATGCTCACTTCGCTCGCTTAATTAATTTACTAGGAAACGCTCAGTTGGACGCGTTGATAAGCGAGCACGTGCTATAGCTAGACCCACATTGCACATTTTTTTTAATTTTAAAATTTGCGACGTTCGCTGTCCACAGGGCCATGTTTCCAATAGTATTTATATTATTGCCAAGGTATTTGGGTAAACCCGTGTGTAAACCTTATCCACCGCCATCTAGAGGACCTTGACTCCTTGGGAAAACTATTTAAACTCTTTGTTGACAAATAATAGACTGCTTCCTCGAAAGTATTTTGATTACTTTTAGGTGGCAGTGCATTAGAAACTTCGCGCGTCTTTTCGTTGCCATGGCAACGTTACTTTTGTTATAATGTAATTTCCATCTACACTACTTATCGGATCAAAATAAAATTAACATATTCGTGACCGGACGGACATTCTAAATGATTTGGCTATCTCAGATTTTGTCGCCGTTTAGTTTGAAAAAAACTTTCGATTAACTTTAATGTAACTTTTTAACTTTTTGAACGATTTTGCCACAAAACTAATGGCGTTCAATCCAGATCGAAGCTTGCGGATGGTCCAAATTTCAACTCAATCCGAACCTCCGTTCGAACATTATGGCGAGACATACAAACAAAAAAACAAAACAAAACCAGGGACTATTTTTTCGGCAGAGTCAAATGGAAATGCTCACTTCGCTCGCTTAATTAATTTACTAGGAAACGCTCAGTTGGACGCGTTGATAAGCGAGCACGTGCTATAGCTAGACCCACATTGCACATTTTTTTAAATTTTAAAATTTGCGACGTTCGCTGTCCACAGGGCCATGTTTCTAATAGTATTTATATTATTGCCAAGGTATTTGGGTAAACTCGTGTGTAAACCTTATCCACCGCCATCTAGAGGACCTTGACTCCTTGGGAAAACTATTTAAACTCTTTGTTGACAAATAATAGACTGCTTCCTTGAAAGTATTTTGATTACTTTTAGGTGGCAGTGCATTAGAAACTTCGCGCGTCTTTTCGTTGCCATGGCAACGTTACTTTTGTTATAATGTAATTTCCATCTACACTACTTATCGGATCAAAATAAAATTAACATATTCGTGACCGGACGGACATTCTAAATGATTTGGCTATCTCAGATTTTGTCGCCGTTTAGTTTGAAAAAAAACTTTCGATTAACTTTAATGTAACTTTTTAACTTTTTGAACAATTTCGCCACAAAATTAATTGCATTTAATTGAGAACGAAGTTCAGTTGGTCAAAATTTTAACTCGATCCGAGCCTCCGTTCGAACGTTATGGCGAGACATACAAACAAAAAAAAAACAAAAAAACAGTGACTAATTTTTCTGGCAGAGTCAAATGGAAACGCTCGCTTAATTATATAATACATAAATATATTTATTATTTTAAACAAATTATTAGGCTTGGCCACACTTCTAGATCTCACCACTTTATGCAGTTGAGCCACTTGTATCTTCCTCGTTTTTTGCTTGGCCCCTTTTTTGCAAGTTTTTGCATTTTTGTATGGTATTACTATTACCCAGTGCTACTGGTGTTTTATTACCCACTGCTAATTGGTTTTTAGACTGTATTTAAAATAATGCATTAATTTCATGCATTTTTAACTATGGTGGGAAATCCTGAGATTTTACCAAAAATACTGAAATCTTTGAGACACCTTAAAAATCCTTGAGAAAGGAAAAAATTAAAACCGTGAAAGTGGCAACCCTGCCCTATGCCTACCCTCTTAATATAATTGCCGTCTGTCCGCGGCAGCGGCACAAGCGATTAGGGCGTTGGTCCAAAGCATTTGAAACTACGAGGACGTGGGTTTGAATCCCTTACAAGGCATGGTTTTTTGGGAATTGTCTTTTATCACCATCTATCACCACTCATTGTCTCGAATAGCAAAATTGCATTAATAGACGTTAAGCAACAAAGATCAATATAATTGCCTGCAAACAAGGCCTAGGGCTATGGAGATAAGAGGACAAAATACACTTCTAGATTTATAGTCTGCAATGGAAATGAGATGCATTGCTTAGCATTCATTTTAAGTAAGAAAAGTTCAAAGTTTATCTTTTAAAAGTCAGAACGTTATCCCCAATGAAACATTTGCTTAAATAGGTTTATGATCGGCGTAGGTCTACTTAACTGCAAGAACAGGTGATCGATATAAAGTTACGCTTGTTGCATTGCATTAGAAACACATAAAATAGGCCGCTTATGGCAGTAAAGGTATCTGGAGCAAACTTTATTGGCTATTTGTTCCCATTTATGATGCATTGTTAAGGAGAATTTTAATAGCAACTTGTGTAGGCTAAGATGGGCATTGACATTACATTGGAAACAGGACATTGAGTTTCTATGTAAAAAACAAACAAGAGAGTAAACAAGAAATTAATTATAATGGCACGTTGGCAAGATGCAATTCACTTCAGTAAGGTGTGCAACTCTCCGTGGGGTGCAAAGAACACCACAACTTATAACATTTTTAGATGAATACCTAAACACGACACATGCAAATGCACATACTCTCGCTCCTTTCTTAAAAGGATCGTTCACCTGTTTCCTAAAGGTGTACCCAGACATCTATTTACCTAAGTAGACTCCATTTACAACAAATTCTTTAGGCCTACCAAAAATAATCATAATTACCCTATATCAATTGTTATATGTAGGCAATGAAAATGACTTTGTTTTTGTCGCTTCGCAGTTCTAGCATCAGCGCACGGCTCGGACTCGGGTCGCCGGTAGATATCAAAGTGTTGCGGCTCGCCGCTGAGTCATCGTATTGGGTTATCTCTTCCTACACATTTAAACAGTGTTCCCACTTTTTTTTAAGAATCAATTTCCCTGACTTTTCCAGGTTTAAGGTCTAGTCTTGCTTAATTCCAGGTGTGATACACGCCCAAAAATAGCTTGCCGGTAACGCAGCACCCCCTCGATACGCTCTAAAATTTATTTCCTTGTACTTTATCAGGGCGGAACTTCGTTCCATGGGCCCGCCCGCAAAATTTCTACGGGGGATCCCCTAACAGATACACACATACAGAGGCTCAGTGTTGAATTCAGGTTTTTCATCCCGGGTGGGCTATATAATATCCCGGGGGTATTATATAGGGACCAAGTACCGGGGGTTTGGGGGGTCTTCCCCCAACAATAGCGCCGCAGGCGAAAACTGTGAAAATCAGGTTTTTAGAGTGTATTTTGGTGCATTTTAGAAAAAAGTTGTGGGTTGAATGCAATACCAAAATAGGTAGCCTAACATTGTAGTTTTTGTGTTATTGTGTTGTGGACGCTTTCCTAAATATCCGCTAGATTTCACCTTCAAACCGCTAGATTCCTAAAACGGTTATTTTAGCAACAAAAACAAATGATTGATTTTTAAAAAAATCTGAATTTGGAGTCTGGAAAACATTTTCATAAATTCGGTGAAAATATATGTTTTTTGAGTAAATCGAATAAGCCTAGATTTAAATAAATTCTCATTTTCCCTGACTTTTCCAGGTTTTTGAATTTTTTTCTCAATTCCCTGACTATTCCCTGACATTTTGACCCATATTTTCAATTCCATGACTTTTCCAGGTTTTCCAGGTCGGTGGGAACCCTGCTTTAAAGATTCGAGATGAGGGGAGGGGAGATATGCCATTGAATGACATAGTAAAGTATGGCATACTCACTTCGAATTAGGTTGAAATAAAAATAAAAATGCATGTAGGCCTACATACGTGTGTGTGTTATTCAACACAAGTGTCAAGTGACAAGTGATAACGAAATTATGTTGTTTTGACAATTGACTTTATATGCGCACTTACTGTAGGCTTATTCACATACACCCAGCCAAAAGATGTATTTACTGCCGATGCCAGTATGTTCTTCGTTCGTATTTTTGTCGAACATGCTGTTGATGGGGATTTTAAAATCTATGTTTGTCTTTGGAATGATTCTTCTAATCTATAGCATATGATAAGATATCCTAATTTAGGCCTAGGCAACCTAGGCAGCTGCCTTGGGCGGCAAAGTTTAGGAGGGCGGCATTTTGGCAGAGATACTGAATAGAGGTACTAGAATTTTAATATTGTATTGCTAAACTAGGGTACTGGAAATTACAACAAAAAAAACATTTTTGCTAGAAAATAGATAGCTCTCGCCAACTAGGCCTATATGTAATTTTAATTAGTATTTCTAAACGTGTTTTGGTGCTTTTCTAAGCTGCAAATTGGCAAAAATTTTGCCCTTGGCAATAGCATTTTGCGCAACTGTAACTTTGGTCTTTACCCCAGACTCCACACTAGTTTTGCTAGGGGTTCGTAAATTATAAAAAAACTACGGTTTTTTAATCTTTTAACTAGCGATTGCGGTTTTGTGGTGTTAGGAGAAATAGGTCCTAGATTATGATGAGACAGGCAACTTTGTTGCAAAGAAGGTGCGACGTGTCCAGTTGTAGCATCATAGGTCTAGTAAAGAAAATTAAAATTGAAAATTGTTACCAAAACTGTATTAATTTTTAGTGGGGGGTCAAAATTGAATTGCGTAGGGCAGCTCACTACCTAAACACGGCCCTGAGATATGTGCCTGCATACTGCCTGCATACAACGATATAAACAAAAAGCGATAAGCTAATGAGCTAAAAATGGAAGATAACACAATACATATTAAACACTGCCCTGAAACCGTACGCAGACCTTTTCACATCAGTAGGGCACGTGCACTTGTTTCGAACAAGTGTTTATGATGACATTGATGAGTGGCATAACCACAACAACAGATGAGCTGACGCTTTCTAAAGCTCGTCGGCTACAACTTTGAAGTTTTTAGAAAAAATAAGAATGTATATTATACCTAGCAGGGCAAGCAAATTCTATTCAGTAGTATTCATGTTAAGTTTGTACACAAATGTCAACCGACAAAGATCAAATTGTTAAATTAGTGAATTGCGTGAACATGAGTCGGCGCAGTGTATAATAACTAAGCATAGTAGTTTTGGGCAGATTATAGTTTTCAAATATGTTCTCAATATTTAATGCCACGAAAAGCTTTGGAAAAAAACATCCGTCAGTACAATAGAGCAGTGGTTCTCAACCAGTGGTATGCGTAGGCCTACCCCTGGGGGTACGCGAGACATTCTAAAGGGGTAGGCCTACTTGGAAAAATATAAATACAATTTTTTTTTAAAATGTTGTCAAAGCAAACATTATTTTAAAACCTTAATTTATATCCTAAAACGAAATTATTGTTTTCTGAATGCACTATTCTTCACCAATCACCACCACTTTGGCAAAGTGCGTGTGAGTGCATGATTTTATGTTATTTAACAAGTGGTGTATACGTGTGTAAAGTATTGTAACAATTGTGTTATTCCTGTATCACTTCTGCCCTTCGCATCCACGTACTTATGCGAAGTGGAATTCTCAACATTGACGGTGGTAAAGACGAAACAGAACACAGAAACTGACAGGACCCAGAAAGAGACATAATAATGGCCGTAAGCACGTTGGAACCCCAAATTTCCCTACTGATGTTGAGAAAACAGGCTCAACTTTCACATTTAGTAAATCATTGCGAGTTATTATAGTAACATTTCTAGTACGACCATGTGTCATTTGTATATGTACCGGTATGTACGCATGTTTTTTTATTTTGAATCAATGTAAGATTAACATAAATAAAACACAATGTACTGGTACAGAAACATTGAACAAATTAACCGAAGTGTATATATAATTGGTTTCAAGATTATATAATATGTATGCTTTCCTGTTCTAAATATGACTGAAATACATTTGATTGATCATAGTCAAAGCCTCATATATATCACAATAAAGAAAACTATGGAGGGGTACGTGAAAACTCGCAATGCCTTTTAGTGGTACTAGGTTGAAAAAGGTTGAGAACCACTGCAATAGAGAAACCATTGATGTCTGGCGTAATAGGGAATATTCCACTTCCGCCAAATACTGTACGAATAGATTTTTTAGAAGAAGTATTTCGTCCCGATTACAAATATGTACTTTGTTTTTTCCGTGAAATAATAATCCAGTGATTTATAGCCGTTTTTAAAAGCAGCACTTTTTTAAAGCGGCAAAAACGACTGTGACGTCAGAACTGTGTTGATCCAACGCCGTCTGGATAAACATACATCCAGACCAAAGATGTTGGAATAGTATTATAGTAGGATCGAGATATACATCAGACGGCGGTGTTTTTAAACAAAGCAGCGCCTAGCGTAGCCTACAGTAATGTAAACAGAAGGCGGACATTTTACATTTAACGCCTAGCCAGAAAACGAGAAAAGTTGACATTGCAATCAAAAAACAAAACTGAAACAGTCCTAGGTCTAGGCCTAGACTTAGAAAATTATTTATAATACAACAGTCTAGGCCAATCGTTCCTGTAGGATATAGGCATTGGTATGTGAATACTAAAATTACTCACTTGACAAGCCCTAGGCTTAACTTGCCAACCCTAGGCCTGCACGTTCATGTTCTGACACACATCCCGCACAAAAACCTTACTTTGATGACTAATTAAAGCCTATTGTAGATAAAGAATACCATGATAGTCCTAGGCTATGCAAAAACTCAAGACAAAATGCTCGTTATTCTTTATCACAATGATCTCGCGAAATCTCCTGTCACATACGAAAAAAGAAAAACAAATGACGGTGTAAATGTACATCCCTGTGGAGTTGTTTGTGTTGAGCGGATGGCCGAGCACCGCCGTCTGTATGTAAATATGTACAAATATACGTACATTTAGTTTCCAATTGGCCTTGACTCAACACAGTTATGACGTAGTACCGTCCAAAGATGGCGCACGCTCGTTTTTGGCGCGCAAACTGGGGGACCCATTTAATTCTTGTTTAAATTACTCAAAAAACATTTTTTTTAAATAAAAAAAAGTGCAGTGACTATTAAGACATGAATAAGAATTAAAATAAAATATAAAATATTAAGTGGAATATTCCCTATTGAGCATACTCATTGTTTATGGCTACGAAATCTTGTTGTAGCTCAGATGTTGGGACGTGTTAAAATGTAGGTGTACTATAGGCAAAAGTTAGTGATCAAGTCAGAGTTGTTAACAAATCACACATAATATTAATATTTAGGGCTGTACCCAGATGCCCGGGTACCCGCCCGTTGATAATAGCTTGGGTAACGAAATGAGTGGTCGGGTACTTGTTTGACTGTTTTTCTTCTCAAATTCCGCTCAATAAACGCCGCCGCCGGTCAGGCTTTCACTCGCCAGCGCGCGGCGGCGGCGGCAGTAGGCCTAAGTGATTCGTCATTAATAAGCGCTCGAATTTCGTTCTGTGTCGAGCTCGAGTGAGTGACGTCACCAACACGCTGCGCACACACCACTATTCATTGTAATTGGCCGATAAGTGACTGGCGGAGATATTTATGCATTCTGGCAATATCAGTTCCTTCTGAAAGTGCGTTTTTAACAGCTGGATGTTAGAAGAAATGAGCATCTCTGGCGCCTGAGACCGTTGACATGTTCACGTTCATGAGAACGTGTGTGTTGAAAGTGAAGACCTGTCAATATAAAGTAAATAATTGACTAACTTCCCAAAAACGTTTTTTTTACATCATAAAAAATCTTAAAATTTTGGGATTTAGGGTACCCGACCGTAAGATCGATGGGTACGTGGGGAGGCATTTTTACTTATTTGTAGGGGTGTGCGGGATCCCGACATTTCGGGATCGGGAAACCAATTTCCCGATCCCGATCCCGAGTTGTTTTTTTTCCCGAAACTCGTCGGGATTGCGTCAAAAGTCGGGAAATCGAAATTCCCGCCTATTCAGTAAGCAGTTTGCACGGTGCCCGCTAGATCGCAGCAACTCCCGCGGTGCCCGCTAGATCGCAGCACCTTCCGCGATGTTTAGCGTGCCTACTTGATGCATTAGTAATAGTATCTTATCTAGTGTGCAGTGCCTCGTAAGTCGAAATAATATTCGATTTTCGACCTGAAACAGCTGGGAAATAGGCCTCCACCAAATTAATCACAATGACTTGACTTACAAATTGACTTTAGGCAAGGGCCAGGTCCATACTTGTATTTATATTTGTCTAAGCCTAGGCCTACCCAAAATTAATTATTTGGTTAGAAAGAAAGGCCTGTGGTTAAGATAAGCCCATGGATGCTAGCCTAGGCAGGCCCTAGGCCAAATGCATTTGGTAAGTTGAAAATTGTTAGTTTGTAGCCTAGGCCTAGGCATAACTTACAACTAGCTAATTTGTAATTTGGTCTCTCTTCCCAGTTGGTCTTAGGCCTAGGCCTAACCTTCATGGCTAATCTAAAGCACAGGCCATTCTTTCTAACCTAATTATTACTAGACTAGGGCCCTAGGCCAATTCATTTTGGGTAAGGCCTAGGCCCTGCAAGTAGCTAGGCCTAGGCCCTTCAAGTAGGCCTAGCTAGGCCTAGGCCCAAGCCTAAAGTCAAATTGTGAGTCAATGTGATTAATTTGGTGATCCTTTGCAATTTTTGTACTTGATAAAGTGATATAAAGATGCTGCATTTAATTTATTTATTTGTCGGAAAATTTCCCGATCCCGTCCCGATTCCCGGATTTTGTAATGTAAAATTCCCGATCCCGTCCCGAGTCTGAAAAATCCTTTTCCCGCACACCCCTACTTATTTGCACCGCCCTATTAATATTAGCCTATATTCGATAAGTTTTGGCAAACCGGTAACTTTCGGCTCAACTTTTATTGGTTAACTATGCACTATTATTGCAACATTGCTATTGGAGACAATATGAGGTGATAGATGAGGGTGAAGAACAATTACAAAAAATACATGCCTTATGCAGGATTCGAACCCGCGTCCTCCTAGTGTCTAGGCCTAAACTTCGGAACAGCACCCTAATCGTATGTGCCATCATGGATGGCCGACAATAGGCATTAAATGCATTAAGATGCATTAAATGAAGTTGTAAGTATTTGTGGTTATGTAAACAAATTGCGGTGTGTGTATCTTCTTAGAGCTGATGTTTACTGTACTACGTCTCTTTTAAGAGTCTGAAAGTACCTACGCCAAAATGGGCAGGGCTAGTGGATTATGGTCACAGCATAGATATCTTAACACCTATAGTAGGCTAGATTAGCAGTCTCCAATACCTCCGCACAGGCGCGAGTGTACCAAATTGAAGCGTCAATCTCACCCATTCAAAATGGCGGTTTGGCGTTTTAATTTATGCTTTTTTAATGCAATAAAGTTTTTTACTGGATTGTTTGATATGGTTTTAGCTTGTGCAGCATGGTATTGAACAAACAGAAACAATGCAAAGTTATTGCATAAGGGAATTTAGTAATCATTTGGTGTCAAAGTCTAATATGCTCACCTGTCAAACTGGCGGCCATCTTTATTTTTTTATTTTATTTTTTATTTATGTCTCTATTTGCAACAGGCAATGTAGCCCACTAGTGCAAATTTAATAGAGAAGGGAGGAGGGGAAACCCGGTACCGGCACATAGCCTACTCCTACCGAAAAGTACCAAGGGGACCAACGGCTTTACGTCCCATCCGAAAGGACGGTGTAACTTTTGACAGTCATATAGGTTCCTCCACTAACCCGGACTGCCGAGCAGACGACGCCAAGGAGAACGAAGCTGTCACACAAGCTTACGAACCCTAGTCTGCTCTAGCCAGCGATATACGTGTGTTTCAGGGCAGAGCGGCGACCCACTCAACCCCTGACCACGCCCGATGTTGCTTAACTTCAGTGTTCGAGTGGGAACTGGTTAAACGACCGCGGCTAAATCGCTGGTTTAAAATATTTGTTCGATTAATCGCTCCCATCTAATTAACATGCAAACTCACCCATTCAAGATGGCTTCCAATTGTCCCGGAAGTGGGCCGCTGACTGCTAAGCTAGCCAATTATATGGGATATCTATGGGTCACAGGCCTAGTTTAAACAACAAACCTACAGCCATCAGCAGTGCTCCAGCTTAATAATTTAACAATTTGTGAAGAGTTTTTAAGAGTCTTGTAGAACTCACCGCAAGAAGGAACAAGCGTGGAGTTGACCCTGTTAGTCTACGGACCGAGCCTAGCGGAGTGCTAGAACCTGCAATGGTCCAGTCATCTAGCTCAGATTCCGAACAGGTTGCCTCAATGATAGCTGTTGCTGTGATGTCGTTACTGTTGTCTATATCTCCCGAGAGAGTGAGAGCCGGTGGAACAGAGCTGTCCATTATGAGGAAGCTTGCTGAAAATAAGTCAATGAATTATTACTTGCCTCTATGGTCTCTATGGTAAACCAACTTACCAAGTAGGAAGGAGGCTGATTATTACGTTGTACATAGGGATAGGAGGTCTTCTGTTTGGTTACCTAACTATGAATGAGCTATCTTTGCTGGCGTCACAGATAACAGAGTACCCACGTAGTGTACTCTATTATCTGTGCTGGCGTTCTACATGGAGAGCGATTTTTTTAAAATTGAAGGCCTTGTTTGGCCTTCTCTAAAATTAAGTAGGTAGGCTTATAGGCCTATATCATGCATTCATATGGTAGCAAGACCTACAAGCAAGAGTAATTTACAAATTTTGATTTGGCCTACTCCCAAAGAGATAGGCCTAGCCTAGGCAGGCCCATATTATTTTTAAATTTTAAATTTAAGGTTGCACAGGAGTCCCTATAATATCGGCGCCATGCAGCCTTTCCCATTTCAGCTAGAACTCTGTCCACAATTGACACAGACCTAGATCTGAAAAAAATATCTAGGCCTACTCATGATAAAATTTCAAGGACTTGTGGTATGTAATTTTCGAAATTGAATATGTAGGCCTAAGTAATAGGTTTCTATGAAAAATTGCAAACAACAAACAAAAATGGAAAATATATCTTCAGTTTCATATTTTACATAGGCCTATATATATATAGGCTAGGAGGCCCTAACAAAAAAAATTTAAAATGGAAAAAGTACATCACCCAAGTCCTAGAAAACATGTTAAACTGCTGAAATACGAATGCATGTTTTGTGGTGATTAACCCTGATAAATATTTTTGTTACAAAACGCCAAAAGCAAGTTGAGCTTTCAGAGGGGTTATCCATCCAACTCCCAACTTCTATAAAATTTCAAACTGAACCTGAAACGAACTCGAACCAAACTTAAAGGCTTAAAGGGATATCAAACAGTTAGGTAAAATAGTGATTAAGTCTGGACTGGCACCTCCACCATCCCAAAATTACATTTTTTATTTGTAGGGCTACCTGGAAATCGACAACTTTTTTTTGACTATGTAAAATTATGGGTAGGCCCTACCCACACACCATTATAGGCCCCCACTAAAAAAAAACCTCTCGAACTTGGTTTGAACTTTAAGTTCAATTTGAATTTCGAACATTTGCATATATCTCTATTAGACTTCCGTTCCTGTCGACTTGTGTGGCCACTTTTAAGATGGAATGTGATGTTTTCTGATTGTCTAAGAAATTTTGCTGTGGTGTGACAAAGGGATGAGAAGTTATGAAAAGATCACAAGTTTCAAGTCTATCACTCATATATAATTTTAACTGCATAAATTATTCTGGATTCATTATTTTGAATTCAACACTTAAAAATAACACTTTAAAATCTTCTACCAAGGCAGCGCGGGTTTTATTTAGTCTCCAGAAGGCTTCAGCTTTTGCTTACAGTGTCGGCCACTACTTTAATTATTTGAAGAGTTGCATATTTTTGTTGTATATTGCTATTGATTGTATGTACGGTATTGTCATTTATTAAGCAGATCTAAGTCTATCTAGAGTCCTGTATGGATGATATTCTTATTCCCATTCTCAGTCTCGATCTTGATACTAGTTCTTACGTGAAACTAGGCCTATAGAATTCGGTCGTTGCTTGATGAAAGTATCAATAACAAAACTAACATACCAACAGCATTGGAGTTGACACATTGCAGGAGGCCGACTGATTGTGATTTATTATTATCAATTTGTTTAGGTAGACTTACATAATTTTTAAATAAAAATTTGTCTGTAGGCCTACTATTTGCTAGGCTACATACATATCATTAATTACAGTGGTGGCTGGCAAGGTGAGGCAAGTGAGGCAAAGCCTCACCAAAGAATCTGGCTTTTCAACTCCATAATTGACTTAAGTATGATTTCCGTTTTTACAGTTTTTAACCAACGTAATACGCATTCGCAAATGTTTAAACTGTGATAGATTTGGTTTTGAGTTGAGTATTATTGAGCGTGAGCGCCGCGCTGCGAAACCCCCATGATCAGTGAAAGCTCCACTGCATGAGCTGTAAAATGCCGCCCGACCCGAACTACTGCGACCACGTTGGTACAGTGCCGGAAGGTATATACACTATACACCCTAGTCGCGCATGCGTTCTTGATGTTGTCTCGATACGCAATGTCTTGCAGCCGTTCAAGCTGCTGGCTAGACCAGCTGGACTGAGGCGAAGATCTCAGCCGATGTCTTGTAGCGGAGATGTGTCGGCTAAAACAGCTGGACTGAGGCGACGTTTCGCCGTGATGGACGAGCCAAACGAAAGCGCTCGAATGTGTTTAAGTGCAAGATGCAAGTGCAATGAATATCAATATTGTAATTCAATGTAGGCCTATATTCAATGTATACACATGATAATCATATAATAAAAAAACGTATAAAAGTTTAGACACAATGTTTTTTGTTTCTAGTAGGCCTATCTACTGCAAAAAAACTACATTATTTTGGTATTGTAATCAGCCCACAACTTTTTTCTAAAGCGCACCAAACGCACTTTAAAAACCCGATTTTCAAAATTTTCGCCTGCGGCGCTATTGTTGGGGGGGACCCCCCGTGTGGTCCCTATATAATACCCCCGGGATATTAATTTCGTTTCACCATTAAAACTACCCCAGAGCCGCCACTGATTAATTACAGTAACTTATTTGGTTACCCAGACGTGATCTGGTAGTGTTCTATTTTGGTCGTCTTCCGAGGGCGCCATGAATGAGAATGAGATCGAGTGCACGGTCATTTCGTTAGCCCTACCAGGTTTGATAACTTTGATTCTCGATCTGGACCAATCGTACATTGTGTTATGTATGACTAGGAAAACGCTAAAGTCCTGCCGCGTTGATGGATGAGCTTTTTAAAGTTTTTAGTTTGTGTGGGATATCTTTACTTTTGCAATTGCTTTGTTTTGTTGCCTACGCATTGTAGGTGATTGTTGTCAAGTTTCTATTGTTTCTTGTCAATTTGTATTATTTACCGTAAAAAACTTATATTAAAAGCTTTATTTCTATGGATTCTGGCTAACTTTTTCTTTCAAAAGGTACTAGGCCTACATCACCATAACCTTAATGTCCATGTATAATATGAACGTTGTAGCCCCACCCGTTTGGTCAGAACTGGCCCAAATGGCACGAAAACATCCCACAGAAAATCAAAAAACTTATATTAAAGGTTTAGGCATAGACATCCTATATAATTGGCTAGACCAGCAGTCGGTGGTCCACTTCCGGTACAATTAGAAGCCATCTTAAAATGACAGTTTACATGTTAATCAAATGGGAGCGATTTGTGGCCAAATAGTTCTCAAGATTGCCGCCAGGTTGACAGGTAAGCATACTAGCCTTTAACACCAAATGATTACTAAATTCCCTTATGCAATCACTTCGTATTGTTTCTTTTGTTTAATACCATGCTGCACAAGCTAAAACCATATCAAACAATCCAGTAAAATACTTTATTGCATTAAAAAAGCATAAATTAAAACACCAAATCGCCATCTTGAAATGGGCTGGTTGAGTCTTCAATTTGCTACGCTCGCGCCTGTGCGGAGGTATAGAGACTGCTAATCTAGCCTACTATAGGGGTTTAATATCAATGGGTTTAGGCCTATTTCTATAGATTCTGGCTAACTTTTTCAACTTTTTCTTTCAAAATGTACTACATCACCATAACCTTAATGTCCATGTATAGTAATATGAACATTGTAGCCCCACCCGTTTGGTCAGAATTGGCCCAAATGGCACAAAAATATCGCACAAAAAATCAAAAAAAAATCGTAAAAGTACAATATTCATGAGAAATATTTCTTCGATTGTACCCAAAAACGTGGCAAGTCAAAGTTCAGAGATTTCGAAGGTCCTGTCAAATTTTCATCAAGATCGCATATGCCGTTTGTCCGGTAGAGAGCGAACAAACAGACCAAAATACAAACAAAAAACAAACAACAAAAAACAAAAAAAAACACCCGAGCTAAATTTTTTGGGGGGTCAGTGAAATTGAAGTCTTCGCTTCACTCGCTTCGCTCATCCAATAAGGCCTAATGACATCAAATCGAGAATACGAATAAACCATGGTTTTCAAGCCTTTAGACAAGTAGGCCTAGGTCCTAGGTCCACAGAAATGAAAAAACAATAGGCTTATTTTTAATGGTGCGTATTTAATATTTTATTAGTTAGCTACGTCAATTTGTTTCAATCATAGGCCTACATTTTATCTCGTGTAGGCAGAGCCCTAGGCCTTAATGTTACAAAAACTCAATTGTTTTTACCGACACAGGTATTTTAAATTATTTTAGGCCTACCTGGAAATTAGGGCCTAGGCGATAAGCGTGTAGTTGTAGTAGGCCTAATATTATAGAATAAACCGTTTAATCTCTAGTCTTAGGCCTACCTTTAAGGAATTAAGTTGCAAATTGCTATTAGGTCTACCCATTTGTGGTGGCAACGTACAAGTTTACCAATTTTGCTTGATCAGCAGGCCTAAACATGTTATTTTTATGTCATGACTCATGCTATTTTTATTGTGTGTGCAAGCCTCTGAATTATTGTGTTAACAGCTTTCACACAATTTTTGACATCCCTACCCTAGTAGAGGTCTGCCTACCCTATCATCAATTGCCCAAATCATTGTATTACCGGTACAGTAAAATGATCAAGAATGTTAGGCCTGGCCCTACTCGATATCATGTTACTTCGATGTAGGTATGTTCGTATTTTTTATTTCAATCCTTGTAGGCCTAGGCCAATCTGCAATAAGGTTTTACGCACTATAGGCCTATATGAGATTTTTTTTTTTGTGGTGGTGCCGGGTTGACAAGTCAGAAATGATTTGATTTTAGTGAAAACATTCATCTAGGCCCTAGGCCTATTGTTTTACAACATTATTGATACCGGTAGGCCTATCTATGTAGAGTAGGTACCTATTGATAAGTTTCAATAAACAAATATAATTAGGCCTATTTACAGTTCACTCTTGCTTTCGTTTTTTTAACGGAGGCCAAAATTTTATTCATCAAAGAAATGCTCAATTTTAACTTGAAATATTGATTCAATTTTAATAATAGATCTAGGCCGACAACTTTATTAGGCCTAACTCCTAAACATTACTAGAAGTTTTTAAAGTTATTTAGGCCTAGGCCTACTCACTGTAGGCCCTACACAAAAACCTTAGATAAATTTTCATGAAAAAGAGATGACTACTGTAGGCTATGGTTTAATGAAATCAAAGATAGGCCTATGCCTAGGCCTACTCCCGAACCACAAAACCTATGATACAAAGTTACATAAAGGGAGCTTCAAAACGTCTTTAAAGTAGGTAACAAAATTAAAAGTAGAATCGAAAAAATTTCCAGGGGACAAACCCCGGACCCTATTTGTATGTGCCTGCCCATAAACCACATTACCAGGCAATGTTTATGGAATACTGAGTGAACATTTTTTCTGGGGAGAACACTGGATTTTAACCAAACAGGTCTAGGCTTTAGGCTTTACAATTTCCCAATTTTTTTAACTTTAAAATTTAAATGCCTTTATTGCAGAAGTAAGATTAGTTTCAGAAGGTTTCAGGAATGACCCAAAACAGATTTAACTTGAAATCGATTTCAAAAGTGAACTATCAACAGGCCTAGGGCTAGAACCTCTCTGTTTATAAACTTTTCATGAAAAACACTTCTAAAGGTAATCCGTTTTAACGATAATCCACAACAACCCGGGAATGAGGCCCTGCAACGGTACGTAATAGAAACATTGCCTACTGGGCATACTATGCTTTAACATGCCTAGTAACTGTAACGATAACGGGAAGCTATTGTCGGGCGGGCTGTTGTAGAGCCTCTCATAAGTTGCATTGTTTTCATTTATTTATTTAAATCGAGTTCCGTTTTAACATCACAGAATGTAAGCCTATGAAACATGTCATGAATATAAAATAGGTAGCCAAAATAGGCCTAATACTATTTTACTAAGCTGATGCTGGATGAATGGAGTTTGTAAAACCACCTTACAAAATGCCTAGGGTAGGCATATGTCGATTGATATTGCTGTGATAAAAAAATAACATTATTAAACCAGTCTAAATGCCCGTGTGATAAACGTAGACCTAGTAATGCTTGAGTTAATTAGGCCAATATGTGAACTAGGCTTATATATTCAAAATTTTATTTATTTATTTATTAGGGTTTCTTTAAAGTAGGCCTAGTTAGTACATAGGCCTACATTTTAAGGCTATCGTAGGCCTACTACCTCTGGCCGATAATTTGAAAGTCGAAGAAACATGTCTGAAAAGTTTGCTGAATGAAAGAAGGCCTTTAAAATAACAGAAAAAAAAATTGTGATTTTTTTGGGGCGGGACATAACCTCACTTTTGGAAATTATATTTAGATTTTTTGACAAGTGTAGCATACAAGACTCGTTCAAAATTAAATTTTGAGAATCGGTTTTCTGGACATAGTTTCTACACACCTTTAGCTATAACTTGACTATAGCTAAAATAGTTTTCTGAAAATAACAGTTGGTGTACGAATTTTTTTGTCAAACGGTACAAAACTCGTATTTGTACCGTTTGACAAAAAAATTCGTCCACCAACTGTTATTTTCAGAAAACTATTTTAGCTATAGTCAAGTTATAGCTAAAGGTGTGTAGAAACTATGTCCAGAAAACCGATTCTCAAAATTTAATTTTGAACGAGTCTTGTATGCTACACTTTTGTCAAAAAATCTAAATATAATTTCCAAAAGTGAGGTTATGTCCCGCCCAAAAAAATTCACAATTTTTTTTCTGTTATTTTAAAGGCCTTCTTTCATTCAGCAAACTTTTCAGACATGTTTCTTCGACTTTCAAATTATCGGCCAGAGGTAGTACAATAGGGGCCTAGCCTTAATAAAGTTACATGTTATGAATTATGATACACTCCTACCCTACTTGATGCCCTTATATTAAATTAAGATAATCTATTGAAATTGAATATAACAATAATTATTTCTTACTTAGTATTAAACTATTGGTTGCCATCTTATTTTTATAATATAGGCCCTAATTATATATTCTGTTAAGCAATAAGGAATAGTTAGTTAGGCCTAATATAATATTTCATAGAGAACATACAATTTTAACAATTCATCCAATAAACGCTAATACTAATCTATATCTAATATAAATCTATAGGCCTAGCCAAGTTAGTAATATGATTTTATATACATTTTATCTTTGTACACATACGTCTGATCATAAGGTTACAATACTAAACCAATAGAAGTGTGCTATCTGATTTGCATCGGGTTTCCTAAAAGAACGTTTTAAATTCACAAATAATACTTTAGCATGTAGGGCCTATTTGAACTTAATTGGAGAGTTTTCAGTTTTCAAGCTAGTTGGTAATGAATTCCACCTCTGTGTTGATATATAGGTACCCAAAAGACCTTTTCCCCCTAGTTTCCTTATTCACTTTCGGCACTACTATATTGTTGTTTTGTTCGCTACAGAGCGAAGACCTCTATTATATCGGGCTTTCTGAAACAAGGCTGGATATCTGCAGGATGGTTTCTCGTGAAATGCTTTGCAAATTCTAGTTAGGACTAGGTATTTAAGCCTGGATTCGAAAGAAAGTATGTTGTTGTCCGCCCGCATTTTTATTAATTTATTTTTGTTACTAATGATAAGCAATGCCCTATTTTGGGTTAGTTCTAATTTCCGTAAGTTATACTTCGTCGTTACTCCTGTTATAGTAGGGCAATATTCAAGAATTGGTCTCACAAAACTGGTGTAAAACGTCACACTTCTTTTTCTGTAAGGAAATATCTCAGTCTTTTAAATATATGTAGTCTTTTATAGCATTTTGATATTGTACTTGAAATATGTTTATTAAGATTGAGGTTTCCATCTAATAATACGCCCAAATATTTAATTGTGTTACAAGTTTTAATAACCTCATTGTCTAATGTCACTTCGGTTGGAGCAAGTTCATTACCTAAAAACATAACCTGAGTTTTACTTTCGTTGATCTTTAGCCTATTAGAGTCGTACCAATTGCTTGCTTGCGTATATTTAGTACTGATTTCTTCCATAACCCTATCGTAGCTATCTCCTGTGCAGATAAGAAGAAAATCGTCTAGCCCTACATACATTACGGATTTACAATTGACATGTAGTAGTAGATCATTAACAAACATGTTAAGGAACACTGGGCCCGTAACAGTTCCTTGCACCAGGTCCGGATGGGATTCACCCAGAATTTTTAAAACAGCTGGGGAAGAGTGGCAGAGAACATCTACAGAACTTATGCAATTGCACATGGGAAGGAGACATCCCAGATGGATGGAGAAAGGCTGATGTAATCCCTATTTTAAAGAAAGGTAAGGATGCCAGCAAGATAGATAGCTATAGACCAATCTCCCTAACCAGTATGTTAGCCAAGGTGATGGAGCACATGGTAAATCTACGACTGAGAAGTTACCTGGAGGCAGAAAGTCGCCTCACCCCACATCAAGCTGGATTTAGATCTCATCGTGGCACCGTGGACCAAATTGCGTACATCATGCAAGAAGTGAAAGAAGGTTTTAACAAAAAACACTCTACACTGGCAGTATATGTAGATTTTAAAACAGCCTTTGACGTAGTGGACAGGAAGCGTCTATCACAGAAAATGGAAGCTATGGAAGTCCCAAAGAATCTGTACAGATGGGTGAAGATCTTCCTGAGCCAACGTTTTATAAGAGTAAAATATAATGACAAGGTATCACGATACAGGCAAACAAGGAGCGGGGTACCGCAAGGAGCTGTGCTGAGCCCTACGCTATTTTTAATATAGGCCTACATAAATGACCTTGCGATGTATCCAGGAAAGAAGCGATGTACAAGTTAAGCTGTATGCGGATGACGTGGTGCTGTGGGTCTCAAGCGGAGATGCAAAGTACATGGAGAGAGAGATGAATAAGGCATTAAAAGCGCTGCAGGAATGGACGGAGAGAGACGGAATGACGGTGAACGAAATCAAGACAGTCTATGACTATTACACTATGGCACACACGACGCCGGAATTCAAACTGGAGTACGGCACTAAGACCATACGTCGGGAAGAAAACGCAGTCTACTTGGGCATGACACTGGACTCAAAAATGACAGGAAGTTCACAAATTGAAAAAATGAGTAAAGCAGGGAAGAAAAGACTAACCATCATGAAACAAGTGGCAGGAGTGGATTGGGGAGCATCGACCGATGTACTAGCAACAACGTACAAGACATATGTACGGCCAGTGCTGGAATATGGTAATGCAGTTCTCATCACAGTACCTAACAGTCACGTCGTCAAGTTAGATAGGGTTCAAAACCAGGCCCTACGCATAGCTACAGGTGCTACAAAGTCTACCCCTGTTGTTGCAATGGAAATGCTGGTGACCCTCCCACCATTAAGTGCTAGGAGAAGCAAAGCAGCGATATGCCTACATGAGAAACTTCTGAGACTTGACGAAGAGGAATGGGACAGAGAGCCGGTAGAGAGGCTGAAGACACAAACTACATTTATCACAGCAGCGAAGCAACTAAAGAAGCAAATTTTGGGTAAGGTGGATTTACGAGATCGAATGGAGCTTCCTACACCTGATATGAGGGTCGCTGTACTGGAAGTCCAACATGAGCTAACAATGGAAGGAACTGAGAAGAAAAAGGCGGATCATACTGAGGATGAACTTCAATGTCTGACAGTTGCTCATATAGCGAAGCACTACCTCACCCCAGAATGGGTACTTGTATATACAGACGGGTCTGCTACCCCAGGGGAGGGAAAAGCAGGGGCTGGGGTATACTGCAATGCATTCCAGCAAGCATTGCCAGCAGGACGTAATGGAAGCAGTTACGACGGAGAAATCAAGGCAATCAAAGTAGCACTTACTAAAATAAAGGAACAGCAAATACCAAAAGCAGTCATTCTCACAGACTTCAAAGCAGCCATACAGGCCATTATGAGTAAGGACATGAGAGACAGTGAGACGTTGGAGTGTAAAAGACTAGGCCTACTGGTCTGGCTGGTAAACAGGAAAAAACAGGTGACCTTACAGTGGGTGCCAGCACACTGTAACATACAAGGGAACGAAGAAGCAGACAGACTCGCGAAAGAGGGGAGCAGGATGAAGCAGAACAAGAAGCCCCTATCCTTCAATGCCGTCAAATCTCATGTGAACACGGCAGTGAAAAACAACATTAAAAAGGTATGGGAGACCGAGAAGGCAAGTAAAGGCAAACAGTGGCAAGGAGCAGTCACAAAAAAAACAAAGTGGAGAAATCGGCAGACTGAGACGGCACAATTCAGATTGGAAACCGGTCATGACCTGCTAGCTACACACCTTCATAAACTAGAAATAACTGACTCAAGCACATGTACACTATGTGCTACAGAACAGCATACCAGGGAGCACCTACGTAGATGCCCGGTACTTCAAGAAATAAGAGACGCAATGCCAAAAGATATGGAGGAGGCAGAAGGAGAATCCTATCTCTACTGGGAAACACGGAAACGCATGATGGCCAAATAGGTCAATTGCTGGCATAAGAAGAAGAAGAAGAGTTCCTTGAGGTACCCCGCCCTGAGGATTGAGTTTAGACGATAGTTGCCCATTAACTCTCGTCTGTACAGTTTGCCCTGCTAGAAAACTAGACACCCTACTTTTTTGTCCAGCTGCATCAACCACTCATTCGTTAAGAGGATGGGATAGTCGCGAAATTAAAACCACACGAAATTACATTTTTTTCTGATATCTCGAGAACGATGCAAAATATCTAAAAACTGATTGCAGACAGCCCTGAGGTTTTGGGAGAACTATAGGCTGTACGAAAACATATTGTAATGTGATGATGATTAAGTTTTTTATTTGATATAGGCCTATTTAATTAAATGCATTTCTTATACAAACCGCACCGATTATTAGGCCCCCTATATTTGAATATTTTTTCTTGCATTATATTGCTCTAACAAAACCACAGGGCTGTCTGCAATCAGTTTTTAGATATTTTGCATCGTTCTCGAGATATCACGAAAAAACTGTAATTTCGCGTGATTTTAATTTTACTACTATCCCTCCCTCTTTTAAGTAAGTCATAAGTTTTTCTGTTGAGCTACCAGCAATAAATCCATATTGATTATTCGACATAGGCCTATTGTTTCTTAGATAGTCTTGTATTGCTGTTTATAAGACGTTCTAGCGTTTTTGCTAGTACAGGCCTACTCGTAACACACACCGGTCTGTAATTAGGCCTAGTGCTTATTTGTTGATCTCCAGTCTTATATAATGGTGTGATTATTCCTTCTTTCCATACGCTTGGAACTATTCCTGTTTGTATGCTCTTATTAAAAATGTAAGTGACTAAAGGTGCAATAATGGGTGAGAGTAGTTTTATAATTAAACCCGGAATTCCATCAGGGCCGGTTGCTGTTTTAACTGACACTTTCCTTAGCGCGTCGTGCACTTCGTCCACACTCCATTCTTTAATATTAAATTCAACATCATTATTCAAACTTTGGGTTTGATCTAAGCCGATTGGGGATTGACTAAGGAGTTCTGATGATGATTAGGCATCTAGGACTAGGGTCTAGGGCCTAGGGCCTAGGCCTAATGGTATCTATACGGTAGGCTAGGCCTAGACAGGCCTAGGGTTCTGTTTAGTACTGTCAACTGGTATTTAAATTGTGTAGGCCTATTCTATACAAACTCAACAAACTTAAATATGTAGATTTATAGGCCTAGGCGTAGCCCTAGTGTAGGGCCTATATCCTACATAGCCTAGGCCTGATTGACAACTTAAAATGCTCACATGTCCTTGCGATGTGCATAGGAGTGAACAATGTAGGCCGGCCTAGGCCTACAATGCTTAGAAGAACTAGTTAAATAATTAATATTAAGTAGAAGCAACGGTCTAAAGCCAGGCATCGCAATTCCACTTAAAGGTAATGGATAGGGTTAGGCCTAGTAGGCCTAGGTAGGGCCTAGGACATCAGGTCTGTGACAGCTTCTTGAAGGAAGATGGGCCTAAGTGTCTAAGCCTAGCCTAGCCTAGTTGCATCAAATTGGCGTATTTGGGAGATGTAAGCCTAACCAATTCGGATAACATTACAGCAATTGGGTAAACTATCTAGCCCTAGGATTATAATACTACCGAGATTGTTTAGGGGGCTAGGCCTAGGCCTAGGCCTACACCTTGGCCCTAGCAAAGGGCCTAGGCCTACCATCTTGACAAAAGACGGTTCGGAACCAAGTGATGTTATACCAATATTAAAATGAATTTACAACGTATTATTACATCTATATTATGGTTCCTTTGGAATCAAGCATTACCTCATCAATCTGCAAGCTCCTAAATATGAGAAGTAAAGCAATATCCAATCAAATCCTGAAGCACTCCAGTTGACATTCTAACAACAGAGAGACAGTAAATACACCTCAAACCATAAACCTAGGCTACCCAACCCAAATAGGTCTGATTCGATACAAAACCTTTGATAATGACAGCAGTGAAGTCAAAGAGGTTCGTAAAGATACAAATGTCTTCGTTACAGCCTTCTAAGTTCTGGACCAAAGTAACGACCCTCCACGTGAGGCGCGCGGTAATATTTAAACGGATTAAGTTCGAAAATCAGCTTTCTCGTTGCTTATGTTCAATATTATTGTTTCATGTTTCCCCCGATTAAGCATGATTGGTTGGTGACAGGCTAATGCAATAAGGTTATTAAAAGGTTATTTTCGTATAAATTATCTGGGACATTGTGGTATTATCCTTGGCTTTCTCCATGGGTATATAAAAAATGTATTATACAAATAAACATAAATCTGAACTCTATTATAGAATAAAGTATAAATTATGCACCCAAATGTTCTCTTGTACACATAAAATTAATTTATTTTTTTATTTTTTATTTCAAGCATACAACAAAAAACCAAAAAAAAAAAAATATATATATATATATAAGGTTTAGACTAGGGCCAAAAATTACTTCTGGCCAAAAAACGGGAAACACAATAATTACTATATAATAATAATAATTGTAACTTGTTTGATTGAAACATTGTAACATGTACTTTGTAATTGGCTAAGCTAATAAAATATTTAGACATTACATTACTTTACTGTCAAACACTGATGTAACAAAACCCAATGAATTATTATCTAGCTACAATCTACGCCACACACGAGTTTCAGAAAGGCTGTTGGTGCCGTTTTGACAAGGTTTGGGCACTTGGTGAAAAACAAAATGCAATTTTAGCATGACTAGGCCTATGATTGTCGGCAACAAAAAAATCATGTATTTTGAATCGCCTTCTCAGCTAGAGCTCCACTGACATAATTATTTTTGGCTGCCACTAAAAAGTCTAAAGTATAGCTACCTGGCATAGTTAACCGACATTGGTGGCTCGAGCGCTAAGCGCTTGACTCTGATTCGAGATGTCCCGAGTTCAGTAGTAGTAGTAGTTTATTTATTTAGCAAATTGCTATTTTACATACAAATACATATTATCATGGACTACAGTTATACAAGATAAAATCACAATTACCAATTCCTATAATACCATAATATAAAAAGACAAACAGTATAAAAACTTCTCTAAATCTATGTTATTTTGATTGTTGAAGTATCTTGTCTATTTTTTATAAAACCCAACCTTCGACCAGTCAGCAAAATACCAACTTTCAAGAAAAATTGCCACTGTTCAAGATTCACTGTATCCCCTCTGTACACGACAAGTCTGATGCTACATGCATCATGCAACCACAGTTGTCAATAAAGAACTGAACTTATACAAAATTATACAATATACAATAGGCTACAATTACAATTATCACAATATAAAAAGACAACACTACAATAAAATCAACATTTATCAAGTTTCATAGTACATGTAGCCTAGTGGACTAATAAATTTATCATGTAGTCAACATACATAAATTACCCAACATAATTACAATTGCCACCGCTTGAAATCAAGTAATAATGGAAAACCTCAAAATAGTGATATATTACCACAACTTTATAAATTTTAATTATGAAGATATGTATTTATCCCAAAAAGACCTTTTTTCATAAGGTTTAGCCATTAATTGACCATTTTTTATAAGTTTATTACACTCTATTCTAAAACGTTTAGGATTGTTCTCAAGTACCGATAAGACCGGCAATCTTCACTGATGGCTGTTTCAGAAGTTTTCCTCAATCGTTTATGCGAATGTAAGGGATCGAGTCCTTTTAAACAGCCCTCAGACATTCCTTCGCAATTGTCCTATCTATCCTTCACATCATACCTATTTCACCTGAAGAGAGGCATCGCATATTACACCCTGCAACAGGTTTAATTCTCACGGTAAGAAAAAGAAAATAGACCTGCTTTTAAAAGGTCCTAGCTTTCATTTCTATTTTTTAGTGTGAGTTTCATTCTCTATTTTGTTTCCTTGCAAAAACGTTAACAAACTTACCATTTTATTTGATTCATTTGCACAACTGATTGCAGTACATTTGCAGCTTTAAGTATCATTGAATAAAATGAAGTCAAAATTCATTGGCCATTTTTCATGCACATGCTAATATCATGTGCAAATATAGATAACATACAAGGTCAACAAATTTAATTATTAGAGCCCTACACACATAAACAAAACAACGTCAATCATAATTATACATTGAGACAGAGGATGATGTGCATGGAGGGTACTCAAAAATATGAACTTGAATTAAACATAAAGTGTTAGTACTCGATTCGTAACCGAACTACCGGTACTTGTTTATTTATTTAACTAGACATAAATACAGCCATAGGCCAAACTATTCGTAATTCCCTTTGAACAAAAGAACAGTCCAATCAATGCAGAACATAGTATGACTGAAAATATTGTGTGGATTAGTGTAGTGTAGATCCAGTTTATTATCTCTGTTAGCAAAGCATTGATCAGGTGACTGTCTACTTCCAGTTTACTCGCTCTCGATGAGATGGTTCGGTTAAAAGGTTATTCCAAATCAAAACAAGCTACTCGTGCTGAAATATACAAAATCTGTGAGGTGTACTGTGTAGTTTCCTCTAATGTTAATACAATATTGAAATTATATTTTTATAGTTTTTGAACTCAAAATATTTAAATGATTGAACAATATTATTTGTTACTTATAAATTTACATTAGATTCGCAGTAAAAATCTGTTGTCCGCACACCTCTAGCCTAATGAAAACATTTCAAAGGATGTCTGTTAGTGTTTAAACATTGAGTAAAAGTGTGTAAATTGACAAAATTGGTACAGTTTAGATAATATACCAATCAATCAATCATCCAGTGGCGTATCCAAGGGGGGAGAAGGGGGGTAATCTCCCCCCTTTTGCCCAAAAAAAGTGTGAAAGTGTACTTAAAAATTTCAAATGAGAATACAGATTAACCGTTTTATCGCAATACTTAAGGCAAATTACCATCTGACCAAATATCGGATATAGATTCACATTTGAGATCTTGCGGATTTTAGTAGATAAAAAGTTGGTCATGCTTAAAAGGCACAAATTTTCACCAAAATTACCTCGGAAGGAGAAAATTTTTAGATTAAAAAGTGGATTTTTGTAGATAAAAAGTTGGTTATTGTGATGCTTTCAAATGCAGATTTTAAACAAAATGACCTTCAAGGTAGGAGAATTTTTTTCTAACGGGCAAGCCCCCCACTTAGTCTTCGGTACATCTATGAATTCATTGGTTGAACCCCCCTTTTGATGAATTCCTGGATATGCCACTGCAATCATCAGTTATTACTTATAAATTGATTATTGAGTGAGACATGTGCAAGCATCACCACTAATTTTCTGTCTCCCTAATCCCCTGTGAGGGATGCTGTCTAAATGTCTACAACCCACTGCACTGGTTGGTAGTGTAGTACTCAGCAATGCAATGGGCAAATTCTCTATTCTTATCTTGTGCAAACAAATCAATTTTTTATATCTTGATAGGCCATGTAGCATAATGTTACGTTAACAATAAACTGTTAATTTAATTTATATGTCAACGTGGCGAAATGCTCCAAACAAACAATGTTATTGTTAATATAACGTGTTGCAAAAGCCTAAAAGATGAAATGTTTAAATCATTTATTTATTTAATATTTTCTAATGGATTTAGGACATTGCGAGACTTGGGCTCACAGGATTTAGGTGCAACTGGCAACTGCACCCTTTCTGCCTCCTATTCCTACACCACTTAGGAAAAACTAGTGTATGCTGAGGAGGCCACTGGAAAGGAAACAAACACTGGAAAATGTACATGTAATAGCAATAAAATAGCTACATTAATTTTGATCATTTCCATTGTTTTATTTAACATAAATTATCAGATCATAAGATTTGGAAATGAAACAATAATCTCAAGAAAAATATCATTATGCTATACCACTACACAACAAACCAAGTATTTATAATATGGATGACACCGGGTCCTCTACTCGGGTTTTACTCAATTGGGCTTTGCATTGTCACTTTATCACACTTGTAGCGCCATGTTAGTACACGCCCAGTCACAAAGAACTATGCCGAGCGAGTAATTCAGTCACGGCCTACTATGTTGATGATTCGTAGCAGTTAGGGCTGGTACTAGGGTGGTGCGGCCTGTGAAAAGCTTTGCAGGCAATTCTGAACATTACCTGAATCCTTTCTAAGGATTCGGATCTTGTTTGGATTGTTTTTCGGCAAATTGAAAAAGATCAACAAACTACTAAATAAATTTATGTGTAAATGACTAAATGTACATGTTACAGTATATGAAAAGATACTTCTCAAATCCTCAACTTGCTTGGAAAGTACCTGCATAATATGGAGGATATGTGGGGTAGGTGCACAAGACAGGAAACATATTTTAGAATGTACAATAAACATCTCATCGGTGTCATCGTTAAACGGAACAAATGCTAAATGGCATGGATCATTAGAAACAGGAGTGCTATCTCTACCAAATACCTAATTAACAAACACATGATGACATGAATAGGGCATATTAAAAGAAGAATAAGACCAAGTAAAAGATTGCAGATTTATAGGAATGAAAAGTTGTGACCATGGAAACTACTTTAGTTTGAATTTGCAACTGAAATAATTTATCTCTTGGGATTTTCTATCGAAACAACATTTTAATTTCTATAGAGTTGCAATGTTTGAGTTTGTTGATGTCATAAAAAGTATAACAGAAGACTTTTTTTTACATTGTTTCAATCACTGATACATTTGTTTTAGTAGTGTGTTTTGCATAAAGCTTGTATGATATGGGGCATTTAATGGCTAGAACCAGATATATGTTACTACAAGCTAGCTACCCGATGTCATCCCTTTAATAAACTTAATACAGTTCCAACTTATTTACAGCAATCATTGTATTTTTTAAAGTGATACAATAGTCTCGGTAACTTAGGGGTAAAGCCCCCGACCAGCAATTGGGAGACCAAGGTTTGATACCCCCCCCCCCCCCCCGGATGGATGTTTTAATTTCTACATTGATTTCCATATAGGTAATAACTAATAAACAATATTTTAAATGTATGGTAGGTTAGGTATTATACATAGAAACATGGGATTTAGTTGTTACATCTACTGTGAGGGTGAGATACGTACACATTGTGAGACAAAATGGGTCTAGGTGTGCTAAATTATAGCCTACCTATCAATGATATTGATATTATATCTTAAAATTAAACAGTGTAATCATGTAATGCATTGTTAGTAAGTTGGTACATATTTTGTAAGATGCATGGATTATTGCGTGATTTATGTTGGTACAACCTGCAAGCCTAGTCAGAATATAGGTTGTGTCGAGACAATTGCTAACATATACAATATTGAATATAAATAGTGATAGTGAACCAAGAATGAAGAGTAAATCTAAATCCTAACTAACTAATAACAATATACTGTGCTATTATTCAAGTGATTACTCCAAACCACGCAAAGTACCATGTCCAATGTACGTAAGCAAAATTAATATTTGATAACAGCCAAGCATCAATGTCCTTCAGTAAGCATCCAGATAGGTAATGTCTACACCAATTTGCAGGGTTGGACTACAATTATTATAGTCCATTGGAAATCTCAATTAAGACGTTCTTATAAGACAATCATTATTTAATTGTAATGTGCAACAAAGACAATCTTGCGGAATCATAAAGTCAATAATGATCCAAATCAATAATCCACAATATAATTTTTGTTGATTTATCTCTTTGCCTGCTTTTGGTGAGGTGACGGTTATAACCCTGAAATAGCATGCAAAACGTACATTTATTTGACAGCAAAATTTTTGTTAAACTCAAAACATAAAACTCATGATGAGACAGATCACTAGATAGTCACACGTGTCACTGGCCGTTCTTCCAATGATGCCAAGAGAGAGAGGGAGGAGGGGACTCACTTTATTGGAGAGCGAGGGTGAGACGAGATTACTGGTACGGGCCTACCTTTCACACACAGTGAAACTAAGAACGTTCGCGGTGGGTATTACAAGTTAATTTATTTTGTAGTGCTCGCTAATGCTACAAAAATTGTAGCTCGCTATCGCTACATTATGTTCCGTAAATAAAGTACAAGCTACTGGTTTCCTACAGAAAAAAAGTAGAATTCTACAAGTAGCGTGCTTCTCTCCAAAACTGAAAGTATTACACAAATTAGATGTTTTAAAAATTATTAACTCAAGGAAGTAGGCAGAATCTATGCCCCACAAAAAATTAAATGATTATAAAATATAAATATAAGCATTATAATTATTGGAGATATCTAAAAGTGCTGTAAAGAGAAAAGGTGGAATTACAGAGTGGTTTGACAGTAGGAGTGGGTTAAAACAAGGAAGTGTACTGTCACCACTATTGTTCATTAATCATTATTGTCATGGACGAAATCATTAGGAAAGTTGTAGAGAGTAATAAAGAAGAATGTATGAAAATAATATTATTTGCAGACTATCTTTTGGTGTGTGGAGAGGATGAAGAGGAGGTGCAATCTCAAGTTGATGTGTGGAGTGTAGTGGCAGGAGTGAAACAATGCTGATGACACGAGATAATACGAAGAATGTCAGGATTCTACTAGGACAGATTTTGAAGCAAGTGCAGAATTTTAAGTACGTGGGGAATATAGCAGCATGCGATGGAAGGATTCAACCAGAGATAGGAAGAAGGACGCAGCAAGCTGTTGGGTTTTTCCAATCTATCTGAGACCTCATATATGGAACAGAGAAGTACTACCAAAGAAGTGCAAGGTTACCATCTACCAGACCTACTTTGCTCCAATACTGACATATGCAGCAAAGACTTGGAATATGCCAATAGTGGTTGAGAGTCTTGTGCAGGCTATAGATATGAAGTTTTTGAGAAGCATTGTAGGTAAGACTAGATGGGACCGAATACGGAATGAGGATATTCGAGATAAAGTAGGCGTGAGTAATTTAATGGAGCAAATTGGAGAGAGAAGGTTCATACATGTCAAAAGGATGGAAAGCGTGAGCTTACCGAGAAGGATAATGGAATTGGAAATTCTAGGTAGGAGACCAAGGGGCAGATCATGACAGCAATGGGAGTATGTGAGAAAAGATGTGGAACAGCGAGGAGGAGACTGGAATGTGGTAGAAGGAGAGGAGTGGTGTCAGGACGGAAGAAGATGGAGAGGCCTATCTTCAATGCCAACCCAACACAAGAGTTGGACATGGCACCAGATAATGATGATAATTGGGGAAAGTACACACCCTAACAATAGGAGTTACCATGTTGATTCTGTTGTATGTACTATGAAGTTATCAATTGTTTTGCATGTGACTTTGTTGTGCTATTCAAGAGAACAGGTGATAAGTGATAAACTGATAATAGATGAAGATAACCATACTTGGGGAAGAACTTTTTCAAATGAACAAGTTCCGATTTTTTGGATGAGCGAAGCGAAGACTTCAATTTCACCGAGCCCCCAAAAAATTTAGCTCGGTTGTTTTTTTGTTTTTGTTTTGTTTTTTGTTTTTTTTTTTTTTTTTTTTCCGTCTGTTTGTTCGCTCTCTACCGGGCAAACGGCATATGCGATCTTGATGAAAATTTAACACGACCTTCGTTTTCTCTGAACTTAGACTTGCCACGTTTTTGGGTACAATCGAAGAAATATTTCTCATAAATATCGTACTTTTACGATTTTTTTCGATTTTTAGTGCGATATTTTCGTGCCATTTGGGCCAATTCTGACCAAACGGGTGGGGCTACAACGTTCATATTTCACATGGACATTAAGGTAATGGTGATGTATTGCTTTCTGAAAGAAAAAGTCGAAAAAGTTAGCCAGAATCGAGAGAAATAAAGCTTTTAATATACGTTTTTTGACTTTTTGTGCGATATTTTCGTGCCATTTGGGCCAATTCTGACCAAACGGGTGGGGCTACAATGTTCATATTATACATGGGCATTAAGGTTATGGTGAAGTAGTACCTTTTGAAAGAAAATGTTGAAAAAGTTAGCCAGAATCCATAGATATATAGCTTTTAATGTAAGATTTTTACGTTAAATAATAACAAATTACAAGAAACAATAGAAACTTGACAACATCACCTACAATGCGTCGGCAGAAAACAAAGCACTTGCAAAAGTAAAGATATCCCACGCAAACTAAAAACTTTAAAAAAAAGCTCATCCATCAACGGCGGCGCGACTTTGGCGTTTCCCTAGTTTTAAAGAATCCCTTTCGAATGTTCCTTTTTCGATTAAGCAGTCTATTTTTCTGCTTAATGCCACTCTTCAGACTTTGTTAACAAATGTCCTTGCTGGTATGTAACATTTTGGTGGATATAGTAGTCAAGTATTTTGATGGTTGTGGTTTGGTAGGGGTGTTCTGAGCTTTCCATACATTCACTGTTACAAATGGTACAAGCACAAGGTATTAAACATACATACATGTTTAATTGAACCAGTACTTGACAAACCATCAAAATAACTTTTAAAAGGAACTTTTAAAAAAACTTTAAACTTAAAAGGAAACCTTTTAGAGGTAAACTAAATCTTTTACAAGTTTGTTTTAATAATAAAACTTCCCCAAGTATGTTTAAAATATGTACAATTTTAAAGAATCCATGCAGGATTCGAACGAACATTCCTGGGAATGATATACTTCGGAACCTGCTCCCCACCATATGAATCACCGCAAACGGCATAAGTAATTGCTATATAATTATATAGAATGAAGCTACACGGGTACCTAACTAAAATACGGTACATCAAGAGTGAATTTATTGCCTTGGTATTTACACAAATAACTAAGCCTAAATTATTAAGCGAGCGAAGCGAGCGTTCCATTTGACTCTGCCGGAAAAAATAGTCACTGGTTTTGTTTTTTGTTTTGTTATTTGTTGTTGTTTTTTTTTTTTTTTTGTTTGTATGTCTCGCGATAACGGCGAACGGAGGGCTCGGATCAAGTTGAAATTTTCACATCCGCAAGCTTTGTTTCGATGTGTAATGCCATTAGTTTTTGTTGGTGCAAATCTTAGAAAATAGTTAAAAATTTACGTTAAAGTTAATCGAAATAGAACTTGACAAAACCCCAACAGCGAAACAAAATTCAAGAGATAGCCAAACTCATTTAGAAGTCTCCGTACCCGGGTTAGCCATATTTAAGATCTAATTTTTTGATTGCATCACGATAAGCCTTCAGTCGTAATGTGTGGATTAACATTGATATAACAAGTAAGGGTTGGCTATGGGCCTACACACGAAAAGGTACAAGCACAAGGTTTCTATAATGACTGAAACCATATGAAGTAATCAAAATAACTTTTAAAGGAACTTTCTATTAAAATTTGGTAAACAAAGTCTTAAAGTGTTTTAAAAAAGAGTCCCAAGTTCTAAATATGCTGGAATTTTAAAGATATGAGATTAAAACACGGGTACAATACTTGGAACTGCTCACATATGAAACCGCGGACGTCTAATTGTATATAATTTTAGAAAAACACGTGTGCTAATAATACGGTCTAAAATAATTTACTTGCCTGGTATTCAACTCAACTAGCCTTTATTAAGTAGAATGCAGTAATGATATATTTGAGTTAATAAGTTATGGTACGTAAATAATGGAGTAGGGCATAGAACATTCAAGTTTTCGTGTCATTACATTTTTTAGTTATGTAAAGCTGGGTGAGCCGGATATTTTAAGTTGAGCAAAATTGAATGAATTTTGGTCTCATAATTTATCCCTCAGCAATATAGTAGGTATGTTGAGACCTCCTTTAACTTAAATATAATATAGCATTTTATTTACCCAATTTTTAAGTTAGTAAAATGACAAAAAGACATAACGACTATTATCAACACCAAGGCTTCAACAGGATAGCATTGGATGTATGCCCTATGTTATAGTAGGCCAATACTAATCTAGACTTACAAAAGGACTAGAAGAAGTTAGGCCCAGCCAGCTAGACCATGTCTCAGACAAATAAATCAACTACTTGGCCACAAAATAGTCAAAGCTAACACTAGTTTGCATGAAAGTATTTCCGATAAGAGGAGCACAATGATTGCACAAATAAAGGTGATATGCGATGCCAATATGCAATCCTAATGTTGTAGGGGCCTGACATTTTAAAGAAGTTTAACAGTGACTTTGTCCCAATTCTTAAATTGGTCAACGTTTCAAACCACTCTATTCAAAAGTATAAGGGGTTTAATATTGGTGTCAAAAAAACAAACACAAAAACAATAAAAAATTGTTTGCTTACATTTCTCAAATTGGAGTACCGGTGCGTACTTGATATTATTTTCTGGAATTTTTCATTTGCACCGTTGGAAAACTGTCAACTTAACCTCAATCTTGGTTGCGAGTACCGGCATGGATAGTTGCGCCAGAGACAACTCGAGCACTGGAATTTTCAAGTCGTGTTACATTCTTCAACGCTATATGCTTCACGATTGGCAATAAAAATGTAAAGCCATCATGTAACTAGGCCTATTGTGCTAACTGCTAAGAACAACATACAATATTCTTCAATTTTGCTGAAATGAATGTGACATCAAAACTCCAAGAAAATAGTTCTTTTAAAGGGTCACTGTTACATTGTTACCAATTTAATGGGTGAACAGTGAGCACCATAAAGTATGTGAACATAGTATTTTTAAGTAGGTGTATTACTATTACGGTATATAGTTTTATGATTACATTGTTTTACACTATTATAATAATATTGTAAATTAGTCAAAGAGGTAGTAAGTAGACATAGAAGACAGTAACAAATAGAATGCTAGTACCAGTAGTAGTAGTAGTAGGTTTGAGGTGGTTAATAATAAACCACAACTACCTAGGTACCTACCTAATTCAGTACGGTACATTATAATAATAATGCAATAGAAGAATGTTACAAGAGGCTAAAAGTGAACGAAAGTAACTAATATAAATAAACCAGAATTCAAAGTTTAAGCTACAATACACACTGTACCACAGACTCCAGCAACTCATATGGTTTTATAAGATTGTGGTGGGTGATCTTAAACCACACAATCAGCTGCTGAAGAGACAATGCTTAGCATTAGAAAACAATAGACTTAATATTGTGTATGTGTTCTGGTTAAAGACTTTGTTTTGAGACTTTTTCACATGGCAACCTACATGGGGTCCAACAGAACTGGATACTATAAGTTTATAACACATTGTTTCAAGACTTGCTGTCCAGTGCCAAAAAGCACATTACACTTCTAGGTCGATTGGCTGCTGCCATGTTAACTGGTAATCTTGGCGTTACACAACTTACTAAATTTTTCAGATGCAGAAAAATGTTAACCAAGTAAACTCGATTAATAAGTCGATACATCAAAGAGACCCTCAACTAAATTACAGAGCTGAAATTATCATAACAGGTAGGCCTACAATAACCGGAAAAAAAGAGCAAAACTAAAATTGTTACCATTTGAGTTTGGCTCAGCCTTAAAGTTAAATTCTTAAGTAATTATTTGGCAAAGAAGCAAGTGAAAGCAACTCCCGTCATCTGGCGTACTCCACTAGCGCGAGCAGAGAAAGGAAGCCCAGTTGCGTGGAACTCCTTTACTGTACTGCCGCTCAGATCGCAGTCCTTGTAGGTTCTGCCACTCTTGAGTCGTCACTCCCAATGAAATGAGCCAGCATTGATGAAACAGCATGAACACCAGAAAGCTTGCGAGGAATAAGCAGTAGAGGGCACTCACGAAGCACAATGCGATCCTAGAACCAAATGTAATTTTTCAAATATCTACTTTGGCTTATTACCATTTTAAATGAGCACTTACATAAACCCATCTAGTTAGTAGGTCTACATTACTTTTTTTGTTTAAGGGCGCATCAACAGTTTGGTCATAACTCATAATGCCCGTCTCTAGCCTAGATTGATGATAATTTCTGTTGCTTAACAACTCATATTAATGCACTAAGGCTATTTGAGACAATGAGTGGTGATAGATGACGAAGGACGTTTACAAAAATACATGCCTTACGCGGGATTCGAACCCAAGTCCTCGTGGAGCCATACGCTTCAGACCAGCGTCCTAATCGTATGTGCGGCTCTCTAGCCTAGGGTCCCATGCTGGTCAGAACCAGCAACGGGCAAGGGGAGGGAATAGGTGAAGTTCCTCTCATCGCCAGCCAGAGCTCGCATCTCAAGAGAATTGGGGGGGATTGTACTCCCCTACATAGGTACTAGCTGATGTTTGCGAGATGGACTTTGTTTATTTTCTCGCTTTTTACGATAAGCAGAGCTATGCTCTAGGCCAAATTCTACCCTAGGCCCAAATGGGGTAGGCCCACATTGAGCACACAAGAATATTGTAGGGAAACCTTACACACAATATTTCAAAGTAAATAATCAATCCACTAGGCCCCGCCCTATGTATAAAGATTTTTGGTAAATCTTAGGCAATAGGCCCAAACAAAACATTTTTTATAAATAAATATACCTAATGCTAGGATAGTATTATTTCGAGATTTCGAGGCAACGGATGTTGTCCAAAAATTACGCAGCAAGTGAGTGCATGCAATTGTTTAAAATCATGTATTGTTCAGTGTGGAAGAAGTTTCTTTTATCTATCTAGGGTTAACAGGTTCTGGTTTTCTACAATCAATAATTATTTTAGAATTGTCAGTTAATAAAAGGTCTATCGCAAATTTATAAAAATAAAAACATCTTCAATATTTAAATAGTCAATAGTACCTTGTAGACCTAGGCCTACGTGTTAGCTACACTAATTATTATTTATAATGCATTCAAAATTAAGAAGTCATCAAGTTTTTTTATTTTTATATTTGGTTCATTAATTAATTTCATTTACCCTTTTTGAATTTGTTACCAAAATTGATGTGTTATTTTTAATACATTGTTGTTGTACAAATGTTACAAATTTTTAGGTCATGGTTGTGTCTGCATTTATGTATGGTAATTAGATTTATTTAGTTGTTCTCCTTTGTAAATCAGTTTTTTAGTGAATAGGATAGACGCTTAATAAAAAAAGTGAAAAATAAACCAGTCCCAAAAGTTAGTGGTAAGGAGTAAGGCCCTCAACTGGCAAACTGAAGATTTGGTTTCAATCCACAGTAGGCCTAATGGTTGGATTTGGACCTTGGTAATTTCTGGATTAAATAAACATAATAGGCAACTCACTCAGAATCGTGGTATACATCACTGCAATCATCCGGCAGAAGAAACACGTTCATAAAGAAAAATGGATGACACACCGATGTAAGTGTTAAGATGGCGTCATAGAACAATGCTCCAATACTGAACAGTACTGACATGAAGAATAGGAAATGATTCTTTTCCCCAATGCAACAGTCGAACCTGAAACAGTATTAATAAAGTGATGTACTGGTAAGACTCCAGAAAAAAACTGTTAAGAATGATGGATAAACAAGGCTTAAATGAAGAATGCAACGATCAAGTCTGAATACTTTCAAGCTCTACTGATTGTCCTATGGGGCTGTGGTTTACACCAGTAGCCTAGGTCTGTGTCTTGTTAGAATGTGCGCAATCAAAGCACATTTTCAAATTATTGCTTAGTGGTTTAAGTAACTGACCTCAAATAGGCCACCAAAGAGCATTTTCTGTAGCAAAGCTTGTGAAGCAGACAATTATTTAAAATACTACTGTATTGTCATTTTCTCTGATCTAGCCATGTGTACATCCTTTGTTAATAACCTCCCAAAGTTTCAAATATTTAGGGCAAAAGTTGGAGATAAAAAAAAGTTGAACAAAGAACATCCAACACTCAATTGATTCATTTCTAGGGATAATATCTTCGTTTCCGGCCAGCCACTTCGGTCACAGACACATCCTCAAAACCTCTTCCTTGTTCACTTTTTCTGCCACCTATGTAGGTTATACCCTCCACATATAGAGCAAATTTTCAAATTATCGTATTAAAAATTCAACTACAAAATTAACATTAAACAGCTCACACACTAGGCCCTACACTAGGCCTATACATACAAAATTTAAATATATTATGTCGTACATTTGTACCATATTTAAAAAAAAAAGTTTGTTATATGATGTAATTTTTTTCAATTCTACTGTGGCTCCAACTAGCAACCACTGACAAATTTTCTATTAAATTGGCTCCCGAGTCAAAAAAGGTTACTGACCCCTGCATTAGCAGATCTAAAGCAGCATTTGCATACAACTGCCAACCCCCGAAATTCCATGTTACGGGTTGGTAGTTTTGAAATGTAGTCATCCTAGCCTATAGGCCTAAAGAAACATTTAGTCAGCATGGGCTGCATACGAATTTGAATGAACAGACGTGGAATTAAAGGTGTCTCTCAACTCAATAGCATGAATTCCTTACCAAACACAATGATGATCTCTCTTGATGACACATGCCTGGCAGATGCGGCAATGGTAGGTGCGGGGCGGGATGCGTTTTCTGCAAACGGCACAGACGAGCTCCGTCGTTGCTTCTGGCACATCAGAATGTGTGACGTGATTTAACACAGCTTTACTACGAACTTTGTAAGTGCAAAATAACGAAGCCAAAACTAAACCTATCAGTACAACGTTTTCTTCAGGGAGTATTTCCAATAGTGGCACTACACTTATTTCAAAGACGAGTAGTAGCAAGACAAGAGATGTAACACTCCACACAACAAAAAACTTAGTTCGAGGAATAAATCTCAAAAATAGACGGTGAACGTAACACATGCCTATTAATAAGGTTAGAAAGACAATTATTGTGCACACTACATTTTGTGAAGCAATGTACGCGAGTAGCGGTATGATGATAATTGGTAGAGCAGAATCAATAGAAATTTGCTTAGCTCCACCTCTCCACGGTATACGACATCGATCTTGCAACGTGCCCATGATTCCCGAGAAATGGTGAAAAGGGACTTGCTCGCAAACAACAAGCCTGAAAAACAAATATTTCATTAGCCCAACTACTTGAAAGGTACCGGTGCAGCAGATTTAGGCTATGTTAAAATCATCATTAATACGTAAGAAGCATAAATGGAAATAAGCCTACAAGTTCTATAGAGGCCTACCTTTTCACCAATTGTGGCATAATATGTAGGCCTACACTCTTGACCAGAAGTAAATCAAGGGCTAGGTGAGTAGTAGACAACTAGACCCCTTGATTTAGTACTTATGGTCAACAGTATACGTGTACAAGATTTTTACTTTTTATGAACAATAAAGATTTTATTTATCTACAATTAGCTAATTATTCTATAGCCTACAAAGCAACTGTGCAATTTGATCACACTAAAAGTTCATTAGGCGGGCCTACCGTACCTATTAAGCTATTATTCAGCAGTTAATTATTTTCTCTGTTGGCCTAATTAGTTTTATTTAGCTGTCCTAACTGAATAGAATAGATGTTCAATAAATAGGTAAGCCTTCCGTAAATCAATTCTAATAGGCTTAGGCTACTAAGCAGAGTTAGGTGTATAGGCAGTGGTTAATTTATTAATTAAGAAGTAGGTGGACGCTCAATGGGCCTATAAGAATGACAATTATTTCGGAACAAGTATGTACCCTGGTACAATGGGGGGGGGGGAAGGGCCGGGGGGGATGCTCCTACAACTAGTGCAGGTCTGGGGCACATAGCCCCAGATTTTTTTTTTCCACATTCCAAATGGTGGCATTTTACTTGTTTTTAGTGTGCTTTCGTCGAAAATTTATAAAATTGTTTAATATCTACATAATTGGCTGTTTACCAAATCTTGTCACTTTTAAGGAGCTTTTCACAAGAAGATTGGGTATATGGAAGGATTTTTTCCAACTAATACATCGCATTTTTGTACATACCATTTAAGAGTCCAAGTGTCTTACAACGTTGTATTGACTTGACGAAATGTCATCATTGCAATGATGACATTTAGAAAAATAAGTGGGTGGACGCGTCTGCCCTGAAATTAGCCACTGCCTATGGCCCATGGGAATAAAGGCCAATAGGGAAGGCTCCTGAACCAAATATTGGTGCAAGTGTTAGGAGGGAATAGAAAATCTCTTGAGAACACTGTTGCCGTAGGCCTAATTCAAACCAATCGAACACAAATAATTTCAATTGAAACCTACCGGTATATTGAGGTAGGTCCTACAAAGTTTAAAAAAATAGTTTAAGATAAGCCTAATGTACAATTTAGGCTAAGTAATATGTAGTTAAAAAATAAAATGTTTATTACAATTAGGCAGGTACCGGTACAAGAAACAAATTTTCATTCAAAAATGCTTCTACAAGATATGTCCTCTGAGACAGGGCTACATTATGAAAAATAAGTTATTTGGTTATTCATTAGGCATTACTTCATTGGCTGATTTGTGACCAGTTGTGACCAGACCAGTAGGTTGTGGTCCGTTTTTCCCACCATAATTTCAGCACACTGCACAACTTTCAGCTAGGCCTAACTTCAACAAATGAAAATGTTATCTAGGACAAACAATAAAAAATAAATATGTATTAACTCAAAAAGTACTCCTTATTTCATACAATAAACACAAGCTAGGAGCATTCCCTATTGGCATAAAGGACGCACTACAATAGCTACTCGAAACCGATAGGCGGAGGCCTACAGTTATTGAGCAATCTTAAATCGTATAGCCAATATTTCCGTTACACTTGCAGGGCCTCGTTCCCGGGCTGTTGTAGAATGTAGAGCCTACTTTAGGCCTAACAATGAGACATAGGGCCTAACTATGCTAAGCTGGATCAATTTTTGGACTGAAATTGGAAAGGGCTAACTTTATCTTACTAGGTATCATTTATCAACATTTATTTGACAATTGACACGTGGTGAAAGCAACACAGGCCTAAGGTCTAGTACCCAATAGCCGAACACCTGTAGCAGAAAATCAACACTGTTGTGTCTAAAGCCCCTTCTATTTAGCCTACATTATTATGATGTCAGGTGACTGGTGAGTGGTGACCCAGTTTTGTTTTTAGGCATCCTTACCACAGTGGTTAAAACATCTCGGCCAATAATGTCCTGTGTAATCGATAATCAAACTCGAAAGTCGAAGCAAGTTCACAAAAACTACATAGCCAATACCCGAACACCCCAAGTCGAACGGATCAAGATGGCGTCATTGCACATTGACATTGACATTGGTGACATAGCTATGTTGTAACAAAACACCTCCTAGCAGCTTATCTATGTGCCTATAGTAAAAGTAAAATAAGGGCAATTAATTCGATTAATTTGAGTATTGTTGATGAATTCCATTCATGATGAGTTGTCAAAATAGAGTACCAATGAAGTTGCCCGCCATCATATTTGATAAGCAATCCAATGATCAATTGAGGTGCTGCAATTAGGCAGTCGAATCAAATGATTAATTAAGCAAATTAAGGGCAGTAAATGAGAGTTTTTGGTAAATTAAACTGTTCCAATATATAGGTCTTGTAATGATGAGTCCGAATACATTTGGTTTGGATCGAAACGGTGTTTTAATCAGGGAATAATTGAAGATATTGTATGAAATCTTACCTATTCACATAGCATTAGGCTAAAATATCAATGGCATTATTCCGCTCTGCTGAACTCGCCGTCTGACTGTCGCCATATGGCGTACATGTGAGAATGCACAAGGGCATAGCCTACGTGCAGTTTTGGAGTAGGGCCTAAACAACTAGGAATGTTGGTCGAGGAAGAGGGGATAGGTGTTCAAATTTCGATAAATATCTAGGACCAGGTCTTGGTGACCAGGGCTAAAATGACCAATGTTAAGCATTTTTTTCTACTTATGGTGAGTCTGCCTTGAATCGCTAGTCAATGTTGATCTGTTGTGAGTCGTGCAAGAAGCTGCCAATCCTACGTCGCTCCTGCACATGGGGTAGTCACAGTAAGTGTTTATAAACATGAGTCTAGTGTGATTTATCCACTACCTACACCACTAATTACCCTACGACAGAGAAATGTGCGAGCTACACGGTTTATTCTATTGGAAAGTGATTTAGTAATTAACTTATAATTCAAATGTATTTCGGAGTTGAATCAAGCGTGTAAGGAAACGTAAGCCACAACGTGATATTGTCGTGGGTGCTCGTGCTATCCATCAATGAAGATTTAATAATAATCACTACCGCGTGTTGTGATCAGAACTAATTCAAAACGACCAGCCATTCATGTCGTTCTCCGGAGTCCGCGCACCCCTATTCAATGTGACACTGTTCATCCCTTGAGGATCAAGCCGACGTGTCCCCACCCTACAAGCTCTGCAAAGAAGACTGCAAGTAGATGAGTGCCACGACAAATAAAAATACTAATACTTATAATTAATCTTTAAAATTAATGAAGGGCCTAATCAAGTCAAACAAAGTAGGCCTAGGTAATAATTTAGCATAATATTTTGGAGGACCTCAACACGAGGGTTAGAAGGCACTTAATTATAAGTGGGGTTAATTTATATTTTACGTTGGTACCAGCTAGGCAGGTAGGGAAACAGTTTCATGTCATATTCTAATCGCCCAATAGAAACATGGAAACTACTTTGGATATTATGCATAGGTAGGGTATGCGTAACCTCAATCCTTGTCACCAATCATATAAATTTTGATTTAACTTCTTCAATTTACTTAATTTGTATCTCTAACAACTCATTTAGCTATAATTTGCATCTCCAACTGTTCATTTAGTTATAAAGTATCATGGCTGAGAATTACGTAACTTACAAATAAAAGCTAAAATGCAACGTTTGACACTAACATCAGAGTTCCATTTGATTTATTCATGTGTTTAACTTTTATGTGAGTGTAAAAGTCTACCTACCTAATTGATATTGAATTTCAATCCAGCAAAATTGAATATTCATGTAAGTAGACCTATACCTATAGCATGGAGTTTCAACGGCGGTTGAGCGGAGTTTTGGGCTAATCGAACTCGGCCCAACCCAATACCAAAACGTTATCTGTTTTTGTACAATTGAGGCTTTCCTGGAAGTAAAAACATGTTTGCTTTGTGTTAATATTATACATACAACTATAACATACATTAATTGTCTCCCTAGTCCCCTTCCCTTTGATATTTTAATGGGTCTTACACTCGTTTCCATAGATCGTGGAATTTCCAAAATGTTGTTAAGGGCCTAGGCTACCTGTGAACTGTCAAAAGTTGAGAAGTGACAAAATCATGAAAAAATGGCGGATTTGGTGTCCATTCAACATTCCAATATTATTATTTCGTCTACTAGGGCCTATCTGGCGGATATCAATTTCGAGAAGGCATTTAACTTACTTTCAAGAACGAAGTGTGGAAGTGATAAACAATCTCGTATAAACCAAACACTAGTACCTACAGTAGTAGCATACATTTCAATAAATTACTACCTGGTCATTGGTAGGGCTACTAGTAGCGGGTGTTTGCACTGTCCATACCACTGATTGCTATATTTCCTATTAAAATTATCGATCTTTGGTTGGTTATCGCTCACTCGTCGATTGCGTCGGGGCCTACAGACTTGGCTTGGTCGCTTTGATTTACTGTCCCCCACTGAAAATCAGTTATGTAACTGAGTGGGTAGACTCTAAATACAATTTATTTATTTATTTAATTAGGCCTATAGGCCTAGTCTTGGAAAAAAGTTTTACAGTTGAGTCTTAAATTATTGATTTATTTTTCTTGTAGGTATGTAGGCCTAAGTTAACTTGACTTAGGCCCTGCTAAACTAAAAAAAAATGTACTTTTTTAAAAAATTGTTATTTTAGGATTTAATTAATATTTCATTGATTTTAAAAATTTGGTTAGCTCTTGACCAAGATTGCTTATAGCTTCTAGTTGCTCTAGAAAGCTGTGTTTACATTTATTTTAATTGTTAAGCATATATCTGTGTTTTGACACAGAGTTTTTTGGTCTAGGACAACTAGGCCTAGGCCTACAAGTATTAATTTTATAATTTTAAAACTTTCATTTTAGCAAATTTTTCCACCATAAAATAAACTTATGATAACTTACATAGGCCTACCGGTATGTGATTCATGGGTTGGTCGAAAAGGCTCCTACCTAAATGTGGCTCTGTCATAACATGCTATGTTTAATAACCTACAAAACAAGCCATGATCCATCTACCTCTGTTGTTACTCCTGTAAACTCGGTTGAAGATTGTCAGTGTCACGAAACTAGTTTTGAGAAAACAGCAGTTAGAGTTAGGTATTTTGGTATTTTTCTTGCGAGGCCTATATTTTATGCTTGCGCTATCATAATATAATAATTTGTTGTAAAGTTATGCTGCGATTTTCTTCGGGTTTGATTTTATTAAAAGATACTACGCTCAATCAGATAATATTATACACCAGAACTTGTTCAACTGGAAAATATTAAAACAAAACCACTCAACTGAACAATACACGGTTAAAAATTATCCACACAAACTCACCCGTTGCGTTATTGGTCTTGGTTATTGGTATAACGCAACGGGTGAGTTTGTGTGGATAATTTTTAACCGTGTATTGTTCAGTTGAGTGGTTTTGTTTTGAAATCAGATAATATTACGGTACCAACCTAAAAATATAGGCCTAACGTTTTAACAAAAAATCTAGTAGGCCTATGTAAAGCCTACAGGGCGGCAGGAGGGTGTTCGGCTATTGGGGACTTCCCTAGGCCCAGGACGAGTAAGCAATGTGACCTGCACTCGGTCAACGAGAGGGCCACGAGTTCAAAGTGTATTTTCACCTTGGGGGAGTCTGGAAGAGTTTTTTTTTTTATTTTCACCCACTTTCTGCACACACTTGAGGGAGAGGCCAAAAAGTTATTTTTGCTTATATATATGCACATTCACAAATTATGAGGTTTTCCGGCTTATTTTGTCAGTTTGTCATGTGAAGCGCGTTGGTTGGTAGGCCTAATAAAAAGTTTTACCGAAATTGCTACATAATGAACCCTTCAAAACACCCTTCCCTTCATGTCAAAACATAGGGGAAAAAAATGTTTTCTAGACACCCTCGCGCATGCGCAGAAAGGGGGTGAAAATAGCAAAAAAATCACTTGCAGGCACCCCAAGGGTAGGCCCTAGGCCTAGGCCTAGAGGCGGCCAGAAAAGTTGTGCATGTAGACAGGACTTCATATGGGATAATTAGCCTACTAGGCCTTTGTTTTTTTATTTATTTTATTTTCTTTATTGTTTTTTTTTTATTTATCACCCACTATTTTTGGTGGACAAGTTTTGGAGTGTCAAGAAATGTAACAATACTAGGGCCTATCTATTAGTATTACATTAAAAATTTAAATTTAAAAAGTACAAATGTCAATAAATGACTACCGGTACTGTACATTACTAGCCTAGCTAGGCCTACTACAGATTAAAAAAGGTAAAATAAAATTTCAGAGAGGCATATTCAATAAATGTCTACTGTACATTACCACAAACAGATTTTAGAAGGATAAAATAATACAGAGGGGAATATTTACAATAGTTACAAATATACAAGATCACTATTGCAGATTAGAAGGTTGATAGGCCCTACCAGCCCAGAGACTGAGGCCCATGTTCAGTCCCCCCAGCTGTAGAATTATAACAATGAGTAGAATTCTTTATCCAGCAACCATGCCTTAACCTCCCCTTTAAAGGAGCTTCTCCCAATGTTGGCTTTGATGCCCTCAGGCAGATGGTTATATACTTTTATACCTGCTTGAATAGGATCATTCATACACAGCCTACACACAGGACACATGGGCATCAGGAACATAGGCATACTTAAAACAGGAGTGTCGTGTTTCAAGGCTTCTAGTCCTAAATACTACTCGTGCCTATCCTTATGCTAAAAATGGTACAATGTCGGAAGTTCAAACCTGTCTACACTTTCGTCCAAATCTTCACAATTGCAGCAACATGCTAGCAAATGACTTCTTTCTTCTTGGTTATTAAAGTATTCGCAACAACATAACGCGTTATTATTATCTTGCCATTCTTGCTTATTCATAGCCTAGAAGTCTTACTTACAAAATGCACATAGGGCCTCAGCCTAGGCTTAAAACGAAGCCACAGAAAGAAGCCCTAACCTAAAAATATGAACTTTATTGCTTTTGCAACAAAGATAATGAATCCTTTTAGGCCTATATCAATGTTGAAAACCTAAAACTAACTTATGAAAGGCTACATGTTTCCAGACTTGGCCTAGGCCAGCCTACAAATCAACGGTAATACAAAGCCCAGCCCTAGTGACTTTTTGTAATAGACCTAGGCCTAGCCATCTTGATTCTGTCAGCTGCAGCTGTATAAATCGGTGTGAGCTTAGCGACGATATCTCGAACTAAACTCAACACTTCCAGTGAAGCCATTGCCAACGCTCGCGATTCAATGTCGATACCGCTATCAAAAAAACAAGGTTAAACGGTGTACCTCAACATGCCATTACACCGAAATTATAAATAAGTTAATACGGCTTATATATCATTGGATTGCTTATACGATTCCTCACAGTACAGCAATAATATTTACTCAAGGTTGTTGAATAGAAAACATTCATTATTGAAACAAATAAACGCACGAAAATGGTGTGCATATCAATTTGTTCGTCGACTACCGGTACCTGTATTGAGCATTTGAAAAGAAAACGACTGTAGCATGGAAACAAATTTAAAAAAATCCTTTACCTTTCATACATGGTAATATTGGCTCACTCACTGCTAAACCCCCCCCCCCCCCCCCCCCCCCCCCACCCACACAAAACCAAAATAGTGGGTAAAAGTGGGTGGGTAGTGTGTAATCTAGAAATTATACCCTTGTTTCTAGTGTTTCGACAGCCCCTCCCATCATCGTCCTTACATCTAAAATCTTGAAACTGAAACTACATACTACTGAAGGACAATGTTTGGTACGTTATTAACAATTGCAAAACATTAAGTAGCTAAATACATTTCTAATTTTGTTCCATTGTCGCAGACAGTCAGTCAGTCATTCAGTCACTCCAGTAGGTGTAATTGATTATGTGGAAATCAATCCAGAAATAATTAAAAACTCCATCTCAGCTGGGTATTAAACCCCCGAGCTCCGATCGAAAGCTAATACCGGAAGAACGGGGTTTCGATCTCTATCTAATCTTTGATCCATATATGAGATGTTTGTAGTTATTAACTTGAAAATTAATTGTAAATAAATTTTTTCCATGTGGATCTGTATTCACCTCCCGTATATTAGTTATGATCCGGCAAGTTGTTATTAGTTGTATGGATAATTTAAATCTGAACATACAAGGTTTTGCATTACTCATAAAATAATTTGTAGAATATGATGTGTTTATTAGCGTTTTATGTTCAACCCTTAGTCTCGGTGTATAGACGGCAGAGTAATGCACGTCGTCGGTCATGGTTTTTAGTTTTGAGCCCGCTGCATGTTTATTGTTTATTATTGATGTAGGCCTATATTGTATACAATACATTCACCTAAACTAAAACAACATCCAACAGAGGGGTTTGCAACTCAAGAAAAATATGATCTCATAGACTGGTGTTTGACGTTAACGAATTACAAAGGCAAAAAAACAATCTTGACGTCAATGCCATGGGTCTATATTCAACAATATAAGCAACGTTTAGGCAACCATTTTGGCATTGGAATGCGTCAATGCACCACAACACAAACTTATATTGTATGAATATGAGGAGACACTACCTCTATGTGAGAACTGCCCAAACCAATGAGCGGTCTGTAAAAAAAGTGTAAATAAAATACCTTTAGGTGGTAGATACCCGCGAATATTAAAACCACGCGAAATAACAAGTTTTTTAGTGATATCTCGAAAACGCAACAAAGCAAAACCAAAGATTGGTGACGATCTTTGCCTTAACTCTTTCGTTAATACCGTAGCCATGGCAACAGAAAGAAAATTTGTATGCAGGTATATTTTTTCAGTTTGACACCATTTTTATTGTGGGGGGGGGGGGGAATTAAAAAATAAGTACACTTTTCCCCAATTCAATGGTACGAAAATAGTGCCTTTTTTTAGAGAAGATAGAAAATACACATCTGCTAAAAAGGCTGACAGCGGAAAAAATTTGGATATAGTCCCGGAAAAGTAATTGTTATAAGTTCACTAGTTTTGTCACTTCTAAGGTGTCTGAGCGGGCCGACGAAACGTGGTTTATACTCAGCCCTGTAGATCGTACAGAGACGAGAGTCTAAGCACTGCAAGGAGGCGGTGACTTGTAGTTGGCGACTCGGCCGTACGGCGGGTTGCCCGTCGCGCAGGCGTTCGTAGCATGTAATCCAACACCCCCACTCGACGGACGTCCTTCGCGCGGGTAAAATTGTTCTTCTATTTTCTTTCAAGACTCGACGAGAAGTCGTGCACCGTCTCACTCGCAAACGGGAGCTCCATGCAGTCCGAGGGAGTGGGGGAGGGCTTCCTGAAATGCAAGGTGGGTCCGTCACCCAGGAGACCCGTGAACGTGCTGCTCAAAAGCGTGCTGTACATCCCCAGCCTCGACGGCAGCCTGATATCGGTGCCCACACTAACCAAGCTTGGGTTCTCAGTAAAATTCGACAGCAATCAGTGCACGGTCTCAAAAACCGGAGAAACCCTAGCCATAGGCCTCCGGAAAAAGCAACTCTTCGAAGTCTGGCTAGACAGTGACGAAACGAGGCAACGCGCAAAGTCTGCTATCCAAGAGGAAAATCATGAGAACTGCATCCACCTATGGCACAGACGCATGGGACACCGAAACACGACGCCGTCAGAAGACTGAAGAAAGAAAAAATCTAGCAACTGGTATGACACTCGGTGACTGCGACATGCGGGAAAAGTGCATTACATGCGTGAAGGGTAAGCTAACCAAAAAGCCTTTCCCGAAGAAAAGCGAGGAACGGGCAGATAAACCTCTCGGATTGGTCCATTCTGACCTGTGCGGACCGATGAATACCCAAACCCCTGGCGGAAAGAGGTACATCATGACACTGACTGACGACTACTCCAGATACTGCACGGTCTACCTACTGAGAACTAAAGACGAAGTTTTGGACAAGCTGAAAGTTTACTCGGCAAGAGTCAACAACATCTTTAACACCAAAATTAAGAAGATTAGGTGCGACAACGGGAGAGAATACAAAAATGCAGCCGTCAAATCGTTCCTGGACGAGGAAGGCATCGAACTGCAACTCTCTGTACCGTACTCTCCCCAACAAAACGGAGTAGCCGAAAGGAAGAACCGCTCCCTTACAGAAATGGCAAGATGCATGCTACTCGACGCGTCCCTCCCAACAAAGTACTGGGGAGAAGCAGTAGTCACCGCCAACTACCTACAAAACCGCTTGCCCAGCAAATCGGTTGAGAAAACTCCGTATGAACTGTGGTTCGGCAGTAAACCGAACGTCTCCCACATCCGAGTTTTGGAAGCAAAGTCTACAGCCATATCCCCAAGGAGAAGAGACGAAGCTAGACCCCCGAGCCGAAGAAGGAACTCTCGTTGGATACAGCGAAGAAGCCAAGGGATACCGCATACTAAACACAGCTACCGGAAAATCATCGTCAGCAGAACGTCACATTCACAGAAACCAGGATGAAAGACAGCTTCGAAGTTATCAGCAAAAGACCGGAATGGGAAGAAGCAGCGAACGTAGACTCGGGTAACCTCAATCTCACAAAGAACCAGGAAGCCGCCGTCGAACACGCAGATAACCCCAGCGACAATGATCAAGAGACAGCCGAACCGGCTTCCGAAGACACCAGAAAATCCTCAAGACCTAGCAAAGGGATTCCTCCCAAGAGACTATCGTACCTAGCCAGAGAAGAGGTCGTCGAACCAGGAAGTTGGAGAGAAATGACCCAAATGAAGGGAGACCTGAAGGAAGAGTGGACAAAAGCGGCAAACGAGGAATATGAATCTCTCATGGCCAACGCCACTTGGTCATTGACTACCCTGCCAGAAAACAAGAAGGCAATCGGAAGCAAGTGGACCTTCAAGGCCAAAGAAAATGCAAGCGGAAACATAGAACGCTTCAAAGCCAGGTTAGTCGCGAAAGGATTCTCTCAGAAGTACGGAGAAGACTACGACGAGACATTCGCCCCAGTGGCCAAATACGCCACCATCAGAACCCTACTCGCAATAGCCACTGTTAAAGACCTAAAAATAAGGCACATGGATGTGTCGACTGCATTCCTCAACGGCAACCTATCCGAGGAAGTGTACATGAAGCAGCCGGAAGGGTTCGTCATTCCAGGACAAGAAGACATGGTGTGCAAGCTCAATAAAAGCTTGTACGGTCTAAAGCAATCGGCCAGGACCTGGAATTCCAAAGCCCACGATACAATAACCAAGTTGGGGTTCTCACAAAGCAAAGCTGATGCTTGTTTGTACGTGAAAAGGAGCGGACAAACGTACACCTACGTCACCATTTACGTAGATGACCTGCTAGTATGCGCAACCACGGAAGAGGAGCTCGACCAACTTCATGTAGACCTGAATAGCTCTTTCGCCACAAAAGACCTAGGCGAGGCAAACAACTACCTAGGGATTGAAATAGACAGAGATGCAAACGGGGACATGCTGCTACACCAACGCGGAAAGATACTTACCATTATCGAACGGTTCGGAATGGCAAGTGCCAAGTGTAGCACAACACCTATGGACGCCAGCTACCTGAGCCAAACCGGAGAGGAAAACCTACTACCCGATAACAAAGAGTACCGACACGCAGTGGAAGCGTGCTGGGCCCATAACCAGTTATAAATTCACTAGTTTTGTCACTTCTAAGGTGTCTGAGCGGGCCGACGAAAACGTGGTTTATACTCAGCCCTGTAGATCGTACAGAGACGAGAGTCTAAGCACTGCAAGGAGGCGGTGACTTGTAGTTGGCGACTCGGCCGTACGGCGGGTTGCCCGTCGCGCAGGCGTTCGTAGCATGTAATCCAACAGTAATAAATGACCAGGCTGCAGTTATTTTGAGATACACAAAATAAAAAATAATATGCCAAAAATAGTTTTAGAAATGCACTTTAAATTTAAATTTAAGCCAAAAATTAAGATTTTATTCAAAATGAAAAATTTCCTAAACATTGCTTTAAAAAGCATGGTGTAAACTAATTTAGGCAAATTTAATTCGGGAAAGAAAGTGTTTAACATCATCATTCGTTCCACACATGAGGTACCTCGTCGGCAACCTAGTCAGAATGGGGATTTCCACAATTTTTCCCAATCTTCTTTGCAGTTGTTGCCGATTTTGGCTGGTAATACAAAACTCCACTCGTAACCCTTTTTTAAACCTATTTACCAACAAAAGAAAAGTGGAGGTGTTTCTTGATCAACATGTCGAACATTTGCAATAAAATGAGGGACGATAAATTGTATTATGGGCATACAAAAACATTCATTTATGATGCGAGATCCGAACTATTTTAACTTAGTTCCATACGTAAAATACCGTATCGTATCAGACATTTAGTGTTCGTCATGCAGTATGCGTAGGGGGGGGAGAGATGGGGACCTTGCCCCCTTCCCCAACCCCAACGTACCCTACGTTTTGATAAAATGAATGCCATTGCTTTTAACATCATCGTGTAGTTGGTTACTTTCTACGTACACTATCGACCATAAGTAAATCAAGGGGTTTAATTATATCTGTTCTGCTCGACCCAGCCCTTGATTTAATTCTGGACGAGGGTGTTCATATCGTGATTTTCTTTACAAGCGAGTATTTCCCGGGAACTTTACACTTTTCCCCACGCAATGCGTATTATTAGCAAATCATATGCAAGTCTGTGATGTCACTGATGTGTCAAGCACTTTTGATAAGATGAATGTAATGAGGAAGAGTGCTTTTTTATCATCATTAAGTTGTTTTGTATGAACATATCGTTTTTTCCAATACATATCTTTAAATAAGTCAGGGCCCTGGCGAGACGTAAGTCCAAAAAGAAAAATAATGGAAAATCCAATCAACCCACATTGATTTCATATTACGACTAACAAATTTAACCTGTGCGTTTACATTGATTTAAACGTATAGAGATCGAGTATGAAAAATAATCGCATGCGTTATATGTAAGCATACACTAGGAATAAATAAAACAAAAAATCGATGAATTAATATTGCGGAATCCGCGTACTGGATCTCATAGATTGATTATTTGTCAACGTTCACGTGGAATATGATAACGATATTATTAACCGTTTACCCGAAAAAAAAAAACAAAAATCAAACAGAAAGCTGAGCGCTTAGTATTTTGAATTCTAATTTTAGCTCATTTTTTGTTTATGCCGTTGGACAGCCTACGCCAACTCAACGGCGGCCATTTTGAGCTTAGATAATCGATATATCGCCTAGATTTTTACTGCACCAGCTGTTTTTGACGTATGTCTGGTTGTCAAATGGACTGTGAAGTGTGAATGTGTGACGATTTATTAATTACGTGCCAAGTGCTAATGGCTACTAGATAAGATATGTAATTTTAAGGGCCATCAATTATTTAACGATTATTTAAAAGTGTCTCATTTAAGTTCGTTTCATATCAGTAGGGTAGGTCTAGAACAACAAAAGAAGTTGTCCAAGACACCAACTCGCGATTTTATTACAGGTTACAGGCCTAAATTTCACAATAATAGGCCTAGGCTTTGCGTACTACTATGCTAGGCCCTATACGTATTTTCGATTTCGTTATGTCATAACTCACCAAGACGTTAATAAATAAATAAACAAACAACAAAATATTAAAATATTGAGATTTGATATGTCTACAATCTTCACTGTGGTCTTTGTGATAGGCCTAAGCCTACTGTATGTCAGTGTGAATAGGTAAGAATTAGCCTAATTTTCAAAGGAAGAATATAATGGCTTTACAGGTCTAGAGCCTTCCTTGTCTAGGTCTAGGCCTAGGGGCTTTGATACAAATTATTAATTAGTTTTCTTCATAACATGTAGGCTAGGGCCTACAGCAAGGCCTAGGATATGGGGTAAAAACGCGCTTCACGCAAAACATCACAAAAAGCATTTGGACCCCCCAACCAAACAAGTACCAAAAAATGCAACGAGTCAAATCCATTTGTGAGGTGGAGTTGTTACATCAATGATGCAGGCCTAGTTGCATGCATAGGGCCTCTAGGCAATGTGTGGGAGAGCCATTTGTTTGCAATGTCCATAGAAAGGCTCAAGTAGGTAGCTGGGCTAAGGCCCTATAGCTCAGGCTAAGCTGTCGTTTAAAAACGGACCCTGCAGTGACTAGTTCGCGATCAGTACTTTTCTGCTTTGAATCAGGGTTGCCAGATATATGAGCGCTGATGTCGCCGCGGCAACTTTTGAAGTCGCCCAAATGTCGCCCAATCTGGCGCGGCGGCCCAAATGGGGGGACTGGGGGGAACGCCCCAGAATTGCCCCGCAGGGCGTTTTTTTTTTTCATGTTTTTTAAAAGGTGTATTTTTGACTCTACGGAAATATTGGAGAATTTAAGGGAGTATATTTATGGGTATATTTACTAGGCACAATAGATTAAATTAAAGATGAAAAACTCTATAATCAAAAGTAAAATATATTCTGTACCCACGTGCTGAAACGATAATCTTGTAAAATCGGAGCCACTAAAATGATAAACAACACCATCAACAGTTCGACACAACTTCACGTACGCGCACGTGCGGTCAAAAAACAACTGAGCTTCTGTATGAAAGATATTCTATCTGCTTGGCCTTCCTGCCTCACACACACCTTCTCGACATTCCACCCCTATTGTCTTGTAACCTGATTTAACCAAACAAAACGCCGCGGGCCGGGCAAAACGGTATTCTGTATGACTTACGGTACCTAATATTTAAATTACAAAATACTATTTATCAATGGAATAATTTCTGATAAACATTACTTGTGTTTAAAGCAAGCTATAGATTGAGAAATTTTTGGAAAGTTTGGATTTTCGTGAAGTAGCCCATTTCGGCGACAGGCGACTTCCGAAATATTTTGGTCGCTAAAAACATTGCTTGGTCGCCCAAACGGCGACAAATCGCCCAATGTGGCAACACTGCTTTGAATAGGGCCTTCTGCTTTCCGCTTATCTTCTTTTAAGAAACAATAGTGGTACAAGTTCGACAGAAAGGTGCACATGGTTAAAATTAGAACCAAAAATTTAGACCTGTTTTGCCTTGCATCTTTGTGAAGACCTACCACACATGTTCAGAGACACATGCCTACACTACATTTATCACAAACATTAAAAACGGTTTAAGCTTAAAACTGAAATCTGTAATTTGATATGTTCAATTTAAACCAAACTACCTAGAGGCTACATAGGGACCTATGGTAGAAGTTAAAACATTTTAGCAAACTCCATTCATGAAGCATTAGCTGGAATACAAATGTGGTGGCTTAAACCGGATCAAGTGTTTACCAGGGAAAGTTAAAACATCTCAGGCTACCGGTAGGGGAACATGCTGTACCTTGGGCCACTTTTTACATTTATATTTTTTCTGTAGAAAGGAGATGATGAATCTGGTTAATTTTTTTTGTATTTGCTAGAACATGCCTTGTACAAACTTTGTTGATTTTATTGTATGGGTCATTCTCAAACGTAATGACCATATTGAAAAAAATGCTTGCAAGAAAAAATTATAACATAAAATTGGATGCCTCCTTTAACAAAACATTATCCAATAATTTGTTATTACAGCCCTAAAAGGGTTTATCTAAAAAAACAAAATTTTTTTACATACAAGCATTTTCATCAATCCAAGTGTACGAAAATGTCATGACTGTTACCGGAGATAAAAGTGACAATTGATGTAAGAAGTTATTTATTAAATCTATATTCATGTGCACAATAGTTTTAGTTACATTATCACACAAAACTAATACATTCAATAAAATATACATTTTTATTTTAATCACTTTTTATAATACCAAAATGTCAAGAATGTTACTCAAATTTCAAAACCTGGTAATTAACTTACTAATAATGGACAAATGGCAAATCAAATTTTATCAAGATCACTGTTAGCAATGAAGTATTAATATTATAAATAAGATTAAAAATGTGATTCAGTTATTTTAAACTTTAAATAAGACTTAATTTAATAATTAGCTCGGGTAACGGTGTTGACAAAAAGTAACAGTCTTGACAAAAAAGTTACTTTTCTAACAGTAATAATTTTTTTCTAAGATCATGTTGCTTGTTAGTGTACAAATCAGTCAACCTAAAGATAAAATCCATCTAATCCAACAAGTTTGTGTTGAGTTTAAAGTAAAGAGACACTACGGGTAACGGTCTTGACAAAAAGTAACATTCTTGACAAGTGATCACTGAAAATCAATAAAAACAAGTGTTTTGTTACTTTTGAGTATGGCAATGAATTACAACCTCTCCCTTCAAAACACATCTACAGTTGCAGGAAATTAATGCAGTAATCCACGATGCCCTTGGTAATGTTACTTTTTGAAAGTAACATACCTGACAAGTAACATGCATGACATTTCAACTTCATTAATTCATTAGCTGTTAACAATCCCATTTGAAAAAGTAGGGTTATGTTTGCTATGAGCTGGAACTTGATTGTAACTTAACTCAATTGTTAAATAAAATATTAAATACAAATTAAATTGTTTTATCTTGGTAACATTCATGACATTGAATTAAAATACTCACCGTTAAAATGTTTACTTTTCAATTTTAAAGAGTTCTCATGTCAAAACAAACCAAACTTCCATAATGCCATGTCAGGAGCTGTTCTTCTTCTTCTTCTAGATTGATCCACTGCCTTATTGAAAAATTATTTAAACTCTTTTACAATGGTAACAGTCATGACATTATTATGATTGCCACATTAGGGACAAACACTTTCCACTAGTTATTGTTTGAAAATGTAAATTGTTAAAAAAAGTCACTAACACACAGTTATTAACTGTTATTTCTGCATTAATTCCAATCTAGAGACTAAATAAATTTTAGTCTTAAAGTCAAACATTTTACAAAAACACTTCTGGTTTTGAGGATAGGGACATGGGTTTTAACACATTTTGCAATACCCGACATTGAATTAAAGGTCAACCTTACAAGATAGAAGTGCAAAAATTCATGGAGCTAATAAAAACTATAAGTATTCTGAAAATGTACAACCAAAATTTATGCAAATTAATATCTTGATCTAAAAAAAAATATATTAAGGTGGGACAGCACAAGGGTCATTTTATTTGAGAATGACCCGTATAATACACTTTACAATTATTACTATAAATTAACTGTTTTAATAATTAGTGCAAAGTGGTCCAAGGTACAGCATAGGGATGTACCTTGGACCATATGATTTGTACCTTGGACCATGTACATAAATTCCATAGGAAATTGTAGGATAGGCCTATACTTAATGTTTTCTTTCTTGTTACTTCATATTTAAGAGTGGGAGTGTAAAGTTATATTGTTCAATTGAATAAAAATATTATTTAGGCCAACCATTTTGATTATTATGGTTCCTAAAACAGAATGTGCCAATTAATGCACTAATAACTTAGTACAGCTGCAAGTTGCTCAAGCAATTGTCAAAAATTAAACACAGAACTCTGTCATTTTTAAAGTGAACTGATGGATCACTTAAAAGTTTGAAAAACATGTTTTCGGAGACGAAATCGACATCTTCTTGCATTGGCCATCGGAACCGATACTCCGCAATGTGACGAACAAAAGTAACTTTGTATGAATCATCCTTGTTTCTGTTTATGATTTGACCGACACAACACTTCGGCTCGTTACTGTTCTTTACTGGGTACTGGACCACAACCCAATTCCCTGCTTTGAAAGGAGCATCAACCGGATCTATAATCGAGTCCTTCATCGTACTACTTGCACATGCGGAGGATAGTGGAGTAGACCTAGGCCTATCTTCATCATAGTCGGACAATTGTTCGTCTTCGGTGATTGCTTTTTTAAATTTCTTAGGCTTGGGCTTAATCAACGCCTTACAGATGCCGGACTTCTTACTTTTATTGCTCTTGAGCCGTAGTTTCTCTTCGATTGCATTTTTCTCCGGGGTGTCAGTTAAAATCGTTGATTTACCCCTTTTCCTCCCAGCTGATTTAGCCTTTCTTGGTGCTGCTTTGGCAAATGGTCGAATGTCCTGGGGCGAAAGAGTTTTTGTGTTTGGGACTGGGTCTGTAGACATAGATCCACTGGAAGTTTTGGTTCCAACATTGATCATGGATGTGTTTGTTTCATCCGTTTGTTCAGCATCTGGACAAGGCCTATCGGTTACGTACGAACCCAAAAAGTCGTCATCATTAAATATATTTGGATTAAATGGTACAATACCTGAAACTTCGAAGCCTTTTTGGATGTTACTCGTGGTAAAGCTTAATGGGAATGCTGCACCAACCAACTCCGCAACTTCGTATATTGAAATTGGTTTACCAGGCTTTTTATGCATCAAGGTTTTACATTCTTTGTTGTAGTGTGTTTTAAAAGGCCCAAAGACTGTCCTGTCTAAAGGTTGGAACTTGTGGCTAGTGTGCGGTGGAAAAGTAAGCAACGTAATGCCAACGTCTTTAGCTCTACATATTACTTTAAGGGCAGTGTGGCTATCATGATTGTCCATTAAAAGTAGAATTGGATCCTCCAGGGATGGCTTGGTATGAGCAATAAAATGCTCCAACCATTGGGCAAATAAATCTTCATTTGACCAACCAGATTGGTTTGCAGCTCCTAGGGTACCAAGAGGTGCTCCCTAAATCATGTATGGTTTGAAGTTCACCCTTGGAAATATCATAAATGGAGGAATGTGGTTTCCAGTAGCACATATTGCACCAATCATAGTGGTATTTACCCCCCGTTCACCAGAAGTCATACTGCCTACCTGTTTTACCCCCTTTTCTGAAATTATTTTGGGGGGGACATGCACTGTTGAAATGCCTGTCTCATCAACATTCCATACTCGGTGTGGGGGAAACTTGTGTTTGGAAAGTACCCTCTCATAATTGCCAAAGAATGTTTGTACATTGGCTTTGTTGAAGCTAGTTAAGCGGAATAAACTAGTTGCCTCAGGTTTTCGTAGTGACAGATCCTTCTTATATGTAGCCATAAAAAAACGAAACCACTGGACTCCAGCCTCTTGGTTTTCGTCCCAGGATGGTGGGTATGTTTTCATGTTGGCCTTGGCATATTGGAATGCCAGTTTTCTAACTTCGTGTATGGTCAACCCATAGTGTAGTGCAGCAGCTGTTTTTAAGTATTCAACAAGTACAAGTTCCTCAGCCACCTCAAATACTTTCTTAACAGCATTGTTTGCCTTGTATTCAAACATATCTGCATCAGATGCTTTGAAAGAAGTCAGATGGCGAAGAAGAGTGGTACGAGGAACATTGTAAGCTAATGCAGCCTGTCGAACGGACACATTTTCAGAAATTACTTTATTTGCAGCTGCTTCTATATCAGTAGCCCTAGTGGGTATTTTCACCCTCACCTTGCCCTCCTTACTTTGTGGCATTATCTAAAGAAACAAAACATACCATGGTAAAGAAAATGCCAAGTTAAATGTACCTTGGACATGGTCCAAGGTACATTACTATAAGGTGACCCAAGGTACAACCAAGCACATGGCTTTTTGATTTCCCTCCAATTTAGTTTGAGGTTAAGTTGCCTGTTTTATGTATTTGGTATAATTATACATCAAAACATGGTTCTCAGACTTAAAAAAGTGTTTTAGCAATAAATTATCATTGAAGGCTTTCAAAAACAAAATAGTAACATGCAAAATACTTACTTTGAATGGTTGAAAACACAATTTCTTTTTTATGATGCTAGGTTTTCTACCACCATCCCAGCTGGACATAGTCTGACACCTAGTGGTATAATTGACAACTACAAATTTTAGTTATTTTTTTTACCACAAGATAGCAGAGATATCTTGAATGGTCCAAGGTACGACTATGTCCAAGGTACAGCATGTTCCCCTACCTAATTGAGGTTGGCTATAGTTTACTTTCGGAATCACAGTATGCCTAAGTTAAATAATTTTTTATGTAGGCTAATATTAGGCCCAATATTGCAGTGTTTCATCAACATCGCTGAAACGCTTACTTAACCCTTAAAACGATTTTGCTCGACTGGTTCAACTCTTTTATAAACGTAGGCTTACCGAGTGAATGTAGCTTAGCAGGAGGGTCTAGATTATACTTTTAAATATCGGTCGTAGTTTCTATCTGTTTAATAATAATATTAAGTGAAAATATATATGTACCAATATTGTAGTATCTGTTTGTAAGGTACCTATACATGTAAACTGTAATAGCGTTAAGCTAAATAAATACAGAACTAAGGACTACCGGTCCTTACATTAAAGTACTTATAGGCCTAGGTTCCTAACTTTAGTAGACCTAAGTTCATCAATACACTCTGTTGAACTACTATTACTGAAATATACTTAGTAGGGCATATTGAGTATTGACACACTAGTCTTATGCATGCTTTACACCAATATTCTCTTCAGGCCCGGACTGCCAGTCCTCTGCCGGTAATTCATTGCTATCCGGCATCATAGCTTTAGTCCGACTCCACCACAAAAAAACACAGCCAAGTAAGATTTGCTAGTGCGAATGCCTCGGATTCTTAAAAGAGCCCAAAATTCTGTCAAAATAAGAGTAACTGACTGTAGCTGTTTGTCGGAGAGCAATGAAACACACAAGCATGAGAGATTTTTGTCTTCGAGTAGCCAGTATCAAATTATGTTTGCTTTTCTAGCTAAGCTCACTCATCCAGTAATAATATTAATACCATAACATAGGCCTACATACCTAATCAATTTTACAATGCGTTACGTTAGCCTACATGTAAAATAAAAGGGCACTTGTTCATTAACGGGACCCCCCTCAATTTTTTGTTAATTGGTCCCCCCCATCGTCGTTTTTTTACTTAGTATTTCTGTTTACAATAAATAATTACAGCTTGCGAGAAGTTGAATATGACTCTGACAGTAAACTTGACTCACATGTTCAACATTACTCAGGCGAGTACAGTCCATTGGAATGCGTAGGCCTACATGAGAGCAGTCGTCGCCGTGCAGCTGACATTGACGTTCACAGACACCAAATGAACCTTCAAAACCTTTAACGTCGCTATTTTAAATGAAAGTACTTTTCTATTGACAGTCCTTTATATTTAAAGTAGCGACGTTAAAGGTTTTGTAGGTGGAGTATGTTGGCGTAGGCCGTGTCACTCCTGGCGCAAAGTATGTAGCCGGACAGGATGTTTTCGAGGCTTTGTTTGAAATAATTGTGTTTTCCTGACCTCCTGAAACTCAGATGGAGTAGATGTAGTAGTTATGATTGTCTAATGATATGTTTTTACTGAATTTTTACATTTTTTGGAGGGGGTCCCGTTAATGAACAAGTACCAATAAAAGTTTACATCCACACTGCTAAGTGCTTCTAACACTATTACTTTTGAGGAAGCCTAGGCCTATGCCCTATTCTATAAATAACTACAACAGTCACTTGCTGGCAAAGCACCTAGGCCTAGGCTACATAGAACAGGTGGGATTGAAGCCGCATATAAGCTCTGTGGTAATGGAAGGCCGGACAGACAACATCAATTTTATGTAAATCAATCCAGAAATTAAAGAAATTGAATTTTTTAATTTCTGGATTGATTTACATAAAATCAATTACACCTACGGGAGTGTTTCCCAATTAATGAAATTGAGAAACATCTACTTTTTAGAAGTGCAACACTGAAAGGACACTGTCAAAGAAATGCCAAGAGGTATGAACAGGAAGGAACATAATGGCAACCCCTCGCACAATATGTGTCCAGGGTATACAGGTCACAGGTCTTAAAACTAAGTTATACATATTATACTATCTCACAAGCAAGGCAGAATAAAACTAACATCATAAAATCCCCTAATACATACATTAAATATGAGCATGACCCTAATGATGTATAAAATAAATATATACTATATTAAAAACAATGAAGGACATAGGCCTTGTATATTGTCGAAGTCAGTACATGTTACTCGATTTCAATTCGACCTTCTTTAAAAGCTACAATTGAATAAAATGCATTTTGTACCAGGTAGGTATATATTTTTTGTGTAAGCTGTTTTGTGTTGTCTATCTGTCTTATATTTTTTGGTAAACTGTTGAAAAGAGTGATCCCCGCTATATGTGAGCCTTCTTGGCATCTCACTGTGTTGCTGTGGGGTATATGTAAATTACCTTTTTGCCTCGTATTATGTTGGTGAATATTTTCGTTTGTTGTTGTATTTTTATCATTTTTGTTTACAATATTATGTTTAAGGAGCTCATATACATAGATGCACGGTACAGTAAGTATTTCCATTTTTTAAAATGTTTGTATACATGATTGTCTAGGCCTATATAAAAGGCCTCCCAGGATGTGAACTGCTCTTTTTTGTAGTTTAAATATTTCATTAATGTGTGTAGTGCTACCCCATATTTGTATTGCGTACCTAACCAATGATTCGAAATATACATGGTAAGCAATTTTTGCTGTTTGAACACCCGTGGCATCTCTTATCACTCTCAGTGCAAAGCATGCGGAGCTCAATTTGGGGGTCAGTTTCTTTAACTGTTCTTCCCAATTTAAATTTTCATCTACTGTAACTCCAAGGAAACCCGTGTTTGTGAGTTGTGCTATTTTGAAATTTTTATCCATCTCAAGTTCTGGGAGTTGGTCAATTTGTTTCTGTTATAGATGGAACTGGATAAAATTTGTTTTTGATATATTCATTCCTAGTTTATTTGTTGTAAGCCAATGTTGGATTAAATTTGCTGCAAGTTTGGACTCCCTAACTAGGTTTAAAAAACACTTTGCTATGATAAGAGCAGTGATATCGTCAGCAAAAAGGATCACTTTGATATGTTCCATAAATTTTTGGAGATCATTTATGTATAATAAAAAAATGGAGGGACTTAGTACTGTGCCTTGAGGCACTCTTGCTTCGGTTTCTACCCAATCTGAATAAATTTCTGAACAACTTCCTTTTCCATCTTCATGCCTAATTTTAGTTTTTTTGTTTATGCTTGGTTAAATATGATTTGAACCATTTTAGTGTAGTATCTCGAATGCCATACATTTCTAATTTTTTTAATATAGTCTCGTGTTGAACACAGTCAAATGCCTTTCTTAGATCGCAAAATATGCCAAGGGCATACTCCCCTTTATCCATGGCTTTGAGAGCTAGATTTTCTAGTTCTACTAGTGCTGTGATTGTTGATTTATTTTTTTGAAATCCATGTTGGGAGTTTGACAGTATTTTGTTATTTTCTAAGAAGTCAACTAATCTATTTTTATTTTTTAACTATTGTCTCTAGAATTTTTGATAATATTGGTTATATTGAGATGGGCCTATGATTGTTGATATAATTTAGATCATCTTTTTTGTGTAGGGGTGTGACAACAGAGAGTTTCATTTTGTCTGGAAATGTTCCTGTTGTTAGGGTTTTCAAGACACGTGATGACATAGATTATAGATATGTCAATGTGGGCATAAGAGAAGAAGAAAGATTTATAGCAACCTACTGAATGTTATTAGGTAGTATTACTATACCTACCTACGTCAATTTTGTATCCTAACATCTCTTTTAAATAATTTTCCTACAGAAATTCCTGCTATCAGGGGTAAACACATCACATTTACTCGGTGTGAAACTTTATGTTAATAACTCTGAAGTGGGTGTTCAGGTAGTTGAAAAGGAATGTTCAATTATGGACTCATTGTCAGCATTTACCTATATGTATGACCTTAGAAAGCCTTGAAGACCTTCAGAGGATTGTTGGTAGTTGATATCAAATTGATTACCTAGGCCTATATCCTATATTGTAAATTTAGAGTATCAACCATTTCTGAGAATGAGATACACCTAAGATGAATTTTTATTTTTCAGTAGATCCTTTTTACAAATTAAATCTAATCTCTACAGAATGTGCAAAGATTGGTACCGTATGTAGGCCTATAAGTTTGACATAAATTTAAAGTGGAAATTGTAGGACATATAGTACATACTAAACAAAGTGACAGTTAGGGCTACCTGCTATAATATGTAACAGGATGTGGGTAGGCAGAACTTGAATAATGGAATTTGTTATTTGATTTATACAAATGATTGTTTTTAATTAAAATTAAATTACAACAACTTAATCAAAATCCCACACTGAAACTTAGTTCTGTAACTGTAAGGTCTAATCGAGTAGGTGGAGACTCATTTCCTAGGTAATTAATATTTAATAACATTTTGATGCATATAATCGATAATGAAAGTTCAAAATGATCGAAATGTATGTTTTTTGACAAATCTCAAAACGCTTCTTCATAAATTTTGAGTGTTTAAGCGGCCACCATACCACAGAGCGTATTGAGTCTGTGTTGTGTAGCCGAAATGATAATAAATTAATAATGAACTTACCGTATTGGGCCGAATATAGGCCGACCCTGAATATAAGCTTTCTTGTTGAAATGCATAATTGCATAGGCTAAGCATGCATTAATTATATAAGCTGGCAAGGGACTTTTGAGACTTAAAATAATGAAAAAAGGGTAGGCTTATATTCAGGACAATACGGTATATTTTTCACGATCACAGATGATAAAAATTTTGCTCTATTTCTGACCTAAAAAACTTGGTGTTGACTTTTTCTTTGAGGTTTCTTTGCTTTCACTGGCCCCAAACCCTTAAAAACAACACTCTGGCTCTTTTTATCCAGAAAAATTTGGGTTTTTCTCAACCCTGGTACTAAATTTTATAAATTTGCTATTTTTCAAGGAGCATGATGATCTTTCTCCCCTGCCCCCTCTGGAGGCTCAGAGGGGGGGGGGGGCAATGTTCCACACTGCCCTCTACTGCACTGACACCGCTGAGGCTAACTGTAGGCTTAAAACAAGCACTGACCTTGATCAGGCTTCTGGGAATTTCTTCTGTTGCACATCCACAGACTATCCAAATACTACATACAAATACAATGTAGTCCTCGTCTTATATTAAGAAAATAAATACAAAACAATATAATACAAGACAATAGACAATAACCTACCTACCTACAGACAGAACAATTCAATAAAAATTAGCATTCTGTTAGGTCCATATATGCACCTACCTACCCATTATTGTAAGCCCTTTTCCTTTCAGAGAAGCAACAAGTTGCAACAGTTAGACCTTCCTATGTTTAGTTGATATGGAGAAGATAGGATGAAAACACACATGTATATAACTTACATTTAACACATTTACCTGTCTGACGATTATGACTACACAGTTTCTGGAACTCTTGAGGTAGATGGTGGACACTAAACATCATCCGAGATACACTAAACAAGCCTCACTACACATACCAGTAACCAAACCTATGGTAAGCAATTCTTGAAGTAAATTCTGCATGTACATATTAATCAACAGTAACATATCCTAACTTACATCTAACACTGTACATTAACTAACTTTTAGATAAATACTTACACAATCATCTTCAACCATCATGCAATGGTAAATAATATTATCAAATCCCATGTCTTCTAAAATGTTTTCACATTTCAGCTCATCTGTTCCGGTCCCATCAGATTCACATGACTGGGATATCCTTATTTTCACTCAACACTGGCCAATTACAGTCTGTCTAGAATGGAAGGAGGTAATCCCTGTACACACATGTATATTTCCACCAGATAAAAATAGATGGACAGTGCATGGCATATGGTAAGAATAAGATATCACCCGAAAATAAAATATGACATTTTTGAAAATGTGTGTGTTGTTGTTGGGCATTAGGCCTACATGGCCAAACAGTGGATTGTTATTTCAAAGTTGATTGTTGGTTGGTCATGATTTGTTCGACGGACACTTTATGTTTTATTACCTCATGCACAATCATTCTTTATTGTACGAACAAACATTTTAGGTAGTATCAGAACATTATATTAACAAACGTGTAGGGTAAGACTCAAGCTCAACAAAAGTTAACTGATAGTTTAACAGATTAAATGACGTAAATAAAATCACATAAAAAGAACTTAAACTAACAAACTGAAGATAAGTGCTACCAATAACAACATAATTTTTTTGAATGCATCTAGGCATCATGGATTGCATTTTATTATTCTTATTATACTTCTTTATTTGACATCGGGATCAAGATCCCACAATGGTCACTGAAATGGTAAAACTTGCCAATCAAATATACAAACAAGTAAGGGTACAGTATGTGAGTTACTACCAAAAATTGGGAGTGAAATAAGCTACTACTTCATCAATCTATTGTTGCAGAAGGGTACAAAAAAAATATCCTCTAGCATAATTTTTTTTATTGTAGTGCTGAGTTGACAGAAATAAATGTCCCAGTTTTTAAAAAAACTAGCCCCCCCCCCCCAAACACCACAAGGGTCACCAAAAACATTCAGTATCATCCTTGATGACTTGATGAAGAGCAATGTTAAAAAAATAATTAAAACCATGTACGGTACCATTGGAGATCATGTTTGGTTTTTATGGTGACGCACAAACGTACAGAAAGGTACCGTATCGCGGCCGAACGCGGACCGCTTCGCGAGTTTGTTGCTGCAACGAGGTTTTCAAACTACAAGGTATTCCAAGTAGGAGGTTTTCTACGCCCTCCGCACAGCGGCTTCAAGCCGCGCATAAGCGCGACTTGTCTGAAAATAATTTAGACTTTAGATAGTTAATTGAAAATGATAGGCTAATATATTTTACACAAGTGCAATAAATCAAGTGATTTTCTTGAAGAGACAACCTGTAGGCCTACGTTTCCTAAACCACTTACAACTCATGAGTGATATACAACAAAAGTATCTAACGGAAACTGCCTGCTGTGCTGAATTGTTGGGGAATCCTCCCACACCCCCTATGGCATGGTATGGCATGGTGCATGGAGCCAGCTTGGCAACAGATTAATCTTGGGACGATCTGGACAGCTACCCGATCCAAGATATTCCTGGGTTTACCTCTGATTTTTGTTAGATAGCCTACTTATTAGATTACCCAGGAAATCGGAAGTGAAATCGTCAACTTGCTTGCGCCTGCCACAATTTAAACAAAATAAAATTTTAAAAAATGATTTAAATCAAAAACTTTTTTTAAAAACCTAAAGCTAAAAGTGTAGAACCTAGCAAATTTGTTAATGTTGTAGGCTACATCACATGAGCCAGATTCAATAGATAACGGATTGTATCATCTGTGCTGCAAGTGTCCCTGATGTAAAATTAATAACATAGAAGTAGAACCTGTTTTCAGTGTTTTGCACGCTGACTGTAAGGTTAATTTTTTAAAAGCAAATTAATCTAGGGACTGGATTGGAAGAGTTGGGTACTGGAAGCATTAGGAATTGTACTGGAAAATTAATTTTTGTGGTTTGCCGTATTATTTGGTCTCAATAAAATCCTCGTGTAGAATTTCAGCATTAGGGGCCTACCTACAAATTGTTAAATTTCTCAGGCCTACCAAACTAGGAACGATTGGACCAGGATACTGCAATTCCTCCTGGCATTTCAACCCTAAAGAGCTTGTACCAATCGAAGACAAACTGGAACAATTTTGGGGTAATGTCCATTCTGGCAACCGATATGACCTCTGGCATCATGAATGGGACAAGCACGGTACCTGTGCTTCAGTCCTACCGGAGTTAGATTCCGAAGTGAGCTATTTTGGACAAGGATTGACATGGATTAACGACTATAACATGAATGATATCTTGGGAAAATCCGGAATATTGCCCGACAAGTCGGAGTACGATGCAGCAGACTTGTACTCAGCTGTTCGCAATGCACTTGGCAAAGATCCAGACATCCAATGCATTACGAATCATGTATGTAGACAATATTTCATATCCTAATCAGTTTTATTATTTTCCTACATCAATCATTAAAATCATTACTTGCAGCTTCACCTCTTCATTCATCGCACTATTTGTTAACTTCATTACATTAGTGTTTTAAAGTGGTTTGAAAGTAGTTGGTAGTTGGTTTTATTTCCAATACAAATCATGTTACATTGTACATACATTGTAATTTTTGACCCTTTTAATCTTCCGTGGAGGATTACTATACAAGGGTATTTGGAAAATATTTATTTAAAATTAAATAAATTATTAAATAAACATAAACATAGAATATAATGCAATAAAATAAGAATACAAATTTTGATTAATCTTACCTAAATGTTTTAATTTAAGACTAAAATATAATAGAATACATATAATGTATTTAGCCCATCTATGCTGTATTAATCTCTCAGGCTAGGCTACTAGGTACCGTAGTTCACACTGTCATGAGCTAATGATTAATGAGATAGTATGAGGCCTACACAATTTTATAGTACAATAAGAATTATAAGCATATATACAGTTGTGTTCTCAATTGTATCCCCTCTGTTGGTTGTTACCTGGGCACGTTGATATATTTTTTCCAGTTTCTCTTTATCTTAGTCGGTCTAAATGTTTTTGTCTTCCAGGTATTCTTTAACTGAGTAATATGCCTTTTTCAGAAGTATTGATTTTAGTTTTAGTTTAAAAGTGTTTATATTGGTAATATCTTTTATTTTGTTTGGCAGTTTGTTATATAATTTAGAGTTTATGTAGGATGAATTCATCTGTATCGATTTTGTTTTAAGGTATTGGAAGTGAATATGTTTCTGCTGACGTGTGTTGTGAGTGTGGATGTTGCAGTTGAGTGTCAGATCATATCGATTTTTATGCGTATATAAAGCAGTTTGCATTATGTACAAGCTGTAGAAAGTCAATATCTTTTGCTTGATAAAGTGATCTTTGCAGTGAGGTTTTTCGTAAGAGTCCCTAGCATAGTTAGACACTTTGTAACTGAGGCCACATTGTACTCTTTTCTAACTTTATTATGTTTTATTAATTAATTGTTATGTTTATCTTCAAAACAAATAAAACTATATGGTTTTATAATAATTTGATATCACCCTGGTGCTTGACTATAGATGATGTCACATGACGTATGAATCTAATCTCGGTCATAATATTGTGTTGACATGTATCTTTGATTTTACAGAAAACCGGCGAAGTATATCTTTTCGAAATAAGGATCTGCTTCACAAAAAGTTTGGTTCTCACTGATTGTGATGGAGTGAAATCAGTTATCAACAAGAGTTCTGTGATTACCAACTGTCCTACTGGCAAAGTAATAATATATCCGTCTAAAGTGCCGCCACAATGGGAGTCGTCAGCACCGAGAATGCCATGGCTTCTCGATGTTCTATACTACATTCAGTGGCTGCAATGGCTCACTTTGTAAAGTCGACGTTTTCCTTTTTAATTCCTCTTGCCTGAATACTATATAGTCCGTGGAACAAGCTGCATCAACTACAAAAACATTTCAAAGCTGGAAACCAGCACCAAAATTTAGGAGCTGGTAAAAGACAAATTTTAGAATGTTATTTTTCAAGGGGGCACGCTTGGTAGCAAATAAGTCACCTGTCATGGCGTCCTCAAGATGGCCACCAAAATAATTCTTAAAATTGCTGTACCTAACTCAAGAAGTAATAATCGGATTTAAACAAACCAGGTATCGTTTTTATGGGTTTTTAATGCTTTACAAAAATTTCATTAGCAGTTTTACCGCAAATTCAATAGTTTTAATTATAGTATTTAAATTATACTAAATTGATTAAAAATTATTAAACAATTGACTACACCGGTTTGAACCGGACATATATATATAATTATTTATACGTAGAACTTGCTAGATTGCCACAAAATTTTTACACTAAACTAAAATAATGTCAATAAATCCAAAATTGTTAGTCCCGAAACGTAATCCCGGTAACTTATTGATTAATTAATTAATGAAATAAAGCATTAATTAAATCCCAATTAAAAGTTTCTTATTTATGTACCACAATCACATAGTGTATCACACAAGAACAATATGACCACAATTGACTTAAAATTATTGGTTTCAGAACTTAATAGTTCCAATCACTTTCCTATTAATTTAATCAATTCAAAATAATGACAATAATCTCAATTAATTGTGTAAAATTAACACGATGTGGTCTACCTTGGTATCATTTTAAAGCTAGTTTTATAACGAATAATTTTATGGAAAAAATAATTAAATTAAATTAATTAATCACCAAATTAATTATATTTTAGTTAAATTATACCACTTTTGACAGAATGTATCATGTATAGGTAGGCGGAGGCCTACCTAAAACTCGATCGATCGTCATAAAAATAGTATACCACTTTACTGACATAATTCCAATGAATTCCAAATTTCATGTCCTGAAACAAAATTCCTATAAGTTACCGATTAATTAAGTAATTAACTCTTAGTGAAGAATTACTTATATCTCAATAATTGTTGTTGACACTCACGTACCGGTAGCACATACAAAATGCCAACATAAGTATCAAATATAAACAATGCGAGTATAATTTTAAAAATATATAGTCCCAAAATTAAGTTCATGCTACTTTCCCGCTAATTGAATTAATGAATTAATTTAATTAATTGATTTAATCACCATTTGTTGTGTAAAATTAACACAGCCAAACTGGGAACCATTTGCAAGCTTATTTTACAAGAAAATAAATTTGTGGTAAAAATAGTAATAAATTAAACATTAAATAAAGTGCAGTTAATTAATTACAACTTTTCACATTATAAGAATGCTGGGAAGTTTAAAAGTTAGTTTATTAACCCGAGAGTAGTCGCGCCCCTGTTTGTGACGTTAGTAGTCGCGCGCGCGTCCTTTAGACCGCAATATTTATTATGGGCTAAGAACGTTAGGATGACGTTTTGATTACCAATATAAGATAATTTATCATATATGTGACAGCATACATGGTTATATTAATCAATTATCAATCAATAATCAATAAATAATCAATCAATAATCAATGAAACACAGAATGTTGCAAACCTACAAAAAGGTACAAAAATATGTTTTGAAACACCCTGCAGTTTGAATTATTAGTAAACCAAGACAATAATATTATGCCAACACTGTATGTTGAAGAATATTCAACCTACAATAACAAAATACATGTCTCATAATAGTGATTGAGTATGCATATTTTTGCCTCCCTTAGTAGTCGCGCAGCGGTCGAAAAGACCAAGCAACCAAACAGGACCTCTTATCTTAGTTGAAGTTCTGCAAAACACTGAATCGCGTATTGCACACTGGCTTCACAAATCTATTTTGGGAAGGTAGGCGGAACTAGACAAGCCACGCATGCGCGCTGTACAAATACCAACTGTTGAAAAAAAAAGTCGGTCCAAAAGACCACACGCGACTACTCTCGGGTTAATGGCTTGTTGTTACCAGTGTGTAAGTATGTATAAGAATGTTGCGTGACAATCGATAGGGTTTACATTAATAATAATAATAATAATAATAATAATAATAATTTCAAATTTAAGGCTTTCGCGGCCCGGTAAATAATTAACACAATTTATTGGTCGGGACATTTCGCCGCGTCGAATCTGCTTTAATTGCTTTTGACGTTTCAGCCCAACTGTGTGGGCTATCCTCAGAAAAACAAGATATTAATTCTAAAAACTTACAAAAATAAAAGCCCAGACAAGGCGTTACATAGAAAAACAAAATCACAAAACAAACAGTTACCATGACCAGGCCCCGCCTTCTATAAACATGCGTTACATTCTTATGAAGACCAAAATATCACATTTGAGAGTTTCTGGTACGTATACGATCACTTCGTCGGACTCCACTTTCTTGGGGCTGATCCAGTTCTGGGACAGGGAGGACGAGAAGGTCTGTATTCGAAATGGAAGTAAGATGTCGGGGATAATGCGCCTATTTTTGATACGGCCAGCGTTGGAGTTGTCTTGAATCCTTTTCAATATAGGCGCCCACGACCCGCTCAGCTTAAACCCAACATCACCATTAAAATTGTTTGGTGTTTTAGCAATCTCAATGGACTCTCTAACCAATCTTGGAAGTAAACGAGGCTCTTTGCAAACTATTGTGGCACTCTCAAACAGAATTTCATGTCTTGGATTGTTAACATTTTCACAAGCATGTTTAGCCACCGCTGACTGTTCTTCTTGCAAGTGTGGGTTGGTTTATATAGGCCAAACATGCAGGACAGTGGGAACAAGACTTAAAGAACATAAAGCTCATTGTAGGCATGCTCGAGAAGAACAGTCAGCGGTGGCTAAACATGCTTGTGAAAATGTTAACAATCCAAGACATGAAATTCTGTTTGAGAGTGCCACAATAGTTTGCAAGAGCCTCGTTTACTTCCAAGATTGGTTAGAGAGTCCATTGAAATTGCTAAAACACCAAACAATTTTAATGGTGATGTTGGGTTTAAGCTGAGCGGATCGTGGGCGCCTATATTGAAAAGGATTCAAAACAACTCCAACGCTGGCCGTATCAAAAATAGTTGCATTATCCCCGACATCTTACTTCCGGTTTCGAATACAGACCTTCTCGTCCTCCTGTCCCAGAACTGGATCAGCCCCAAGAAAGTGGAGTCCGACGAAGTGATCGTATACGTACCAGAAACTCTCAAATGTGATATTTTGGTCTTCATAAGAATGTAACGCATGTTTATAGAAGGCGGGGCCTGGTCATGGTAACTGTTTGTTTTGTGATTTTGTTTTTCTATGTAACGCCTTGTCTGGGCTTTTATTTTGTAAGTTTTTAGAATTAATATCTTGTTTTCTGAGGATAGCCCACACAGTTGGGCTGAAACGTCAAAGTAATAAAAGCATATTTGTCGCGGCGAAATGTCCCGACCAATAAATTGTGTTAATTAATAATAATAATAATAATAATAATAATATAATTTTATTTATTATTATTATTGGAAGTACATATTTAAATACATGTTTAGTACATTATGGAAACGAATCCCACAAGCCACACATGCGGCTTAGCTGTGGGGATAAAATACATAGACAATGAAAATAGACCCAGACTTCAGACTTTATAATATTGTTATAAGTATAAGGAGAAAAACAATAAAAAAACACCTAGAACCAAAAAACATACAGAAAACTTGAACCAATAATAATACAAATGAAAATGAATAAAAAAAATATATAATAAAAATAATAATAATAATAATAATAATAATAATAATAATAATAAAAGAGTCTTTATTTTATATCTTGGCGAAGCTTAAGGCCACTAGGCCTTTTGTTCTCCTGAACTAAGCACAATACAAATTACAATTTAAAATTATTAATTAACAAGTAAAAAATAACCACACAAGTAAAAAATAACCTCACTAGTGAACAATACAAAGATATAAAAATGATAAAAAAACAAACATAAAACTAGTACAAGTAAAATAGCAGGTTAATATCACTTATGTGTTAGAAGTACAATAAACAGTTATAAACTTAATGTAATTATTTCATTAATACTTTAAACAATCAATTACAGCAATAAAAGAATACAAAATACAATCAATTAATCATTAATGAAATAATTAAAACCTACAGTGATTTAATCTTTAAAAAATGAACATAATTATTTAAATAATTTGTTGGATTACAAAGAAAGATCAAGTGACTACGAATGGCATTTGTTTTTGAAAGCTGATTTAGATTTAGTAATCCGAATGTTTGCAGGAATTAGGTTCCATGTTCGGGCAGCAGAAACAGGAAATGAATTACTTTAAGGAGGTTTCATGTTTGGGAATTTTTAAAGTTAATGTTGATTGTGACCATGTGTTGTTGTCATGATTGCAATTAAGAAGATTTACATATTGTGAAAGATAAACTGGAGCAGAATTGCTGATGATATTGTGTAGAAGATTATTATTATAGGCTATTTATTATGTCAAAAGTGACATAAATAATTAATACACTTCATTTAATGTTTGATTTATTACTATTTTCCCCACAAATTTATTTTCCCGTAAAATAAGCTTCCAAATGGTTCCCAGTTTGTCTGTGTTAATTTTACACAACAAATGGTGATTAAATCAATTAATTAATTCCATCGACAGGAAAGTAGCACAAAACTTAATTTTGGGGCTATTTATTTTTAAAATTATACTCGCATTGTTGATATTTGATACTTCTGTTGGCATTTTGTATGTGCTAGGCTGCGTGAGTGTCAACAGCAATTATTGAGATATGTATAAGCAATTCTTCACTTAAATTAATTGGTAAGTTATAGGAGTTTTGTTTCGGGACATGACAATTTGGATTCATTGGCATGTCAGTAAAGTGGTATATTTTTAAAACGATCAATCGAGTTTTTGGTACCTATACATAATGATACATATGTCAAAAGTGGTATAATTTAACTTAAATGTAATTTATTTGGTGATTAATTATTTTTTCTATACAATTATTCGTCTTAAAACTTGCTTTAAAATGATACCTTGGTCGACCACATTGTGTTAATTTTACACAATTAATTGAGATTATTGTCATTAACTAAGTTCTGAAACCAATAATTTTAAGTCAATTGTGGTCATATTGTTCTTGTGTATATACACTATGTGATTGTGGTAGGTGAATAAAAAACTTTTAAATGGGATTTAACTAATGCTTAATTTCATTCATTAATTAATCAATAAGTTACCGGAATTTCGTTTCGGGACTAACAATTTTGGATTTATTGACGTTATTTTAGTATAGTGTGAAAATTTCGTGGCAATCTAGCGAGTTCTACGTATAAATAATTATTTGTATATTAAAAAGTGCTATAATTGCAATACGTTATAATAATTTATAAATATAACTAAAACTATTGCTTTTGCGGTAAAACTGCCAATTAATTTTTTTGTAGAGCATTAAAAACCCATTAAAACAATACCTGGTTTGTTCAAATCCAATGATTACTTGTTGAGTTACAGCAATTTTAAGAATTATTTTGGTGGCCATCTTGAGGACGCCATGACCGGTGACTTATTTGCTACCAAGCGTGTCCCCCATGAAAATAACATTCCAAAATATGTCTTTTACCAGCTCTTAAATTTTGGTGCTGGTTTCCGGCTTTGAACTGTTTTTACGCTTGTTCCACGGACTACAAAACAACACCATGGTCTACCCAAGAGGAAGTCGTCGCAGTCGTCTTTGTCACATTTGTTTCGTCGTGGTAGTCGAGGGAAGGGTTCCCGATAATGACTGCCAGAGTTCGCATCTAGTTTCAGAGAGTAATATACTCCCCTACTTGTCAGCTGATGTTTGCGAGATCGACTTCACCTCTCTTCTCGACTTGTACTGTTGGCAGAGGAATACGTACTCTTTAAAATGCTCTCAAGATAATTAAAGATGTTTATGCTGTGTTTATGCAGCCTGCATTGCTCAAACAATAATATGGAATTGGTTGTATGTTTTTCAAGAGGCTATTACGTACTAAACTTATTTTTGATTATTCTCTATTTCATAATACGTACTTTACTTGTAAAATGACCTTCCAATAAAATTTATCTTTTAACTTAGATTGTACATTATTTGATGAATTTTTGGCTTGTTAGTTGAAATAGAATTAGGGTTAGTTCTATTCATAATTTGGTTATTCTCATTATAAAATTATATTTACCTACATTACATTAAATTTTGTAGTAAATATTTTATTAAAGGGGCTAGAACCTACTTATACTTAATTTATTGTTGCTCTTAGCAGATAAAAGTATAATACCACCCTTAAATTATCCATTAAAACATTTCCACTAAAACTGTGCCAGAGATACAATCAAATACTTCTCAATTTCATTAATCGGGAAACACTAACGTAGGTGTCGTAGGACGTAGAATCCAAAAACTCCACATCCATACCCCGCCTGAGATGGATTTTTTAATTTCTCGATTGATTTACATAAAAACAAAAAAATACGCAAAAATATTTCTTCTTGGTACCTAATTAGCATTATTGTGTCTGGGTCAAGTGCCAAAATTTAAAAAAAATCAACCATATCATATTCATATATATTAGGGGTAGGCAATAGTGTCTTTGTGAGTTGGGTGATTATGACATCAAGACTCACATTTTGTAACTAAAACTATTTGAAGCACATTGAATGCTATTTCTTCTCATAGGGCAACTCTTTATTGGGCTTGACAAATCATTGTTTGCTCATCTTTTCCCCACGGCACGTGACAAACCCTATGTTATTATATTTCCCGATAAGTTCGTAGCTAAATTGTCTTCTCGATTTGGTTAGTCGGGAAACACTCCCGTACGTGGAATTGTTAATATTTAATAAGTTACAATTCAGAAGTTAAAAAATCCATCCCGATCGGGGTTCGAACCCGAGTCTCTCACATTCCAGGTAGGCGCCTAGCCAACTAGACCACCGAGACGGTAACTATTTAACTTCTGAATTGTAGTAGCATTATAGATCTGAATGGATGGAACAGTACTGCAACCAATATCTGCTGCCTTTGAACTGACCAAACATTATTAATTTTGTAATGTCCTTGCCTTACGCAGGTATGAGCGAGGGTTTATTTCTCGATTTGGTTAGTCAGGAAACACTCCCGTTTAATACAATTCAGAAGTTAAAAAATCCATCCCGATCGGGGTTCGAACCCGAGTCTCCCACATTCCGGGCAGGCGCCTTATAGCCAAATAAATAAATTGTCTTTATCAATATAATGGTTGGATTACTACATAGGCCTTGTGGGTAGGCCTACACATTTAAAAAGTTATTTGATTTAAAGGGACATTAACAGTTGGATCATGTACTACTCTAGCCTGAGGGCCGTCAACGGTGGCACATACGATTATAGGGTGCTGGTCCAAAGTGGTTCTACAATGATGTGGGTTCAAATTCCGCATTTAAGGCATATTTATTTTTTGTAACCATCGTCCTTCGTCATCTATCACCACTTATCGTCTCGAATGGCCTTAGTAACATAAATAGAGACGTTAAGTATCTATGATAATCATCAACATTATCTAAACTAGGGGGCACACCTGCGCCGTACAGTACCGGTACCAGCCGCAAGCAGGGGTATGAGGGGACGTTCAACCCTTTACGGTATAGAGTGTTCCTGGCTGTGATGGGGCTATGTCATACAACGCTATAACACAATTGGCGCAAGAATCATTAAACTACAAAGTCTTGTCGTGGTTATGTATTTGCTTTAAATATTGTTCAGTGTTATTAGACGAGTGGTGGTGACGGAATGACTGACAATGTAACAAAAATTCATGCCTTATGATGAGAGACATGATCCCACATCTCTTTCTCGCATAACCTTCAGACCTCCGCTTACTAACCCTTTTTTATTCCCGTGTAAATCAGATGCGAGAAACTTAGTACCGGTACCCAGCATGGCAATGTAATGTTGTGTATTTTATCACTCATCGGAAAAGATTGAGACCATTGTGGCACTACTGCCAGACAATCTTACGTGTAACTATCAAAATAGCTGAATAGGTTTTAATTATAAGGACCCAGTTGCGTATATAGCCGCTAGTTAGTTAGTTAATTTTTTGTTTGTTTTAAAACTTAGAATTTAAAATTGCTTTTAAATTGAAACTAGTGATGAAGTCTCTACAGAAGCTTTGGGTACGGTGTTTCAATGTATTATTTTTAAATTCAATTTTGAAGTAGATAATAATATGTTCTGGTCCATTGACTATTGAGCTGGCTTGTTCATGGAAAACTGGTCTTCCCCATATCTCCTTATTTGTGGGTTTTAAGACTTACTGGTCAACTTAGCTCTTAGGAGGACCTATGGTAGTACGTTATTCAACATTATTTAGAAATAAGTTAATATAATTATTTACCGGTAATATTGTGGCCAGTTGACAGTTGAATCATTTTGTTTTCAACTAAGTGCAGCCTATTCACACATTTCACTAAGTTATAGTCAGGCAGGTATTTGGGGTGAAAATAAAAATCAATTTTCGTTTTTATTATGCCCAAAAGCGGTGAATTGACGGTGAAAATATCAACATTAGTTGAGAAAGCCTATATTCCTCCCCCCTATATTTTTGAAAGTTTGGGTGTGGGACCATCTAATTCTAAAAAATTTAGATACAATAAAAGTATTTGGGAATTCAGAGCAGGTGTTTGGGCGGCTATAGGTGATGACAGCTAGCCTACGTGACGTGTTGTGTGTCAGCACATACACACACAGATAGAATAAACTAGGAAAACGCTTAAGTCCCGCCGCGTTGGTGGGATGAGCGTACAGGGTGCATTGAGATGCCATGTGTTACGCGGATTTTCTGTTGTTCTGTGAAAAAAGCTTTACCAAGTCGAAGATTTTTTTTAAATTTAAAATTTAAAATTTATATAAAAAAATTAACTTAATTTTTATAATTAAATTAAATTAAATAAAAAATTAACTTAATTGTTTTAATTAATCGTAATTTTTTAAAAAGAAAAAAATCGTAAAATTGCAATTTGCATAAGAAATAATCATTCGATTGCGCTCAAATTTAACACGAATATAGTGAGAGCTGTTAGCGGAAAAACATTGAAAAATCCGGATACCAGCGCGAAATTTTGCATGGGGTTGATAAAAATACCAGAATTGAAAATTCGCCGGGAGGCAAGCGATATCTCACCCTCAAGCCCCCCAAAATCATCCCCTAAAATTAGAATAATTCATACCTTCAACCCAAAAAAGAATTTTTATTCAAATTAGTTATTAAAATTAAGTTTTAATGTGTTTTAACCCAATCGGTCTATTCTCATTTCCTTAAACCACATTTTTTCAACCCCCATCCCTAATTGTTTATAATATTTTTACCTTGATTTCCAGCATTTACCAATGAGGCACCTAGGGAGTTATCAGCATGAAATTGGCATGATGGTTCATAATAACCTGAAAAATAATAATCCGCCGGGAGGCAAGCGATATTCCACCCCTTTTGTTCTCTACCACCCTTAACTTTGGGAAAAACGTAAGGTAGTATTTAATACATTTTGAATATTTCAAATGCTGATTAAAATTATGAGTCGATGTGTTATAGTCCAGTCAACAAATCATTCATACAAAACAAACAATTTTTTCACCCCCAACCCTAATAATCATACTTTTAGTGACAAACACTGTTTAATAAGTTACCAACATGAAATTTGGCATGGTGGTGGATAAAAATATAAGAATTACTACTCCGTTGGGAGGCAAACAATATTTCACCCCTAGTGCCCTCTATCATCCCTTAAAATTGGAATTGGTACGAGGTCGTATTCAATACATTGAAATTATTAAAATTATCCAATAATATTATGCTCAAGCATGTTTCCATCCAATCAACCTAATTTCTCGTGTTTTTTCTACCCCCACCCCTAATAGTGATTTTTTTCATCAACACTTATTTGCATGAAATTTGGCATGGTGGTAGATAAAAATATAAGAATTACTATTCCGTTGGGAGGCAAACGATATTTCACCCCTAGTGCCCTCTATCATCCCTTAAAATTGGATTTGGTACTAGGTCGTATTCTATACATTGTAATTATTAAAATTATCCAATAATATTATGCTCAAGCATGTTTCCATCCAATCAACCTTATTTCTCGTGTTTTTTTTTTTTTTACCCCCACCCCTAATAGTGATTTTTTTCATCAACACTTATTAGCATGAAATTTGGCATGGTGGTAGATAAAAATATAAGAATTACTATTCTGTTAGGAAGTAAACGATATTTCACCCCAAGTACATCCCTTAAAATTGGAAAGAGTGTTCAATGATTCGTTTTTTTTTCATGGGGTGTTATCTGAAGAAAGTATTCAATTAAAAATCTATTTTTTTTTTGGAAGCTAGAGATTATGTTCAGACTATGAGGTAGGAATGCACAAACTGTAAGTTGCGAAACTTTGACAAAGGTTTTCTCAGAATATAATTTTTTAATACAAAGGTACATTTTTCTCAGGAACGATACGTGCAAATGTCTTAAAATTTCAGAGCATGTAGATATATTGAGTCTTAAAACTTTACCCCTTTCAATAATTCAGTTTGTATTACTTTTTAAAAACAATAATTCAAACAAATGATAAAATATTTAAAAAATGTACACTTACTACACAGACTAATTAATTACAATTAGATATAGTTTCCAGCTACATACTCGGTGTAATGAAAGATGTTAAGTGTAAACAATTAAATTCTAAAACTAGGGGGAAAAAATAAAACTTTAGTTTGTATGGTTATTTAAAAAAATGTTCCTTAGTAATGGCTAATTAAACATACGTGAGATACAAACTGCCAGCCCCCATTAATAAACTAAAACTATTGAATTTTAATTTGATTTTTAATTGAATACATTCTTCCAGATAACCACCCATGAAAAAAACGAATCATTGAACACTCTTTCCAATTTTAAGGGATGTACTTGGGGTGAAATATCGTTTACTTCCCAACGGAATAGTAATTCATATATTTTTATCTACCACCATGCCAAATTTCATGCTAATAAGTGTTGATGAAAAAAATCACTATTAGGGGTGGGGGTAAAAAAAAAACAAGAGAAATTAAGTTGATTGGATGGAAACATGCTTGAGCATAATATTATTGGATAATTTTAATAATTACAATGTATTGAATACGACCTAGTATTAAATCCAATTTTAAGGGATGATAGAGGGCACTAGGGGTGAAATATCGTTTACTTCCTAACAGAATAGTAATTCTTATATTTTTATCTATCACCATGCCAAATTTCATGCTAATAAGTGTTGATGAAAAAAATCACTGTTAGGGGTGGGGGTAGAAAAAACACGAGAAATTAGGTTGATTGGATGGAAACATGCTTGAGCATAATATTATTGGATAATTTTAATAATTACAATGTATTGAATACGACCTAGTATCAATTCCAATTTTAAGGGATGATAGAGGGCACGAGGGGTGAAATATCGTTTGCCTCCCAACGGAATAGTAATTATTATATTTTTATTTACCACCATTCCAAATTTCATGCTGGTAAGTGTTGATAAAAAAAATCACTATTAGGGGTGGGGGTAGAAAAAACACGAGAAATTAGGTTGATTGGATGGAAACATGCTTGAGCATAATATTATTGGATAATTTTAATAATTTCAATGTATTGAATACGACCTAGTACCAATTCCAATTTTAAGGGATGATAGAGGGCACTAGGGGTGAAATATTGTTTGCCTCCCAACGGAATAGTAATTCTTATATTTTTATCTACCACCATGTCAAATTTCATGTTGGTAACTTATTAAACAGTGTTTGTCACTAAAAGTATGATTATTAGGGTTGGGGGTGAAAAAGTTGTTTGTTTTGTATGAATGATTTGTTGACTGGACTATAACACATCGACTCATAATTTTAATCAGCAATTGAAATATTCAAAATGTATTAAATACTACCTTACGTTTTTCCCAAAGTTAAGGGTGGTAGAGAACAAAAGGGGTGGAATATCGCTTGCCTCCCGGCGGATTATTATTTTTCAGGTTATTATGAACCATCATGCCAAATTTCATGCTGATAACTCCCTAGGTGCCTCACTGGTGAATGCTGGAAATCAAGGTAAAAATATTATAAACAATTAGGGATGGGGGTTGAAAAAATGTGGTTTAGGAAATGAGAATAGGCCGATTAGGTTAAAACACATTAAAACATAATTTTAATAACTAATTTGAATAAAAATTCTTTTTTGTGTTAGAGCTATGAATTATTCTAATTTTAGGGGATGATTTAGGGGGTGTTGGGGGTGAGATATCGCTTGCCTCCCGGCGGATTTTTAAATCTGATATTTTTATCTACCCCCATGCAAAATTTCACGCTGGTATCCGGATTTGCAATATCCAAGTGTATTTTCTCCTTTACAGCTCTCACTAATATATTAATTCATAAAATTAAGGTTCTGTATAAAAATCATTACAATCTGATAAAGCATGTAGGTGTTATAAGTCAAAGAATTGTTTTTAAAAAGAAAAAAAACATAAAATTTTGATTTTCATGAGAAATAATTTTTCGATTACGCTCAAATTTCACACGAATATCTTAATTTATAAAATTAAGGTTCTGTGAAAAAATCATTACAATCGGATAAAGCATGTAGGTGTTATAAGTCGAAGAAATTTTTTAAAAATCGAAAAAAAATCGTAAAATTGCGTTTTTTATGTGAAAAAATTTCCCGATTGCGCTCAAAAACGTGGCAGTTCTAAGTTCAGAGATTTCGAAGGTCTCCATAAAATTTCATTGCAATCGGAGTATCGGTTTAGCCGGAATCGTGTTAACAAACACACAAAAATACAGAAAAAAAACAAAACATTCCGGATTTTTTTCTCCAGTGTAGTGAAATGGAATCTTCGCTTCGCTCGCTACGCTCATCCAAAAATAAAGAATGAACCATTAATAATTAATGTAGATAAACGAAGAGGAAGCACTGCAGCCGCCGGGAGACGAACGAACCGTGTAGTTGTCCGCGAACTTGCCTATTCACCACACGTTTTCACTGTAAATAGGTTATTATGTTCAACACAACACAACTGAACTGTGTCGTTGTTGAACCATAACAACTACTACGAAGATAATAGAGGGGCGAGAGAGGGGTGGTGTAGGGAAGCTGATAAGAACAGTCCGAGTTGCAGACGATACGAGGGAAAATGAAAGAGTAGGTAGGCACACACATGGAAACAAACGAATGCAGAGAAGTGGCGCGAACAGTGCGTGAATGTACTTCGGTGTAACAGGGATCGTTTACCCCCCGATAAACCAGCCCTAGAGTATATATAGGGGTATATGAGCCCTAGGGCTGGTTTACCCTCAGTCTTATTTCACTTATGTGCAGAAATCTCAGGGGGGGGGGGTAAGTGAGCCCTAGGGCTGGTTAACCTTCAGTCTTATTTCACTTGCCCCTGAGATAAAATAAGATGAAATGATATTGGGGGTAAGCCAGCCCCAGGGCTCACTTTCCCCCCTGAGTTCAATATGAGAGGAAATTACACTGGGGGTCCGGGTAAACCAACCCTTACGGGAGTGATTCGTACCCTAGGGCTGGTTTACGGGGGTATTCGTACCCTAGAGTTGATTTACCGAGGGGTAAACGAACCCGGGGGTAAGCGATCCCTGGGACACCTGTTTACTTAACCAACTGTTCAAATTTAACTTAATTTTATTTACCTTATTTATGTATTATCAATAACAATTGTTTATATTTATATTTTCGAATTTTCATTTTTTTTTTAGTAACATGTCCAAGACTGTTTGTTAACACTAAGCTTTCACGCACGTTTTTAATTTTTAAAAGAAGTTACAAATTGACAAGGAATGTGTAATGATAACAATTGTGCGAATTTCATTAATTCTTTATTTGACGACATCAAAATAATACAATATTTTATACCATTAGACGATTATTATATTTTTGGCACACTTTTGTGATGCGGGTTGGTGTATAATCATATTATAATCATAATCATAAATAACAATAATTATTACTATTATAATAATACTATCATAATATCAACAACAACAATAATAATAATAATGACAATAATAGAAATAGTAAAAATTATAAAAAGTTAAAATGCTAAAATTAATCTGCTTTAGAATAAAACTTATTCCAACATAAATATTATGATTTAACCTCTAATATTACAAAATAACATTAGCTTTATCATTAGAACTAAATATGTGTGTAAAATGAAAACTTAAAACTGCAATAAATTTGAATCTGATCTTCACAAACACAGATATAATCTGAACTAATTAATTAAAGGTATTAGACATTATATTGCACAAGGAACAAACATGTTTAAACATCTATTATATAATATGCATAATATATTGTAACTGCTTTTAGTAACATCCAGGTAGAATATGTTATATTATTGTAACACATAAATACAATTTTTTTAGACGACATTGAACAATGGCTTATCATGTACAGAGATGTAGTTCCAACCCTTTTGCAGGGTTATGATGTATTGTCAGTTGTTACACCCTGTATAATATATGCCAATCAAAATCTAATAGTATGTTTACGCAATTCCATGCAGTGAAGCAGTCAAAATGTTATGTTTTGTGGCGTTTGAGTTCATAGCTTAACATTACTTTTTGAAACAGGGTTCACAAAAGAGAGCTTGAAAAACCTCCCACTTGATTTTCAAAACAGACGATATGTAAAGGGTATCTATACCCTACGATCCGGTTATCTAACATTAACTATAGCGTCTGCTCACATCTACGCCAAGCTAAGCTTGAAAAGCTTCGATTTAACATGAAATTTAGAGAAAGTCATTCTAGATAGTATCCAAGCCAAAAGTGACGAACCATGAGTCAAAATATCTTAGGCCTACGTCAAAATGAAACCATCTGTACATTGGGATATCTAGGATTGTCTGGTTTTATCAAATTTAACGCAACAAGACAAAATAATTCCTCATTTTATATTGCACCAGTTGTTTTCTTATTCCATTTTCTTTGGCATTTTTAAACGTACGAGTGAAACCCTTTAAACATAATATCTTTATTTTTGCTCAATGCATCGAACACTTTTATACAAATACCAAAAGTTTAGTCAGACATATTCTGCGAAACGCGTATCGAAGACAATGGAACACGAAAGTGTATTTACCAATTACCCATAAGCAGGGCCGGATTAAGACATTTGGCGCCCATAGGCTAAAACAAAAATACGCCCCCCCCCCCTTATTTCAACAAGCTGAAAAACATAATATGCGTGCATTTTAGCTTAGAAAGAAAAAGAAGGTAACTACTAGTAACAAGCAATGCAACTTGATCACCATAGTACATAATTTCCCTGGCCATATAGTAGTCTCGTCCGTTGTAGTCGCGCAAATCGGGCATTGGCAAGCGTTCCCCCCCCCCCCATTTTCTTTAGCAAAAGTGTCAATGACGTCATCGTAATTTAAACTTAAAAAATTGTACGTAGAAGGAAGTGCATTTATGTAGAGGGGTGGGTGGGGGGCAATAAAACACTTTTAGAACTGCCCATGAAACAATGGTTCGGGAAAAAATATGAATTCTGGTACAATGGGGGCTCTGTTGGGGATGCCTCCCAGCTAGTACGGGTCTGGGGCGCATAGCCCCAGAAAATTTTGATTTTTGACATTGCAAATGGTGGCATTTTACTACATTTAGCATTCTTTCGTCGATAATTTTTAAGTTGTTAGTTGTTGTTTGTTAGGAGTTAGACGCCTCGCCCACGGAGCCTAGTGGGGGGCGCTTTGGCGCCCCCAAAATGCCGGCGCCCCAGGCTCCAGCCTACTTAGCCTATGCCTTAATACGGCCCTGCCCATAAGATTGCAGAGGCTCTTTTGCTTTATCAAAAGAAATCAGTGAGCGCTCGAGATTTCTCTTGATTCTCCTCTGCAACTGTCCTCTAAACGATATTTTAAAATCAAAGGAAAATTACTGCATTCTAAGTTATATGAGTAAGGTCCAGAATTTCAATGTATAGTTAAAATTAATCTGCCAGTTAGCACTCTAAGTAAATATTTACAAGGCTTCTGATTGGTTGTTGCCATAGTTATAACAAGATACAATGACAGTTAAATTTACTTGCCACTTTAAATGGACATTGAAATACCGGGCCTAAATGTCTTAAATATAAATGGAAAAATAATTTTTTTTTTTGGGGGGGGGGGGGGACGTAGGTACTACTGTCAGCCATTATATGCAAATTTTGGGACAAGTGGGAACACTGAGCTAGGTGCTACAGTTAATTTAGAGCGACGATGTTTTTATATTGTTTCTACACATCATTGACTTCCACCTCCTTATAAGGATAAACGTTTTTCTGAAATATCGTTCGATGTACGATTTTTTTCGCCCACAAGTACAAAACTCTTATTTGTACCGTCTGACGATATTTCAAAAAATCATTTATCCTTATAAGAGGTGGAAGATAATGTGTACAAACAATATTAAAAACATCGCCTATTTAACGTAACTGTAGCTCCTAGTGTTACCACTTTTGTCCCAAAATATGCATATAATGGCTGACAGAGACGTTACGTCTCGCCACAAAAAAAAAAAAACTGTTTTTTTAAAAACCATCTCTCAATTAGCCAAGGTGTGAGTCTTCCGTTGACTTTTAAAATATCGGTTAGAGGGCGATACAATAACCTTAAGCCAACAACTCGGCGGGCTGGAACTAACCTCGGTACAAGATTTTAGGCTGCACAATAAGCAACATCAAAAGCAACACCGGCACCTTTACCCTGTTAAAGATTCATCACAGAAGCCTTTAGGAGGGGATTGCACTTACACTATCAACATCTCAAAATACTCTAACAATTAAAACGTAGTGTATTCTATGTAAAATTGATATTTATAGTAAAAATATAGAATTAGATGTAAACAGATAATCGATACCAAAAAATAATTTTGATAACTTAATACTGCAATAATATTTCTAACATGCATTTTGTTTTCTAATCTAGGCCCTTCGTTCAAGATCTCGTACTTGATCTGTTTTAGGTAGGGATGGCACTTTACAGGTCAAATTAAAATTGGTCAGTTGATCAAAAGTCGTTCAAAGAGAAGGCGTATCTAGTTAATCAATATTATGACAGCAAACTTAAAGAAACTTTTGTCTGCAACCTAGTTAATCAATATGATCGACGTTCAATAGGAATAATTATTGATGAAAATGAGTGAATGGGATACCACAGTACTTTGTCGGCTCCTGTAAAAATGTATGAAAAGGGCAACAACAGTGAAATCTGAAATGTTCAATTTCAATTTTGTTAGGGAAATGTAACTCTAGTCGAATTACCTAAGGAAAGGAAATGGTGTATTGATTATTTAATGCGTGATAACCAGCCACGCGGTATAAACCTAGGGTATAAACTATCCTTGTAAACAAGTAGATTAAGGGCTGCTCTTGCCTAAAAATAAGTGTAAAAGAAAAACAAATAAAAAACAATTCGTATTTAGAGTCTACCCACTCAGTCACATAACTAATTTTCAGTGGGGGACATAAAATTTAAAGCCGACCAAGCCAACCCTGTAGGCACCGACAGCATCGACGAATGAACAATGACCAACTAGAGACCGGCATATTATGCTATTTATCGACGTTTTTATGCGACTTTACCCTCAGACAAAATCAAAATCAACAAGGCAAATTTCAGAACAAAACAACATGGGAATTTTTTATGTGCCTCGTTGCTAGGACGGCTCCACAGTCAACGTTTACACATTCCTAAGCCAATAACTAATAAACTTAAGTCCAAATCGCAAATAAAACAAACGTCTGCCTAAAGCGGAAATCGAACCGCAGACCCTCTAACCACACCCTTTACTTCTTAAATATGCACGACTCTGATCAATTTGATAATCACTTTGACCAATTATTTGACCGGTTGCCATCCCTAGTTTTAAGTAATAACGAACTAAAACCTTACAATGACCGTATGTTCACTTATATATTAGCACAATATTATTGTACGGAAATGCTTGGCTATCACAATGTCGTTTTAACTCGTGCCTCTTTGGTGTGCATATCACTAATCTTCCGCTCTTTGCAACACAAACCTTCCATCTACCAACGAAACACAAACAGGACTTGTGTTATTGAGCAATTACTTTCATAACCATGTCTTTGGTAATATGGTTACACCTAACAAATGTTTAATGCAGTGAAACAGATATCAAATTTATTATTAATTCTTAACAATAACAAAACAGATTGCACATTTTAATAATAAAAAATAAAAATAAAATGCGATAGTTGTTACCTAGATGGAAAGTGTTAGGAAAGCTGGTTTAATGAATTAGATTATAACATATATTTAGTAAAACACATGTGACCAACGACCGGAAATATTTGAAGAATGTCACGGGGTTTTTATCTACAGGATTTGTTTACTATTAGTATGATTTCTAAGTTTCTGTACACTCACAACAATCTTTTATAATAATCACCATACATACTAATTTTCCTTTCTTCGTTCTTAGACTGTTTCTATATTCGTAATTACTTTACTTGTGAAGTAGCCTTATTACTTTCCTGTACTGCTTCAAGTGATTAGTATGATTGTGATTCATGTGGTTCATGAAAATACTGAAAGTATTGATTGTGAGGCAAACTAACAACTTTTACAATTATTACGGAACACCAATTAAGACTTTTCTACTCTCTCTATACAACTACCTCTATAAGCACACTACACTACACTACATAATTATTATGAATTGTGTTCTATAAATAAGTTGTTGAACACACATTTGTGTGTAGGGTACGTTAAATGATTTAATTCGAGCATCCAATCTTAGCCAAGCGTTATTTGTTTTGGAACAGCTGCTTCGAAAATATCGACAAATTGCGCGCGAAGTTATGAGTCCAATGAAAAATAAAATAATAATGTATCTAAACTCAAAACAAACAACTAAATACTAACATTTTTTTCTGTATTACTAAACCTTTTATGTGCAGCCGCCATTCAATGTAGAATACGAGCTTTTTAACATTTTGTATTTTGAAAACGCTGGCATAATAGCTGATTGCTTGGATGCTAATAAACCCTCTTTAAAAGCTGGGTATATCAGTTTTAAGAAATTGCGGAACGAGCCGGGTATGCGTAAAGTATTTTTAAGTTTGGAACGTACCCCCTACCCAAACTTGTGAGATGTAGGCCTATATCTATCTCTGTTTTAACCAAAACATAATCGGTATGGTTACCACATCTGATAAAGTGAATTTGTAAATGGTCACATGTCTCAATTATCGTCCAATAGGACACTATATTTTCTTGTTTAAAAATATATTCACCCGATTCAGCTCTATAACGAGAAAGCTCTAACGTCTTATCAATGGTGTGGAGGCTGAAAATTAGTTGCGCGCTAAAACACAAATTAAATGAACAGTTAACGAATCGAACGCTCCACACCAGTTTAAATATTTCGAATAAAAAAATACGTCACAATAAAACAAAAGAAGAAAGATTAGTTTGTTTTGAACATATTATGGAAATTATGTCCGAGAAGAGGTTGAGGAAAGGAAGGCAATAGAAGGGTTTGGAGTGACGAAATTGGAATGATTCTGGAAGAGATGAGCGTGATAGGTATAGAAGAGTATAGAAGAGCTGCAATGAAAATGTATAGAGATGATTCGATTGGCGTTGAGAACGCTTTCTTCAACATGTATTAACGGAAGGCTGCCTTATGAGAACAATTGCATTTGCTGGATTTAGTTTGAATCGTGTCAATGACTTGACCAGTAGTAAAACGTATTCAAATACGAATGAGGGCGAACAGCCTTTATAGTTCGGGAGTTTGGCTCAAAGTTTGCCTGGCTGACAGCCTACGCCAAGTTCAGCCTCGCTGCATATCAGGAAAATACGAGGAATGGCTGACGTCATACTCCTGCAACATTCGAGCGCTTATCTTCCAACAAAACATTCGATTTAAATGCGGTTTTCGCTATTAATAATTTTTCAACGATTTCTATGAACAGTTAAAAACAAGTTTCATGAGGTGAGCCTACCTTTAATATAATCAATCGTCAACCTTAATGTTCAACTTGTTCCAACGTGGAATTTGACGTTGACGTTCAAGTTGACTTCAATCGTAACCTGGACTTAAAAGTTGAGAGTAATGCTTGCGCAATGTGCGTCGGTGAAGATAGGAGTATCAGAGTAGAATTAGTTGGGGTTGAGGTTGATTCTTTGAAATGTGACTGGCCGTAGGGGATAGGAGGATAAATACCCAAGTCTTGAAACAGGCGGGTTCAATCAAACTTTAGGCACCACCTTGAATGAAAACAACATCGATGTCATGTCGTCTGAAGAAAGCACTGCAGGGTCTTAATATTTTATGTACTGATGTATTACGTAAACTTGATTTGCTGCATTTACCAGTTCCGAACGGGCCATTCAAAAGTGTCAATGAAAGTTGGGGAGGTTTTTTTTGTTCAAATTAATGTTTTGAGATTACGTGCCTCTAAAACGTTTCCAAGACCTGGGTCCGATATGATGAAGTTGAAATAAATTATATTCGATATTTATTAACAGGGGGTCTATTTATTAAAAGTGACAGCGACAGTGACAGCGACAATAGTTGACCGAAACGACAACATTAGTGAAAAGAGCAAGCTAGAACTGCCACCTCAAATTTTCTTAATACCAAAATTAAATGTAATTTCTTACATTTGCTGTTACACAGCTTATAAGCTTGTCCGCTGTCAGATGCGTGACTATTGTCACTAAAGTTGTCGTTTCGGTCGACTATTGTAGCTTGTTGCTGTCGATCGACTGTTGTCACTTAGTAAATAGACCCCCAGAGCCAGGTAGGGTACGGCAGTCACATGGGTATGCATGCAATGGGAATGGGATATGTAGAAACGGGTGTAAATTTGGCATACACGTATTCAACAATAGTATTGAGACTTGCTTACTTATTTTTTGTATCTAGATAAAGATAGTTTGCAAACAAATTGTTTTGTTATATGTATCTGATAATTTACAAAACACCTTTTTATAAACATATCATAAACAATTTTTTGGAAATAAATTATTGTTTTTTGTACATCAATGTTGATTTGTTGGCGTTATTTTTCAAATAAAAAATAAATATTTATAAGAAAATACTTAGAAAATAAAGTTTAAATGTAATTTGCTGTTTTTAATGTTACGTAATTTTCATTTGCACAGAATTATAATCGACTTTGGAAATACACATGTTATGTCATGCAAAGTGTAAATGAAAAACGGTAAGATTCTGTTCATGAACAAAAACTAAAATGCCCAGTAAACCCTCGCCTTCCCATCGTGTCATAATTTATGACGTTTAAAGCATGTTTATACGTCGTTAGTAGTCGAAAGTCAATAAAATGTACTTAGATTTAGCCGGGACGTGTGACGTACCTACGTCAGTCGCACGTCCTGTTACCTACTCAGGTGTAGCGACCGAAATGCTCAGCCTCGCGCTCAATCAGTTCTACTAGCATAGAACAATAAGCTAGAGTGACAACGTCCTATGCGTTTTGTCTACGGAAAAATTTACCGCCATAAACCTAGTACATTGCCATCCATCCACCTAGGTGACGGGCCCGACAGCTCAATGCTTTCGTCTACAGCTCAAATGGTTTAACCAAATGCAACGTACTCTGAACATACATAGAATTTAATTTGGATAGAAAATAAACGAACATATTATAATTTAATTCTTCGTGCGCAAGCAAGCACAAGCGCACTTGAAATCTGTTTTGTTTTCATATCTTTTCTATTCAAGTTGTAGTTAGTTCTACATAAAAAAAAAAAAAAAACTGCGTTGTATATAGAGGTAGAAAATATTTAAAATAATATTATATGCAATCCAGAAATTACAAAATCCAACCTAACCAGGACTTGAATCCAGATCTCCCACATTCAAGGAGCCCTCTTGGAATACTGGAGATCCGGTTTTAACTCCAGGACGACTGTTGGTTTTCTGGATTGGATGAAATATCATCAATTTATAGTACAGGAGTGTTTCCCGATCTTAATTGAGATCCAATGTAGTAGTTCCCACAGGCATATTCGACCTAGTGCTTTAGACAATTACATGAACCTCGAGCTGGTAGTATATGTGCGCGTGAAGGAGTACAAGGCTTGCGCCTGGCATACGTCACACCACGGGCAGAACTTTCATAGAATTTGTTTACTGAGACTACACGATGAACAAACCGCCGGTAAACTTCATAGAATAGGCCACAAAGTCAACAATATGTTAATCCGAATGTGGGGGTTTGCTCGACTTTTAAAGATTTGCTTTACTTTATCTAGATACAATTACTTATACTAACTAGATAGAATCAAATATAGCTAATTTTAACTAGGTTATCTAGAGATCATAAGAAATATGACATTTCTAGGATAGCCCAGATAAAATTAAAGATAGCCAGTAATATCTAGATAATTTCATGTAAAAAAGTCAAAATACTAGTTATTATGAATAGAACATTATTCGTTCTAGAACACGTGTATCCATTACACCCTAATTCGTTGTTAGGAGCCATCAGACCTATGAATCCTCTCGCTCCTGGACAAGTAAGAGACCCAGTAGAAGATGTTGATGGCGATGAAGCAGAGCGGGAAGACAACTCTGGAGGCGCGGTCGATCTTCGACACGGAGTTGTACCGAGGAGTGTGTCGACGCCGTCTGGTTCGCCGGCGGGAGGACACGACCGGGTCGGGAGCTGGCTCTTCCACGCGGCTGGAGGTGGAGGGTTGGGGGCAGCTCAGGCAGGAGAGGGACCAGGTCTGGGAGCTGGGGGGCAGGGGGATGGTGCAGGCGTCCAGGGGGATCACTTCCAGGTAGCGAGGGTCCACGTTGTTGTTGCGGCGTGGCGTGATGGTAGGACGCCGCTCGCACTGTAACCACCACCACCACCAACACCAAGCATGAAGCGATTCCACATCCCCACAACACACAGTTACCACATTCATACCACACCTCCACCACATCCCGGTTACTTAATAACTAACAAAATAAAAATAAAATAAAATAATAAGGACTGTCAAGCTTGACCCTGCATTCTTAACCGCAGTTTCAGAAATGAATAGCTTGAAGGGTTAGTATGAATGTTAGTACCAAGCATGAAGCGATTCCACATCCCCACAACACACAGTTACCACATTCATACCACACCTCCACCCCATCCCGGTTACTTACTAACTAACAAAATAAAAATAAAATAAAAATAATAAGGTACAGTCAAGCTTGACCTCTACATTTTTAACCGCAGTCTCAGCAAAGTGTGAGAAGTATCATCAACTATCATCGTCTCCGTCTCCGTCCCCGTCTCGGTCGTCTTCGTCTTCGTCTTCGTCGCGTCTGGACCCAGGGAGTAGAATATGCCCAGAGCTTACCTCTTATGCTCATCACACAAGGCGAAAGAGAGGACGTCGTCGGGGAACTTTCCCCTTCCCTTTAACCCACCTCCCCGACGACGACAACGACGACGACATCAATGACTACACGGACGATAACAAAGACGAAGACGACCACGATGTGGGGGAACCCCAATCCCCTGCTCTACCGATGCCCTCCCCTTGACACCGGCCATGCCCGGCCTGCCCTTCCGGTGTTCCCCCGCGTCTCCCCTTACGCCTGACTCATTTGAAAACAATAATAACCATCGGGCAATAATAACCACATTTTGTTGTGTGCCCTTAAACCCCATTTATCAACTATAACTAACAACTTTAGTAGCCTAAGTTGCATACTCACCAAAGTTGGTCGCCTTCGTTGTCTACGCTCAGGCCAATCATCTTCATCGGAGCTGGAGTCAGAACTGATGTCCGGACTAAAGTAGCATTCACCAGAGCCGTACTTCGTGAAGTAGTGCACCACTGCGAACTAAACAACAGACTGGCGTTACACACTTCACACTAAACACACAACATGGCTGCACCTGTGAAGTAGCATTCACCGGGCCGTACTTCGTGAAGTAGTGCCCCACTGCGAACTAAACAACAGACTGGCGTTACACACTTCACACTAAACACACAACATGGCTGCCACCTGTGAAGTAGCATTCACCAGAGCCGTACTTCGTGAAGTAGTGCACCACTGCACTAAATTATCATAGGCCTTATTTCACCGTGGATAGTATGTCCTACTCGTAATATCTACGACAAACATGTTTTTCATCTTATCATCTAGCATTGATTCTTTATATCCTATGCCTCGTATCTTTAACTCTCGTTTCTTGATTAATAATTAATAAAATAAAAATCTCATCATTGCTTCTCTTTGGTTCAGGAATTCTCAAACACATACATTTTTGGACGTACTTCTGAATGTATATACACTAATCCTTACCGGAAATCGATTCGTAACCTTCTACATTTTAAATATATCTCAAGAACCTCACACTCATTTTTAATTGTGTAGGTATGCACTAGGCCCCTTCGCGAACGCTTTTTCCAGCCGCGTTGATGAATAAACTTTTTTTCTGTCAAATGATTACTAAGTTTTTAGTATAAGTGGGATCTCATTATTTTTCAATTTCCATTACAAAATAATTTTTGTTTAGTAAGGATACTTTTTATAAAGTAGTTATTATTGCTATGGTAATACCAATTAACAATAGAATGTAAAATATCTCGATGCCCAAAGACATTCTTTTTGAACGCATTGTAGGTGATTGTTGTCAAGTTTCTTTAGAGCACGACTAGTTAACTAGGAAAACGCTCAGTTGGACGCGTTGTTTAGCGAGCACCGGTACTTGCAACATGACCCGAGTACGACATGCCCATAATATCCTGTCAAATAAGAATTTTGGAGAAAAAATTGCGATGTCGCTGAATTTTTGCAGGGACCTTCCTTGAATGATACTTATCAACATACTAAAACTCCCCTACAATCGGACTGGAGCTTCGGCCGCCATATTGGAAAATGGCGGCCAAAAGGAAAGGTGTTCGTTATCGAATATCTCCAAATTGGTTTGAGATAGACAAAATATCTCATGGCAAAAATATTCCCCATTTAATTCCCTACAAAACAGGTGTCGTCAATAGTTTTTGGTAGAGGCAAAGGTTACGTCACAAAATCGTGGTTTACACGTTTTCTTTTGGAGTAACAGCTAATTTCCAAATTTTCACGCCCAGCATCAAACAATGCCCGGTAAATCCGTAAGAAATCGATTTAAAAAACAAAAGGACTTTTGTACGGGGTTCATGAAAGCTTCCATTAGTATTTTTAAAATCAGTTTCTGCGAAATCAAAATTTTTCATTACCCGGAATTTGGGTTTTCTATTTTTGGCATTATCTAAAAATGCCTTATTTTACTGTCCATTATTAAGCACTAAATAGCATTGGAAGAAAAAATTTTTTCTACGCACATTGAAATGACTTAAATAATGATCCGATTACAACCAAGTTTAAATCCAATATGGCTGCTAATTCCTAATATTCACAATATGATACTGTTTTCGTGCTGTTTATACACTCTTTTTGTTACATAATTCACTTTGATGGTGTGTATATAAGGAATAAGCAGCCATATTGGATTTAAACTTTGGTAGTATTCGGATCATTTTTGAGTCATTTCAATGTGCGTAGGAAGAATTTTCCTCCAATGCTATTTAGTGATTAATAATGGACAGTCAAAAAGGGTATTTTTTAGATAATGCCAACAATGGAAAAAACCCCAAATTCCGGGTAAATGCAAAATCCGATTTCGCAGAACTGATTTTTAAAAATACTAAAGGAAGCTTTCATGAACCCCATACAAAAGTCCTTTTGTATTTAAATCGATTTCAACGGATTTACCGGGCATTGTTTGATGCTGGGCGTGAAAATTTGAAATTAGCTGGTACTCCAATAAGCAACATATAAACCACGATTTTGTGACGTAACCTTTGCCCTACCAAAACTATAGAAGACACCTGTTTTGTAGGGAATTAAATAAGAAATATTTTTGCCATTGAGATATTTTGTCTATCTCAAACCAATTTGGAGATATTCGATAACAAACACCGTTTGGCCGCCATTTTCCAATATGGCGGCCGAAGCTCCAGTCTGATTGTAGGGGAGTTTTAGTATGTTTATTACTATTATATAAGGAAGGTCTCTGCAAAAATTCAGCGACATCGCAATTTTTTCCTCCAAACGTCAATATACGATCTTATTTGACAGGATTAATAAGGCCCACCACACAGTGTATAGGCCTAACTGGATATCGACATTGAACACTATATACTATTCCAACATCTTTGCATTGTACTTAATTCACCTCATGCCTTCTAAAGTGTATCTTGGTATCTTCACTGCCTCCTTTAATTTTTAACATCATTTTTCGAATTATGATTACCAATAAGTCTTTAAGGTCTTGACCGATTTAGCTGAAATTTGGAAAATAGGAGAGAATGTTGTACTTATTGACCTGCAAAATTCATAACGATCGGTACATTTTTATTTTTTTTTTATTTTTTTTAATTTATTTTTTATTTTTTATAACCAACGATCGGATTTTGTTCAAAACTATACAGCAACCCGCCTAGGTGATATGTACATGTGTGCAAAATTTCAGGTCGATTAGAGAAACGGTGCGACCTGTACCGAAGCAGTAACACAAAAAAAAACAAACAGACATTCGAGCCATAAGAGTCAAGTGGAGACGCTCGCTTCGCTCGCTCAATTACACCTGTAAAAGGCTTATAATAATACATTTATTTCTATGAATTCTGGCTAACTTTTTCAATTTTTTGTTAAAAAGGCACTACATTACCATTACCTTAATGCCCATGTAAAATATGAACGTTGTAGCCCCACCCGTTTGGTCAGAATCTACCCAAAAAATCAGCACTATATTCACGAGAAATATTACTTCGAGTGTTAACCAAAATCATAAAACATCTAAATTAAGTGATTTCAAACGTTTCCATTAAGTTTCATCAAGATTGGAGTAGCCGTTTTCCCAGTCGAGAGCTAAATATCACGAAAATATTGTGTTAAAAATCGAAAAAGTACGATATTCATAAGAAATATTTCTTTGATTGTACCCGAAAACGTTGCAGGTCTAAGTCAAGAGATTTCGAAAGTCCCTTTCAATTTTCATTAGATCGCATATGCCGTTTGCCCGGTAGAGCGCGAACAAAAAGACAAAAATACAAACAAAAACAAAAAAGCACCAGAGCTAATGGTTTTTTTTGTGTGGGGGGGGGGGGGGGGGGGGTGAAATTGAAGTCTTCGTTTCACTCATCCAATTATAATAAACTGATTCGATCATATTTTTGTTCTTGACGTCCCGTTCTTACGATGCTAGTCGAGACGGTTGATGGGATGGTACTAATACAATGTTGAGGCGAAAAAGCAATGTACAAGCGGCCGGGTTCGAACGTGGAACAATTGCAAACATTCGAACAGAATTTGTCTGATGGGGTATAATCTAGGAATACAAAAATCTTACTCCTATCGGGGATTGAATCCGGACACTGCCGGACCGGTAGCCTTATTAATTTTGGATCGTAGTGTCACTTTAGCCGGTTGGGATTAGATTTTAAATTTCTGTATGTACTCTATACTCTCAATTTACCGACTAATTAAATATTGGAATTATTAGTTCGTAACCGACAGTGCTGAATAATGCGAAATATGTGGGACTCATTCAGGAGATTATTGGTACGAATCCTGCCATCAGTAATCCTGACTGAAAGTTTTCCTGAGGGTGACCTCAAACGTTAATGCGAATGCAAGGAATTCCTTAAAAATTGTCCTAAATTTAATATAACTAGTTAGACACTTGAAGAGGGGCATGCATTGCAGCCTGGGCAGGTTCCTACGGGTTATAAGTTATACATATTTCAGTTTAATGTCACAACTGTATTTTTATCAAATCGTCCAACGAATAGTTTATCCTACATATTTGTTCGGAACTTATTTGTTTGTTAGTTTGTTTTGTTGATGAAGCCACTCTGAAGCTTATAGAGTAGGAATACCTAGAACAGAAAATCATTTTCTCTCATCGATATAAATACCGTCGATAACACAAAGTATTTTCCGTAACTGAAGCTTCTTCTAGCGATAGCGAGGCGACTAATTAGTTAAGTTCTAGTTAAAGTAATACGGTTTTACTTCTTTAATGGCCCAAAGTTACTGATTTTAAATCTGTGATTGGAAAATTATTGAAATAATTATAAATATTTTAAAAACTCAAATTAAAGAGTATAATCTAATCAATTTGTATCCCTTAATTTTTTTCGTTCTACGATTTTGAATTTGTTACTAGCTTGGCACATTTTTGCCAGTATAAACGTAAATAATTATGTATTATTGTGTCAAATCACTGACAGGTATCTCTATACTTATATGCAACAGACCGAAAAATGGCAACTACACAAAGTACCGTTTAGCTTATTTATCATAAAATAGGTTATGCGATTGAGTAAGACGACTCTATCTCTCTTTCTCTTTCTCTCTCTCTCTCTCTCTCTCTCTCTCTCTCTCTCTCTCTCTCTCTCTCTCTCTCTCTCTCTCTCTCTCGTTGTTTTATTAAATTTTGTTTTAGCCATCCCTTGAAAATGGCAACCTAGTTTGGAAAGGAGTAAATATTGAGTTTTATAAACATTGTGTGTGATATTCTCCGAAAAGAAAATAACATTAAACCATGGAACTTATATATAATATATTTTCATGCAAATATCTGGGCAGATTTCGCACGATAAATAACAAAATTGAAACATGTAAGTACATAATGTCTGTTGAAGTCGAACACGTGGAAGTATAATGCTGATCTAGTTTGCTTCACATGGGACATTGAGCTCTGGTGAGCGTTGTAACAGTACCTGATAAATATTCTGCTGTCGCAAATAGTTTTCTGAGTTCTCATGCAGTAAGCAATGCTTAGGTTGATGCTATCATGCTACGAGAGTTCCCAGACAAACACTACACCATCTCTTGTGAATTCTGCTTCCAGTTCGAATTAACCTCTAACCAAATCTCAGATGATGTTTAAAAACACAAACTTCTGCATACAAAATAGGCTTTGTACTTGCCGAATCAGGCTTTATTTTATATTATTAGTGTATCCCCTTTTGAGAAAATATGTTTTGGCATTTTTCATTATGGATTCCTGAATAATATATAAGAAGTGGAGATAAAATAAATCGTAATTTGGAGAGTTATCTTTAGTTTCTTTGAAAGCTGAATCTAAATTAAAATCACAAAATAATATATCGGCAATTAATCGGTGCTTAGAAAGTTGAACAAAATATTGACGTGTTTAATGATTCCAAATATTATTGACATTGCCCAATTCTATACAAAGTCCAATAAAATCACATTGCTTATATATAGTCATTTCAGTTCTCAAAGCCCTCAGTAATTCGAACAAATAACTTAGAATTGTCACAATTTTCTATCTATTTGAATTGCACATTTTAATTCTACGTAACACCCAATAGAGAAGTGTGTTTGTTGACTTGCCTGTATGATCGTAGCGAAGATGAATCCAAAAGACACAAACACGAACAAGTCAAGCGCTGTGGGGTAGGGCACCTTGGGCAGGTCAGTCCTAGCTTCCAGACCCAGGAACGTCATGGTCAGCACAGTTGTTATACCTGAAGACAAGAGTAGACAATTTGTTGGAAAATCTATTTGTTAACACATAATTACAGTTCACACGTAGTTAATAGAAAATGAATGGGGACAAGAGTACCAACAATATGGGGTGAAACTTAACGTTTTACACCGTGGAACCTCCTTAATTTTAATTGTGGTGGAGGTGCCCGGAATAAATCCCCCCTTTAAGTTGGGTAGCCCCAGTCCTGACCCCAAGGGTTAACAATAACGTGTTTTGCAAAATAGGGAGCGAAGCTTACCGTTATATAACGCTTAATATTTTTGGTGGAGGTGCCGGGTCGAAAAGAGTTCCTCTCTTTGGGTGGGGTGGCCCCGCCCCCTCAACTCCAGGGTCACCAAAAACGTTTTGTTTTGCAAAATCGGGAGTTATTCTTACGGATTTACAACGAATTGAATCTCCTTAATATTTTAAATGGAGGTGCTTGGTTAAAAAAAATCACTCAGTTTTTGTGGGGCAAGCCCCACCCCCTGGGTCACAAAAACGTTCTGTTTTATCCTTGCTTAAGATGAAGGCTATTCCAGAGCACTCGTACCGATATTTTGAAAGTCAAAGGTAAATGTCTGAAGTAGGTTGAATGAAAGAGAAACTTGAATAAAAATGGGAAAAAACAAATTAGACGGGAAAAAAGCTCCATTTTGGCCAATATATGCAAATTTTGGGTCAATAAGAAAATGGGAGTTCTAGGTACAATACTTAATTTTAAGCTATGATTTTTTTTGTTTTGTTTCAAGTTTCAACACACCCTTGTCTCCGTACTGAGTATAATGGAAAATAATTTTCTGAAATAATGTTCGATGTACGATTTTTTTGGTCACATGGTACACATAAGAGTTTTGAACCGGTGGATGAAAAAAAAATCGTTTATCAAACATTATTTTAGAATATTTTTTTACCTTATACTCAGTACGAAGACAAATGTGTATTGAAACAATAAACAAAATACATAGCTTAAAATTAAGTATTGCACCTAGAACTCTCATTTTCTTATTGACCTCAAATTTGCATATAATGGCCAAAATAGAGCTTTTGTCCCGTCGAAAAAAATTGTTTTTTTCTCTTTTTTATTCACGTTCCTCCTTTAATTCAACCAACTTCAGCCATTTTCCTTTGACTTTCAAAATATCGGTAAGAGTGCTCTGAAATAGCCTTAAATCAACAAGAAATGCTATGCCAAACGGAGGTCATGTTTGTGCGATGTGACATACATACGGACAGAAACGTTTTGCATTGGTTAATCAATATAAAATTATTAACTTTGATTTTAGAAAATGTGATCACAATGATTGAATAAAACATAAGAACCTTTCCGTTAGTGTGTAAAGACAGGCAATATGTGGTCGGTAAGTTGTTTAACGTCCATCCTATTAAGATAGTTGAGCATTAGTATTCGGCTCGACTTCGGGAGGTAGTCGGTCTATTCCGGACCCCGGAAGTAATAAGGGTTGCAGAAGACAAAGGCTGGAATTGAGTAGGCATTTTCTACTGTACAACAACCAGTCTAGAGTTAGTAGAGACTTTGTAAAGCTTCATTGACGAAGTTAGAAGCGAGTGAAGCTCTAAAAAATTTAACTTCATACTTCATGTTTCTTAAAGTTGCTGACCTAGTAAATAGTAATTAATGTAAAAACAAACAAAAACACATCTAATGGATAGTACAGTATACAGAGGAGGGCTATAATATAGTATATTATAAGCCTTAGTTTACATTCTCATACATAAATGAGTTTAAAATTCAAGTTGTCAGAATATTAAAATTTAAAATTACGAGATAAACTTAAACAAGATAAAACATAGATATAATTAGAATATAAAGCGTGTCATAGTCTTGTCAATTCTCGAAGCATAGTAGCTTTCAAAACAAGGCTAATAAATTGGTTCTATAATTTCTGGTTGTAATGTGTAAAAAGTAGATTGGCAAATAGTTTTGTTGTAGTTTTCATGTTTACTCCTGAATTCGAAGGGCCCACAAAGTTGCATTTTTCTCGTGAACGCCCTAGACAGAAAACAACCCTTAAAATTTTCCTCTGATGCAACTATCCTCACACCCTCACACACACAAACAAGAATTTTGATTAAAGTAAATTTACATAGTTACCTTGCACACACGGTCGAGAAAAAAGTAAATAAATGAAAAATGAAATCACATACATGAATCTCGTGTATCGTTAGTCACTCGGCAATGTGGGGATGCCGAACTCACCAACATTGCCACCAACACATGTAGTTTACACCAGTGTAATTAGAGCATTGATATACTCGGCTCATGTATTGTTGTTCAGTTACGATTTTAGATATAGGTTAAGATGTTGTTTTTTAAAATTTGCTTTAGATGAAGTAAAGGTTGATTAGATATCGTTTTCTACAGTAGATTGTTAAATTGATGATTGTTATTTTTTGAAAATTTAATCTTTTAGTTTTTCAGTTTTTAGTATACATTTCTTGTGTGTGTTTGTTTGGCCTGCGGGAGTGACATAGTACAGTCAATGATATTTATCATCTATAGTAGGCTAGATCCCCAGTCATTGGTTCACTGGCGTGACAATTAGAAGCCATCTTGAATAGGTCAGTTTGTATGTTAAAGTAGATGGGAGCGATTTGTAGCCCAAATATTTTTCAAGATGGTTATCAGGTTGATGAGCATATTAGCCATTAACACCAAATGATACTAAATTCCCTTTTGCAATAACTTCTCATTGATAATTAAAAACCAAGACTCGAAGACCGGGAGGATATAAATAAACACAAACACACGAACAATAACCACGGTCAGAAATAAAACAATTACCTAAAAGTGCGTGCCAAAAATTTACGCACTTTTTGGTAAGTGTTTTATTTCTGACCGTGGTTATTGTTCGTGTTTGTGTTTATTTAACTTCTAATTGTTTCTGTTTGTGCATTCCCATGCTGAACAAGCTAAAACCATATTTAAACAACCCAGAAAAATACTTAATCGCATCTAAAACATAATGTCAAGCATAAATTGAAACGCCAAATCGCCATCTTAAATAGGTCAGATTAGCGCTTCAATTTGCTACGCTCGTACCTGAACGGACGTATTGGAGACTGGGGATCTAGCCTACTATAGATCATTGTGAAAAGTGTATACCCACCTAGAGAGATACGGTCAGCTGTGGCCTCTCTGTTCAGCCAGAAGGATACCCAGGACAGAACCACCAGCAAGACGCAAGGTCCATACACTTGGATCAGGAAGTTACCCATGTGACGCTGAAGATGGAAGCTTACTAACAGCATCGAGTACTCACCTATTGGACAAGAAATAATATATGAGCACACGTTCCAACTGTTTATAATATGAGAGCCGGAAAGGAGAACCAACCCTTAGGGTGCAAACAAAATTGCTAGGCACAGGCAAAAACAGACAACAATGTGTAAAAAGTTAATTTTCATTTTATGACTATGGTCTGTACACGTAGCCTAGGAATACTACGTAATCACTTTTATTTAATACTTTGTTTTAAATTTCACAACTGATGTTGTAAATTCGTTTTTTTTTTACCGTGTGCACGAGATATCAAACTTTTTTTTTTTATTTTGTTATTTATAACCTAATTTTTTTGTTCACTTTGACTAACCCTTCACAATAATTGTGAAGGGTTTAATATGGTACGGTATACCTAGATCACCTGAAGAGGGGCATTGCACCCTATAACAGGTTTAATTACCACGGAAAAAATTGAACCTTACTAAGAAGCTGGGTAGCTTCAAGGCATGATTCCGCAGTAAAAATGAAAGACAGATGGCTAATAAGTATTTCTAACTTTAAATATGAGATAAAAGTACTTAAAAAGGAAATTTCTTGGAGTAGGTGTGACCTTGAAGTATTACCTTACTGCACAGGGTTTCCCAGGGATTCCCCGCTTGCAGTTACCACAACACTATTGATTCACTTCCAAGGTCAATCCAAGCATCCTCTTCTTCCTTGCAGCATTGTGCTTACAGTCCTAGATTACCATCTACAAGGGCTGTTCAACTACATACGTTATTCATGGCTAGAGACAACGGCATTGGTCACCAGATCTGGACGGAAATCTATGTCACGTACTTGATTTGCATTTCTATGTGCATTAAACCACACACCGTGTTCGATTTACATACTGTATTTCATCGTATTGTTAATTGTTTTGATAAACTTTACGTTCACTGTAAAGTTGAACGTGGGTTTAGATATGAAAAATGAATTTACGCTACCTGATATTACTTCTGTTTTGCGGGTTACCAATAGAGACCTCATTAATTATGAAGTAGTTATTTTGACACAACCGAGAAATTGCATGACAATCAAGACAAAATGCACTGTAATAAGATTTGTGATAGTTTTAAATATATTATCATTAGTAATGAGGGATGTGCAATGTTCGAAATTTGACTTCGACCTCGAACTTTAAAGAAAGTTTCAACCCAGTTCGAGAGAAAAAAATCGAGTTCAGAAAAGGTTTAATTAAAAAAAAAATTGTGGTGAACAAAAAAAAATGATGAAGAAGGAGCCGGTCCAGAAGTTACATATTTTCTTGGTGGAGGTGCCGGTCCAGACTGAACATTATTTTACTTCTACTAGAACGGTTTGATATCCCTGAAGTTCGGTTCGAGTTCGTTTCAGGTGCGGCTTGAAATATTCTAGAAGTTCGAAGTTCGATGGAAAACCCCTCTGAAAGTTCGAGTTCCATTCGAAATTAAAAATCCAGGTTCGCATTAGGTATAATGATTGACCTAATGTCTTGGGTTCTAGGATATTTTTGCGTTGACTGATAAGGGAAGAGTATTTGTATACCGCCAAAAACCACGAAGTACGAAAGGTATTACATTTACACAATTTTCGAAATATCACAAGTACCAGTCACAGGTATACAGCTGGTGCGCTTTGGTAAAAATTGAACCTTTCAAATGGGATATTTGTTAAAATGCGGGCAAAAGTTTTTAAAGAAAAAAATCGCAAATATCGGAATATAAGCAATAAGCATCAACCCCTCCCAGGAAATATAATTTTGGTCTTCTTAAAACACATAATAATGTTCTTATACTGAAAAACGACTGTTTTACAGAAATTCAAGAAAAATAGGATAGTCCATCAAAACAAAACATATCTTTCCGAAAACAATGAGCCGTTATGTACGAGAATAGCTCATTTATTACATTAGTTTACCTGCACTAGAAATGGAGTGTAAGATTTTTTTTAAATTTCTTGCGGGAAACCTGCCCAGCTTTTGCAATACATGCATGAGTGTTCATGTGTCTAGCTAGGTATATTAGAGGCGTAGAACAATTGTGAAGGGTTGTATGTACAAGGGCTGTTTAAGAGGACTCAATCCCTTGAATTTGCACTAACGACTTAAGAAAACCTCGGAAAGAACTTGAGTCAGGATTGCCTCGACGGGATTTGAATCCGGGACTCCTCAATTAGAGTCGCACGCTTAACGCTCGAGCCAGCACTGTCGGCGGGAGTGTAAGATTAAAGTAACACTATTCAGGGGTCGGGAACCTGCGGCTCCTGAGTGGGACTGTCAAGCCTGGCTCTATAGTTTAGTTATGAAAATTCTCTAAAATCCAAAGTCAACTAAGTCAATCTGCAGCTGTCAACATAAGCGACGCAAATAAACGCGAAATATCCAACGATAGTCGTTCGTATTAAAGGGGTATTCACCCGCTAAACTCAAAAAATATATATCATTCAGGCTAACTAGTTATGAATTAAGAAATCAACAAAAAAAATTACAGGGTCCAACTTGACCCAGAAAAAAATGTCGAACTTGGTATGTTTCGTGCTAGGTCCAATCGGCAAAACTTTCCCATAAAAAATAACATGGGGACGATCTTTATGCCCCGTGACCTTGGAGGATTTTGATAAAAAAAAAAACCATTGTTGAAGTACTCGACAGCCTTTTCTGTAAATCCTCTATTGTTTGTTTTGTAATTTGGGCAAGTGGTTCGGTCAAAATTTGCTGATTACAAGAAGGGGTGTGATTTTGAAATGCATATTTTTGCGTGTTTGAGTGTATATTTTTGCACAGTTTCAAGGCACGAGGTAATAAAGGGCCATTTTAGATTGGTATGATGCCCAAGTATCTATGTGGAACAAAAAAGAAGCATATTGAAGCCGATTTAAGAAATTTCCCAAAACGCCAATTTTCGCAAATATCATCATCATAAAAATGGAAAAAATTGTGTAAAATCACAGTTACAAGATACAATTTTTTAAAGTGCCTTTTGAGTGTAGTATTTTGCTATAGATTATGTGGAAAAAATTATTTTTTGTTGTAATATCCCCTTAGTAAGAGTGATTGGACTGACAAATTCGGTGTTATTGATAGTAGATAGGGCTCTGGCATCAAACACCAGCTGTGTGTGACTTAGCCTTGCAACTCCCCACAAAACAGAATTGGGAAATATGTACCTCTTTCCTTACACGTCCTTCATTAATTCCTCTAGTTATATATCGCTACACGTGTATGAAGCCTCGATACTTTGGGAACTGCGCCACTTGAATAATAAATAAATAAAAATAATAAAATAAATCCGTATTTAGAGTCTACCCACTCAGTCACACAGCTGATTTTCAGTGGGGGACATTAAACCACAGCGATCAAGCCAACCCTGTAGGTCCCGACGCAATCGACGAGTGAGCGATAACCAACCAATGATCATTATTTTTAATAGGAAAATATAGCAATCAGTGGTATGGACAGTGCGAGCACCCGCGGATCAACGCCAGAATCAACAAGGCCGATTCAGAACAACTTTAAATGAAAAATGTGCCTTGTTTCTAGAACGGCTCCAAAGTCACCGTTTACAAATTCCTAAGACAAGAACCAAAAACTAATAATGATGTTGGGCCCTTGGTTCCATGAGAACCTCAACACACGTGATTCTCAAACATTGGCTCAATGAACGCTATATTTACTCATTGCTCCTAAGTCCTAACAGTGGCCTCCTGCTCGCGGTATTTCACGTCGAGTTCATCAGTTACACCTTATGAGATATTGTGGTAACAATGGTTTATAATGAGATAGGCGTGCATTCGAATAAAATAGCACTTGTATTCTTCTATGTGGGTTTGTTGGTACATACAGTCTACACCATTACCATCAATGTACAAAATGTATAAAAAAGAGCACACCACCAACTCAAAGTGGCGATTACCCCCAGAATGTATTTTTTGTCCAAATATTCTATGGCATATAATACTAAATTAAAATTACCGTCACAAAAGTTATATCGTATTAGAAAATATCTAACACTAATGTTAAACATTAAAAAGAGAGGGCCTAGTGCTGCTATTGATAATATGTGGCACAAGGGTTGATAGGGTATCGTCAAGAATGCGTAGCGATGTGTACGTTCTCATGCTCTCAATATTTTACCCGGCACCTCCACCATGCGTATGTCAGCACGACTTACCAAGTACACTTTATTCATACTGCTACATTATTTGATGTCTCTATACTATTGATCATGCATGGATTGCTTTCTATGTCTCCATTCTGCTTATTCAATTTAGATAACTTTTATTTTATACTGTCGCTTTGTAGAACATACTCTATAAAATCTATATAATGTATATCGGACAGCCTAATGAAGAGGAAGGAGTATGCAGTGTCCCCGAGAATTAAAAGTAACCATTTCAGCAGTTATGTTGCACATTTGATTCAAACTTAAGATTCTCATAACTTGTTTTATTCATTATTGACACAAACACATAAAATACACGTATCAAATTGCATTAACATTTCCGTTGAAAAAGTGAAGCACAAAGCGGTACATACTTACTAAGTAACTTGTAGTGTGTGTTGTATCTACTATGTAAGTGTATGAAAACAAGTGTTATTTTACTGGTAATACTAATGCCCGAAATAAACATTTGCTTGTTACGTAATATAATTTACATATCGTAATGCAGAACTACATCTCGAGGCGGAGGAAAATTATACACGGACTACTTTACATTTTTGCATTCCCTAGAGAGAGGGTCGAATTCGACGCGCGCGAATTCTTTTAGCAACAATGTAAAGTAGTCCGTGTATATTTTTCCACCGCCCTCAAGATGTAGATTGCATCTGTTGATATGAGATTATTCATAACAAAATAACAATGTCCTTGTGGCGCAGACGAAAGCGCGTTGGACTTCTAATCCAAAGGTCGTGGGTTCAATCCCCACCAAGGATATGTTTTTTTTTTTTTTACATTTTGTAACAAGTTTTTTTAAACTTGTAAGGTGAAAATGTCTTTAAGTTTCTAAGTGTTTTAGAATAGAAAAGTAGGCTACTGGGTTTTTGTCTACTTGAACATCTAGTTATACGTAATATTATCATACCGTATGTGGCGTGTTTTGTCTGAATGAGATGAATGAATGATTTTTGAAAGTGATTACATAACTAGATTTAAAGTCATAATTAACATAATACTACCAGATACTATACCTAGATATTTTTATTTATTTTTATTCTTTTTAACAGTTTTGTTACTCCCAATGTATTATTACATAATTTAGTTAATACTTAATATAGTATTATGTTTCGATTGTAATTGTAATTGCCATGATGTGTTGTAATGATAAAGTGGTTGGATGGAAGAGGTAATCCCACCATCAATAAAGACGACAATCAATCATTGTACCAGGTGCTAAATACTTTTCCCGAAACAATTTGTTTCATAGGCAGTTGTTATTCTTATTGGCCCGTCAAACGTCCGCCCACTTATTATTTTAGAAATAAACCACTGGGTTTTCCACTTTGTGTAATGTGTGAAGTTTTCTTCCAATAAACAAATAACATTGAGTGAAATTTTTTGAAGAGTCATAGAACAGTTTTCCCATGATATATCCGAAAATACTGTGCTGAACTGCTGAAGAAGCCACGAACTGTGCATGTTCTACCTGTATGTGCAAACACGTGTTGTAAAACATTAATTGTTTCAACAATCATCAGGTTTAAAGTTAAAACTGTCACATACAGACCACATTTTCAAATTATCGTATCAAAAATTCAACCACAAAATTAACATTGCTTGAACGGCTCACTATAAGCTGACATAAAAAATTAAAACATATTATGTCGTACATTTGTACCCTTTAAAATAAAATCTTACTTTAGGCCTATATGATGTAATTATTTTTCAATTATCCTACAATGGCTTCAGCTAGCAATCACTTTCAAATTTTCTATAAAATAGGTTCCTAAGACAAAAATGGTTAACGACCCCTTGATGGACCCACTAGATCAGGGTCGGGAACCTTTTTTTGTCTTACGAGCCAATTTTATAGATAATTTGAAGGTAATTACTAGCTGGAGCCATTGTAGGATAATTGAAAAATAATTACATCACATAGCCCTAGGTAATGCAAGTTTGATTTTTATTGAGTACAAAATGTACATAATAATATGTTATAATTTGTATGTATAGTGAGCAGTGTAAACAATGTTAATTTTGTGGTTGAATTTTTGATAAGACAATTTGAAAATGTGGTTTGTTTGTGGACAGTTTTAACTGTATACCTGATGATTGTTAAAACAAATAATGCTTTAAAACGCTTATACGCACCAACAGGTAGAACCTAGGCACAGTTTGTGGATTCTTTTGTAGTTCAGAAAATATTTTCGGATATTTCATGCGAAACTGTTCTCTGACTCTTCAAAAAATGTCACTCAATGTTACTTGTTTATTGGAACAAAACTTCACATATTACTCAAAGTGTGCAAATCACTTCATTTTACAATCAATAACACCGAATTTGTCAGTCGAACCACTTTTAATACAAACGATTTTCATTGGATATTTCGTGTTTATTTGCGTTCGCTCAGGTTGACAGCTGCAGGTTGACTTAGTTGACTTTGGATTTAGATTCTTTTCTTGACAAAACTGTAGAGCCATGCTTGACTCACTCAGGAGCCGCAGGTTCCCGTCCCCTGCACTAAATACTATACATCCACTTCAGTCCGAGCGGAGTACAGTTAAATTTACCTGAGTACAATCAATACGGTCGTATTTCCATAAGTACAGTGGCATGACGAGTGATTCAGCATAGCTATTTCTGTCACCTAATCACAGATCGGCTTCAAATCACTCAAGCTCCCAACTGAACTATTTTTCTCGTCTGATCCGTGAGTACGCATTGAGGCGAGCAGCCATGCAGCAGCGCTAATACCTCTAAGACTCCTCTACCGCTCTATGCTTCGACACTCAGATGGCAATCAGCTGGAAGTCTTAGATTCGATCCGAGATTTGAAATCATTTCCCAGCAAGGGATCGCGAATGTTGATGATGTTTGTGACCCGACGAAATCTTCCACCCTCCTGCCTCAACATGGAAACTTACACCGCCTTACCAAAACCAAATCACAAACGAACCTAATAAAGATTCTTGGAGATTTCTAGGGTTCATTTCATTCCAGAATTATTATCGAATTCACAGTTGGTTTAATATTTCGATTTGAAGCTTCAAGTTTACCTAATAAACGTGAACGTAAGTGTGCTTGTGTCAATAATCTGTAATTAAACTAGGAAAACGCTTAAGTCCCGTCGCGTTGATGGATGAGCTTTTTTGTAAGTTTTTAGTTTGCGTGGGATCTCTTTACTTATTAAGTGCTTTTTGAACGCATTGTAGGTGATTGTTGTCAAGTTTCTAATGTTACTTTTTAATTGTTATTAAATACTTCAAAAAAAATAATTTAAAACCTTTATTTATATGGTTTCTGGATAATGTTTTCAACTTTTTCTTTCAAAAAGTAATACATCACTATAACCTTAATGCCCATGTGAAATATGAACGTTCTAGCCCCACCCGTTTGGTCAGAATCGACCCAAATGTCACGAAAATATCGCACTAAATATCGAAAAAAATCGTAAAAGTACTATATTCATGAGAATTATTTCTTCGATTGTACCCAAAAACGTGGCACGTCTATGTTCAGAGATTTCGAAGGTCCCCTCAAACTTTCATCACGATCGCATATGCCGTTTGCCCGGAATCGTGCGAACAAACAGACAGAAAAACAAACAAACAAACAAACAAAAAAAAAAAAAACATTGGAGCTAAATTTTTTGAGGGGTCAGTGAAATTGAAGTTTTCGCTTCGCTCGCTACGCTCATCCAATAAAGAGATAATATAGCTCCTGAGATAAAAAAAATCCTCTAAATGTATAATGATAAATAATACAAAATAAGTATCGATTTCCATGTTGGATTCTGTACCAAAGAAACAAAATTAAAATATGTCTCCATTTTTGTATTGCCCTAAAATTACTCTTGTGACAGTGCTACGCAAAGGGTTATACATTCATCAATTGTGCAAAGCTTGTCTGAACACGTAAATTATCGTGTTTGTATGGACAGGACAATACCAAATGTCGATTGACTATTTCTTTCAAATTTGGATTGATTATTTGCTGGAGTAATACAGTTTTATACGTTGTTGTCACCGAACACCAACGGTTACTAGATTATAGAATTAAGTTTAAATATAATAATACAATAATCCTTTATTATTAGCTAAGTTAAGCTATTATTATCAATGCATAATACAATATGCTTTATACATACTTAATATTAAAAAAATCAGACATAATCAACACTATCAGATGTATAGCCCTGACCCTTTACTAAATAATAATCAGATATTTTTACCTTTCATACATAATATAATATTTACACTTTCTTTTAAAAGATCAAACATTGTCAGATTCCCTAATGCCATTCATGGACAGTTTAGCATAAAGTTTATTACCTGCTCTAGCTTGCACTTTTCTGATGGTTAACTGATATACTGTGGGATAGTTGGGATGTCAAAGTTCTTTTGTATTTGAAAATGATTTAAGTCGGGAAATATTGTTTTTTGGTATAAACCGTCGACCTACGACAGATATGAGACAAAACATGAGGCAACTGTTGGGTTTGAGTCCTGGAAAGTAACCATTTTACCTTCTCTCCTATATGAGGAGCTTCAACTCAACTCAACTCAAAACAATACGAAAAAATAGATGTCATTTAGTGGTAATAGTAAGTTTCCATTACCTTTAAATTGAACGTTCAAATGTGAAACAAAACGAAACAAAATCCATTACAAAGCAATTATAAAATCAATGTTCAGACAAATTCGATTCATATTATGTACAAAGTATATTTTGTTTTAAAAAGCAGCAGCACCAGATTCTTCATTAATTTATTTTAAGAGAAAATTAAATCTTATAATTAACCTTACCTTTAGCTATAAATGGATATCAAATCCATCTAGAAATACAATTTTTAAAATGTGAATCAATACTGTGGATAACAATGGTTAGTTTGAGCAATTTTACTCAAAATTGGACAATGCTCCCTAATTTATCCTAACACACTTCCAAGATAGTCAACTGAGGAGGGGCAAGTTCGCCCTACGTTAATAAAGTGTGATTTAGTTGGTAGATGATCCAGGGTGGAGAACAATTACATTAGGCCACGTCGTGTGCGTGATTCAAATACGACTCTCTCTCTTGTTCTCGCCTGACATAACTCAACAGATTTATTTACCGTGACTAATTTAGAATATTATATCATCACTTTTAGGTTTCTAGAATCTTGAAGAAGAGAATTTTGTCATAAGATTTTTAAACCTCCTTTGTGACAATGAATGTCTATTACCTCAAAAAATTATTTTTTACCACAGAATCAAGAGCATAATACTACACTAAAATTACAGTTTAAAAAGTTATATCCTGTACCTATGACCTAACACGAATTTTGTAAGCTTTTTGTTCCTGATATTTGCGAAAATTTGCTTTTTAGTGAATTTCTTAAATTAGTTTCAACCTGCTACTTTTTTCTTTCGCGTAAATACTAGAGCATCATACCAATCTAAAATGGGCATTTAGAATATAGTGTCTTTAAACTGTGCACGAATATACACTTAAACACGCAAAAATATGCGTTCCGAAATTACACCTTCTCTTGGTAATAATCATATTTTCGCCTACTCACTTGCCCAAATTACATAAACAACACAGAGGATTTACAGAAAAGATAGCCGAGTACGCCAATGATAGCCAATATTTTCTTACCAAAATCCTCGAAGGTCATGGGGCTCAAAGATCGTCCCCATTTTATTTCTTATGAGAGATTTTTGTAGATTGGACATACCTAAAAAGTTGCCAAGTTTGTCAATTTTTTTCGACTCAACATTTTTTCTGCTTCTTTGTAATCTTAGTCTAAATGAAATACGTTTTTTAGTTTAGCGGGTGAATACCCCTTTAATGTGACTAATAGGTAGTGTTATACAGTGTGCTTGTGGGGGATGCGAGGACAATTTCAAACAAGCATGCATTATGGAAAAAACCAAAATTAGGTAGAAAATCTAATTAATCAACAGATTGTCCAAGAAGAATAACAATTCAAATTCCCAGGATTTGAATATCTTGGTGTGGGTGCTGAGTTGAAAGAATAATATCCCCTTTTCGAAAATTCGATGGTGATAGCCCGGAAGGGTCACCAGAAACATTCTGTATCATCCTTGTAGAAAGGCAATGCCAAGAAACGCACGTCAATCGGAGGTCATGTTCGGTTTTTATCGTGAGACGTGACACACGCACAGACGGACGGACAGAAATGTGATGAATATAGGGAAGCTTCTCTACACATATAAGAGAAACTCAGATGGCGGTCGGTGGTAGAAATAATTAGGGTCTCGGACGTCATTCATGGGCTACCTCTAACGGAGCAAGCCTGGGTATTTCAAAACGTAATCCTGGCCATGTTTTACTTATGTACGTGGCCATGCTCTGACAATGGGTGGTGAATCTCATACGAAACGTCAGAACTTGCAAATTGGCAATCGCTAATGACTGACATAAGTGTTGTTCGTTTCTTGGCTTAGGAATGTGTAAACGGTGACTTTGGAGCCGTCCTAACAACGTGGCACATAATACATTAGAAGGTTTATCCGAATTAGCCTTGTCGATTCTGGCGCTATCCGCGGGTAGAATCGTGTCCAGCTTGATTGATCGGATATGCCGGTCTCTAGTTGGGTCATTGAATGTCTCCACAATGTTGTCGGCGGCCAACAGTGGTTGGCGGTTGGCTTCTAATTGAATGTCCCCCCCAAAAATCAGTTGTGTTACTTGTGGTAGACTCTTGTACGAATTTTTTTATTTTATTTTGTGGCTAGCGAAGCGAAAGCTTCTATTTATGACCCCCAAACAAACTTAGCTGGTGTTTTTTGTTGTTATTTGTTTGTAGTTTTGTCTGTTTGTTAGCACTCTACCGGGAAAACGGCATATGCGATCTTGATGAAAATTTGAGGGACCTTCGAAATTTCTAAACTTAAACTTGCTACGTTTTTGGGTACAATCGATCAAATATTTCTTATGATTATCGTACTTTTACGATTTTTTTTTTGATTTTCAATGAGATATTTTCGTGATATTTGGCCCGCGACCGGGCAAACGGCTACTCCGATCTTCATAAAACTTTATGGGAACGTTTAAAATCAATGAAATTACATATGTTATGATTTTAGAGACATTTGAAGAAATATTTCTCATGGAAATCGTACTTTTACGATTTCCCCCTCAATTTTTAATACGATATTTTGGCCGATAATCAACCATAAAAGCTCATCCATCAACGCGACTGGAAAAAGCGTTAGCGAAGCTGCCTTGTTTAGTTAACTACCGCATCTCCCTAAGAATGCTGATAGTCGACAATGTGACCCGTGATACGATATCAGACTTAGTAACACTGCGTTCCCACCCTCAGAGCACGCACTTGCAGACCTGGCTTATGTATTACGTACCATACAGCACGTTCGCCAGGATGCTGACAACAGTTATGTTTGCTTACTTCACTCGACTTACTCCGAGTAAGCAGATAGAGAAATAGACGTTCATCTCACGAGATCTCTTACTCTAATTCCGTTCCTTGGAATCAAGTTACATTATCTAGAGTAGAAAGAGCTTACTCGGTACGTTTAGTGGGAGTAAGCTAGAGCAGCATGAATTAAAAATATGAAAAGCTTTATTTGCTGGAATATTATCTCCAATCACTTTGTATATTAAAATAAAAACGGAGTGTATATTCGTACGTTGGATTCTCAGTTATGTTATAAGGTATCACTGGACGCAAATACTCGCTGTGTAAATCGTACGATGGGCGCGGTCAATCGCCCGGCTTTTTCTACTCTTGGCAAAACTCCTTTTCGGTTGAAAGTCATTTATATTTAAAATAGAAACGTTAAAGGTTTTGTAGTTTTTTTTACCCTCAAATGGTATATTTTGGAGTATTTTAGTGAAAGAATTATGATTTTATTTTGTTCCCAACGTAGTAGCCTATTTGTACATCGTTGATACGTTAGAATGAATCCGACCAATAGCATGTATGATTCAACGTGATAAATTTTATCTTTTTGGATTTTTTATTTCGTGTTAGAGTATATCACAATTTGTATTTGTCAACGCGTAGAGAAAAGTCTTGTTACTTGAGTTGTTTTGAGCAAACTCAAATGTGACACTAAGTTAAATTCGAGTAATGGCCAGCGAGCATACATAATATACTTGTAACGGTGAATAGCCTGCCTGCTTGTTCGTATGTGAGTATATTTGTCAGTTTGTCCGACTGTATGCATGTTTGTCTAACAAGTAAAAAGTAATTGATTATATGGAAACCAATCCAGAAATTACGAAATCCATCTCAGGGGGACATCGAACCCCGGTCTCCTAAGTGCCGGTTTGTCAGATGGTCAGTTCAAAGGCAGCAGAATCGTTGCAGTACTGTTCCAATCTATTCAGATCTACAATGCACCAACAATCCAGATGTTATGAAGTTAACCGTCTCGGTAGCTTAGGGGTAAAGCACTCGACCGGCAATTGGGAGACCGGGGTTCGATACCCCGCTGAGATGGATTTTGTAATTTCTGGATTGATTTCCATAAAATCAATTACACCTACGGGACGAGGGGTTCCTGAAAATGAAATTGAGACAGTAACAAGTACTGGTAGAGGGAGAAAGAGGGAGCGAAGCTTCTTTTTTACAGATAGTCGAAGGAGACTACAAAAATAAACTAATTTGCCGTGCATCGATGATTTTGGTGGAGGTGCCGAGTAAAAACAGGCTTAACCATTAAAACATGTTTCTCGCTTGTTCATGCATTCATTCTTGGTGGTGGTGCCGAAAATACAAATTTCCAAACTTTCTGGGGGCTAGTCGTGCCCCCTAACCCACCGGGTCACCAAACACATTCTGTGTCATCCTTGTTGAAGGGCAATGTATACACGAAAACGCATGTCAATCGCAGAACACTTTAGATTTTGATAGTAAGACGCACTGCCTCCTAGATGTTCGTCGTGGCTCCTCGTTCCCTGCCTGTCCATGCGCACAGTGTTAATTGTTGTCCAAAGCGCTAGTTACCGTCCCCAAGAGCTTTCTTTTGTTTTCGTTGTTTACATACGATCTGCATACGATTAAAATGTCATAATGCCAGAGTTGAGCTGTGTTTTTCTTCATAATAGGCAATGGTGCGTGCAAGAAGTTGTAAGATACCGGGATGCCATTATCTAAAACAAGTAGGCCTTTCTTTGCATGAACTACAGGGAAATAAGGAAATTGTGCCACCCAGGCCCGGTGGCAATAAGGGGGGCCCCAGACTCCCCCTTAATTATCACGCGCCACTGCTTGACGGAAAGTAATATTGCTTAGCTCGTGGCCTAGTCAAGACTAGGGCCCGATAGGCTACCTAAGCCTATTGATTTTTAATATGATTAGGAATAGGAGGCATAGGCCCTATAGATAAAATTAACATGCCTATTAGCCCTTGCCTTATATTATCAACAACAAAGTTATCAATATCTACTTTTTGTTTAATTACCAGCATGTAACTAGACAAATTTGTATATTACTATTCTGCAAACCTTGATAAGTGATGTACGTATACAAAATACGATCTAAAACATTCAATTTAGTTGGATTCAACAGTAAAATACATAGGAAATGACATTTAATCACATCAACAACATCAAAAACAAAAGGAAGCTCTTGGGGACGGTAACTAGCGCTGTGGACAACAATTAACACTGTGCGCATGGACAGGCAGGGAACGAGGAGCCACGACGAACATCTAGGAGGCAGTGGTAAGACGAGACACACGCACAGACGGATGACAGTGATGTTTTTATGGGAGCTTTTCTCCCTCATTATGACTTTGTGCCTGCCTATCTAGCTACATGTCTGTCTGTCTGCTTGTTTGTTTTACTGATGTCTATCTCTCTAACTATCTGTATGTTTGTCTCTCCTTAATTGATTGGGAGCACCTAATGTATTTCGGGTCAGTTTGACCAAGAGGTTTAAATATCAAGCGACACTTGACCTTCCCCAATTCCATTTCAATTAATAAAATCACATTTCAATTACATCTTAATCATGTCTTCATGAATTTACTTTCATTCATCAAACTAAGTATTGACGTCGGTACATTACCCTACTTAACGAACTGTTTCGCACAATTACATAATCTTAACTATCTTGAAGTAGTTAAGCTGGGATTATTCCGACCATCTCTGTTATAACTGACGGCTTCAAACTTTCGAAATGAGAATTTTTATTCAGAACGACCTCACAAAATGTGAACGACCTCAAATAATCCTAGGATTATCTAGTCCTCCCACTCGGTACTCGGGACTCGGCGTACACCTGTAATTATCCCTAGTCTGCTGTCTATTGATAACAAATGAACACGACTGAATGGATACAGTTTTCTATCAGACTTGATGATTACCATCCTCCTCTTTCACATTCCACAATCCACAATCCACAAATTACTTACATTGTTGTACGGAACTAATCAGGCTGACTCTTTTAATTCGAAATTGCGCAAACAAGTACTTTTTATGAGAGGATAGTCAGCCATGAACTTTTTCTCGGGTACATGATTTGAAATTGAAATACGTATAATTACTTCAAGCCTGCTGGTTAATTAAAGTTTAACGATATAGGAATTCATTTCTGGAGTTAACACACATACGTTGTACTTATGAAACGAACGGATAGAAGTAGCCGAAGCGTTAACGCTACTCTAATTTGGGAAGTCGCCGATCGATACCAGACATCAGCAATTCTGACTGAAGGTTTTTTCTAAGTTTTCTTGGGTAAAAGGTGAATGCTTGTTTTGAGCACTATACTATAAGTGATCTTTTGGACATTGTATGTCATCTGTTTTTGTGACCAATACCCAGTTAGTCGAAAGTTAGAGGAGAGGCAAATTGTCCGTAGGTGGGTTTCATACAATAACAACATCCAAAATACTGTACATTAATGTTTTAAGCTTTTATCACACCTCTTCTTCAATAACTTCGTAATGTCACTAAAAAATTAACATAAGTGCTCATTGTGAAAAGCTTGGAAATTGTGATGAGAACTTTAGGATTGTACCTTGCATAGAAAAACTCAATTAAATATAATTTGAATTTGTGAAAATAGTGACTCTTATATCACAATTGCCAAAAATACTTTATAAATAGTCTGCTTTTCTCGGAATGATTAAATTGAAATACGTATAAATACAAAGCCGATTAATAAATTTAACGTTAAACATTATCTAGTCCAACAAAACATACGTTGTATTTTATGAAAGAGGAAGAAGTAGGAGCGTTCGACTCAAATTGGGAAGGCCGATCGATACCAGCCTCGCTTCTGACTGAAGGTTTTTTCTAGTTTTCTTGTAAAAGGTGAATGCTTGTTTGAGCACGTTACTATAAGTGATCTTTTGGACATTTATGTCATCTGTTTTTGTGACCAATACCCATTGTAGTCGAAGTTAGAGGAGAGGCAATTGTCCGTAGGTGGGTTTCACATACAATAACAAACATCCAAAATACTGTACATTTAAGTTTTAAGCTTTTATCACAACCTCTTCTTCAATAACTTCGTAATGTCACAAAAAATTAACAAGTGCTCATTGTGAAAAGCTTGGAAATTGTGATGAGAACTTTAGGATTGTACCTTGCATAGAAAAACTCAATTAAATATAATCTGAATTTGTGAAATAAGATGAACATCGATATAGGCCTACACAGCATTCAAAAACTGAAATAAACGTTCTTGCGTTTGCTTTGCGATTGAGAATCCATTTTTGATAAACTTTACAGTTATAAATAAATATTGCAATAAATATAATTGTCAATAGTTCCAAAATGAAGTGATCAGATAACGTGCTTCGTAAACATAAACGAGCTACCGGGGTAGAAATGGGTTGAGTAAAGTGAAGTAGAGAGTGTAGGAGACTCACAGATGGAGCACAGAGCGACGTCCGCCCTGCCAGACTGCACCAGGTCGGTCTGATTGGCTGACGGGGTGGCTATCAGGTCGAACTGAGAGAGTTTCATGTCCTCGGCGATAGCCACTTGTCGCTGCCGGTTCCAGATGTAGATCACGTCATTCGTGGTGTAGCCAACTGAAACAAGTCATAAGTATGAGATACACGAACAAGAGTCAGTTAAACAAGAGTCATAGTATGAGATAAACAAACAAGAATCAGTTAAACAAAAGTATGAGATACACAAACAAGATCAGTTAAACAAGAGTCAGTTGACATGAGACAAACAGAAACAAGAGTCAGTTAAACAAGACAGTCAGTTGACATCAGACTAACAGAAACAAGTGTCAGTTGACATGGACAAACAGAAACAGAGTCAGTTGACATAGACAAACAGAAACAAGGTCAGTTGACATCAGAACTAACAGAAACAAGTGTCAGTTAAAACAAGAGTCAGTTGACATGAGACATGCGTGATATGCGTGTGCGTAGAGACATAGGGCTACTTACAGCTTCCAAACTTCAACGGGCAGCGCTGAGTGTCCATGGGGAAGTCCTCCAGATTCATGGGACATCCTGCCTTGATGGTTAACCTGGAACGAAGCGAAAAAAAAACGTTAGTATTATCCCCATTGCTTTTCTTCTCCATCTTCATTAGCCCATCTTTTAACCTCCCCATTTATTTCTCTCTCCCCACCTTTCCCTTCTTCGTCATGGTCTCCCCCCCCCCCCTCTGACGAAACCACAGCAATCACAAACATTACATTCATTCTTGCCAAAACATCGCATATTCGGAACAAGCAACACTGACGAAAACCTTCTAAACTTTTGATTGCAACTGTACTCATATCCATCCATTCGCATCCTTTATCATGGGATTGCAAAATAGTCATCCGTAAAATCAAATCCATTGTGTAGACATATAACGTAATATAGGCTAGTATCATTGTAATAGCATTATATCCCCACAATATCGTCATCATATCATACCTACTATTCGTATTAATACTTCAATATTTTCCGCTAGAAAGAATCAATGTGATGCGTTCTGATGAAACGGAGGCAGAGGTAAAAAAGCTTTCGTGATGAATGGGTAAACTAGAATAACCCTTTGTTGTTGTCGAGAGTCGTCCAGAAGATACGGCGCGTTCTCCTGATAAGATATTCAATAAGACTGTCACATAGATGAGAGGGGTTATTGTCGAATACCGGTTCCTCAAATTAATTAATTATTGATTAAATTAAGAATGAAACTTTCGAAAATATCGAAAAAACAAGATAAATTAAAATTGTAACATTTAATTACATGACAAGCATAACCTTTCCAAGGGCAATTTCCAAATTATAAGAATCGAGTAAAAATATTTTAAATTTTTCAAATACCTGGTTGCGTAATTAATGAATTAATTAAACTCCAACAACATAAAAGGTGCGTAGTGGGTATAAAGATAAACCAATTAAGGAATATTGCTCCCGGTAAGAACGAAGTAAGTAACGATTAAGTATTTAAGGCTATTCCAGAGCACTCTTACGGATATTTTGAATGTCAGTGAAAAATAACTGAAAGTTGGTTGAATGAAAGAAGAACTTGAGTAGAAAAGTTAAAAAAGATTTTTTGACAGGACAAGCTCTTTTGGATATGCAAATTTTGGGTCAATAAGTAAATAGAAGTTCTAGGTGCAATACTTGAGCTATGATTTTTTTATTGTTAATTTACCTTTGTCTCCACTACGAGTGTAAGGAAAAATAATTTTCTGAAATAACGTTTGATGTATAATATACGATTTTTTCGTCCACCGGTTCAAAACGCTTATTTGTACCATGTGTCAAAAAATCGCACATTGAACATTATTTCAGAAAATTATTTGCCCTTATACTCACTCGTAACAGAGACAAAAGTGTGTTTAAACAATTTAAAACCGATCAAAATTAAATATTTCACCTATAGAAACTAGAACTTTTCTTTTCTTATTGACCCAAAATTTGCATTTAATGAATGGCCAACAGGGAGGAATTGTCCAGTCCAAATGTTTTATTATTTTTATATTGATTCCTCTTTCATTCAACCAACCTTTAGCCATTTTCCTTTGACTTTCAAAATATCGGTAAGAGTGCTCAGGAATAGCCTTAAAGATAGTTGATTTGAATCCCATTCATAATGGTCTACATATCTACAACAACGCAGAATAGTGAGGATAGATATTGATTGAAATGGATACAAGCGTAAGCAAAGGAATATCCTCAATAGGGTGCGATGCTTACCGTGATTACACAACGTTTGTTTCAACGTTGAGGCTTCTTTGGTGGAGGTGCCGGGTTCAAATATATACCCTATATGTTGAAGCGTACCTCACCTCTTGATCATAAGGATTACCCAACATTCTGCATACTCGCTGTTAAAGGGTAATGTCAACAAAACAACGCATGTCAATCGGAGGTCATGTTCGGTTTTATCGTGAGACGGGACACACGCACAGACGGACAGAAAAGTGATGCATATAGAGGGGGTTCTGATTTTAAAATTATTTGACCATACGTATGGACTAAAAATTATGTTCTAAAGACCAAGGACTACCGCCAATATTAAAACTACGCGAAGTAACATTATTTTATAGATAGATAGATAGATATTTTTATTCACTTAGACTAGTACAGTGTACAAGTATTACTCTTTGCAGAGAAAGTGAATAGTCTATAATTAATAATTAATAATAAAAGTGATAGTAATTATAATGATATACACAGTGTGTGAAGAAAGAATAGTTGAATATAAAGCATAAATGATAATTGATATGGATATTGATATTGATATGTATGATGATTGATAATATTGATATATATATATATGATGATTCATTAATTGATTAATAATGATAAACACAGTGTTTATGTTAAAGTAGAGTAGATGCAAAACAATAGCATGCGCTACTATAGATTAAGAACTCATATATAATAAAGAAAAGTTGGATATAAAGCAATTTTTGATGTGATATTGTGATAATAATAATTGCTGATGGCACAGAAAACAGCAATGATGTACAGGAGAATGTGTCTAGTATATATATGATGATTGATTGATTGATTAGTGTTTATGGTAAAGTAGAGTAGATGCAAAATATGCCCTACTAGATTAAGAATTCATATAGAATAAAGAAAAATTGGATATAAAGCAATAATTGATATGATATTGTGATAAGAATTGCTAATGCACAGAAAACAGCAATGATGTACAGTAGAATGTGTCTAAATATATAATTGATAATATATATGTGTGTTGATGATTATGATTAGTGTTATGTTAAGTAAAGTAGAATGACATCAATAACAGAACAAGTGTCAGTTAAACAAGAGTCAGTTGACATCAGACTAACAGAAACAAGTGTCAGTTAAACAAGAGTCAGTTGACATCAGACTAACAGAAACAAGTGTCAGTTAAACAAGAGTCAGTTGACATCAGACTAACAGAAACAAGTGTCAGTTGACATGAGACAAACAGAAACAAGAGTCAGTTGACATGAGACAAACAGAAACAAGCGTCAGTTGACATGAGACAAACAGAAACAAGAGTCAGTTGACATGAGACATGCGTGGAGTGCGTGTGCGTAGAGACATAGGGGCTACTTACAGCTTCCAAACTTCAACGGGCAGCGCTGAGTGTCCATGGGGAAGTCCTCCAGATTCATGGGACATCCTGCCTTGATGGTTAACCTGGAACGAAGCGAAGAAAAAAACGTTAGTATTATCCCCATTGCTTTTCTTCTCCATCTTCATTAGCCCATCTTTTAACCTCCCCATCCACCTTTCCCTTCTTCGTCATGGTCTCCCCCCCCCCCCCCTCTGACGAAACCACAGCAATCACAAACATTACATTCATTCTTGCCAAAACATCGCATATTCGGAACACGCAACAGTGACGAAAACCTTCTAAACTTTTGATTGCAACTGTACTCATATCCATCCATTCGCATCCTTTATCATGGGATTGCAAAATAGTCATCCGTAAAATCAAATCCATTGTGTAGACATATAACGTAATATAGGCTAGTATCATTGTAATAGCATTATATCCCCACAATATCGTCATCATATCATACCTACTATTCGTATTAATACTTCAATATTTTCCGCTAGAAAGAATCAATGTGATGCGTTCTGATGAAACGGAGGCAGAGGTAAAAAAGCTTTCATGATGAATGGGTAAACTAGAATAACCCTTTGTTGTTGTCGAGAGTCGTCCAGAAGATACGGCGCGTTCTCCTGATAAGATATTCAATAAGACTGTCACATAGATGAGAGGGGTTATTGTCGAATACCGGTTCCTCAAATTAATTAATTATTGATTAAATTAAGAATGAAACTTTCGAAAATATCGAAAAAACAAGATAAATTAAAATTGTAACATTTAATTACATGACAAGCATAACCTTTCCAAGGGCAATTTCCAAATGATAAGAATCGAGTAAAAATATTTTAAATTTTTCAAATACCTGGTTGCGTAATTAAGGAATTAATTAAACTCCAACAACATAAAAGGTGCGTAGTGGGTATAAAGATATACCAATTAAGGAATATTGCTCCCGGTGAGAACGAAGTAAGTAACGATTAAGTATTTAAGGCTATTCCAGAGCACTCTTACGGATATTTTGAATGTCAGTGAAAAATAACTGAAAGTTGGTTGAATGAAAGAAGAACTTGAGTAGAAAAGTTAAAAAAGATTTTTGGACAGGACAAGCTCTTTTGGATATGCAAATTTTGGGTCAATAAGTAAATAGAAGTTCTAGGTGCAATACTTGAGCTATGATTTTTTATTGTTAATTTACCTTTGTCTCCACTACGAGTGTAAGGAAAAATAATTTTCTGAAATAACGTTTGATGTATAATAAACGATTTTTTCGTCCACCGGTTCAAAACGCTTATTTGTACCATGTGACAAAAAAATCGCACATTGAACATTATTTCAGAAAATTATTTGCCCTTATACTCGCTCGTAACAGAGACAAAAGTGTGTTTAAACAATTTAAAACCGATCAAAATTAAATATTGCACCTATAGAAACTAGAACTTTTCTTTTCTTATTGACCCAAAATTTGCATTTAATGAATGGCCAACAGGGAGGAATTGTCCAGTCCAAATGTTTTATTATTTTTATATTGAAGATCTTCTTTCATTCAACCAACCTTTAGCCATTTTCCTTTGACTTTCAAAATATCGGTAAGAGTGCTCAGGAATAGCCTTAAAGATAGTTGATTTGAATCCCATTCATAATGGTCTACATATCTACAACAACGCAGAATAGTTAGGATAGATATTGATTGAAATGGATACAAGCGTAAGCAAAGGAATATCCTCAATAGGGTGCGATGCTTACCGTGATTACACAACGTTTGTTTCAACGTTGAGGCTTCTTTGGTGGAGGTGCCGGGTTCAAATATATTCCCTATATGATGAAGCTTACCTCACCTCTTGATCATAAGGATTACCCAACATTCTGCATACTCGCTGTTAAAGGGTAATGTCAACAAAACAACGCATGTCAATCGGAGGTCATGTTCGGTTTTATCGTGAGACGTGACACATGCACAGACGTACAGAAAAGTGATGCATATAGGGGGGTTCTGATTTTAAAATTATTTGACCATACGTATGGACTAAAAATTATGTTCTTAAGACCAAGGACTACAGCCAATATTGAAACCACGCGAAGTAACATTATTTTAGGAACTAGAAAGCTTCGCAAACGCCTTTTCAGGCACTTTGTTGGATGAGCTTAATTGGTGCATTGAGCTGCCATGTGATATGCAGATTTTTTGTTGTTCTGTGAAAAAATCATAACTAAGTCGGACATTTTTTTAAAAATGAAAAAATCCAAGTTAAAAAAATGAAAAAAAAAATCGTGAAAATGCGATTTTCATGAGAAATAATTTTTGGATTGCGCTCAAATTTTACACCAATATATAAATTCATAAAATTAAGGTTCTGTGAAAAAATCATTATATCGATAAAGCATGTTGGTGTTATAAGTCGAAGAAATTGTTTAAAAATCGAAAAAAAGGCGTAAAATTGCAATTTTCATAAGAAATAATATTTCGATTGTGCTTAAATTTCAAACGAATATATGAATTTGAAAAATTAGGGTTCTGTGAAAAAATCATTACAATCGGATAAAGCATGTAGGCGTTTTAAGTCGAAGAAATTGTTTAAAAATCGAAAAAATCGTAAAATTGCGATTTTCATAATAAACAATATTTCGATTGCGCTAAAAAAACGTGACAGTTCTAAGTTCAAAGATTTCAAAGACCTCCAGAAAATTTCATCGCAATTGGAGTATCGGTTCAGCTGGAATCGTGTTAACAAACAGACAAAAATACAAAAAAAAACATTACGGATTTTTTTCTCCAGTGTAGTGAAATGGAATCTTCACTTCGCTCGCTACGCTCATCCAATAACTCACATAACGCTACACAAAAACGAAAAAGTGGATACTAGGTCCCATGTGGTTTAGTTAGAACTATATCTGGCATAAAACCTTTTACAAATATTGTTACCAGTAGTGATTCTATCCAAGGTTTAAATTAAATTAATGTATTGTGTAATTAAAAACGCTATTGATTACAATATTTGAATATTTTTTCATGCAGGGTGTAGTTCTAACGAAACTACGTGAGAACTAGTAGGGCTGTTTTTAATTTTATGTTACGGCTTGAGAGATATTATTAAAATATTCTTTTTAGCGTGGTTTTAATAATGGTGGTGATCCTAATCCTTAAAACGAAAGTAGTGCATATTCTTTGGTATCGGAACTGTTACCGATTATCGGTTACGTTTTTTACGGTAACGGCGTTCGTTTTACCATCAGTCGGGAAATAAATCATAGGTACACAGATGTACACATATGAAGAGATTAATTTAAAATACATTCAAATGTATACACACGCGTTAGACAAAAAAATTGAACACACAGAATTGGTTCGAGGAAGCACGTTCGATGGTTATTACTAAAGCTACAGCAAATACTTGATATTTACCAATATAACATATGTACGTTTCTGTTTGTCCTGAAGCATGAACCATGTTTAAAATAATCCCTGAATGTTGTGTTTTAATTCGAGCGAGAGAGGTGTTAGTTTTGCATTACTTGAACGATGTACCTCGGCGTACTAGAACCAGCACTAATTACCTTAGTGTTGTGTGCTTTTAAGGCTTTTCGCGTTTTTCTATTTTCTAAAATATGCTACCAAGTCAAAATATAGTGAATGGCTTTGAAACCTGCTCATTTATAAAATCAAAACTATTTTTTTCAAATTTTTATAATCCGGTACACGGCCAATATCGCCACCTCTAAATAATGTCAAACTTCAATTCGCCAAGGCGTACCATTCAACGTAGGGTGTTGTGTTTTGTGGCATTAATTTTTAACTGGTTTTCTAGAGGCTGACTGAGTGGAAAAATATTTTTTTAACAATTGTCTTCCCTGCGAATTTTTTCGTTTGGCGGTACAAATTGGTACAAAATAGCGCCAAACGAAAAAATTCGCAGGAAAGACAATTGTAAAAAAAATCTTTTTTCTCTCAGACAGCCTCTAGAAAACCAGTTGAAAATTAATGTCACAAAAACACAACACCCTACGTTGAATGGTGTGCCTTGGCGAATTGAAGCTTGAAATTATTTTGAGGTGGCGATATTTTCCGTGAACCGTATCAGAAAAAATTGAAAAAATAGCTTGATTTTCTAAATGAGCCAGGTTTCAAAGCTATTCACTATATTTTGACTTGGTAGCATATTTTGGAAAATAAAAAAAAAAAAAACGCGGTCGAATATAACAGCTTAACTAGCTAGTGTACTAGAAAAATCTCTTATTTGATATAGAAGGGAAGATAATAGAAAAACAAACTAACAATTAAGTGATAATAAAACATTCAACCATGGATTTCACATTGTTATAAGTTAAGACTAGTAATTAGGTAGTAATTACTCAATCCTATTCTCATTAGGAATTACACAATAAGAATATCCAGGTCAGCTGTTTGCAGGGAATCTTATCATGACAATAGAACTTTGTTCAATTTTCAATTAACTAATTATATTCAAGCGATGTCTTCGTTATTTGCAGAAAAAGACAAAATGTTAAATTCACGAATCTACAGCAATACCCTATCGCGATCAACCCTAGAATTAAAATTTATAAAATGATCTGAGAAAACTTTCCTCATTATTAAAATCCTCTTGAAGCTCGTAAGGGATTCACATCTAAAATAGAAAAATCTGTTGCATTACTTTTTAAACGAGAGCAGATGCTGCAGTTCCCATAATGGATGAATCAATGAGAGGGGTTGGACGAATCAAAACGGGTTGATATTTTTTACAAGTGCGGACGTGAAAAGCTCACGATCTATTGTGGGGTCACGTACGCTAGTGGCTAGAGCTCTGGTTTACCATCAGCATCATTTTTATCCAATCCTTAAAAATGCTGTAGCTTGGAGAAGAAAGATTAATTGAGCCAATAAAGTGCCATGAGTGGATGGTTTAAAACAGCAGACTAACAGTTGCAAGACTGCAAAGAACAATAATTTGGGAGTTGGTAAGGGTGGTTTTCAAGAAATATTTTACAGTGTTATCTGAAATCTTTTAAATTAAAATACATTTTAAGTATATACACGTAGAAAAATAAAATATCTCCTTTAAAATATTTAATTTAATTTATTATTCCTCATACATCATATTAACATGTCTGATTTAGTCATTTTACAAAAATATACATTTAATTCGTGGTTGTAGCAATCATTACAAAATCAGTCCAAAAACTCAGACACTCCCAAATCCCGGTCGGTTTGGGCTTTTAATATTCTGGATTATATTAAATATTATCGATTCCACCAACTGAGTGTTTTCCGACTAAATAAATCTAAAATGTATAATTTAAGTATGCGCACTTATCAATGTGTGTGTTCTAAACGGCTACACGGCGCTGAATGAAAAACAACGTAGTGTGGAGTCCGTGAGATTCTGAAGGTATGCAGACGATACTGACATTGTCATCCAATAAAGTAAAAAAGTCTGAAATGTTATGTCGAATAAATACCGAAGTAGATGTACACGGGACTATGATCCGGAAGATAATATCGATTTGTACCACTGGTAATTTTCATTTAAGGTTTCCGAGTTTCATTGTAAGTATTATAATTAATTAATTAATTAAATTCAACCCTTACCGAGGATTGATCCTGGATCCCCTCAACAGGATTAACCTCATATATAAGCCGGAAAGGAGAACTGACCTTTGGGGTGAACATTTTTGAAATTCTTGTTTTAAAAGTTTCTCGGGGGTATAAATTTTTGTCGCAACATAAAAAAAAATGGACAAAAATTGGCAAAGTTATCCACAATTTAGTCAGAGTTAACGAAAAATTATGTTATTCATAAAAAAAGTTTGATGCAACCCGTGCAAACGGACATAAAACGCTTTTACAACATCAGTCGTCAAAATTTAAAACAAAGTAGCAAATAAGTTATTAACGTAGTATTCCTCGATTACGTATATATGAAGTCAAAAATAAAATCAACTTTTTACACATTCTTGTCTGTTTTTGCTTGTTGCCTAGCAATTTAATTTGTCACCCTAAGAGTCGGTTCTCCTTTCCGGCTCACAATAATAACTTTAACATTCGAAATAATAGTAACAACGATTCATAATTAGGGATCGAGTCTGTTCTAAATAATGTAATAATATATAACAAAGCTAGTAGGCGGTGAGAATATTTGCACACTCTCCATTTGTTAGCTCCTTCATAACATGTGAATTTATCATTTTGTAAAGCAAATTTATTGTGATAATTGTCTCCAGCGTGTACATAATGCTGATGTGAGCTACTGGTTAGTTATCTACAGTTTTTTATTCAAGTTTTCTAGTAATATTTTGAATTATTTGTTTTTACTTTTAATATTTTTAACAAATTTGGAAATGCTATAGAAAACAAAAAACAACAAAAAGTTCAAGTACAAGGAGCTGATATCAAAGAAGTTGCAAGGAAGGAGTGACGTCCATCATTGCACATGATGGCTGTAAACGCTGGCTGTGTAGTGTGTACGTCCCATGTCCTTGGCAGACAATCAATTTTTGATATTTTTTTAAATGATATTGGCCTACGAAGATTACCAATTTTTTAATGGTTTTACAGCTTTGCCATATTTTGATATTTGACATACATAATCAATGTTATCTTTACTTTTCTTGGTATTTATATTTGTTTATACTCTTTCTAACTATCTCCTCCTTTATCTCTGTGCATCATTCGCCGTCCTAATCACCTTGTCATTTATTTAGATGTAGTTGTCTTTGTAAAATGGTACTAACGTGTTGTATAAGACTTTGAATAATAATAAATAAAAAACTTTCTAGTCCGTCGTGTGTCACGTTTTACAATTACAACCGAACACTACCTCCGATTGACATAAGGTTGTTTGTTTTCATTGCCTTTCCACAAGAATGATATAGAACACTTTTGGTGATTCTCGAGGTCATAGTAGGCTGATCAATAATTCAAAAATTACTTTTTTTCCGTACCCGGCACCCCCACCAAATATTTAAATGGTAAGATTTTATTTGTGCGACTTCTTGGACAATCTATTGATTATGTAGCATCTTTCCATATTTTGGGTACTTCCGGATCCGTGTAGAAAATAATAACAACAATGACTTCTTAAAGTGAATGCGTGTATATGACAACTATAGCAACATTTTGAGTTGTAATTAACTCATTGAAACCACACCCAAAACACTCGTCATAGGCCACGGGAAGCCCCTTGCTATAAACAAACAATATCAGGTTTCTTTCCATGTCTCGACGCCCAAACGATGCAATGAATTAACTCAGTATTCCGCGCATCATTAAAGGGGCTGTTACCACAAAAAAAAATTTTTTACCTCATAACCTATAGCATAATACTACACTAAATTGACCGTTTAAAAAATTATATCTTGCGACTGTGACTTTATCCGATTTTTTTTTATCATGAATTCATTACATTTGAGAAAATGAACGTTTTAGGAAATTTCTTAAATCGGTTTAAACCTGCTTTTTTTGTTCCACATATATACTAGAGCACCATACCAATCTAAAATGGCCCTTTATAATATCGTGTATTGAAACTGTGCACAAATATACTCTCAATCACGCAAAAATATGCATTCCAAAATCACACCCCTTTTGGTAATCAGCATATTTGACCGAACCACTTGCCCAAATTACAAAACAAAATATAGAGGATTTACAGAAAAGGCTACCGAGTACGTAATAAAGGACAATATTTTTTTCGATCAAAATCTTCCAAGGTCACGGCGCATAAAGATCGTCCCCATGTTATTTCTTATGGGAGATTTTTGCCGATGGGACCTAGCTCGAAAAATACCAAGTTTGACAATTTTTTTCCCGGTCATGGTACACCTAATAATTTTTCTGTTAATTTCTATATTCACAACTAGTTAGCCTGAATGAAATATATTTTTTGAGTTTAGCGGGTGAATACCCCTTTAAAAGCTATACAAGAATATGACGTGGGAAAAGTTTGAGAATATTCATTGTTATATGATCGTGGTTCCCTACGATTTCTGAGCACGCTGTTCATAATGCTGAATCACAACAAAAGTGTCAGTCTTGTGACTTCCTAAGGTAGAGTAATTGTATTACCTTTATCTTAAGTTGAATGACATAATGTGACAACTACACTCATAATAAACTTTCTGCTTTAATTGCAGAAGTTACAAGGATCAAATCACGGTTTGGCTGTGCGCTTTACACACGAGTGAAATAATAGTAGGTATTGAGTTCGTGAACTTAACTTCATCAATCCATTGAAGACTGAGTTTCTTGAATATGAAAACGTACATTACAAAATTATAATAAAGATTTCTCTAATATATAAAACAGCTGATCAATGTCAAAGAAGTTGGATACGAAAGAAAGGACATAATGAAGGATCAAGAGGAGAGCTATTAAAAATACTGATTGGATGGAATTACTTGATGGCAGAAGTTTTATGTGAAACCCCCTTGGCGGTCAATTTTAATATATTTTGAAAATCTTTGGATTTGGTTTGTTCTATGTTTTGATATGCTTTTAAATTTATTTTAGTCTCTACCTCAATGTAAAATGGCAGAAATTCTGTATTTGAGTGAACCAAAAAAAAAACTACAATTTGCCACTATTCTATTTTTATTTATCTTCAAAAACAACTCCCAGTAGGTTTTGAAGACAAATTGAGGGGGGGGGGGGATCTTTTTAATAGAATACAATTCTTGCATTCACATTAAGATAGAAGAAACAGTGTCAGGATTGCGAGTATCGAACTGACGATCACGCGCGTAATGAGTGATCTACCATGTATATAGTTAACTTTAATCTATAAATAAAAAAATCAGAGTGAAGCTTTTTTTTCGTCCGCCCTATAATATGTTATGTATCACGAGTCACAGTGCATGACCATGACCTCCGGTTGTCACGTGTTTTTTCCGACCTTGACCTTCAACAAGGACAGTAGATAATGTTTGGTTACCCTGGGGGGCAGGGAACGTGGTTTGACCTATGCCAAAGTAGGTATTTCATGGACCCGGCACCTCCACCAAATCTCTAATTTAAAAAAAATCGCTTTCTATTTTGGTTACTCTCAAATCTGTGCTTGTATTACATAATGATGTACGCCATAGTGTACTACTGAGCCACCATAACACAGAGACGCGTAATGCAATGCCCCCCAATCTCTTGTGTTATCATAGGCAACATTAGTTTACACTATTCTCCGTTACAATGTTATCCCGAAACCAATACTTAAAACGAAATAACACCCGATACAATGTTAAAATTGTTTTTTAACGTTAAACGTTTTGTTGATACCATCCTAAGTTTATTTTTAAATCAATAACTACTATGTATATCTTTTGGATTCTTGTGGTTTTAAAAAAAAAAACAATTACACGCACACAAATTGGAACTTTGCATCATGTTATTCTTCTTACAATGTTATACTTTAGCAGTAGCGTAACAAGGGGGGGGGTTAGGGGGTTAACCCCCCGAAACCACTTCGAGGCCGATATTTTAAAGAGCAGAAACAGTAGCTTGTGGGGAGGACAACAGTTCACTTATACAATTCGGCTGTCAATTGGTGAAACGAATATGTTTTGCCTGTATGCTTTGTCATTACATCAAAACGTAGATTGAAATTTACTAAAACGGGCCACTTCCCGTTAATTGTTTTGGTTCTTAAAGCGCAGACTGTTGCCGTAAAATATCGTTTACAAGGTCCGAGTGCAGAAAGTTTAGTTTTACTTTTTGAGCTCTTCAAGTTATTTCAAAATTGCATCTATTATTGTGCGCATTTAACATACTTTTATACAAATGATGGTTTAGTTAGGTAATCAAATTGAAATTTAACCTTAATGTTCAAAATCAATCTTAGTGTATATCCTTCACAAACAAAACGGTGATCCTTTGAGTTGCCATTTTTCAGTCAAAACATGACGAAATAACTGTAGTATAGTGAATTATTTTGTAGCCTTCGGCGAAATGGCCTCCGGCGGCTGGGCCTGGGACTTCGCCCCAAACCCCAGCTACTAGTTGCTTGAACCCCCCGAAATGATTCCTAGTTACGCCACTGACTTGAAGGGAGCAAAGCTTTCATATAATCAACACTTTCCTGCTGTCCGTTCGTCCGAGTGTCATGTCTCACGATAAAACAGAAAACAACGCCCGATTTAAATGCGGTCCCCCCCCCCCTCCATACAGTTCTAAAGTTTAGTGCCCGACAGTCGACACCTCAACCTAATAGCTAAGTTTGTCACCTGAAGAAGGTTAAACCAGGAAAACTTATGTGTACCCTACATCAAACATCCTAATCAAAGAGTTCTAGAGATTGGTGGTATTTGTCAGACCAAGAAAGAATTATATTATCCAGGTTTTCTGGACATATAACACAAAATCGATGATTTTGGACGTTGCTTGTTTACTCATAAACACCCCTCATTTCCTCTTTAAACTAATTTATGAGCTCGTGGCACCAATCTCGCTCACGCCTCACTACATCCATCAATGTGTTCACAAATCACAACCTAACCAATGTTATTGCATTCATTCTAATCGTGTCAAACACACCAATTAACCTGTACTTCCCCCGTGATTCGTACTTTCGAGTTACCAATGAGACCGTTCTAGCGCGAAGCTACTGTGGTCTGTTGTTAGCTACAGCTTATAGAAGAGATTGCGTCAGGGTGCGGAATGTGAAAACACTAATTAAATCTGCATTGCATCCACGGAGACTCTAATCAAGCGTGTAATTGCACCAACACTTAGTAGGACCACGAATACCAATAGTTGAGGGGAATCTAACTAATCAATAGCTCAATAATGTTCGACATTGGATTGTTCTCAATACTATTATTACCAGCTACAGGAATTTAATACCAATATACGTATTGTAGTTGCCTATTGTGAAATATGAAATACCACACAATAGGATAGAGGGTATATGTTTGACATGGATGAATATAATAAATGGAATATATACCGTATCATGGTGACTACCCACGGGAAATCAGTTTTGCAGGCATGAGATGGATAGGACATGTAATTCTTGACATAGCACATACAAATATTATCAAATTAACTTTTTTCATTGTAAATTGGGAAGACAAGTAGAAAATTAGTGTCATATTATGTAGTTCTAGCATGGATGAGTAATGCATATAAAAAACTATGATTCTTCTGTATTGAGAATTGGACTTGCATGGAATACACAAATATTTTTCCATATTCAGGGAAAATGTGTGTCATATCAAAATATGTAATAAGTTGTTCATTCAAAACTTCGATAGACTTTGAATAAATTGATTTCGCATAATGTTTAACTTGGATATAAAATCACATAAAAGTATAGTGGTACCAACGAAAGAATGCAGATTGTTTCGAAATTGTTTTCACAACGTTCTAGCTGTCTCAACTCTATTCACGCTAATAATTCTTGTTTGTGTTGGCTACACTTGTTTCTCTTTCGAGATTCTAGACACAAAGGCGATATTCCATTCTATATCGATCAAGGGCTGCTGTGTTGTTTCCATTAGGGTTGACCATGATTCTTCATAACTCGGAATTTATTGACCGACATATCTCGGACTCAATTCATAAATATCATCATCTCAATCCCTGAAGTACATGACAACACGGGTTTTGAAACATGACTAGACATGTGCAAAAATGGTAAGAACAAAATTCGCTATTTCAATTTAAGTTCCAATAATCCCTTCAAATTCAGTTTGCACATGAATCACCTGAATTGTAGTTAAATGGTACCAATTTCCAATTCACGAATTTTCACGATATTTTAGTTGATACCGCGAACTTGTGGCGAAATTAGAAATTATGTCAGTTAACGCGAATAAGGTTACGAAATTTCAACAATTCCAAAGTTTTGGTGGAGGTGCCGGGTAGGTAGTCGTAATTAAATTATTCCAGGCTGGTACATTTGGTGGAGGTGCCGGGTCACAAAACGCGATTATGAGATCGTAATAATCGTTTGTAGGCGAGTAAGCTCAAAATACTTCATATCAAAATATCGACATTACACAAAAAATGCATAATTTCATAATTTTGGTGGAGGTGCCGGGTAGTTGAAATTAATCCTGGTAAAAACTGTCAGAACTTTGAAAACTGAAGGCTGAAATTGAGCCTAAAATTGAAACTGTTTCTCACTATCATGTGCTTGTTTTTCTTTTAAATTAATTATTTATTGTCCTGGAATTTGTGATACTGTTAATTTAAGCTAGGCGTCTTTAAAAAAAAATTATAAATATATTTTTATATTTAAGGCGCGAATTTTTAAACTTAAAAAACATTTTTGCACATCTCTAAACATGACAGATAATAATGTACAACAATGTGTATGTATGTGTCGACAGCGACCGAACCGATACCAGCAATGTGTAGTTGGGTCGAAGATCGATCACAATAAAATTAGCAAGAGAGCGTCATGGTTGTAGCCGAATATGTGCCTTCGTACTTTTCGTGCTATGTCTAAATCAACATAACTTTTTGAGAATATTAAGAAAGGTGACACCTATTCTCATACATTATTTGTTAATCAATTTTAAGTCCCGTTTAGTCACCCAAAATTCATAATTATCGGCCAAAAATGAACATTTTAAAATGTACTAGGACTCGCAGAAAAAAATTGTGACTTAAATGGAAAAAAAAACTGGATTGTGTACAATAAATTAAATATTTAGTTATTTCTCGGACAGTGAAAACCTCCCACATTACAGTATCAAACTATAATCCAAAATATGTGATCGATAACCTCCATATAAACGAAATTTAAAAAAATGTATTATTAAAAACAGACACATAATAATTTTTAATTTTCAAACTTAACGTGAAATGTACAGTGAATTCTCAGTGTTAATGATATGCTTAACTAATAAGAACAGGTTGATTTGTAATTCCTACCTGGACGAGTACAGCACACGGCCGTCCTGGTAGAGGCGCACGAACTTATTGGGCGTGGTGATGGTGTGCAGGTAAGACTGCTTCCCGTTGTAGAAGTAAGTATCCGGCTTCCATATCTTCTTCAGCATGGAGATACTCAGAGCGAGAACTAGGGATTTTCCTTGTTGACGGTAGAAGGGCTAAGCCACGATCTATCCAGGATGACGGAAGGTAAGTGCAATCCATTGTAATAGCTGAACGAGTCCAGCTTTATGTGGATGGACACTTAACACCAACACATAAACTGATTTTTCATACGGACAATTTACAGAACTTTAAGTGAATCAATAAATAGGATTTATCTGGGATAAATTTCAGACGCTTCCCGTATCGTAGGTAAGTATCCGGTTCATATTTTGAATGGGAACTGAGTGTTGACAAAAACATTGAGTTGTAATCTAGGACGATAAGCAATGGGTCCTGTGCAACGACGTAAGGCTATATTTCAGTCCATAGCCTTGTGTACTTGAAGATAATATACCGTCTTTTCGAGAAACTATGACGCTATAAAATATTTTAACCACAACAGACACACAAGTTTGTAAATGTTTTGGGGTTGATTGCAGTAAATTAATCGTATTTAACAGATCGGAATCTCCACAGATATAGATCAGACTGTATGACTTATTGTATCTATGAATGTATCAGTAAGCTTCATTAGATTAATGCAAGTGATGTGTAGTAAATATTTATATGAAGTAAAATTCCATATAAAAATAACATTTCCGTGACAAGAGTCTAAGATTGCAATGATTAGGCATATTTCACATTGATAGTCTACAACTTCTTATACACAAGTGGCGTAAAAAGAACTTTAATACAAGATTATTATAGGTAAAGCGATCGTGTTTTGTGCTCATGAAATTTTGTTGAAATTTTTTTATTTTCAGCATGCATATCATTGTTCTGTTGTTTATATTGGAAATAGTTAATCTATTAATTTCTATGAAAAGTGAATGTAAATATTAATTAAAGCTATATACAAATTTTACAAACAAATAGTTATCGAAAATATCTGATCAATATATTTTAAGTAAAGCTGTAACGAGTTTAATTTATGTATTCAAATAATGCTATATTTCAATGCTGGATTAAGATGGAATAAGCTTATGACTTATGCCTTAATCCTGTCAATGATCATAATCTAATGCACACATTCAATCATCATCTATGAGTGCCAACATATAAAAATATATTTGTTTATATTATATCTATGCCTATGGCCACATGTACCCCTACCCCAGTGCTAGCTCAATCTTTGTAAGGCTAGTGTTTTTGGACTCATGAAATTTCTGTATGATTTTTATTTTGGCTGCATACTTCTTTGTATATATGCTGTTAACCTTTTAATTGCTATGAAAAAGTGAATGTAAAATATTAAATAAAATAATAAAAATAAAAAAAATAATCAAATATCTTTGTTTATTTTATATTTTTAGTATAAGCTGTAACGAGTGAATTACTGTATTACAATATGTTTATATTCAATGCTGGTTGTATGGAAGATAAGGCTTTACTAGCCTTAATCCTGCCAATGCAATCAAACAATGCATCAACCAATCAATCAATCAATCTACTGGTGCCAACATATATAATATATATGTTGGTTATATTATATCTATGCCTAGGCCACATGTACCCCCCCCCCCTGCTTCGCTCAATCTCGCGCTGAACGGCTAGGTTTTTGGCCCACCCTAGCAGATCTCAAGCCCTCTGTTCAAGTGGCATTGTTCTCTGGTTGGGGATACTTCTACCTCGGGGTTGTACTCGATACAGTGCGGACCTAGCTTCGGTCCCTACTGCCACGTTATCACGTTAGGAGCACCCCTACCACCAAACAGTCATGCTTTTCACACTTTCACTTTCAAGGTATATGCCCAAGGAATTAAGAAATATGAAAAACAATTGTACTCTTACAGATTTCTCGATTTCGTTCGTAGGTAAAATTTAAAATTCTTGTAGGGGAATTGTTGATATTTAAAACAATTAAGAAATTCAATAAATCTATCTCAACCGGGGTTTGAACTCAGTTTTACACGTTCCAGAGGAACCTTAGCCAACGAGACCGTACACCGAGACGATAACTTAAAAAGCTTCTGAATTGTTGTCGCCTTATATATATCTATATTCTATGGATGGAACAATACTACAACGACCTGCTGCTTTTCAATATCTAAATATAATTTCATCGATTTGATTTATTTATTTATTTTACGTTTATCCTATCCAGTCATTAAAAGTGATTTACAAAGGAGGACAAGGACAATATTTAAAGTTTATGTTACCTTTGTGCAACTTTTCTATTGGTCGATACAAACTATATATACTTCAGAATCCAAAAATGACTTGCTACAATACACATTACAATAATCTAGCCAGACCGAGCGTTTTACATTTAAACTCTCCCCTACATTATTCTCTGTGTCGGCGAAGCTACAAGGATTTTATCGCCGTTCCTAAATTAAAATCAATAACGTGTATTGTCTCACCATATCCACCTCGGAGATGGGCCCCATACTTCTGACCATTATATCCACTTCGACCACAGCTGGGGACCCTGAAAGACAATACCACGATTACAGTATAATTACAACCTGATTTAGATGATTGTATGAACTATTTCAAATTTGTATCAAGTTCTGATAAATCGTCATCAAATCGAAAATAAATATTTTTATTTCCATGTCGATAATCAATCAATCGTATTTTTTGCGTTCTTTCCTACGATTTTGAATAAAACTAAAAAATTAAATTAGTTTCGATCGTTTTTCTTGTTATAAATCAAACTGCAATTAGCTTTGTAATTATATCTTAACCCTCTTTCATATCAATGCATAATTCACCGTTGTCTAACTAATGTACTGTTACTATCATGACACTAATGTATTATTAATAATGAATATTAGCTGTGTTTGTCCAACAAAATACCTTTGGACCTTGTTAATATTTAATATCATTCACTATTATTGATTATTAATTATTGATCGATATCGAACCGTTCGTCATCTCTATAATATAAATATATAACATATTATAAAACTTGATATTATATAGATACTAATTAGTAATTAATTACTATCATGATTTTAACAGTGGAATAAAAGTAGTCACCTCCAAAATCCGGTCGTACGCTGTTATCATATCCACGCAGTAAGTTATCAAGCAGGTCTGAGATGTTTTTGTGGTTGTTATGTTGTTGGTACTTAATTCCTTTGACCCTGGAACAAGTTTAATTAATAACACCGCGCAAATAATAAAATAATAAGCGGTTTCCACAAAACATTATACGTTGTGTGAAATAAAAAGAAGCCAAAGTTTCCAAAGATTAGAAAAGAATGCAAACCACTTTTAGAAGGTTATTGAAAAAGTTTTTTCTTAAGAAAGTTTTCTGCCAATTACCTTTTTGGTTCACAGTGTTTGAAGAGCATAACATCGGTTTATTAAACCAACTTATAAATTCATAACACAATTATTCTTTAAATTTTAAAGTAAAAAAATTGCACACCACTGTTGTTCTAATTTGGAAAACCTAGGAACTGCATTACTTAAATTTAAAAGTATGTCACATTTCAATCCAAGAAATAACATTTGTGAAATTATTTAATGATTGAGATTCAATGAAATTAGTATATCAAATTTTAATTCAATAATAGAAAAAATAGTGAGGTATTAAGATAGGTAAGGTAATGTAAATAAGGATTCGGCAAGTGGGTGGGTGTTAAGGGTTGAGAATCAACGAATCCTTAAAATATAATGTATAATATCTTCAGTTAAACGTCCGGTCAACGTATTGTATAAGTCTGTTCTAGATCTGCGTAACTCTGGCACGAGAAAGAGCCAGTGAGACTGAGTGGCAGACGTGCGCTTGGAGCTATGACGGGGTGGGGCGGGGGGGGGGGGGCTCAGAGTTTGATTGTATCGAATGAAGTGAAGGTGGCTGTGACTTGGTTGAGGCAGGTTAGTGAGGTCTAGCAAGAGGGAGAATAATGCGCTTAGCATGAACAAACAGGACATTTAACTGAGGTCCTGTCCGTGATAATGTTTTGTAAACTTGTAAAGATGAACATTTCGTAAATGCCCGTAAATGCCCAAGTACTGTTAGGGAGCGAACTCTCCTATTAACATCACTTTTCTGTCCGTCCGTCTGTGCGTGTGTCACGTCTCACGATAAAAACCGAACATGACTTCGATTGACATGCGTTCTTCTGTTGACATACTCCTTCTACAAGGATGATACGAGTGTGTTTAGTCAAGGAGGCGAGCCGCGAGGTTAGGATATTTTAAATAAGAATCTTTCCGTACTTGGCACCGCCACCAAGTATTTCAATGCACGATAATACTTCAATTGTGTGTTTTCTTCCACAATGTTTGCTCCCTATTTTGGAAATTCCCGAATCCGTACTGTTAAAATAATATAACTCGATCCCTTAATTTACCTTTAGACGATAATTTATTCAAGATTATTGCCATTGGTGACACTATCTATAGAAATAGCAAATCAAAAGTTAAAACTATTATATAATTGGCTGAATGACAATGGCTTGACATTAAATTAAAACAAAATACCGTTTAACTACTAGTCTTTCAATCAAATACAAAACTGCTGTCCGTAGTGAAGCGCTTGAACAGTCTGTTGTGGCTGCTACTCGGTACAGTTTAACACGTTTCAATTATCTGGGTATAACTGTTGAAGTTAATTTCACGTGCTTTGGTCTCGTAACACGGTAACACACTCTTTTAAAAGGCTACGAAATAAACCATATCATGTATAACTATAATAAATATTATGTGTATGTTATTCATTGAAACTTTACCGTTAAATCACAAGTTTATTCCTATTGATGTAATAATGAGAATTAATATAATTTTCAGTTAATTAATAATTGAACACTCGCTTTTGTTTCCCCCGAGTAAACAGTCGAGAACTTCGTTGACATTTGAGTATCCAATTACCGGTACAGATATCTAGTAGCAATTACTTTCCATTCGCGAATGCATTCTGAGTAAAGTTTATCTGGAGGACGCTTGAAAGTTCGAAGAGCGTCCAGCGACTTCCGCCCATCCGTACGGTCGCGTCGCCTCCACATCTATTGTAATTAAAATAGCTCTTATTAAGTTAATGAAGGAAATGGGAAGTACAAACGGGAAATAGAGAAGAGATAGAAATACGAAATCATAGTTTTATGGAACAAGAAGCGTGGATCCTGCAAAGAAACAGACAGACAGACAGACAGACAGACAGACAGACAGACAGACAGACAGACAGACAGACAGACAGACAGACAGACAGACAGACAGACAGACAGACAGACAGTGTACTTACAATTGAGCCGATGTAGCAGGCTTCACACAGTGGAGAGTAATCGCTATCAACAAGATAACTCGAATCAGTGAAGCGCTCATTTCAGTGACTCACAGTTATCACTCACTGCTAGACGGAAGCTCTTTTCACATCACAACTGAAAAGAAGAAAACACAATTAATTTAATAGGGTGTACACTTGCATTTTACATGCAATATGCAACATATAATATGCATTTGATTGCAACGTTAAATGTTGAATTGATTCTTAACAAGGTACAAGAGGGTTGTAATTATATTTCGATATTTTGAACTACGTCCAAATAAATACCCGAATACCAGGTTTCGTACATTAGAAACCAGCTAGATAATAACAACAAACGACTGTTTAAGTTTTAAATTGTAGAAACTAGTGTTTATGTTTGGGTTTGAATTGGTTCTAGATTTCTTCGTTTTACTTGTACTTGATAACGTGGAGTTTACACATGCAGCCTCTACTCGCCAGACCTTTATATTAACTCATACCAAATCAAGCCACTGTGTACCCCGTAGTGACAGCCGTCGTGTCGAGTTACGTTGCGAATGCAAGGATTTAATATATGAAATAAACTAGGGCAATATTTTGCAATAATAAAAATGCCTTTATTTCTAGTTCTTCAACTTACCTCAACAGCTCGACGCACCTAGCTCGCTGAGAAACAGGAACGGGTATATTAACTTTATAACCACCGATTTTATATTACACATGTAACTATATTGTTGTAGAAGCTGTCATTGGTAAAACGCTATATAGGCGAAAAACTACAATCTTGTTCAAGACTTCTTAATCAAATGTTCGCACTCAGGTGTTGATGATTTCTGCTGAACGGTTGGTAATATCATTACCAAATTTTGCATGGATGTTAATAAAGTACTTTTATATTGATATCCGCAATTCATTGCAAAAATTAAGCCTTAAAGATCTATTGCGAGACATACGTCCAAAACGTGAAAAAATGGGAAATCCAAAACATGGATTCTAATTCTGGAAATTCCCACCAAACCGTTTATCTTACGATGAAACTATATTAACCTACGCGTAAACATCAATTTAAACGTTGATACCCAGAATGCAAATTTTAGTAAAAAAAAATCTGTACACTTGGAATAATTTCCCAAAGTTGACCAAAACGGAGTAAATGCCGGTGATTTCACTAATTTTTAATTCAAAATCAATGAATTAATTGAAAAATACGCGTACTGGATAGCATATTTATTCTTTATTAATGTTAGTGTGAAATTTGATATCGGTGTTATAAACCGTTTATCCGGAAAAACCAGAAAGCTGAGCACATAAACTCGTCTCCGCGCCAGCCTCAGCGACTCCTCTTAATAAAATCGTCGTCGTTGCGGTTTCTATCAAGCTTGCCACCTCATAAGCTGCGCTCGTGTTTCGTTGTTCAAAATACGAGACAATAACGAACCATAGACAATACAGTAACAAAATAAATATATTTCGTTTTATTTTCTAAGCTCCTGTGTTGTTAATTAAGTCAACGTGTGGCTAGGATTGTCGGCAGTCGACTTTACGTCAGTCGTTCATTATTGTCAAACGACTGTTTGAGCCCAGCATGATAGGAATATATATTTAGTCCGCAAAACTACTAATTAAATTAGCGTTTTCTGTCCATATTAATTATCTATCATCCACCCCAGATATATGTATCCGTTCCTTTGTTACTGACGTGCGAGACTCATAATATTTTGAGTGGGATCGTCTAATAAATCAGTTTATCTTTTCGTTTTTCTTTTACGATATTTTTTTCTTTTTTACTCCACTCTTTTGTTTATTTTATACGTAGATCATTAATAAATTCTATTTTATATTGTAAATACACAATTAGAATATGTTATAAAAATTATTTCTTACTTTAAATTGATGTTGTAATATTACTAGTTCAAGCATAACCTAGCTTATTTTTATGTTTGCATTTATGTAAGTAGTTTTTATTTAGTTGTCCTCCATTGTAAATAAGTTTTTATAACTGAAAAGGATACCTATACGTTAAATAAATAAATAAAAAAAGAAGTAGATGAATGAATAGACTAATAAAATTAATGATTTTTCATTTGGTGGAGGTGCCGGGTCGAGGGGCGATGAGGCGGAGGCAACTAAAATGCACGCGGTCAGATCTTCATGATTGCAGTTGGACGGTAGGTGATATCGTTGCCAAATTTCGATTGCATGTTAATGAAGTACCTTACTATTGATATACACAAGTGGTTGCAAAGAATGAGCCTTAAAAAGTTATTGCGAGACATTAGTTGAAACAAGTAAAAATAAAACATAAAATAAAATCCAAACATGTAAGTTATTACGATTCGAACTTTCCCATTAAACCATTTATCTTACAGACTTACTTGTAGTTGTCGGGGATTGATGTATAAAGGTGTAATAGTTTACACAATTGAAAACAATTCAATTTTCAATATTTTTCATATTTAAATATATTAACAAAATGATCCTTTAAACGTTGAGAATTGAGATCAAGTATGAATATTTGCGTAAAATATCTGTACACTTGGATTGAATTCCCCCAAGTTCACAAAAATTGAGTAAATAACGGAGATTTCAGGATTTTTTATATCCAAATCAATTAATTAATAAAGGAATACGCGTACTAGATCTCATAGTTTAATTCTTTATCAACTTTCGTGTGAAATATGAATAGTTGTTACAAAAAAAAACAAAAAAAAAAAAAAAACGAAATCTGAGCGCTAAAACTCGTCTTCGCGACAAGCGTTGTAACGTAATTAAACGAGGGAGCGGAGCGACTGAGTGTCTCATTCGGCCCCCATTCAAGATCAGAATTATTATTAGTAGCGCATGCGTTTAGGAATCTTATCAACGAGCAGACGACATCGTCAAAATCTTCTTCACATTTCAAAATATTGACTTGTAAAAGACCGCACACTAAATCTACATCCGTTATCCGTTTAAAAAACCAATCTCATCCATCAACTTTTAGACGATCCAGCTGGCCTAACGAAAACAACGTTTCATATGACGTTTTCTTTATATCAACTATTCCGGAAGCTGCGTAGACTTCACTGCCTTCTAAAGATAACACACATTTGAAGCACAGCCAACTTGCTTTGATCTCATTGATTTTTACTTCAATCTGAATCAGAGTCGATAAAGAAGTTTCCCCTTTGGGGAGGTCCCCTTACTCCCAAGTCAAAACGGAATCTAACGTCCGGCGCGCTGAGAGCGGCTCCAATGTGAAACTAATAAAAGCACTGCACGCTAAATACGGTCAGTAGATTATCGATGTGCAGTGACGCTGAAATCAACAAACAACAGACGAAACGTCAAACTTCAATTTTATTTCAATCATATTAGCCCTGGGCGAACGATTTACTTTTGATTTATTATTGTACTATAAAGTGTTGCGCAGGCGTCACTGACATTTTCGTGCGAAATAATTTGAGATATGCCTTGTTCAAGCCTAACGGACGTAAGTGTAGCCTAGGCCCAAGGCCACAATACAGTTTTTAGACGTAAGTACGCCCTAGGCACTCAAATCGAAATCTTGAACAATACATATTGTCGGCCTAGCTCCTAAGCTTAGGTCTACTCCATCAGAAATATCCTCATTAATAAAGAGAGTTTGCTTTAAGCCAAAACATTCGCCAACATTCGATCGTATTTAATTTTTTGACGTTTCCGCCATTTGTCGTCATCGACTGTTAACTACTAGTAGAAAAGTGACGTACTTTTATTGAAGTAGTTCCATCAATCGTCACACAGAGTCGCGCGGAACGTTAGATTCCCAACGCCAAAAACCGACTTTTTATTTAACCCAGGGCGGTATAGGGAGTTGGAGGACCTCCCCAACGGGGAAACTTCTTTATCGACTCTGATCTGAATGGCTATGATTTTCACTTATGAACATGAAGTGAAGTATATTAGGTCGATATAAGCGCTTACATAAGAAAGACACATCAATTACACAATGTTTTACTAACATAATAAGTCTGAGTACGGGAGTACACTAAAGACGGAGCAAAACTAGCAAAGAAAATTACAAAATTAAATAATTTGACTTTATTTGATATATTTGGTGGAGGTGCCGGGTCATTATTTTTCTCTAGAAGAAAAGCGTAATTCTTAATAAATGTTTTTTTAAAAGTGTGAATATAAACTTTTAAGGACGACTTTTGTTATTATAATTACTTATGTAAATATTTATAGACTGCAACTACCCTCAGAACGTATAACAAAAGCTTATTTTGTTAAATTTTGAGATTTAGAATTAATATTTTTAATGAGCGAAGCTTCCGTATATAAGCATCACTTTTCAGTCCGTCCGTCTGTGCGTGTGTCACTTCTCACGATAAAACCCGTACATGACCTCCGATTTGCATTTGTTTTTTGTTGGAAATGCCCTTCAACAAGAATTTAATGCCCCGTGTTTGTTGACCTGAAGGGTGAGAGGGGCGTGGCTAGCCAGTTTAAAACTGAAAACTTTTGTATACTCGGCACCCCCATCAAAAGATTTTTCATTTCTAAATAACATTTTATGTGTATGTTGTTCAAGAATCTGTTAATTAAGTAGCTTTGCTTTCTGTTTTGGGTACTCTATACCCGTGTTTGTCTCCACAATCTTCAGCAAGTAGTTTTGAAATATTAATTCATTATATGCTCTGCTAGTTTGATCCCTGAATAACAAACTCATGACATGCGAGTCAGTTTATTCTCACTTCCAGAGCAGTAAATCGACTAAGTTAGGATGTCGAAGTATTTCGTGGATTAACTCGAGTTTTGTGTATTTATCTATTTAAAGTTTTCGCAAATACATTCCTACCCACTTAAAGAAGTTAAAGATTTAAAATTCAGGGCGTTGTTCTTGGTGTGAGGGTTGGGGATGATTGGGGCGGGCCGGGGGGGGGGGAGTTTCCCTGTTGTACACGACAATAATCTATAACACTGCAACATTCATGTTGGAATTACAGAATTTTCTAAGACTTCCAACGGTTTATGTTCCGACGATTTAAGTAGGTCCTACGAAGATTTAGAGAAGGCTGTTTCTTTTTTAATGTTTGGTTAGGAATTATTGGAATAAGACGCAGAGAAAAAATCTACTTCAGCTTAGATCTTTTAAATTAAGTAACGTGAATGCCATAATCCCTTGCTTAATTCAACTCTCCTTACATCTTAATCATTAGGTAAAAGAATGTAAGCCGAGCTTATTTAAGCTCTATTGAACCATACACTAACGCTGAAACATCTAGTTCCTTTTCTATGCGTTTGTTTGACACGGGTAAAAACATAGTAAAATCCTTTAGCTTTGTCCTATTTACGTCAAATCCAGGTTGAAACCTTCGTCGTATCGCATTCTTTACGACACATCTTCTTTGAGTTGTGAGAGAGGCTTGAAACGAGTGCAGGTGATGTACAATAGATTGTCTTTGCAGGTTACCTCACATCATTGAAATATATACAAAGGACTTTGAAACATTTTTATAAATACTTATTACTTATGTATTATGTTATGTAAGTAGTTAAGTACGTTTCTCTTAAAACTTATAAGTTCGTTTAATCTCATTATAAACATGCCGGTATAAAATATCTAGCCAAAAGCTTCTTCGAGCAATATTTGTGAGGCAATATTAACTTAAATATAATAAAAATACAGATAATCAATTTTCTGGTCCCAGGTTGGTAGCAAACTGGACATGAGCATACATTATTTCAACTGTTTTAAAGTAAACATGCAACATGACAGATGAAGCTTATGCGAATAGCGTTATACTTCGATTCGCGAGGGCTCGTTTCACCCGCTGAAGCTGCAATCCTGACTAAAAGTTTTTTCCAAGGTTTTCTTCAGTCGTAATTGTGAATTAGGTATCAAGTCTTCTGAATTAAAGAGCCCTTCACTACTATACCCTAACTGTAATATACCTAGTTAGACACCTAAAGAAGAGCAGAGTTTCATAGGCAGGTCCGACGAAAGATTTCAAATGTGTTTATGAGGACATTCTACAAGCGATCATATTGATGTTAAAACCCTTTTTATTTCTTTGACTTATCGAATTTTACAATTTCTCCGTCATTTACTTTGTTCATATCTTTGAGCGCAAATCCTTGATATCTATTCATTATACCATCTTATCTTATGATTATTTACTAACATTTTCCTTCTATTGACATAACAGTATTTGCTTTTCTCTATTCTTTGCGAAAACGGTGAATTGAATTGCCATTAAGATAATTTAGTGGTATGGTACTCATAACAATATCACGATTTCGCAGTGATATTCCATAGTCTGGTTCACTATGTATTTTCGTGGGATTTTTTGGAGATTAGCAGAGTGCCATATTGTCGGAAAGCTTGAAACGTCAGGAACTCAAAACATCCATGTTTACATTTGCTCAGATGTTCGTATGGCCGCCATTTTGGATAATCAAAATGGCAGTTTATCGTAATTTTCTTCAGTCTTAAATTTTCACGAATACAATTTGATATAGCTGGCGTACCCCCCCCCCCCACTTTCCACTAATGCCCATTAGACTGATTGATGTAATGAACCGTTAGTGGTTTCACACCTTATTAACAGACACATTTCCAGATGTGAATTAGCCGAGACAAGGCACATCTCTCAGACGGTGATGAATTAATTGAATCTGTTCCATCATTTCGCTCTTCACTTTGAACTACGCTTCATGGACGTAGGATGAGGAAATATAGTTTTGAAAGACGTGGTAATTATTTGTGACATTTGTGACTTATATCGTTGAACTTCCTTTAGCGGTAATGTGAAGGGTGCATGGTCTACCTATAAACGGACTGCGATGAACATTAAAAACGAGTACCTACTCTTTCTATAGCATAAATTAACTCTTCGGAAAAAACAAAAACACAGCAATGAAACATAATTTTGCACCTTAACATTGACTTTTCCATTTAATTAATTTATTATTCATCATACATCATACAATATATGACTGATTTCGTCATTTTACAAAAATATACATTCCATTTATGGTTATCACAAACAACAATAGGCCTATATCAATCCAAAAAATCAGACACTTTATAGAATGCACTGTCCAATAGATATTCCTTAAAAACAGACTTAAAACGATGAAACGAGTCAATTTTCTTAATATCAGTCGGAACCTTATTGTACAATCTTTCACATATTTTAATCTTTGGTCTTTGATTAAAAACACTTAAATTAAATTTCACTTTGTGGACATCTTTCTGTCATCTGGTATTATACGAATGAATTTCATCATTCAAAGTAAAATTCCTGTGGTGTTTTCTCACCCATAAAACAGAGTTAAAAATTAAGGTTTTAAATTTCAACTATGTTCTTAAATTGAATAATCAAAAGATAGTCGAAAAAAATCATCATAGGTTGATAATTTTGGTGGCGGTACCGAGAACGCTTAGAAAGTAAAAGTATAGGTTCGTTGCCTGTTCGCGCGCTCAGTATGGTGTGGGTGCCAGGGAATTGTTTAAACTTCAGAACACACACATCAGATTATGACACGTGTTCCACAAACATAACGATAGACTGAATTATTGTTGCGTATAACTTCTCGATTATTGTATTATTGCTATACGAGACGATGAGTGGTGAAAGATGAGGATGAAGGACAATTACTATAAACCCATGCCTTGTGCGGGACTCGAACCCACGTCCCCTTGGTGCCGTATTCTTCGCACCTACGCCCTAATTGAATACGCCACCGCGGACGGGACACATTGGGAGGCTATAGCCTCTTCCCCCTTTCCCCAGGGTGCCAAAAACATTCTTTATCATCCGTTTTAAAGTACATTGCTACGAAAACACGCATGACAATCGAACGACGTGTTCGGATTCTATAGTGAGACGTTAGAAGAACGCACAGACGGACGAAACGTGATGCTTATTTGGGAGCTTTGCTCGGAAACTCCCGATGCGTGCTCCCTTTCACCCCTTAACAAATTTTGTTTTTACTTATTCATCAAACAAACATGCCCAAAAAGAAATTTTGTTTGGAACTTTTTTTTTTTAATTGAGTATTTTAGATTTTTTGGTAAATTTTGAATTTTGAATATGTTCCGCAATTTTCATCTTTAAAAAAAATTAGTTCAAGAACAAGCATCTTTATTAATAAAAAAAATTAAAATCGGATAAAAAATGACAAATTTATTAGTTTTTCTGATTTTTATATATTATTTTCAAAATTAAACTATTTTCAATTTTTTACACCAAAAGAGTTAAAAAATATGTACAAGGCGTAAATATTATCCTATGTGAATGTGCGATAGCTCTTTGTGGTCAGGAGCAGTGGGACTAAAACGTCCTATTATCCTATCCATGATAATGCTTTACCACAATAAAACTGAGGGACTGTAAGTCCCGTCAGGGATGCAAGGGTTAAACATGGTGTATAGTTGTGTTTATTACATGAAGCAACTGGGGTTTTTGTATGTTTTTCTGTATTATAATGTCGGTGATTGGTGCGTTTTAGTATTTGCATATGTAATTTCAAATTTTCTCCAGAGCGCTGTACAAATTAATCTGAGTACTTCCGAGCGTGAGAATAGATGCATGTCTCGTGAAGACTCTTATCACTAAAGAAATACAACTCTATTTTCACAAAGACGATGATGACTTATAAAATCTTAAATTTTTGTGAATCACTATGTTCTTTGTTAAGTAGACCCCAGTAATTCCCGCTTGCCTGTAGCATATTCACCACCTTACCCCATATTGCCTGCAACCGATAGGGTTGCCCCAAATGATAACGGGTCACCAGTTATTGGTGTCCTAATACGTCCACTTAGTCAACGCCTAGACCACGCCTTCACACTTATACACGATCTCTAATTCTAGTATCGTATTCTGTATTCTCGAGCTGTTTAGCGTGGTGATCGGCCCGAGTATGGGAGCTGGGGGGGGGGGAGGGTAGGGGGGATCAATCCAGCAGCGAAGATGACTCCCTTCAAAGTTAGACACGTGTGGGGGTTTAGTTCTACACTTGTGAAACATTGTTTGTATTGAGTGGAAACAAGAAGTAAGTTCTTCAGCCGGAAATAGAGGATTATTTGTAATGTTGTACATGCTTTCACGATGGGGGAATACAATTTTACAACTCAATAAAAATCCTCTTTTAATGGCTAGCCTTATGAAAAATCTTTGTATTTTAGGGTAGCAGAGGTTCCCGTTACATACATGCATCACTTTTCAGTCCGTCCGTCAGTGCGTGTGTCACCTCTGACGACCTATACCAAACACGATCTCCAATTAACATGCGTTTTTTGTTGATATTGGCCTTCAACTACGATGACACAGAATAATTTTGGTGACCCTGGTTCATTCATTCAATCATTCATTCATTCATTCAAGTAATATTACAAAACAATGTATAGTAAAACAACACATTTAAATTGGATATCAAAGATACTCAAGTGAAATTAATTAAAATGAACCTAAAAGAAAAAAGAAAAAAAACAGAAAAGAAGAAAAAACGTCAAAAAAAGAAGAAAGAAAAAAGAGGCTGGGCTAGTGTATACAAACTTTGAATTTACATTCTGGGCACCTCCACCACCAACGAGCTTTTAATGCTGGAATAGAACGCTTTTTTAATTTTTATAATTTTTGTCCTATGATTTCTAATTACACGTAAATTTAATAATTTCTTGTAAGTTTTGTTCAAAGATGATGTTTAAACTCTTTGCAACAATACAGAGATTTCTTGGTGGTCTAAGTCTACCCACCGCGACGATTATATCCAAGGGTCATATTCTATTAGGTCTCAGAATGAAATAAAAACATTGACCACTTTCTCCCTTCTCATTCCCTGACGATCTCTTGCCTACTCTTCTCTCTACTAGTTAGTCTACTTCTATTAGAGCTAGATCTGTGAGACCAGGTAGGTGACAGAAAAACATTATATACTACACCCTGCTACGTAATTTACCTCTGCTAAGGAAATGATCGCTACTTTCTGAAGAATACCGGCTAGATAAACATATTGCCGCCATTACGGAAGGTTGCGTTAGGGCCGTTTGCCGTTTAAAAGATAAATGAGTTAAATTTGGTGTCTTGAAGTTCAATACCTTTCTTTAACACGTCAGTGCATTGCTTGGCAGAACCATGTTAGTGCCAGCATATTTTATGAGAGAATTTTTTATGTAAAATTATTTTTTTACTTTAATTTTAGATTCATTGTATTCCAGAAGTAAAATAATACGGTGTTATACAGTGTTTCAACATTTGTAAGGGAGAAAAGCTTCTTTAAATGTATCACTTTTCTGTCCGTCTGTCTCTCAGTACATGTGTCACGTCTCACTGTAAAAACCGAGCATGATCTCCGACTGACATGCTGTTTGTTTGGCGATGCCCTTCAACAAGGATGCACAGAATATTTTTGGTGACCCCGGGGATTAGGAACGCGGGGATAGTGCCACCCGATGAGGGATATCTATGAACCCGACACCTCCACCGAACAGAGTTCAACCTTTTTAAAAAACAACTTGTATATTGATGGTAGGCTTTACTTTCAATTTTGGGTACTCCCGTTCAGTGCTTGTTTAAGTAAGAAACCTCTAAAATATAACATTATTTTATAATCTTTTGTTAATTAAATTTTTATTCATTACTATAAAAACCAGTATTATACAGGGTTTTAATTTGTTGTTCTTGTGATGTTGCTTGCCTCTCCTGAATCATGTTGCCACAATTAACACACTTGAAGGTGGTTTTGCAATGCGGTGACTACTTGCATGGAGGAGGGTAAAAGATGATGAGAAAGACAGATTTGTGCCATGGTCCTGTAGGTTACATTAGAGTCGAGGAAGTGATGACTATATATCGGGGGGTGGGGTGACGACCCATACGCGATGTGAAAACTCTGAAGAGAAGCACTCACGAGGACGGTATTGTGCCTGCGTGTGTGTGAAGTCGAATGACTGGAGAGCGAAGATGAACGTGGCAGTCACAAGCAGTAGGCTCTACATGGTTGCAAGTCGTCGTCAAGCTCGTCGTTGTCGTCTCTAGCTAGGTGGAGGTCTGCCTTGGTTAAAGTTGATGTTATTTTGCTAAACGTCCACTAAGGCTATTCGAGACGATGAGTGGTGATAGATGAAGATGAAGGATGAATATAATGGAGGAGGGGAAACCCGGTACCGGCACGTAGCCTACTTCATTCGAAAAGTAAAAATGGGACCAACGGCTTTACGTCCCATCCGAAAGAACGGTGTAACCTTCTCAGTCATATTGGTTCATCCACTAACCCGGACTGCCGAGCAGACGTCGAGGAAAACGAAGCCGTTACACTAGCTTTCGAACCCTCCATCTGCTCTAAGCAGCGGTATACGTGAGTTTCAGGGCAGAGCGTTCACCCACTCTCCCCCGACCACGCCCGAAGGTTGCTTTACTTCGGTGTTCGAGTGGGAAACGGCCAAACGACCTCGGCTACACCGTTGGCTTCCTTGGTTAAAGATGATTTAATTATTTAAAGCATCGAGAAGACTCAAGTTATGAATGGTAACATTTTCATAGCATTGTCGTTTTCGTTGTCGCTGTCATGGCCGTTATTGTTGATCAAATTTTTAACAGCGTATTACCCTATCCCGATGTGTACTTGTAATGTGTATCGGCAAGCGATGCGTCTAAGTCGATATCTCAAGTCTTACCGACCTCCCCCCCCCACTTCCACCTCCACGTCCATGCACTTCCGCCCCTGTCACTCCAGGACCGAGCCGTCAGACGGTGGGGTGTCACCGACGTGGCCGTGAAACTGCGCTATACAGCTTTCTTCTCAGGGAAGCGAGGTGTCGAAGCCTGCGTCTATGTGCAGGGATATAACTTAATTTCACCCACCGTGCGACGATGAGGTTCGTCAAGTCCGCGGCGCCGACCACCTTGCAACCACATGTAACGGGATACCGAGAAATCCACATGATTATCTAGCTGAAGTTGAAGGTTTTTAAGTTCAACATTGTATTTATAGATATATTTACTTTATTTAAGATAGAAAATCAATGTGAATGACTCGAATTTTAAGTGTCTTTGTGACGCTATACATAGTTTTCAAGAGAGCGATTCTTTGCACTTTTTAAAACATATAATTTAGTAGGGTTTCTTAGACAAGATTGAAAATATAATGAAGTACGTATTATAAAAGCATGTGAAAACAATATTAATGTTCGATTAAAATATAATAGATAAAACAATAATAGAACAAAATGAGAACAGAATTAATATATTCTATAATATATATTATAAATCACCACATTAATACGAATAAAGCTACGGTGCTCACATGATTATTGTGATACGTACTGGTACAAATTAAGAATGAGAAGCATCGTCACATGATAGAACCCCCCCCCCCCCCCGTTAAATATCTCAAAGTTAGCTAGATATTAAAACACGTACTTAATCTCATCAAAGTTTTTATTTCTGTACCATTACTATCGAGAAGTACAAATAATTTTTCAAATAAAAATACTAAAATATTGTTTTTTTTTCTGATATGGTCGATAAGAGATAAATGAAGCCATCTGAAAAACTACCAGCAAAACGTTTACTATAATTTTATCACAAAGCTCTTAAACTTAAAAGTGTTCGGTTGCAGTGACAATTTTGATGTTTGTTAACTTTGATTGTTTTGTCGTTGTTTAGTTATTAATAAGTCATCTTTTAGTCATTGTTTTAGTCATTGCTCATCTTTTTTGTGTCTGTTTCGAATCTTAAAAAATGTCAGGGAGATCTGCCCGATCGAAACTATGTTTCAAAATAAAATAACACGGCCAAGAGATCCCTCGGCCTTGCGATAAATATTCAGGCACAGCTTTCTAGAAATAGCCTGCCTAAAGTTTCAGCGAGGAACATCTTAAGCCATGTTTGTGTAAGCATTACTTAAACTCATCAAAGCATCTCTACTTAAACCTCGCCCACCCAGACCATTTCCTAACATTCCATGTATTACACTTGAGAATTATCTACGCCCTTCATCCCAAAGTGAGAGTGGGAAATCAGGGCTAAGTACAGATATCTTCACACTACTTAGATTTAGATGAGAATGTTATCATTTAACACGATATATACAGAATTCACTTGTGTCGCCCAACAATATTCAATACCAAAGGTAGTATGTGAAAGTATTAAAACACACATAACTAAATTCACAAAAACCTGTCAAAAGTAAAAGGTTTAAAAAAAACGATTTTCTTCACTCAATCCACGCTCTCCCTACCCTCAATTGTTTTCTTTGCAAAATATTTAATTTTTAGTATATTCTCATTACAAAACTATATAGTGTCATCAACAGATAAAAAATTTACCTTTTCAGTGTATTCCGTAAATATTTTATATTGTGTTCAAAATTGTAACCTATAACTCCCCAGAATTGTAAAGTATATTTATTATAAACCTGTGTACCTACTATGCTTTGTATAACGAATGATACCCAAAGCCATGGAAGAGAGTCCAGACAAACTGCTAGTAATGTCGAGCTAAATGTTACTGTATACAATTAAGAAATATCAACTATCAGTTTTTCATTTAGGAATCAGAGAATACAACGAATTGCGAGCAGATGTAAAGGGGTCATGATATATACATAGTTAACGGTGAAAATGTCAAGAATGGATACTGAAAACTAGAGAATTGATAGTAATAAGTGTCTGTTAAAATACTGAATTGTAAATAAAGTATTAGTATGTGACTTGTATAGTGGTAATATAGCTAAATAAATTAAATGAATACAACAATAATAAATCAATTCAATGTTTTTTTTTATCTCCTGTAGAATATTCGACTGTCTCAAACCATGCATGCAGATGTATGCATGGGTGAAATTTTTGAACGTACGTCAGATAACTGTAGGTGATGCCAAAGGTGTGAAATTAATCATTATAGGTATTGTTATTCATACATTCACAATTCAACGATGAATTGTTGATTGGTATTTAGAATTATTGTTATTGGATATTGAGTGGGGGCCTACTAGATACCGGGTTTTACATGCATATAGGTTCGGTTATACGTTACTGAAAGTCAGGGAATACATTATGTATTTCGTTTCATCCACTCCATTGTCACTTTGACCAAGTCGTTTTTGTCAGCTTTCATCAAACTATGTTCAATAATAAACAACAGACTCATGTCGTCTTACTTTAAACTACCAATAATAATTAGAGTGAATCTCGCATATATGCGTCACGTTTCCATCTGTCCATCTGTGCGTGTGTCACGTCTCACGATAAAAACCGAACATGACGTCCGATTGTCATGCGTTTTTTGATGGAATGGCAGAGTTACACTTAATAATAGTAATAATACTAAAAACTGGTGCTAGAATGTTGTACGGGTATAAATGTCAAGTGGTTCCAAGTATATATATATTGTCTAACCTTGGTTTTATAGTAGGCGACTATAACGCTGTTATGTTAGTAGACAGAATATATATTATTTTTTCTCAATTGTAGTTAAAATAAGTAGGATAAAAGAATAAAAAATACATAAAAACAAGTGATAGACTTTCATTCAAGTAGGTACTTGGATTAGTAATGGAAATAACGTATAATAAAACATGTACTGCACTAGATTTAAGGCAATATTTTAATATACATTCCGGAGCTGTTAATAATATGTGTATCTCACAAAGTTTATAGGAATACAGTCAGTTTTATAAGTCGTTATTACATAATACCGAAAGTAAAACAGTAAAATAAAAATTTGTTTTTATTATAGTAACCATGCATTTTTGCCGTACAATTTATTTATCTCCATGGCATGATTGTCAATGATAAATTCGCTTGAACAATATAATGACGGTTGATTTGTCCAGAACAGTCTATTATGTACGTTCCAACTGTGTCAGTTCTATATTTAGCCGTGTTGAAACAAAACACTTCATTCAATGTGGAATTAAATCTGCGTGTTCTAGTTCACAGCTTAGGCTACAGAGAGCTTGCTTGCTAGTTGCCACATGGTTTGGCATTATTACATCATGATCATAGCAGATAGTTATGTTCCCAGTTATTCAGAGTATTAACTGAGGCTAGCGCTTGAAAGGTTTGTATTGGCTTCTTATGATTAAAAACTGTTCTATTGATATCCCAACTCGGTTGCAAAGAATCCATGGCGAGACATAAGTCCGAAAAACAGAACCAAATTAAGAAAAATATTAGCCCAGAGCATGAATTTCAATCCTTGAAGTTTCTATTAAAACCTTCAACTTCGCATTTTAATAAATGTGTTATAAGTTGATTTAAACTTTGTTCTAAAAATTCCAGAGAGATGTAATTAATTAATTGTTAATGTTCATAAAAAATAGTGTAAATTACGGACTAAGAAGTTTATACCCTTCATCATTGGTTCTATTCATAGTTGTGTGTATAGCATAGCACAGATCGATTCTTTATAAAAATTCTCGTGTAATGTGACAAATTAGATATTATTCGTATACCTTCGCCCCCCCCCCCAAAAAAAAAAAAAAATCGCCTGCCTCAGTAAATCCTCTTAAATAACAGTACAGCTAATTCAATTACTTGCTAGGATCTTCTGGTCTTCATCTCTCGCAGTCCAAGGTACGAGATTCATTAAAAGTTACTTATTTAATTGTTAATTTTATGGAACGACGCGCTGTAAAAATCAGAGCTCTTCAAATTGAGCTAATTGAGACGTGTTCATAAATGCGACTTGTTAATGTCTTTGTGTAGAGGGCTCAGCATTCAGGAATGGTTTTCGAGGGCTGATAAGATCAGAATAAAATTAATTCTTGTAGTGACTCGGCGTAGTAAATGTTATTCAATATCGTCACAACTTTTCTTAGTTTGAAATATTGAACCAAGTTAATTTTAGTAGGGAGAGAAGCTCCCGTATAGCATAACTTTTATGTCCGTCCGTCTATGCTTGTGTAACGTCCTCGATAAAACTGAACAAAACGTCCGTTTGAAATACGTTTTTTACTGGCATATCCCTTCAAAAAGTGTTTTGCTACATATTTTTGGTGACCCTGGGGTTAAAATATGAATTTAGAAGGCAACAACCTTTTCTGTTAATTCGCTTTATTTTGTTTTGTAATTTGGGCAAGTTGGTTCGGTCAAAATATGCTGATTATACCAAGAAAGGGTGTGATTTAGGAATGCATATTTTGCGCGTTTGTGTGTTTATTTGTGCACAGTTTCAAGACACAATGTAAAAAAGGGCCATTTTACATTGGTACGACGCTCTAGTATCTATGTGGAAAAAATATCAGGTTAAAGCCGATTTAAGAAATTCCCATAACGCCAATTTTCGCAAATTTCAGGACCAAAAAACTTTGTTTAAATCGTATAAAATCACATTTACAAGATATAATTTTTCAAACGGTCTTTTTAGTGTAGTATTATGCTACAGATTATGAAGTAAAAAATAATCTTTGGGGGTAATTGCCCAATTAAGGGGGGAGTGGCCGGCCCCAAGAAAGTTTTAAAATTAGTATCCCGGCACCCCCACCAAAATCATCGTCGCACTGTTGTGTATTCTTGTTCGACGATCTGTAGCATCGCTCCCTCTTTGAAGTACTCTTTTACGCACGTACTACTTGTTTCAATCGTATTCATATCTTATTCAGGTGCAGTTTCACCGAAATTAAATCAAAATTATATAACTACCCAATTTATAAAAAAATATTTAAGAAATAATAGGTAAAGCATAATATAATTTGTTTTGAAATGTGTACACTAACTAGTTGCATTTCATAAATCGATGGTGGTGGTTCGGTAGTGTTGTTCCAACAAGGTTTGCTGGGTCTGCTTTAAATTAAAGTCCCTCACTGAAAATCAATTCTGTGACTGAATTGATACACTCTAAACTTACAAATTAATTTTAAGGTTTTCATATGTCATTACATTAAGAAATCTTAAGAAATCTTAAGGATGAGATCAATATACTTATTTAATAGAACATTTCAATAACTAAAGAAAAAGTACTATTGTCAGAAGAAAAGAAAAAAAGAGAAAAAAAGAGGAAAATAAAATAATCTTGATAAAATATAAATAAAAAAACTCTTAAAAATGTTTTCAAATAAAACACCAACAGCTGTTCGCTAACACGATTTGATTTCGAACAATTCTACAGAAATCAGTATTGTTACGTGGATTGAATTCATTCATGTATCAGAAAAATGTCTAAACTTTTATTTTTCTCCTCTCCTGAACAGCTATGAATAGGTTTGGATGGATGTATGTCTAGCTATCGACGAAGAGGTATATTGGAAGTTATTTTCGAACGATCTCCCCCTCTACAATCAATACTACCATTCAAGAGTCGTTGTAGAAAAATTACATCCTGAATTCTATCCTAGCACTTTTCTAAAGACATGTGCGAATTCGGATTTTTTAAGTTGGAAGTCAATATGTAAAAAGCACTCGTTTGGCGTTTTCACGTATGAGCTGTAAGCTGTCTATCTCTAGGTCTGGTCCGCACAGACAGCTTTGAAACTACGCCATATTAGATTACCACCGCATTTCACAATTTTACTTTGAATGAAGGTGCAAACCTTAAATAATGTTTTAAAATTAAGTAATTCTAAAATCTAAAATTAAACTTTCGGTTGAAATTTATAACATTTTGGCTTTGTGCTTGAATTTTCTTCGTCATTATGCGTATATAACAAGCACGAGTACAGGGGTACCAAGAGGGAGCGAAGCTACTTAATCAACAGATCGTCGTAGGATTTAAAAATAAAATAAGACGTTTCTTTTCAGAGTTTAAATCTCGTTGTTGGTAGAGACGCCGAGTATTTATGTGCCAAATTCGATTGAGCCTAGCTTACCTCCGGTCACCAAAAACATTCTGTATCATTCTTGTTGAAGGACAATGACAACAAAAAATCTCGTGTCATGTTCGTTTTTATCATTGACGTAACACACACGCACACCGACACACACAAAAGTGATGCATAATGCATCTTAGAGGATTTTGCTTTAATTAACATTTTCAGTTCAGTTCATGTTTCTTTAATTTAAGAAATTTAAATGCATATAAAATAAATACATACACACCGCAAATCATATTAAATGTCTCAGTTGACATCTGATAAGGAAACAACAAATTTAACAATTTGTAAATTCATTTCTGTCTCAGTGCGCACGTTGTGTTTAGTAAACTTGAATTTGAAGCTGACAGGACACATACAATATAAAAATTAGTTTGTTTTTTAATATGAAATGTACAATATCATTCATAAAATTGAAATTGTAAAGCTTTCGATTGTTCGAGTATAATCAAGACTTTTTACATCTTGAGAACCAACCAATCAACCCAAGACTCACATAATTAGATGTGTTGTGATAATTGAAAATATTAGATTATATACATACCCTTTGTTTCGGTACTCGCTTACTTCAGATCCTCTCCAAAATAAAATTAACCAAAATACCGGAGGAAATCCCTCTTTGCTTTGAATAAACGTTATTTTCTTTTATTATATTTTTTGACCACATCCAAAATCTGATGCTCAATTTCATCCCGCATTTTAGCTGAGTGGACAAACTTAATTGTCAATGGCTGATATTGAATTATGACGTTCTAGTCTCGCATGCATCGCCTGTGGTACAACTCTATCCGATACGCCATGCAATTAATTAATGCTATGACCTATGCTCTACTGATAATAGAGTGGTGACTAGTAGCCCATCAATTCTCTAATTGATCGAGCTCTCGCCTTGTTGTTAGGTGTGAAGGATTATTGACTAACTGACTGAATGATACTGAACAGCTGTGATGTACACTCTCACAGTGATTCTAGTTGCAAGTTTGTTGCAATCGAGTGATAATTATGTGTACCATGCTCCACGTGAGGACATGGTGGAGTAGTATCCTAGTGCTTAAGGTATAATTAAACATAATTGGTTTGGATCATTTGGGAGCGAAGCGGTCTTCCACGTACTTCGCGACTTGCGAAGAACGTGCATTTCTATAAACTAGGCCGCTTCGCTAACGCCTTTTCCAGTCGCGTTGATGGATGAGCTTTTATGGTTGATTACCGGCCTAAATATCACGAAAATATTGTATAAAAAATCGAAAAAAAATCGTAAAAGTACGATTTCTATGAAAAATATTTCTTCAAATGTCTCTTAAATCATAACATATATAATTTCAGTGATTTTAAACGTTCCATTAAGTTTCGTCAAGATTGAAGCAGCCGTTTGCCAAATATCACGAAAATATCTCATTAAAAATCGTAAAAAAAAACCCGTAAAAGTACGATAATCATGAGAAATATTTGATCGATTGTACCCAAAAATGTGGCAAGTCTAAGTTCAGAGTTTTCGAAGGTTTCCTCAAATTTTCATCAAGATCGCTTATGCCGTTTGCCCGGTAGAGCGCGAAAACACAGCAAAAAACAAACAAAACAAAACACCGAGCTATAAATTTTTTGTAGGGTCAGTGCAATTGAAGTCTTCGCTTTACTCATCCAATAAATACATTTGTATTTAGAGCCTCAGAACTGATTTTCAGTGGGGAGAGTAATTAAAAGTCAACCAAGCCTACCCTGCAGGCGCCGACACCATCGCAGAACTGTGGACACGATTCCACCCGCGGACAGCGCCAGAATCAACAAGGTTAAAATTCGAAACAACTTATGCATGCCTAGTTCCTAGTACGGCTTCAAAGTCACCGTTTACAAATTCCTAAGCCAAGAACTAATGGTTTTAGGTCCAAATCAGAAGTTGACAAACTTCTGATTATAGCGAGAAGCGAGAATCGAACCCTGCAGAGACGGTAACCACAAGACCAACGAACCACACACATAATCGTCGAGGAGTGTGCGTTTGGACTGAGCCGAGACGACCGGCTGTAGTCCCCTAGCAACTTTCTGTCTGTCCGTCCGTCTGTGCGTGTGCGTGTGCGTGTGCGTGTGCGTGTGCGTGAGCGGCAAGTCTCAAGATAAAAACCGAACACGACATGCGATTGTCACGTGTTTTTGTTTACATTGCCCGTCAACAAGGATGATACAGCGTGTTTATGGTGACCGGGGTCGGGGCTGTAATTTTCTGTACTCGGCACCTCCACCTAAGATGTCAATGCACGATAAGATCGTATTTGTGTGATCTTCTGGGACAATTTGTTGGTAATGTTGCTTCGTACCGTATTTTGGGTAATGTCGTACGGTCGTACCAGGGGGGTAAGACTTAACGCTGAATCCACGTAGTTTGGTTGATTTCCGCGCTGTATTCCGACAATCGGTAGACTCGTTGTCGGAAACACTTCCGACAATAAAAAATTCATAAACCATATAATCCTCCATTTTTATTTCGTTAACATATCATCAATTATTTCTTGATTGGTTGGTCCACAGTACACTAATTTGATACTTTATAAGTTGTAAATTGTTGCACAATATTTTGATTTCATTATTATTTAGTTATGTATAAATATAGTAATTAGCAATTAAACCTTACATTTGACGTTGTTCGCGTTCACAAGATGGAAATACAAAACACGGACGCACAAAAAACTCACTGTCTTAAAAATATGCAGTTGGCTGGTTTCTACTTACATAAGCATGGCGGTGGATACATAATTTTATAACGAAGTTTCTGATTGGCTCAACAATGGTAAAATTCTTGCCACAGACGCAAGTCACGGAATGATTCCGACAATCGGAAACGAAACTCGAGTGTACCAAAAGTGTTGGAATTGTTTCTTTATGGACGGAATCAGATTTGTCAAAACATTCAAAACCACGCGGAAGTTGGAGTTCCGTCGAGTCTCACCCCCCCCCCCCCCCCCCAGTGCAGTTACACAATACCACACTTTAAACCCATTAAGGTCTGAATTAAATTCGCTCAAATTTGGTAATTCAAGCTAAAATTAACGTTTAGTATTTTTTCTTTTTCTAATTATTTTAAGGAATCATGGGAAATTTTTGGATTTTGAATGAAAGCAACGTTATGTTCAAATGTATATTATAAGTGGATTTATCTTCAACTAGATTTTTCCGATTTTTGTTTGCGTATTTTGGATTTTCTGTCTCAAATACCAGCAATACTAGATATATATATTACATCAGGGAAAACCCAAAACAAAACCATTTTCGCCGTTTTTGCTGATGCACATTTTCAATCTTCACTAAAAAAAGGTAATAGATGAGAAAAGAAACGTAGGAATTTGAATTTCATATTTTAAAAAAATGGATCGAATTGAAAAACTGTAATTCACATTTTAAAAAAATCATATCTGTTTTGTCCATAATAATGGACACCTGATCTGAATGGATTCTTAGATTAAACGTTATATAAATTATAAATAATTAGCTTAATGATTAAAATTGATAACATCCATTTCAAATTATTACATGGAAAATAGGTTGAGATAATTATTATTTATTTAATAGAAACATGGTGATGTTTAGGTGAAAACATCTTATAATAAATGCGAGTGTGTAGAACGGTAAGGACAAAAAAGTTACCACGTTAGTTATTGGTTTATAATTTTTATTAGGTGTAACTCCATTTCGAACAGATGGTAAAGCCGTAAATGTTTAGCACAATAACTAACTGTTTATCCCGTCTTGGCAACGATTTGGTATTTCCCTAAAGAATAACTGGATGAAGTTGTAACGAGTTGGTCTCTGAAAATTGCATGCCTTTGTCTTTGAAGGTGATGTTTGTAATTGGCTCTATTCAAGTGGGAACATATTCTACAGTGGCGTAGCTACCGCCCCCGCAGCCCCCGCGACTGCGGGGGGGCCCTGGCCTGACTGGGGCCCGGGGCCCCAGTCAGGCTACAGAGGGCCCCTTCATCTTTCGAAATTAATTTTGAAGTAAAAAATCTCTCGCAGAACTTACCCCCAAAATTACATCTTTTGTAAAAAAAAAAAAATTAGTTCAAGTTGACAAAAGAGAAGAATGAACCGTGATAACTTATTTTGCACATATTAACTTCAAAAATGCACACCTCTAAACAATTTGCACAATTTTGTAAAATCACACGAGTTGAACATGGCCAATCATCTGTGACATGACTACTGTCAGTTCTGTCAATCTTTTTTTTAATTTTATAAAGAACTGGGTCGTATTAGTAAGATTCCAATTCCAGATTCTTTTGAACGGGGATATTTACAAAATGCCTTTTCAGAGAAATCTCATTTCACATAGTATATAACGTGGTCCATTACACTAATAAATCATGACAACCCTTCTGTTGTCTGACAGAGGGATGTTTCGATGATGGCATGCAATTATTAGTTCATTGACATTTCATTCACACTTCAAGTGATCCTATGACAATGACTTCACACCCATTTTAGTCGACATCAACAACATCATCAGTATTATCATAAGTAGGTAAGTGATTAGTTTTTATATTTTTATTTAAAAGTGATGCAAGTAATCCATCCACTGTAATTTTTGTCGTTAGATTTGTTGATTGGTGTGTGTACGTAAATGTATGCAAGTTTAAAAATGTGTATTTTCTGGGGTGTTTCCATTTATCATTATTGGTGTTGATATTGTTAATATAACATAATGGTTTAAGTAAATAAATGTATTAGGGATGTCATCGAAATCGCGTTTTAGGCCATCAAACATAATGTAGGGCCCAAAAATTTTTCACCTACGGTGTAAATGCCTCCGGCGGCTGGGGCTTCGCCCCAGACCCCAGCTATTCCGCGCAAGTCGCGGGGGGGCCCAGGAAATGTTGCTACGCCACTGATATTCTAGTAGGGAGGGAATACAACATGCTAATGATAGAACCATTATCATGTCAAACTTTTAAAAGAACGCTAAGGTGCAAGCAACAGACACGTTCTAGAAATCCTCGACATTATTTCCTAATATATCCGGCCATCCCTTGAGAGGGTGCCCATGCGTGCACGTCTTGAGCACGCTCTTACTACACACAAGCTTATCCTCTGGCATTGTACCTTGCCGTACAGTACAATACCTGGATTGAACACCCCAAGTACATCAATTAGGTCACTTCCACGCTGTATAATTGAGATGGCGACGGTTATAGATCTCCCCCACGTATATGATAAGAGAGAGAGCGCACGTGATGAGTAGTGAGGGGGGGAGTGAAGGGGGGGGGGGTTGCCAGAGGACTCGATGAGAGGAATTGTGTGTTAAGTTCAGTAGCAATTTCAATCCGAGCCCGCGGTTAGCGAGTCGACGGTGAGTGCATGCGATGGGAGTAACCTCACATACGTAAGGTGTTTACATCAAGGAACTCATGCCCGGATTTAGTGACGTTTATTGACTTTTATTATTTTCAAAACAAGCATCGGGAATTGATCTAGATCGGGGCCCGCACACAGCTGTCGTCGTTATGTTGTTACGTTGGCATCCGTGGCTTTCGCCCATCTTTTATTTCTACTATTACTCTTATCGAACGCGTTGCCACAAAATAGACAACTAATACATGTTACACACGATACTCTATTTTATTAGGTTGTCAGTTCGATTCCAGCCACCGGCAGTTATCGAAAGTTAACCCTCCCCCCACCCCCAAGGGTTCGCTTAGTGAAAATATACGGCTTTAATTGAGTATTAAAATATATTTTTGACCTTCCCTGCACAATTAACCTCTCAATAGTCACCTGAATAGTGACAAAAAGCATGGACCGGGTTTTGTAACAAAAATGCAATGATCTTTTAACTCTAAGATAGGGGGGATTCCCCCTTGCCGCCAAGAAATTAAAAACTATGTAATTTTGTTGTAAAAATGTGATTTGTACGTAATACAGAATGCCCTTGCATGGATAATTAAAACATAATTTAATCGCAAAATTGACTCATTATGTAAAAAAAATGTATGCAAAATAATGTATTTCAGTAAAAATTAATATCATAAATGACACGAAGGCATCAAGGATTGAAAATAATGATACCCTCTTTTTAATATACATTTTGGTAACCACCTGTAGCGTACCATATTAGCTTTATAATGGTAACCCACATGTGGACACATGAAGCTAGCGAATATGTTTTAGATAAAGAGGAATAAAGGGTTTACATGACTAACAAACGGCACGAACACAACTGCATTTTATTTGCAAAAGCTACAGCAACGAAAAATTAGAGAACAAATTGTGTTTCGAATGTGTTAATAAAATATTGTTGACGAACTGCAATTATAAAAGTTGATTACCGGTGGAAAAGCAGTATTTGCCGATAGATCAATGAAAATAAGAAACAAACCTACTATCGACGTTTTCATGGTAGTATAATTACACCGCGAGTGCCCTTTTCTTTGAGAGCATATTTAAGAATATGTATAAAGAGTTTTAACTTCCTCAAATAAGAAATCACGCGGGAAAGAGCTATGAGAGAGGTTGCAAGTGGTAAGACAATGCGGACTAATATAAACGTTTGATGTTTCGCGCGGTCGTCATGTTGTCACCTACCTAGCCATACGGTGCCGACGAGTCCTTTGTCATGGGAGGAAACGGCCTTACGCAATCGATATACACGTTTGACAGGACAAAAAACAAGCTTGTCATTCAAATCTTTACCGCAACTCCACTGTTTAGTCAAAATATATTGGTTTTGATAAATAATGAGTTGAACTCAAAGATGTAATTGTTATTTTTTGGGGAGAAGAGCATCCGAATTATTGTGTTCGAAAAATAATATTTCAGTGTCAAATGGCATTTTGTACGATAATAAACTTGAGTATACGGAAATCAATACAAAGTTTAAAAAGTCCATCTCTGCGGGGTATCAAGCCCTGGCCTCCCGATTGCCAGTCGGATGCTTTACCACTAAGCTACGGAGACGGTTAACTTATAACTTCTGGATTGTTGATGCATTGTAGATCTGAATAGATTGAACATGTCCGAATATAATTAAATTAAACAAAAAAATAATTGCAAAGAATTTATCCGATACCGGTCTTAAAACAAATACTGAACTTAATCTGTGTGTTTTAATGTATCATGTCCACTCAGAATTAAAAGAATAGAATGTCAAATTTAATTTAATTTAAAAACAACACGGGTAGGGGTTATAACTTTGTAGTCAACAGAGTCGAACAGCGATGCACACTAACACCACATATTAGGGTCGTATTTGGTGGAGGTGCCGGGTTGGAAAAAACACTATTTTAGTGAGGATAGCCCCGACCATCCAATGACTACCAGGGTCACAAAAAAAACATTTTGTTTCTTCCTCGTTGAACGGCAATGTCACCCAAAATGCATGTAAACCTGGTTAAGTTTGTTTTTTATCGTAAATGCTACACACGCACAGACGAAAATGAAAAGTAATGCATAGAGGAACTATATTCTCCCTACCTCGTTGACAGGACGGCTCCACAGTATCATGTATTTTCACGCTCGTTAGTACTCACATTTATTTGTACATCGCTCTGGAGAAAATTTGAAATAACATAATATGTGAATTCTTAAATGCACAAAACACTGACATTCTTATTCAGAACAACATACAAAAACAGCGCATCTGTAGCACGCATCGGGAGCTTCCGGTGCAGCAACTTTATGCATCGGGAGCTTCCGGTGCAGTCGTGTATATTAATAAAGCAATTCTGTTTCTTTGTATGTTGATCTGTATAAATATGTCAGTTTTGTGCATTTTCGAATTCGCATATGAAATTTTAAATTTTATCCAGAGAGTTGTACAAATTAATATGAGTAGGTACTTACGAGCGTGAGGATTTATGAATGTCTCGTGAAGACTCTTAAGGGGTATGATGGCGAGAGATATGTGTCAGTATAGGAGTGTCTGGAGTGAGTATATGTCTTCCCCTAAGCGGCCGTTACACTAGGAAAGTAGGAGGAAAGGACAATAAATCATTTTTGGTCAAGACGCGAGATAAACTAGGAATCTTTGCAAACGCTTTTTCACGCGCGTTGTTGGATGAGCGTAATTGTGCTTTGAGCTGCCATATGTTATACATATTTTCTGTTGTTCTGTGAAAAAATCATTACTTAGCCTAATTTTAAAAAGAATCGTAATTTAAAAGAATAATTATACTAATTTAAAAAAACGAAAAAAAATCGTAAATTTAAAAGAATGAAAAAAATCGTTAAATTGCGATTTTCATGTACAATAATTTTTCGAATGCGCTCAAATTTCACACGAATATCTAAATTCATAAAATTGAGGTTCTGTGAAAAAATTATTACAATCGGATAAAGCATGTAGGTGTTATAAGTCGAAGAATTTTTTTAAAAATCGAAAACAATCGTAAAATTGCGATTTTCACAAGAAATAATTTTGCGATTGCGCTCAAAAACGTGGCAGTTCTAAGTTCAGAGATTTCAAAGGCCTTTAGAAAATTTCATCGCAATTGGAGTATCGGTTTAGCCGGAATCGTGTTAACAAACACAAAAATACAGGAAAAAAGACAAAAAAAAACAAGAAAAAAAAACAATCCGGATTTTTTTCTTCAGTGTAGTAGAATGTAATCTTCGCTTCGCTCGCTACGCTCATCCAAAAATAGATAAATAATTAATATAAATAAAATGTAACGGATTATAAATCTGATGCGTTGGGTATTCTCTTAAGTAAAAAAGTACTATCATCTTGGTAGATTAATGGACAAAACTTTCATGACATTTTATTCCTGCCTTTTACTTGTCGAGCATAATCCTACTTTTAAGGAAGAACTATTTATTTCTTTCACATTTCTCCTTTCCAAATTTGTCATTGCACTCGATGTCGTTGTCGATTTCAAAATGATCCTGTCTTTGTTATGTTTTGTTTTGTTTTTTTATTCATTTATCCATAACAGAACAAAGTTTCAGAGACATGGATTTGATAATGGTTTATATACAAACAACAAGGTTGGTATTAAAAATGCATACTTGACCGGTTCGAACCCTGGTTGTGGCACAGGCTCCTTGTTATCTATGACAAGTTGATAGCTGGGCCTTCAATAAAACAAGTAGAGAAGCCCAGTTACAGTCCATGGGACTGCCCTAGGCTATAGCTGGCGTCAGTTTCTGAAGCATTACCCCTACATGAACCATGCAATGCAATCGACGCCCCCCCCCCCCGATCCCAGGGGCAGCCCTTCACTGAGGGATTTAGAAAACTGAGAAGTTCCCTCTTCATTTCCTTTCAATGTTTTTTCTTTAGTTATAAAACAGAAGCTTTAATTATTCGTATACTGTCTCTTCCTTTGTCTGCCAACCAATGTTTCTGAGTTAAGATAAAATGGAGAAGCGTCTGTTTCGTAATCGATATTACGTGTATGAAAGAACTATGACACTAAAGTCTGACGTCATATAAATAATACATTAGTTTTCATTCCAAACTTTTCTACTGTCAACTAATCCAACGTGCTTAACTGCATGGCACTCCCACCAACGCCATTGTGTAAATAAATAAAAATACCCTAAATAAAATGATCAAATATATTAAAAAAATATGACAATGTGGCATAGTCTCATATAGTATTTCAGGGTACATCAACACAGTAATGACAAATTAACCTGTCTCATTACTAACATCATTGCTTATTATTCATCTTCATAGTGATTAGGAATAATTTTCTTCTTACTCAAGTACCTGGAAATCTCAAAGAATTTGCAGAGCAAAGGTTTTTATACAATACTGTCAACATATTCCACACGTGAGTGATTACTTTTGCAGACACGATACAGTCAGATCAATAATGCACCAACAATAAGTTATAATTATTAAGTTACCTGCTAGGTGTGAAATGCGGGAGACCCGGGTTCAAATTCACGTCGGGTTGGATTTTGCAATTTTTGGATTCTATAAAATATTATCCATATCTGATAAATTTAAAACTAATTATTTAAAATTTAACGAATATGAAATGTATTTTATCCCAATATGCATACTGGAATTGGAATAACGTTTTATTGTGTTCTTTTATTTGCAGGCTTTTACTTCCTAATTCTCATTTGAAATTTATTTAAATGTGATAATTGCCTCGAAATTGGCTTACCCTAACTATTTGATTGACGCCTGTGGCAGCTGTTTATTAATCGATATGGAAGGTTGCACCTAATTACATGGCTAATGTAATCGTAGCTATGGAACCGTGATAATGACATCATATTACACACTGCAAATCAATTTTAGTAATTGATTGAGTTTACATGATAACTTTTTGATTAAATAACCGTGAATGAGTTTACATGATAACTTTTTGATTAAATAACCGTGAAAATGTGTGTTTTTCATTTCGTCACCAAGCTAAAGATATTAAATTTTGTAAATATCCTTTTAATCGGATCAAAGCTACCTTATAATCATCTCTTTTCTGTCTGTCCATCTGCCTGTTTGTCACGTTTCACGATAATAACTAAACACTACCTCCGATTGATATGTTCTTTGTTGATACTGACTAAGGTAACCATATTTTGAAAGTTACAAACCAAGACAACTAAAGTGTTAGAATATGTACTTTGTATGTACTCCCGGACCATTTCGGGGTCTGGGCAGAGCCCTAGCCGCTGGAGGCAAATTTTATTTCGAGATATATTTGGTCAAATGCCCAGAAAACAGCTTCCTGACATGAAAATATGAATTAATAAGGCCGCTCCTGCTACGCTGGTCGCGCCCTAAAAATGGTTTTAAAGTGTACATTTTTGCAGTCATAAAATCTTTATCTAGTGGTTTAAAAATTATAACTTACAAAATAAAATACAAGCACTCTGCAGAAAATAATGCGTGTAATGTATTGATAAAGGCATCATACTAATGAAATTCTAATCAATAACAATAAAGATAATTTAAAATTCATTTAATTTATGCATGTTTTAACTTTTATTACATTTTGTCTTCACAACGAAATAATTAGTGTAGGTATGTAATTAATCAAAAACGTAGTTCAGTTGCATGATTATAAACAAAATCAATGCAAATAATGTCTGAGAAAATTAGGGGTGTGCAAGTCCTGATTTTTTAATTCGAGTTACTCTAGTATTGAGTCCGAGTACTTAGTCCTTTTTTAAATTTCACTATTACTCTTTGACCATTTTTTTTATTACAATGTTCAATATTAATTTTATTTGTTGATATGTCTATAAGTTGGCTCCAAAAGTGAAAGAGTAACATCTAATTGATTTAAAATGTAATCTCTCTCTAGATCATTTTAATGATCAAGCAAAAATGTTATTAGCGCTAGGCTTCGACATAATTCAGTAGTATAAGTGGTATTACATAAATATGTTGATACAAACAGTATAGTGACATATAAAGTTCAGAACTTCCAAAATGAACACAAATTTGTATCAAAAGACTGAGGTTAGTATTATACATATTCAGGGTTGGTAAGGTAAAGCCAAGAATAGATAACGATATTTACGTTTTCACACTCGAGCGCGACCCGGCACCTCCACCAAAATCATTGAATAATACTAGCACACCCCTAGAGAAAATGAATTATCTTCTTGGAAGTGGAAGAACTATTTCAATGTTATTACTGTTAGTATTTATCAGAGGAGTGTATTTTTTCACGTAAAACATTATCCTTCCACATGGTACTTGACTGAATATCGGGACATTTCCCCTCCAAAATTGCAAAAATAAAAATAAAAGACAATCTGTTCTGAGATAACCTTAAAACTTACAGCGCACGATTGTGCCACTGCCTCTAGATACCTTCATTATCATAAGTACGTGAATGTAGTTAGTTTAAAAAGTCTTAAACTAGTTCTAGCGATATCAATTTAGCGTTTTTGATAGCTACTTAAGAGCTCATTATGTTCCTACCGTTAGCATCTACGTATAACGACGATATATATTGTGCTGAAAAGAGCCTCTCAAATGTAAAAAAAAACTTAGACTTGGAGTAAGTTACACGAGTACTCAATAGTATGAATAGGGCTTTACTTTTTCTTAACAACCTTATAAACATATTAATTTGTGTTCGAACTATACAACTAATATATAAAGGGTGTAAAGGGAACCTTCATAACTCTACAGTTAACACTTTGTTGTCTATAGGACTAATTGTTGTTACTTATTATGAAATCTATTTGTTCGTGCACCATAGTGATAGTATATACTTTTTTTTAACTTTTACCGCCATCTTTTTATCTGTACTCAACTTCATTAGCGCTAGAGTGTCGCTGTTTTGTTACTTAAAAATGGATTTCACTAGTATTTCTACATTCTTGTTTCGCTATTCGTATTATGTGGTTGTTAAAGAAAGTGTTTTAACGCATTACAAATTCTCGCTTTGTATGTTCGGGTCCTTGTTCCTAGAATAGTTTATGTCTTTCCTTGATATTTTTATGCTGTTCCTTGAGAGTTTTCATCATCATATATCATTTAAAATCATCTTTCATCATCAACTCCTAAAGTAAACTTTTGATTCACGTATTGGCTTGAGATTTGAGAATATCAAATAATTAAATACGTGCACAAACAAAATAAAAATATCAAAACTGACTTAATTTTTTACTATTTTCTAACCAATTAAAACAAATTGGCAAAGCAGAATAATTAATTAAAACGTGCACATAAAAAACTTGCTAAGTTTCGAACATCTTAGATGCTATTTGTAGTTTGAAACTGGATTGAAACAACTCTGATATTTAAGTTGATTTAGTCGTCGAGTTTCGAGTGTGGCTAGATGCGGCCAAGTTATCGGCAGACGCCATCCTAGATTGCTACTTCACGTAGCAAGTGAAGCCACTGCGACTTAGCTAGTTGTGAATGGCTCTTCAGAGTTTCAGTTTAGCGAGTTGAGTTGCGCAGACGAGTATATCGTTACTTGGATATATATCTTTAATCAAGTATCTATCAGATTTAATTAGATATTTCCTAGGTATATTTGATTTAAGGTAGCTTAATCAAAGTGAACTAGGACAGCAAAAAAAGCGAATAATAATATTTCGAAGGTTTGGGAATCTTATAGCTGAAAATGTGCAACACGTGATGGTTAGGTACAAACACATTTTCCATGCATACAGATACTTAAAATATTACAATTATAAAATTATATCGTACTATACTTATCGACGTTTCGTCCGAACTAAGTCGGACATTCTCAAGAGTGCTCGGAATGCAATAACAATCAGCATAATGCAACAAATAACGTACACTAAACAAATACTGAATGAGCATAAATGTGAGCTATTTAAATTGTTGTTTAATTATTTCACTTAGTTAAATATTGTGTATATAAAATTTTAGATTTAGTTTCAACGAGACAGCAGACTTTCTTCATCAAGAACTCGTTAATGTGGGGTTTAAGAATTAAGCATGCATTGGTGGAATGTTTGTCGATTTAGCTTACTGCGTACATGCAAATTTCTTGGTGAAAAATCTACACTTTTGATAGGAAACAACCATAATGTCTATAGAACCTCGCAAAAATATTTTCTTTTAGTTCAAAATAATATCAAATAAATACCTTGGGAAATATCGACAAGACAGAGCCTAAACCTAAAATTTGTGTTTAATATCCCTGAATTACTACGTATTCCTGGAACTAATAGATAATTTTGTACATTAACATCACCAAATTTAAATATTTCGTAGTCGGTAAAATTGATTGGACTTCCACGGAACCCTATACAGTACACGCTAAGACCAACGACTTCGTTTAGCGAACTCAATTAAAATTTTGCGCAAATAACATCTTAATGAGGTAAATGTTTTATTGTAGTCGCCCTGTTTTTCCAAGAAATCCTCAAGATACATTCTGAGAAAGAGTCGTAAGAGCACATTCAGTATACCTGGTAATTAACATCATGAAACCTCAATAAATCACAAATAGCCCCAGCATTGAGAAGGAGGTGACATGTGGCACCTCAAACATCAAAGTTAATAAGTGATTGTGGAAGGGTGGAAGCCATATTTGTCAACGAGACTTGAGCACTTTGACTCCCTCAAGCTGGATCCAGGGTCTATTTGAGCTTGAAGTCGAGTTTGAATAGAAATAACATTCGACGGGGAGAGGGAAAAGTGGACTGGGGATTTACCATTACTAATAAATCGAACACACGAATGCTGAATACAAAACAATTAAACAGCAATAATAAATATATGAAATGTTTAAAGAAATTGTAATTAGAGTCTACCTATACTCAGTTCTCAGTAAGGAACTTGAATAATTTAAAGCAGACCAAGCCAACCCAGTCGACGCCGACGTCATCGACGAGCAGACAATGACCAACTAGAGACCGGTACTTTAAATAAGAAACATCGACCAAACAAGTTGGACATGATTTTTGCCGCGAGCGACGCTAGAATCAACCACGCTTAATTCGAAACAACCTTGAATTTATTAAGTGCCTGGTTGCTAGAACGGCTCCAAAGTCATCGATTACATTTTCCCAAGTCAAGAATTCGTGGACTCCATATCAGAACTTAAAAATCTTTTGCCTGTAGCGTGATTCGAACAAAGACCTTCTGCATTGGATTTAGTTCACTAAAAACTAGACCAACGAGCCACATCTATTCAAGCATCCAATATTACGAGTTATTATGTTTATTGTTATAAACTTTTAAAAAAGTTTCCTTTTTGCTAATTGAGATAGAAGTAAGATGTATGTCATATCTCCTTCCGTACCCAATACCATTATAGACTTCATTTCTATCCTCAAGGCTCTTTATAACTTATTTTCATCTATTAAAAAACCTTGTTCCGGTTTTATATTTTAGTCCTTCTCACAATTCAATAGCCATGAATGTTAGGTCATCCCTGTCTTTGAAACGTCACAAGAAAAAGACTGGGTATATTATCAATGTCGTATTCTTTTAATTATCGGGTCTTCTCGTTATTTAAGACTGAGCCAATCGGGTTCTCGCTTCCGATTCCGACGTCGGTTGTTCAATGCAGTCTCCAAGAGCCGAGGGCTACGCTGCTGAGACTCGCATTTCCTAAAGACACATCTGATCTTCCTTGGGTACACACATTGATCGAGAACCTAACACCACAGCTTTTCTTAGGGCTATCCATAATGAGCTCACAAATCATTAAATAAATTACTCAATCTCCGTTCTAAACAACAAAACGTTATCGTTCGAAACTCCCATTTTGAAGACATTCTCTGAGTAAATCTATACATATTTTGTTCTTTTATGCATTTGACACTGTCATCTCATATCACTCATGTAGAAAAAACATTCATCTTATGTTATGAGGTGTTGGGTAACTTACAGATTTTTGTTTTCCAACAATAAATTTAAGAATATCTCAATCGTGAAAATATAAAAAGTGATTGTCTGACACATTGAGCGACATGTCATGTACGTATAGATAGCTCGTTGACCTTTATCCGGCGAGAGTTTCTTTTAACTCGAGAAGTAGAAAAGCTTTGCAATGTTGTTTCTCACAGATCTTTACAACGGGAACTAGGTCAAAAGGGAAAAAAAATGCTTATGTTCAACCTTGTTTTTATTTCTTGTATCGAGAAATTCGTGATTTTTATAGTCGTAGCTTTTCTTATACTGGTATCATAGACCACTATTATAAATTGTCAACCAGCGACCGCCATTTTACATTGTACCTCTCTGAGGCTGGATTCCTCTACATTTGTACACGAGACATTAATGAATTCACACGCTCGTAAGTACTAACATTATAGTTTGTACAACACTCTGGCTAAAATTTAAATTACATAATATGCGAATTCAAAGATGCACAAAACACTGACATTTTTATACAGAACAACATACAAAGAAGAGAATTGATTTATGTAATACACACTACTATACATAAAGTCGACTATTGCACCGGAAGCTCCCGTTCGTGCTCTAGATGCGTCGACTTGCGTGTATAGATGTATTTATTACGTAAAGTAATTCTATTCTTTGTATGTTGTTCTGTATAAAAATGTCAGTGTTTTGTGCATTTTTGAATTATTCGCATATGTAATTTAAAATTTTCTCCACATCGTTGTAGAAATTAATGTGAATACTAACGAGCATGAGAATACATGAATGTCTCGTGAAGACTCATAGGCGGAGTTACGATTAGAAACCCTATTCCAGTATGCCTGTATTGGGTTTAATTTACAAGAACACAGAACATATCAAACAATTGTTACTTCTTGCCGATTGGTGATTGGTTGGGACCAGAGTTAAGCGTAACAGGTTAGAGCTTAAGGCTATTCCAGAGCACTCTTACCGATATTTTCAAAGTCAAAAGAAAATGGCTAAAAGTTGGTTGAATAAGAGAAGGATTTCAATAAAAAAAATTTAGACGGGACAATATAGCTCCCTTAATAATAAAATGTAAAGTTCTAGGTGCAATACTTAATTTTGAGCTATGATTTTTTTAAACACACCTTTGTCTCCACTACGAGTATAAGGGAAAATAATTTTCTGAAATAACGTTTGATGTACGATTTTTTCGTCCATCGGTTCAAAACTCATTTGTACCGTGTGACAAAAATTCACACATTATTTCAGAGAATTGTTTTCCTTTTTACTCGAAGCGGAGAAAATGGTGTGTTTCAACGATTAACAAAAAAATATAGCTCAAAACTAAGTATTGTACCTAGAACTTTCATTTTCTTAATGACTCAAAATTTGCATTTAATAGCCAAAAAGGAGGTATTGTCCCGTAAAAAATAAAACTTCTTTTTTATTAAAGTTCCTCTTTCATTCAACCAACTTTCAGCAATTTTACTTTGACTTTCAAAATACCGGGAAGAGTGAATTGGGGCCCTGGTTGTCCGTGATTCACCCATCGAAGACGCCATAATAAGAAATATCTTTAAAATCGATTCTCCTAGATATTTCTGTCGAGGTGTTGCGAATATATTAATATTAAAGCAGCAAGTAATGGTCTTGCTCGTTACACCCAGATGCAAGTACGCTAGATGCAACATTATTTATTGCTAGGCAAAGCTGGAGCTGCCGAAGCGTATTCACGTCTAGTTAAAGGAAAATTCTTCTGGAAATCGTTCAGCTCCTTCCTGCCGAGCAGAGTCAAGATTATAATTGGAGTTCTCGTTAGTAGCGAGACAGCTTTACAAATAGTAAAAATCTGTGTCACATCATGACTGTTGATACTTCGACAGTTTACTTGAAAACGTCCAGGAGAAACGGAATCATAGTGCTTTATTTTCTTGTTGATAACAGCACATGCCAGCAAGTAGAGTTGAAAACTTTTAAGGGTTGCATGTTACACGAATTATTTATTGTTTATGACATATTCTATATCAGATTACTAAATTAAGTGTGAATTTACATGAATTTTGAAAGCTAGTTGATTCTGAGATCTGTGAAAATTGAAAGCGTTTTGACGAATTTCGTAAATCGGTTTTAACCTGCTTATATTTTGATACACAAATTAGAGCTTTGGAAAATCTAAAATAACAATTTTATAGATTCTGTCTTGAAAGTGTGTACAAAGTTACACTTCAAACTAAACATTATGCAACCCGAAGCCGTCCGCGATGGCACATACGCTTAGGGACGCGAAAGATACGTTTTTTCACAGCGTTATTTATATATTATATTTATGATAAAAACAAGGATCTTGGGTAAAACCGCGTCGAAAATAAGATGATCCAGGGCAGAACCTGGGCGTCCACCGACGTTTCGTCTGTACTACGTCAGACATTTTCAAGGTTGACTGTGACTCTACGGAGGTTGGAGTCACAGTGGTTGGCAAGCACGCAGCGCCCGCCTTATATGTGACTCCAACCTCCGTAGAGTCACAGTCAACCTTGAAAATGTCTGACGTAGTACAGACGAAACGTCGGTGGACGCCCAGGTTCTGCCCTGGTTCATCTTATTTTCGTCGCGGTTTTACCCAAGATCCTTGTTTTTATCCTATGACGGGCCGCGAAAACCTACAACAATCCATATATATAAATACACTAGGCGCATCCCGGTTGAAGTGGAATTAAATGGAAAACAATCGCGGGACATAAACTCGTGCTGTGAGCTATTCTCGGACTTCTTCAAGACAACATTTCGTCCGCCCACCACCACCAAACACATACAACACGTTTCTCAGCCGTCAAACGAAGCATTGTCTGATCTCGTCATCACAAGTACGGAGGTGGAAGAATGTCTACGGAACCTAGACAACACAAAATCTCCTGGGCCCGACAAAATACCCATTAGCACAATAAAACATTGCAGGCGGACTATTTCAAAGCCATTGACGAAAATATTCAACATTTCACTATCGACTGGGTCTTTTCCAACCAGGTGGAAACATGCGAACGTCACCCCTGTCTTGAAGAAGGGCAGTAAACGTAACGTCACTAACTATAGACCTATCTCCTTGCTCCCAATCTTCTCCAAAGTTTTGAAAATTTAATTCCCAAAAGAATTTCCAACTTTGTATCCAACCACGTCGCCACGGAACAACATGGATTCATCAAGAAAAGATCAACAATAACAAACCTGGCGGTCTTCACTAACTATATCGCGACTCACATCAACAATGGGGAACAGGTCGATGCTATATACACGGACTTCAGCAAAACTTTTGATAGTGTAAACCACGAGTTACTACTTGCGAAACTGAAGGGCTTCGGTATCTGCGGGAAAACTCCACGATCTACTCACGAGCTACCTCAGCGGCCGGACGCAGTCTGTAACGATCAGCGATGGCACTTCATCACCTGTTTGCGTCACATCCGGTGTGCCCCAGGGCTCGATCCTAGGCCCCCTAATGTTTACCTTATTCGTAAACGATATACCTAAGTGTTTCAATTGTCAAGCTCGTGCCTCATGTACGCAGATGACCTGAAAATTTTCAGGCCCATCCGTGATAAGAGCGAATGTGCGCTGCTTCAAGCCGACCTCAATGCTTTTGCTAACTGGTGCACTTTATGGGAACTCGATCTAAACGTTGGGAAGTGTAATGCAATAACCTTCACAAATAAGAAAAAAAACTTTTCAACGTGCACTATAAAATAAACGGTACGAAGCTTACTAAACTTGACACGGTAAAAGATCTAGGCCTTTTTATTAATAGTGATTTGACGTTCAATAAACACATATCGCACATCAATCCCAAGGCTTTCAAGCTCCTAGGTTTTGTTAAGCTAAATTGCAGCAAGGACTTTTCTATTTCTACAATTAGGCGACTGTATGTTTCTTTGGTTAGACCGCAGGTGGATTACGCAAGCGTAATATACAACCCACACCACGTGACAGCCATAGCAAACCTAGAGCGTGTCCAGCAGCGTTTTATAAAAATTAATCTGTCTTTAAAAAGGGCGAAAACTTATCATAGAAGTAACTATGTCTCTTTGTGTACTGAAAATAATCTTGTGAAATTAAGTGACAGGCGTAAGTTTACTGACTTGGTATTTCTCCATAAAATCGTAAACAACGAAACAGATACCAATCTCATAGAATATGTTAATTATCACGTGCCCTCCAGATCGACTAGAAATAACTGTACATTTTTATACCGAGGAGTCGCATTGACATCCATAAATATTCATGTATAAATCGTATCCAAGACTCGTTCAACACACTCAGTAACCACACAGACATCGACATACACAACACCCCCATGAACAATTACAAGTCACTGATCAGCCTTGCACCATCTAGTGCAAGTAACGTAAAAAATGTAAATCATCAGACACGCACACCGAAACACACTCACGACACGCATACATACATACATACATACATACATACATACATACATACATAGACTCACTCAAGCATAATATGTTAAACTTATTTTAGAATATAGTTCTAGTTCTTAGTTAAGTTTAAGTTGAACCAATCTATTATATTGCACTCGTGGGACAAGAGTCCTGTTGCCAATGTATAATAAATAATATTTTTATAATAATAATAATAATAATAATAATAATAATAATAATAATAATAATAATAATAATAAGTCTCTCAAAAGACCAACCCAACGTCCGAGCCTGTCAAAGGCCACGTGAGAGACGGAAGCAGGCAAAGTAGGGGATTGCCTGTCGGGGTGAAGTACGGTGGGGACTTTGAGGGCCCCGGGACCGCCACGGTAGCCGTGAAGGCCTGACAGGATTATCTTGAAACGTGCTGACTAACTGGGCTCTGGCATGGATGGCGCCTGGAGAGCATTGTCTGCATTGCTTTCTCGCGGAGGGTGGATCCGCGCCGTGAGGTACCACCTGGGAGGGGGAGAGCTCCGGCCTCCTACCAGTACTGGCTCCGGCCAGAGGGGAATATATGAAGAATGAGTAGCAAAAATGCCTCGGAAAACAGCGACCGGCCGCAAGGCCGCGCAGGACGTTCTGGCACCGGGCGAACTGTGTCAAATTTGTTACCTGTGCCAGTGGTTAGCGGTGGGACCTGCCTCACAACTTCGAGGAAGGAGCGGCGCCGCACCACTCATGGCTACCGCAGATGCAGCTGCTCCAGCTGCACCGTCTGGCAGTGGATTAGGGGAGTCTAGCGCACCCCTCACTGCAGCTGGACTTGTACGCCAACGCATGAAGTGGACAAAAGAGCTGAACAGAGCACTTATCATGCGTACTACAGGAGCACCAATAGTGGAGACTGAGATGGAAGGGTTCAGGGCGAGGTTCTTCCAGAAGTGGAAGAAGATGTTCCCGGACACGACTTTGGACTAGCAGCGCATCTGCACCCAGATGAGGTCTATCTTGTCAACAAGAGCCCTCTCCATAGCCGAACTCGACCACCTCAAGAGAGAGACAAGGCTGGAGTTGCAACAACATCAGCAACAACGACGACAACAACAACAACAACAACAGGACCAGGAGCCCAGCAGCCAGGAGGGAGAAGATGACGGCTCCGGAGATGAGGCGGAACAACAGCCAGTACCCCGAGGAACCAGAAGCACAACAGCCAGCAGACGACAACATCGACCTGGAACATCTGAAAGAGTCATACGAGGCTCTCAAGCTACAGTACCAGGGAATGCCCTTGGAAAGTCGGCCTCGGATTCCCAAGTTGCAGTGTAATGCAAAGGTTTTCAGGATCGTTGCAGCAGCTGATGAACTGGTGAGGGGTGACATCGAAGGAACGTCATCCCTTGAGGAAGTGGCAGGGTTTGTCCATTGTACTGCGCTGGCAGTTGGTGAGAGATTCGTGCAAAGTGCCCGCAAGTTAGGTCTGAGAGCCTCAAACCCAAGACTCTCACAAAAAGCCTCACAGGAATGAGACCCCGACCTGGATGAAAAGGATTGAGGGCAAGATTACCGACGCCAGAAAAGACATCGGACACCTAGCAGCATTCTTGAAAAGTCCGCAGGGACTGCAGCACCAAGGTGAGGAACGGTGTCAGAAGCGTAGCTAGGAGGATGAAGCTGAGGAGGACGGACAAGGACTATGAGAAAAAGCTTCGCGAGAAGGAGGAGTGGTTGAAACAGCGGATTGCAGCGCTTGGAGCCCGCATCAGGCGTTTATAATGAAGCGGCCAAGCGGAGACAACAAGACCATCTATTTGTAGCTGATCAGAAGCTCTTCTACCGCAAGTTGGATTCCGAAGGCCAGAAAGAACAGCCGCAGCAGCATCCCACCGCAGCATCAATGACAGATTTCTGGTCGGGTATTTGGTCCGATCCGAAACGCACGATGAAACTGCTTACTGGCTGCAAGAGGAGGAAGAGGATTGCCAGGCCTTACCACCAATGCCTGACAGCGATATTTTCCGTCGAGGACATCCGCGTGGCTGTAAAGAAGACGCAAAAATTGGAAGGCACCAGGGATAGACGCCATCCACAACTTTTGGTGGAAACACTTAAAAGGCACGCATATGGTTCTTGCTGCTCGTTTCCAGCAAGCACTCGACGATCCCGCAGTCATCCCAAGTTCTTCACGCTCCGCGTCACATACATGAAGGCAAAGCCTGGGGACCCCCTGGACCCCAAGAACTATAGACCTATCACGTGCCTCCCGACGGTGTACAAGATCTTCACATCCGTTCTTGCGGCAAAAATGTCTGACCACCTCACCCTTAACAAAGTCCTCGCGGACGAGCAAAATGGCTGCAGAAAGGGTGCGCGAGGATGCGCGGAGCTGCTGGTGATGGACTTGGTAGCATCGCGGCAAGCGCACACACAAAAGCGCAACCTTTCCGTCGGTGGGTGGACTACAGGAAGGCGTTCGACTCTGTGCCACACTCATGGCTTCTGCACGTCTGTCATTTGTACAAAATCGACTCTCGGCTCATCTGACTTCTCGAGCACTGCATGGCCACATGGAGAACCACTCTCATGTAGGACAAGGTGTCAACAAGATCACGACGGAGGAAATCCGCATCCAAAGGGGGATTTTCCAGGGAGATAGCCTCAGCCCCCTGTGGTTCTGCCTCGCGTTGAACCCACTAAGCAACATGCTGAGGAAGTCTGGGTATGGCTACCAGCTCCAGAAAAAACCCAAGGTCACACTCACGCACCTGTTCTACATGGATGACTTGAAGATGTACGCATCCAGCCTGTGACGAACTTCGGAGCATGTTCGAACTCGTCAAGAGCTTCAGCGACGCCATCTGTATGGAGTTTGGACTCGACAAGTGTGCCGTCATGCACGTGAAGAAAGGCAAGGTTCAAGACCCTCAAGGAGGACTGCAACTCGTGGGCGGGGAAGTGATTCGAGATCTGGGCATTGAAGACAACTACAAGTATCTGGGACTTCAACAGCTGCTGGGCATCAGTGATACAGACGCCAGGAAACAGGTCGAGAAGAAGGTCCTCTCCAGGGTGAGCAAGGTTTGTAGGTCGTACCTGAGTTCGAGAAATAAGATCACGGCGATTAACGCGTGGGCATTGCCCATGGCTTCGTACACATTTGGCTCAGTGAAATGGTCCAACACTGCCTGCAGGCATTCGATAGGAAGATCCGCTCCGTCATGACCAAGCACAGGATGCAACATCCGAGGAGCTCCGTGGAGCGATTGTACCTGTCGCGCAATGTTGGTGGAAGAGGGCTGCTCAGTGTCGAGGTGCTATGCCACAGCAAGGAACACCAACTCCGAGCTTACTTCTTATCTCGTGAGAGGTCAGCTGCACAAGGCCATCTGTGCACAGGATCAAGACTATACGCCACTTCAACTTGCGAGGACGAAGAAGTGGCACTTCAGCATTAAGGACTGCGGCAGAATGAATGCACAACAGTGGAGGGAGAAGCCCCTTCACGGTAGGTTTGCAGCCGAGCTCACTGGGGAGCACACCGACTTGAAACCCTCGACGGAATGGCTCCGCACGGCAGGCCTCTTCAGTGATCGGAGGGATTCGTGTTCGCAATCCAGGATCAAGTGGTGCGCACCAAGAACTACGAGCGATACATTCTCAAAACACGTCCAAGATTGCTGCCGTCTCTGCAAGAAGGCCAGCGAGACCATCCAGCACATCACAAGTGGATGCTCTGAGTTAGCGCCTAAGGAGTATGTGAGCGCCATAACGCAGTAGCCAAAGTGGTACACCAAGCTCAGGCTAAGGAGCACGGCCTCGTGGACGAGGAAAGACCGTACTACAAGTGTAGGCCCGAGCAAGTCTACGTTACCAAAACGCTAAGCTGCTGTGGGACTCTGTCATCGTCACAGACAGGGCGGTCGAGGCAAATAGGCCAGACTTGGTTTTGTTGACAAAAAAGCTCAAACGGCATCCATCATTGACATCGCCATCCCCTCAGATGGCCATGGGTCAGCACAATAGCCAATAAGAGGCGAAAATACCAGCCGCTCGCCGTAGAACTCAAGGACATATACAATTGCTAAGGTCCGTTGAAATCGTTCCTGTCGTCGTCTCCGTCAACGGTTTGGTCACCAAGGAGTGGTCAGCGGCAAAGGAGAAGCTCCATCTGAAGGACAAGCACGTTCGTGTCATGCAGAAGGCTGCAATCCTTGGTACAAGCAACATCGTGCGGAAGGTCCTCAGCCTCTGAGTTCTGTCGTTCCCCACCACCGTTGGGTCCCCACGCTAGGTGCACTCTCGCATCATCTTGGCTCGAGATGAGCTCGGTGGTGCAAAGGAGAGCAGGAAAGAAGAAAATAAGATAATAATAATAATAATAATAATAATAATAATAATAATAATAATAAAAAATAATAATAATAATAATAATAAAATACTAAAAATTCTAATTTTGACGCTACAAAATGCAAATTTTAATAATATAATTTTAATAAAAATAAAAATAATGTTTTTATAATGTACCTATTGAGAACTAGTTTAGCAATGTATTTTTGTGTTTTATGTGACTATATTGAATTGAAATGTTCCTATAATTTTTCATTTACCAAAAGAAGTGCAAGTTTCACCCCCACATTTAGGGTTTTAGTGGAAAGAAAAAAAAGTAGATTCTACAAAATGATTAATTTGACAAAACGTATTTCTACTCACAAGACATGGGTTTTTGTAATCGTCCATCATATCGTCATCTCTCATCACTAATCGTCTCGAATAGCCTCAGTGCAATATTATGAGACGTTAACCAACAAACAAAAATCCTCATACATCCCGAGATATAAGCCTATTATTCCTCTTCTTGTTAATTAGTATAGGACTGAACTTCTTGACCTAGCGTATACACAGAGAATATAAAATACGAGTATGTCAATAAAGCCAATATATATTTTCTGTCAATAATACTCGAAAGTCACGGGGCATAAAGAACGTCGCAATGTTCTTTCTTACGGGAGATTTTGTCGATGGAACTTAGCTCGAAATGGCCAAGTTTACAATATTTTCTCGGTTCACAGTGAACCAATTTTTTTCCTTTTGTTCAATAAATTGGATATAAATAGGTACATGATGAGCCTGCGTGAAATATAATTTTGTTTCGTGGGTGAGTACACTTTTAAATTGGGGAAGGGGTGATTAGTTCAAGATGTCGAAATTTGAAACAGAATCAACGAACATATTTTTTTATGTACGTAATTTTGAAGACAGTTACATTGTTGCTAAACTGATGAAGTAAAACTAAACGAGCTAGCTGGCAACAACGCGGCAGCCAATGCGCTAGAGGCGAGTCAGTGAATAATATTCGCTTGCAGATCTCACAATATTAACACTATCTAGATTGATCCCACATCATCCCCCAGTTTTATTGTAGTTTTCTTATTTCTTAGTCATGTTTATACGTTTCTTTAACGCTGCACTCACAGCGAAGTTACATGGCATGCAATTTAAATACTTCTTCAAACTAATAAACAACTTTTTAAGTAACATTCAAATAAATTCTTTCCAACTACCCAGAAAGTAGTTATTTTAAAGTTTAAAAAGTTTTATTTTTCGAAGCTGTGATTCATTTGGGTTAAATACGAAGAAGATTGCTGTGCGTGTTGTTTATATTCATTGATAAAAGCTTATTTCTATTGTGAATGAAGTGTAATATGTGAAGTTGAAAGAAATGGTTGTTCGTCAAAAACTAGGTTAAGAGTGCTTCAACCATCATTTTTTTTTATCAAGCACTCGTCTCGTCCGTAAGTGCCCCTTTTATGTTCTATGCGGTGGAAGAATTAGCTACAAAATAAACACGTTCTAAGCACAAAAGACGTATAAAGGACTGTAAAAGATGTAACATAAATCGGCAGCGAACACTTACTACTTCTCTTAGTACGTATTTATTCATTATGTAATTAAAACTTAAAAGTTCGTAAATTGTGTGTTGGCTATTTTTTAAACTAGGAAGCTTCGCGAACGCTTTTTCTGGCGCGTTGTTGGATGAGCGTAATTGGTGCATTGAGCTGCCATGTGTTATGCAGATGGTATTTAAATTGATTTCGTTTTCCCATTGCTATGGCCTGCGAGACACGCTTGGTAATATTGTTTTAATTTTTACGACGACGACATGAGGATCAGGGGCGCATATGACATAACACACTACATTGCAATCGAATAAAGCATGTAGGTGTTATAAGTCAAATAATTTTTTTAAAAAAAAAACGAAAAAAGCGTAAAATTGAGATTTTCATGAGTTAGAGATTTGATTGAGATTAGATTAGATTAGATTGCGCTCAAGTTTCACACGAATATATTGATTCATAAAATAAAGGTTCTGTGAAATAATTATTACAATCGGATAAAGCATGCAGGTGTTATAAGTCAAAGAATTTTTTTAAGAATTTTCGTAAAATCGTAAAAAATGCGTTTTTTTTGAGAAATAATTTTTTGATTGCGCTCAAAAACGTGGCAGTTCTATGTTGAGAGATTTCGAAGGCCTCCAGAATATTTCATCGCAATTGGAGTATCGGTTTAGCCGGAATCGTGTTAACAAACACACAAAAATACAAACAGAAAAAAAAAGAAAAAAACATTCCGGACTTTTTTCTCCAGTGTAGTGGAATGGAATCTTCGCCTCGTTCGCTACGCTCATCAAATATACGTTATCACTAGAGATCCGTTATTTAGCATTAAACAAATAATATTAATATTTAGAATGAATGTTTTCAAATTTATCATATTTAATTGTAGCACCTATATTTCCTTTCCTTCAAAACCTTATTGGGGGGTCTTTCTTTCACTTCTAATGGTTAATTCTTTCATATCTTAAGATCTACGATTTTTTTTGGCTTTAGAAATGCTATAAAAGTATAGGAAAATGTAAACCACTGTAAAATATAGCGTATTGAAGATACACTTTTCGAAATACCTCATTCTATAGTCAAAGATCAGTGTAAGCTGCAATAAAAATATCAACCATCGAAAATAGTATACTTTTGCAAAACTTAGCACCGAAAATCGTTAAAAAAGTGGCAATAGCGGAAGTATGCATCGACCAAAAAAAAAAGGGGGGGAAATGGACTTATCAAAAAACTATGAATAATGATCTTGCTCGTAATCTTTGTTATATGCATATTTTGTTTTTTTTATTTTTTGGTGAACACACAGCCTTAAGATATTCCTTTTCGTGTAAACGCATTTTGTTTTAATTACATCTCGAAGCGCACAAATCACATTAGAGAATAACGGGCTTGGAACACACGAAGCATTTTGGCGGAAGCGACGAGAAAAAAGGTTAAAACGCTAAGTGAACAACTTTCCATTTAGTCTATCAAGAAATTTTATCGAGTAGCTAAGAATCTGAGGGAATTGGTGTATCTTAAGAAGTAAGGAAAGACAATTTTCGGTCCTCTATTCTCTTGTATTAAAACTTCAAAATTGTAATTATAGTTTTATGTTGTCAGATTAGTTTTAATTAATCTATTGGACTATATACTGCACTTAAATAAATAAATAAATAAATAAATAAATAAATAAATAAATAAATAAATAAATAAATAATAATAATAATAATAATTAAATAAATAAATTAATGATATAAATAAATACACGATTTTCTATTCGCGACTATCAGTATCTTCACGTTATTGTTTTATTATTAATTGCAATTTAACATTACCTGCTCTAAAAATTTCATCGAATTAATAGGTCTATTGTCAGATCATTTTAAAATAATATTGTTAGACGTTCTTCGGGAAAACACAACAAATTATTTTCCTTGGCAGAAATACAACTGTTATTGAAACACCAGAAATGTGTTATGAGAAAATGTGTTAGTGTTTTTCTGTTGACTCTTACGAGAGAAGCGAGTTTTGCGATAGATTTTGTAAATATTTGTTTGAATAGTTTCATCTTAGATTCTATAGAAGTAAACAATCACAGTGTGATGTTTCCGCTCCAATTAACTTTCATTCTTGTTATGATTTTCTCGTACTCAGTGTAAGAGGTAAGATATTATTTATGCAGAGAATTTCCCACCTCAATAACCTGCATTACCCCCTTCATTAATTTATCTTTACAAAATACACATTTCGAGATACAATGTTAGTACGCCATTTTAATGTTATAAATAAAGGCATTTATTTATTGAACATCTCTTCTTTTCAAGTATAAAAACTGATTTACAAAGGAGGGCAGCATAATTATAAATAGTTTATGTTTTGTCATATATGAAATACGCAAAAATTCGATCAGCATAGATTTATTCAACAAACACGGGTACAGGGGTGCCTGAGAGAAGAAGAAGAAGAAGAAGAAGAAGAAGAAGAAGAAGAAGAAGAAGAAGAAGAAGAAGAAGAAGAAGAAGAAGAAGAAGAAGAAGAAGAGACATGGAGAGGAAGAAGCGGGAAGAAGAACAAGAAGAAGACATCAGTAAGTTAGGGATTTGAAGGGAAGAGAAGAAACCGCCATACGATGAAAAAGGGACCAACCAAAAGCGATTGGATCAAACTGTTGAAGGGAATGGCAAAAGAAAAAACAGTCTAATGTAGGCTTGTTGTTCTTAAATGTGAGACGGGGAAGGAAAGATTAGAATGTCAGAAGGGAGCAAGAAGGATTAATCATGTTCCATTGTTACGACTGGGAAACTGCGGAAAAACTTATCACACTCGTTGGGGCCGCTCTGCGCCGAATTTGGTTATTTGAAAGAAACCCCTGTTGGTTGTTTTCCTTTATATTGAGACTGGAATGAAATTTCTCCATGTCCCCCTCCGCTACACGAGAAATAAAAACAGGATGTAATATATGCCCACCAAATGCCTGTATTAAGGAGCAAAGGTCCCTTGCTGTAAGTATCACTCTTCTGTCCATTCTGTCTCGCTGTTCGCTTCTGGCTGTGTGCGTGTGTCAAGTCTCACAATGAAAACCGACCACGACATCCAATTGACACACGTTTTTTTTTTTTTTAATATTTCCCTACAACAAGAATGATACCGAATGTATTTCGTGACCTTTGGGGTCAAATGGTCGAGGCTATCATTTAAAAAAAGGCGACGTCAACCTCACCAAAAATTTCAATTCACGTTACAATTTTATTTTTGAGTCTCCATGGACAGTCTGTTGATTATTTTATTTTGCGTCGCCGCTAACTTTTTTGGGCACCCCTGTACCTTCGCTTGATAAATACACATTACTATCAAACCAAGTTATGGGTTCACTGAGAGCAGACGTATAATATAAGTTTCTATTGCGAGTTTAAGCAAGAACATGAGTGATATATAAACAAACACGGTCGTCAGATATGGCTCGCTCTAACTAACTTTAAAGATAAGAGCTTCACTTCCCTCATTTCATTCACTTAACTTGAAGAGAACGCTTTCGGTAAGGAGGTCATGTTTAGAATGATGAAACTCTTCATATTTTAGAACCACGACCTAGCTTACTAAGGTAAAACTTAAAACAACTATGTACGATTTTGTATCAATTCACTATCTTCGTAACGAATTAAAAACAATGTTTAAAACTTTGTTGTTTATTCAACAAATACACTTATTCCAACCAATTCATAAAAATAAAAATTACATAGTTTTTTAAAATGAAGAAGAAATACTTATTGTAAAAAAAAACTGATTAATTAAAAATGTAACCTGAAAACCTCGTTGAAGGACAACGCCAATACAAAAAGCACGTTCTAATATAAATCAGTTTTTTCTTTTCGTTTTTTCTTTTTTAATGATTTTTTTATTTTTTTTCTTTCTTTCTTTTTTCTTTCTTTCTTTCATTCTCTCTTTCTTTCTTTCTTTCTTTCTTTTTTTTTTACTTTCCATTTTTTTCTACAACTTTTTTTATATTTTATTCATTAATTGCATTTTATACCCTTTTTATTTGTAACCAAAATTGTTGTGTTGTAATGCATTGTTGTTGTAATATTACTTTTTCAAATATTTACTTAAATGAAGTTCATTGTTGTATCTGCATCTGTGTAATTAGATTTATTTTGTTGTCCTTTGTAAATCAGTTTTTAAAACTGAATACGATAGACGTTAAATAAAAAAAAAAAAAAGCATGTCAATCGGGGGTCATGTTCTGTTGTTACTGTGAGACGTGACACACTCATAAGGTAGACGGACGGACAGAAAAGTGATGTATATAAATTGTAAAGGAGCCTCGCCACTTGTTTTGTATTTTCGTAAAAGTCATAAAATGCATATAAGCCTAAATATTGTTTGTAGACACGTACGGGGACGGAATTATCTTAAAAAGGGAGCGAAGCTTTTCGTTATTTTCGACGGTTGTACTAGAGAGAGGTGAAAGTGCCGAGAGTATAGACATTTCAATTTTCTTGGAAGGGCTGGGGGGGAGGGGGTTTTCACCCGTCAAAAATAAATCATAGTGTCATTCATATTAATTAAGGGGTATGTCATTTAAATTTGTCAATTCAGTCGGAGGTCATGTTTGTTTTTTGTACAACGTGACACACGCACTGACAGACGGTCAAAAAAGTGAAGAATATAGGGGAGCCTCGCTCCACAATAAAAATATATTTTAAAATCCTGATTATACTCGAAAATCGTACCTGTTACCATCTGCATTGGATGTAGAATTATACAAACACCTATAGAGGTAGTCCACATGTTACACACGAGATTCGTTCGGGTTGTCATCGGATAGATCTCAGCCACCGGAATTCATTGATCAAGTGGTTACCGGAACACAATCGCTAATGTTGGGATTAATTCCTATAAAATAAACCTGACAACTCTCAAACTCCACACCTTTGTTTAACCTGCAGAGTGACTGTCATGTTATCCCTCGGCACGATAGGAGACAATATGTGATCAGGGAATAAACCTCTAATCGAGCATGACGAATTATAATCCCGGATGAATATTATTTTAGCGATGAATGGTGAAATCATCACAATAGAGCGAATTATATGACAGCTCAACAGACATATCGACTCAAATATTACAAGCTCTTGCGAATTAGGTCAGACTGAAATCCATTATCAACTTTAATTAAACACTTCATTGACTTCAGGTTGCTAAATACACACGGAATATAATTCCGTTTTCAAATCTATTTGCCATCCACGGGGGTTTATATGGTTGGTGGAACAAATTACATGCACGTTTAGATATCATATTTGACGAAGATTAAGGTCCCCTATATGCATCACTGTCATGTCCGTCCGTTCTTATGTGTGTCACGACTCTCGATTAAAACCGAACATGACCAATTATTGACATGCGTAAAAGCACGATACAGAATGTAGGTGATCTTGGAGGTCAAATGGCTGGGCTAGCCCCATAAAAAATGGGAATTTATATATTTACTCCAATAAGAATTGAACGTTGTAACAGCCTCTGTATAAAAACGGTAAGCTCATTCTGTGTTATGCGTACTCCCGTACTCGTGGTTGCTCAACATATTCCTCATCCATGCACATAGAAGTGGTAGCTTAGCGATGCCATGCGATGAAATGCGACATCCTCGGGTCTCGTCGAGCCGCTAGAATTCTTATTCAAGGCATCTGACATTTTATTCAGTCATGCGGCAACTCTCACGGTATGACAAAACGAAATTGTTTATACGCTTACGAATCCAATTCAAATGTATAAAACTTTGAATATACGCAATTTTTTTAAGTAAATGGTATTTTTATATCCTCCTTAGCACCAAACGGTATATTATGATCAAGTTTAACCTTATTCAAAGACTTTTCTTTACAAGAACACAACACACTATTTAAATTTAAACAACCGTATTAAAACATAACATCATTATGTTGTTTAGGTTTGAATATAAATTCGATGATGGCAAGGCCTACTAATATATTGACTTTGCCCTTTTGTATTAAGTTATTTCTCTCAAATTGCTGTTATTAGAATTCGAAATGTTGGACAACCCTGATAAAAATAGAATTCTTTGTTAGACCCACAGATAATACGTTTTCATAGAAAGGTTCACTGATTTTAGTACCACGAACACATTTTTTAGAACTTAAAAAAATGTTGCATCTTAGCAATAATATGAAACACAACATTTTGAACAGCCCTTGAATTGTTTTTGCATAATTAATTCTTAAATGACCGTGGTTCTTTCATTTTATGGATTAATATGTCCAATCTTCAATGTTTAAAGTGTATAAAACAGTAAAATCGATTATTATAAATTTTGGACAGCCCTTCATAAAATGAGAAGTCACATTTGTTTAAAAAAATCAAGAATAATGTGTTTAATGATAGTTAAAAATAATTTTGAAATTTTATCAAAAAATTTCGACTTTAGCTGGAGGTCAAACGCCCCAGCTGCCAAGTGGCAAACAGGTGGATTATTGATGGTGATTTTTTCTAAACAAAACTTATCTAGTGAAAATTAGTTCGAGGGAAGGGGTGGGGGGAGGGTCGCTTCCTGAGCACCTATGATATGTTGTCAGACTTTTATAGTTATCCAATATGACTGTATTTTATTCAATTTGAAATGTAAGGAACAACATTGGTCCTTTTACATTTATTACATTATAATTATCATTATTGTAAAACAATTTCATTGATCTAAGTTTCATCTCCCTTTTATTTCAAATTGGATTATCCTATTAATTGATGATATCAACACATTTTGGCGGTTGTGCTACAGAAGAAATAAATTATAATAATTGCTTGAACTTTTCAAGCTGAATAAGTTCGCAATTACTTAGACGTATAAAAAGAGACTGCTTACAATAATTAATTAAATGTCAATTCAATTAGTTACAAAACTCAAACTCTATGGTGAAAGGTAATTAATTATAGAACGATTTTCGTTACGGATGCTGATTCAACAAAGTGAGTATTTTTACAATAGTATTGCTATACAATTCAAAGTTAACAAGTTGTTTTGTGAACCCAACAACAAAGATCTGTATAATTTGATGTTAACAAACTTAGTTTTCACGTCCAGAATGTTGAGCAAACAATTGGCTTTAGTTTAAAACTTATGCTAAACACTTGAAAGAAGCTTTCGAAGCGAAAAGCACACGGCAACTTTCGATTAAAAATATAAGTTATTGTAATGCTTCTGTATACAATGGCAACGTTTCATCTCATTGTTTAAAGGTTTACCTTTTGTAAAGTGTTGTAACGTGCGTTTATTTGACCGGACAACTCTTCAAGTAATGATTTTAATCACATTACACATTTCATTGCATTCATTAGATGATCCGGCACCTTCGCGAGATTTATAATTATCATAAATAAACATTTCATTTGCATATATTTGACAAGTCACACCATCAAGTTACTAATGTTATCCGCAATATGCATTTTAAAATATTATTTAACACAATGTAGAAACTAGAAAAATCAACTCGACAGGGATTGTATTAAATAATTCGATTCTACCTATGGTAGTGTTTCCCGACATACTAAGTCGAAAGATGCATTTAACTTGCATACCCACCCACTACTAATGTATTATACACAATATGCAGTTTAAGCTGCATATTTGTGACCCGGCACCTCCACCAACGAATGTTATCAACAATATGCATACTCATCGTTTCAATTAGCCAAAGTGCATAAATATGAGACGTTAGCAATATCCAATCAATCAATCAACAATATGCATTTTAGCTGCATATATCTGACCCGGCACCTCCACCAACGAATGTTATCAACAATATGCATTTAGATGCATAAAATCCCGTAAAAGGAATGGTTGGACAAAAGTATTGTATCAGTAGTTTATCGACGCTTTAAACTTACCAAAAACAAATGTAAAATAATAAAATTACAAGCCATGCTATTACTTCTGAATTGACTATGTGAATATAAGTTTTGTAATCAAGATATGTTTTAACACAAAGTGGTCAAAATTTCCTGTGGCTCAATTTGAAATTCACATTATTGATTTTTTTTCGTAAAAACATTCTCATATAGCAACTGCGATATAAAACTTTTTTGTTGCAGTTATTGGTAATCCCGACTGAAGATTTTTCCGGGTCGCCTGCTGGCCCGGATTGAATATTATAAAATACCAAAAGGACATTATTTCCTACGTCATACAGAGAAAATTATTTACTATAAATCACTCTTAGAAACCTATCATACGACTGTTTCTTTGAGTTTTTACAGTTCGAAGTCACAGAAGAAATAAATTAACATTTATAACACCATACTGATACTTCCCTACTCGACTGTGCTGAAACTATGTTGCCCAAATTGGATAGTTTAGAGTGTTGAAAGTACTTCGACATAGTTCATCATATATAATTAAAAGTTAGTGAAAACTTTCAGTACACGAACTTTCAATTAATTCAATTTTCATTAGCAACGCCGCGGAAATAAGGTGCATCAAATCTCATTAAAGGAGACGAAAAAACTGTTAACAATACGATAGAAAAACGTTCTCGTAATTCCTAGACAAAATAAAAAGAACACGCTATCCGTCATTGTCGTAACTCTCCAACCGTCTCCCATCGAAATATCGAATGACAAAAGAGTTGCTAGCTCGAGACGAAAAGAAAGCATTGAAATAACACTAGTGATGAATAAGAATATGGTTATCATAATGTACAAATAAAACATAAACTTTCTTCAGTCTATTCGGCAATGCTGTAATTGGACATTGGATATTAACTTGTTTTTAGTTTTACGTGAGTTTGGTCTTTACTATTGCTACTACACTCTATATTTCGCAAACAGAGTGCGGCTTACACTTCAAATACAATCTTCAGATTGAAAAAATAAAGGAGATGTAACAAGCCGATAAGAAAAATATGTTTAAAAACTATATAAAAACTTGAAACAAATCGAGTTTTGAAATTGGAATAAATTTCTAGAAAGTTTCGTAACAAGGGTCGTACGTATGAATGTGAAATAGGGACCGATAATATTTTGAAATAGTTTTGTAAGAAATAATGAAGGCTTATGAGTGGTATTACCTTAAATCGTAAAAGAATAATAAAAAGTCTGAAATGGAGAAGTATTTGAAAGATCAAATGAGGCAATAAGTCACGACAAGATGGAACAAAGAGATGTGAAATGTTAAGAGGGAGACGTTTCGAGTTACAAATAAATAATAAAGAATATAAAATGAAAAAGAAAGTGGAATATATTCATTAGATGAATACGACGAGGTAGGGGAGGGGGAAGATAATGGGCTTGACGATATGGAGAAGTTAAAGTCTGGATGAAAGAAAAGCGAATTGGAGTTGACTCGATATAATATTATTAGGTTTCAACATAATGAAATGAAAGTAAGAAAATAAATAAATAGTTCGTTTGGAGACAGAAAAACACATTTCTACTTAATGAATGTTTTATGTAAAGTGTCACATGCGCCGTTATATTAAAAAGTAAATATAAATTGGATGAGCGAAGCGAAGACTTCAATTTCACTGACCCCTCAAAAAATTTGGCCCGATGTTTTTTTCCCCTGTCTGTTCGCTCTCTACCGGGCAAACGGCATATGCGATCTTGATGAAAATTGGAGCGGACCTTCGAAATCTTTGAACTTAGACCTGCCACGTTTTTGGGTACAATCGAAGAAATATTTCTCATGAATATCGTACTTTTACGATTTTTTTCGATTTTTAGTGCGATATTTTCGTGACATTTGGGCCGATTCTGACCAAACGGGTGGGGCTACAACGTTCATATTTTACATGTACATTAAGGTAATGGCTATGTATTGCTTTTTGAAAGAAAAAGTTGAAAAAGTAAGCCAGAATCCATAGAATAAATGTTTTAATATGAGTTTTTCGAGGTTTATAATAACAATTAACAAGCAACAATAGAAACTTGACAACAATCACCTACAATGCATTCACAAAATTAATGTCAATCACAAAATTGTCCAAAATAATATATTTTCCTGATTTCATTAGTCGGGAATTGCTCCCGTACGTGGAATTGATGATTTGGAAACCGTCATTCAAAAGACCCGGCTCCGATACTCGGTCGAGTTGGACTTCCTTTAAATTTCTTGATTGATTTTATATGCCCAGAGTATATTAATGAAACACGCATATTTGTATTTACTCAGGTAGAAGAACTGATATTCAGCGGAAGATAGAATAATAATGTATGTTCTATGTGGGCATCTTTGCTAGACGGCCAGTTTACTAAGAAGATCGAAAAAACATTGATGGATTAAAGTCGTATTTATGAACGTTAAAAACTTACCCTAAACGTTAATGTACGGGCGATGTACCCTAAACATAAAAGCAATTTGGTCATGCTTAATTACAAAAAAATGAGTTTAAACCCCTAAAATGGTGAGTAAAAGGAAAACTTGAAGGAGAAATGCCTACAATTACTTCTGGAGAGGTAATTGTTTGGTGGTGGGGTTCAGCCGAAGTTAAATTAAGGTGTATCTACACTGGATTATGGAATGTTCAACCAATCCAACGTACTAGCTGAAAGTGTTGGCTCAAGCGTAAAACGCGAGACTGATTCAGGACGTCAGGGCTTGAAACACGCCGCAGACAATCCTGACTAAAAGTTTTTCCGAGGTTCTGTCGTTAATGCGAATGCAAGGTATTAAGTGCTCTTAAACAGCCCTCGGACATCCCTTCACAATTGTCCTAACTCCAATATACCTAGTTGGACACCTGAAGAGGGGCATACATTGCACTCAGGGAAGGCCTCCCACGAGAGATAAAATATTTTTTAGGACTAACGAACCACAGAGAATAATGTTCAGGTCAAAATTAAATTCGGCGTTTAAAAAGGTAATTCTCTGATCGGTGGTAAAGAAGACATACTTCTCGCCATACGAATAACGTAACGACAAACCAATAACCCCTCTTTCATCACAGCACTTGGTTGACTGATTACTTTAAATGGAATGAATTTCCTCACCACAAGCGCCTCTTCCAATTGCAGCGGTTTTTTCTCCCTGTAGAGAACATAATCCTGACTCCCTTGGACCTAGTTCTCATGCATATACATGTTTACCAGGTATAGTGATGAAACTGCGTCCCTGGATTCTAGTCTGTGTCTTTGAGGAAGTGGAGTGGACGAGACTAGGCTCTCTTGGGGGTCTCATGGCTAGACTTTGTCGCGTCGTAGAGATGATGATAATACACAGCGATGAACCTCGTCAGGTGCGTCTGACGATCGAAGCACTGGGTGCAGTGGCGTAGGCAGGAATATATTTCGGGGGGGGAGCCCTTCACCCCACAACAGCCTGCGGCTTTTTTCGAAATACGTATTTTTGACGTGGTTTTAAGAGTTTTAGAACAATTAAAAGAGGTTTGCTGGATGGAATATTTTGACAGTTATCTTAATAAAATAATTGAGTTTATTGCACCTATGGCATAAATTTTACTTTAGTGGTTTAGAATTCAGTTAGACCAACAGGGTTGGCTTAAATGTAAAGAGCGAGTCTTTGATTCAGAAGGTCTCAGTTTTGTTGCCCACCACCGGCAATCCTGACTGAAAGTTTTTCCAGAGATTTTCTTCAGTCGTTATGGTGAACGCGAATACAGGACTTCAATCCTCTTAAACAGCACTCGGACATTCACTTAACAATGGTCCAAGTTCCGAAATACCTAGTTAAGACACCTGAAGATGGACATGAATTGCACCCTGGGTAGGCTTAATACGAGAAATTAAAAATATAAAAGGATTCATTATTAACCGGTTACTTGAAGAAAAATACATTAAGAGCGATTCAAAATCTTCATCAAAGACACCTTTAAATTATTGTGACCATGTTTAAATTTATTGTTTTCATCCAAAAACCGCAATTCCATTAAAAATTGAGGATATATGCATTACTAGACTGCTTTTATTTAAGGAACGATACAATAGCGTTTTGTGATAAATCAGTGAACATATATTTCGGTATTAGTTCCAAATAAAAGTAAAGTTTTCGAATGCTTAGTGCCAAGATCACACTGCAATCATTCTATATAATGCAAAATTGAGAGATGTTATATAATCAAACAGAACGACTTAATGTTCCTTATTTGAACCAGAAACTCTAGTAAAATAGTTTTTAAGAAGCAAATAAAATTCGCACTTAATTTTTATTTTTCAAATTTTTAAGTGCGCTAAAGTTTAAATGGCATAGCTTGTTTACTGCGGCTATTTAATGAGATGGATAAACAAGTTGCGCGTTTGAACGATATGAAGTCCTTTTAATAATGCTTTTAAACGTATGGTGTGCGCGTTAATATTGTGCTGTTGTATCGCCCCTGACCGATATCCCAATAGTACAAGGTATAGGCCTGAATAGCTCGCTGATTGAAAAAGTTATTGTACATAATGGTAAGTTTTTTGGGGGGGGCGGGGCATAACTTCCCTGACATCAATTGATTTTTTGGTATAAGTGGATACACTGAGCAAAGTGTAAAATTTAATTTTAACCAAAGACTTTTTTCAATAATTTTAAAAACCTTAGTCTCTGTCTCTGTATATTTAAAAAAAATATATATAATCGCTACTTGCACATAGCGTGTGGTTATATGATACATAGCCCCCTACAACGCCCACTATTTCTAAAGTAATTTAATCCTCATATTACTTTGCATTTATATTGGACTTGATCAGCACCACCACCATTCATAATTTTATTAAATCTGAAATAACTTTGCAGTAATATTGGACTCAAATCCAAATACAAAGAAATTGATTAAATCTGTATTTTACTGTCATTAAATCCGACCCGGCACCAATACCAACCGTTATTATCACGATAATATATGGAATTTAATACTTATTTATTTGGAATATTGTGACCTTGTAACACCGTATATACAATTAAGAAATTTCAAATTATATTTACAAAATTGTCGATTTTTTGTATCGGACCCGGCACCTCCACCAACCTTATATTTATTAACGGACTATTCACCGCGTTTTTCTATTTAAAATATGCTACTAAGTTAAAATATAGTGAATGGCTTTGAAACATGGCTTATTTAGAATCAAAAATATTTTTCCAAATTTTTCTGATCCGGACACGCCAATATAGCCACCTCAAAATAATTTCAAACTTCAATTCGCCAGGGCACACCATTCAACGTACGGTGTTGTGCTTGTGAAATTAATTTTAACTGTTTTTCTATGACTGACTGAAAAACAGATTTATTTAACATTGTCTTTCCAGCGAATTTTTCGTTTGGCGGTATTTTTTACCGATTTGTACCGCCAACGAACAATTCGCAGGAAAGACAATTGTTAAAATAATATCTGTTTCCCCTCAGTCGTCCAAAGACAAAAGTTGAAAATTATGTCACAAAAGCACAACACCTAGTTGAATGGTGTGCCCTGGCGAATTGAAGTTTGAAATTATTTTGAGGTGGCTATATTGGCCGTGTACGGATCAGAAAATTTGGAAAAAATATTTTTGATTTTCTAAAATAGCCATGTTTCAAAGCCATGCACTATATTTTGACTTAGTAGCATATTTTGGAAAATAGAAAAACGCGGTGGAATAGCCTTAACGGAATTGTCCTGGAATTTGTATTGTACCCAGTGCGGTAATATATGGAATTCACTATTTAATTATATGGGACCTTGTGACACCGTCCATTTATTTACGCAGTTATCGAAGTTTTTTTATCGGACCCGGCACCTCCACCAACTTTCTAAATTACGTAACGACATTGATTGGATCCGCCCCCCCCCCCAACCATCCATAAGTCATTAGTTTGTGAAAAAAACTATCTGATTATTTTGGACCATCGTTAGACTTTATTGAATCAATAAATTAATACGTAATTATATTGGAAACGGTACACCTTACATTTATTAATTAAATCCCTGATTTACCGAGAACTAATATTACACCAAGTATACTCCGGTTGACCTAATTTTTAATTATTTAACCTAATAAGTCAGGTTCCAATGTTAGTTTTGAAACTGCTTTGCATTGATTAAAATATTTTTCTTTGTTAACATTATATGTGTTCCCAACATCACTTAATTATCGCCTCTGTTCTTTGCATTTCAGTACTCCTTCCCGTTTTCATCTTCGCCACAAGAAACGTTTCCCATCCCCGGACTGGATATGTTGCTGCTTCACAACACGTGATGTGCTAACCCCCTCCCCTCCCCTTCCCCTCTCTTGACACCTCCGTGTACACATCACCGAGTCGCAAGTAAGTAACGATGAGGAATGTGCCTTATAACCCCACGTTTCACAACAGCTTCTTTACAAATTGATAAACCCCCTTCTCATTGGTGCATTCACTCGAAATATCCTTGGATATCACACGACTCAGTTACTCGAATTCGCCTCATAGGCTTACATTGATCTAGAATAGTCGGAACTTTTTCTCCTCACGTTTTCTTGATCTGTCGTTGCCATGAGTGCGATCTCTACTAATTTTTATCACAATTGCTACCCCTCGGGAACGTTTCGGTAAGTGACGTATTAAAATACTTCTGTGCCAGGTGCTAGTTTGACTCCAGAGTTGTTTTATTATATTTCGGCTGGAAATTAATAAATTTTTAAGTTTTAACATCTTGTTTGAAGAAGTTAGTAGATTCTTTGATTAGTGCTTTGGAAAAGAGTTGTGTAATTCGGGATATTCGCGAGTTTCAGTGCAGAGCGGTCACCCACTCTACCCCTGAACACGCCCGAGTTTGCTTAACTTCGGTGTTCGAGTGTGAACCGGTTAAAAACTACCTCGGCTAAATCGCGTAGCGGAAAATCATACTATCGGCGATTTGGAGACACGAGGTCGACACCCGACTGAAATTGATTTACATATAATCCATATTTGGTTAATTAAAAAAAAGGTAAACATCTTCTGCGGATAGCGGGATTCGTACCATGGACCTTCTACAATGGAAGCATGCTACTCTAACCACAGTCCTAAAGCCACACTCCCTTACCGCTTACGTGAATTAAGTGTCTGATGTTACTCGTTACTACTAATTTTGATTGTGACTGTCCATCTCAGTCCGGTCTCAAAGTTCAACCAACCCAGTCGTTTAAAGCCAGTTTGGTCCAGATGTTATAGCTTTAATGTGGTTTGGGACGTAGACCAACTTGTTGCGCTTTCTAGTAACCCGATACAGACTCACTACGTAACCAAACGCAGAGGTTTGAGTATCACAGTGTTAATGTTTCATTGTTATTAATACTTCTCTTTGAAGCAACGAGAGTTCAGAGATGAGTTTCAAGGTTTTTCCAAAGGTTTTCAATAGTCATTGTATTGACGCATATATAAACATCCAGTTTATAGTATTTCAAATCTTTCCTCACACCTTAATAACTTAGTTACAAGGGACAATGATAAGTACACACTTAAATGATCTAATACTCTAAACTGTGCTGACCCCAACCAATCAACTGTCAGCAAGAGGTAATTATGCGTGTTCGTTTGTTTTTTCCTGAAGCTTTAAATATTAACCCCTCTAGGAATAGGGAATGTTGCTTTACTTTTTTAATCACTCTACTATATTAAGGACTGGCTGACTAAATAAGTCGTTAATCATATATTTTTTATTATTTAGATAAGATTTTCATTAATTAAAGTAAGCTTAAGTTACATCAATAATATAGTCGGAAAAAACGAGCCATTACGCCACTGTAAGCTATTATTACGAATCGACGAATAAGAATGCCAAACAGTGATATAACCTGTGTAATCTAGAAGGTGGTAGTAAATTCATTCTCCCAAATGCGAGCGTTTCCATTTGACTCTGCCGGAGAAAATAGTCACTGGTTTTGTTTTTTTTTTTGTTGTTTTTACATTAAGCAGCTTAGTGCATTGGTGAACAATGCTCTAGCGTCCTCTAGACCCAAATCTTGGCGTCACGTGCTGTTTGCGCGGAAAATGAAATACTGCAAACTTGTTGCCTCAATAAAATTTAAAATATTAAGTGTTCTATCCATTTCTTACAATTACTATTTGTACTTAGTGAACATTCCTTATTGTACAGGAATACGGTTTTTACTTCTATCCCTTAACCCTTAACCCAGGGATGAAAATGTACAGAAATTCGTCCTTGATGGGGGCAGACGGGGTGATCTAATCTGTACCATACGCGTCGGTTGATTTTCAACATTTCGCCAAACCAAGTATTTTTAATGACACGACTTTCAACTTCCGCTTAACGCACGAGCGCGCCACTTCCAACAACCCCGCGACCTACCCCAATGTGGCTGTTTTATATATCACCCCTATCGCACGATCTGTTCGTTGGTAAAAGCGAGATCGCCACTTCCCTTCTTCTGTCTACTCGTTGACATTGGGAGGATGGAATAATTGACACGGACCCCGACTTTGATATTTACGACGACTACGGATGTTGGATCGAATACTAGCGCGCCGGTAGGGAGGTTGCGCCACCGGCAAGTTGACTGAAGGCTCTGAGATTTTCCTCAGTCAGAATGATCGGCGACTTTTTAGATATGAAACTCTTTTATTCCTGACCTAATCAAGTGCTAAATATATTATCATTCACTTTAGATATTATTGACGATGCCTGCCCCAGTCCGTTCCCGTTGAAAGGGCTATTACCGAAAAATATTTTTACCACATAATCTACAGCATAATATTACACTAAAATGACCGTTTAAAAAATTATATCTTGTAACTGTGATTTTACACGAATTTTTCAATTTTTTTAATCATGAAATTTGCGCAAATTGGCGTTTTGGGAAATTTCTTAAATCAGCTTTAACTCGCTTCTTTTTTGTTCCACATAGATATCATACCAATCTTAAATGACCCTTTATAACATCGTGCCTTGAAACTGTGTATAAATATACACTCAAACATGCAAAAATATGCATTCCAAAATCAAACCCCATCTTGGTAATCAGCATATTTTGACCGAACCACTTGCCCAAATTACAAAACAAAATTAAGAGAATTTACATAAAAGGCTGTTGACTACGTCAATAATGGCCATTTAAAAAAAATCAAAATCCTCCAAGGTCACGGGGCTTAAATATCATCCCCATGTTATTTCTCATGGGAGATTTTTGGCGATGGGACCTAGCTCGAAAAATACCAAGTTCGACATTTTTTTCCCGGATCATGGTGGACCCAGTAATTTTTCTGTTTATTTCAAAATTCATAACTAAATAGCCTGAATGAAATATATTTTTTTTTATTTTAACGGGTGAATACCCCTTTAACGTGTCCTTGTCTGTCCCTGTCCAAATGCCCTTACCTGTCCCTGAGTCGGTGTCCGTGTCCTTGCATGTACCTGTGTTTCTGTGTTTGTATTTTAGAGTCTACATATGTATAACATCGACCATCAGAAAATCATGGTGTCTGGCTATAGCTATTACAACAAGCCCTTGAATTACTTCTGGCAGAGAGTGTACATTATGTGTGTTAATAGTTCTACATATATACGCAACAATACTTTACGAGACATTGAAAGCTGATAGATTAGGAAAGAAAGATAGAGATGATAGATAGATATAAAGGTGATAGATTGAAGAATATTATTTAAAATCTTTATTGAGTGTTCAAAAGAAACTTTAGTAGAACATGTAAATGATATTTTCCCACCTAAGAACAGTGTTAAGTTCAGTTAATTGCTAAATAACTTATTGAGTGGTATTCAAAACCACGCCCATTGGTTCTTATGGTTGACCTGCACCCTAACCTAAACCAGATACGAGCTTAATATCGCGACTCTCACTAAAGATAACTTCAAAAGAGAATCATAATAATAATTACATGTTTTATAATATATTTTTATTGAATAGAATTGAAACAAATTAACGTAAAAACATAATAAATGCTAAATAAATCACATTCGTGTCATCCTCCACAACCAAACTGCGGATACTTCTCTGATAGTCATCACTTTGGTCTTACCACAAAGTGGGTATACCCTTGTACCCGACAAATCTACGGCTAAACCTTTTATTAGTTCTATCGGTGAAATTAAACTTGAGTCTATTCAAAACTTATAACTCGGCAAGAATAACAGATATAGAAAATAAATAATTAAAATAAAGTTTAAAACACGATGAAAATCACAACGAAATATGAAGAAAATGTTAATCGCACACCCGAAATGAGCATTTCAAAGTATATTGCAAATATCGATCTGGACTTCACTCGCATGTGAATTGGAACGAAGAAAAACGCAATGTTTTCATTAGCATTTTTATTTGTCTCTATAGTCAGGCGTTTTGTTTCGTGTTCATTCCACAATTGTATAATCAGTCCGTGATTACAGTCCCTCATTACGTTAGCGAGTGGAATCAGTTTTATCGCAGAGTAGTCAATAGGTTAATTGAGATAATAACACTACATCAAAATAATACGTTTCTCTGATGAGATATTTGATAGAATTGACCTTCAGTTTCAAATTACGTTAATCGAAGATTGAACATTGCAATAACAAACATTGCTTTACAGGTAATACTAAATGTAATTTTATACTTCAGCAACCATTCACCGTGACCATTCACCAGACCATTCACCGGCTGAATTTGTTAAACATCCACTAAGACAAGCTAAATAATAATCGAAATAACCACAAATATGTACAAAATATTTTGGATTTCATAGTTTTCTTACTTTATTTGATCAAAATCGTTCAGTCAAATGTTTGAAATGGCGAGTTTTGCGGAGTGCTTGTGGCTAACAATAGTTTAAAGGCTTCGTCTGGTTGTATAATACCGGTGAAATATAACAACTGTGTGAACATATTAATAACTAGGCCGCTTCGCTAACGCTTTTTCCAGTCGCATTGATGGATGAACTTTGATGGTTGATTATGTGCCGAAATATTACGAAAATATCTTATTAAAAATCTGGGAAAAAATCGAAAAGTACGATTTCTATGAGAAATATTTTTCAAATGTCTCTAAAATCATAATGTATATTATTTCAGTGATTTTAAACGCTCCCATAAAGTTTCATCAAGATCGGGAAAAACGGAAAAAAATCGTAAAAGTACGATTTCTATGAGAAATATTTCTTCAAATGTCTCTAATATCGTAACAAATATAATTTTAGTAATTTTAATGTTCCCATAAATTTTCATCAAGATCGGAGTAGCTGTTTGCCAAATATTACGAAAATATCTCATTAAAAATCGAAAAATATCGTAAAAGTACGATAATCATAAGAAATATTTGATCGATTGTATCAAAAACCGTGGCAAGTATAAGTTCCAAGATTTCGAAGGTCCCATCAAATTTTCATCAAGATCACATTGCCGTTAGCCCGGTTAAGCGCGAACAAACAGACAAAAATAATAAAATAAAAAAACACCCTAGCTAATTTTTTTGAGGGGTCAGTGAAATTGAAGTCTTCGCTTCGCTTATCCAATTATTAATTGTTTCTACTAGGAAAACGCTTAAGTCCCGCCGCGTTGATGGATGAGCTTTTTTGTAAGTTTTTAGTTTGCGTAGGACCACTTTTCCTTTGCAAGTGCTTTTTGAATGCATTGTAGGTGATTGTTGTCAAGTTTCTATTGTTACTTGTTAATTGTTATTATAAACCTAAAAAAAACTCATATTAAAACCTAAATTCTGATGGATTCTGGCTAACTTTTTGGACGCAATACATCACCATAACATTAATGTCCATGTGAAATATGAACGTTGTAGCCCCACCCGATTGGTCAGAATTGGCCAAATGTCACGAAAATATAGCACTAAAAATCAGAAAAAATCGTAAAAGTACGATATTCATGAGAAATATTTCTTCGATTGTACCCAAAAACGTGTAAAGTCTAAGTTCAGAGATTTCAAAGGTCCCCTCAAATTTTCATCAAGATCGCATATGCAGTTTGCCCGGTAGAGAGCGAACGAACAAACCAAAAAAAAAACAAAAAAAAAACCCCCGAGCTAAATATTTTGGGGATCAGTGAAATTGAAGTCTTCGCTTCGCTCATCCAACTAGGCCGCTTCACGAACGCTATTTTTAGTCGCGTTGATGGATGAGCTTTTTGAATAAACCTAAAAAACTTATATTTAAACCTTTATTTCTATGAATTCTTGCTAACTTTTCCAACTTCTCTTTTAAAAGGTACCACATCACCCTAACCTTAATTTTCATGTTGAATATTAACGTTGTAGCCCCACCCGTTTGGTCAGAATCAGCCCAAATGTCACGAAAATATCGCACTAAAAATCGAACAACATCGTAAAAGTACGATCTTCATGAGAAATATTTCTTTGATTGTACCCAAAAACGTGGCAGGTCTAAATTCAGAGATTTTGATAGACCCTTCCAATTTTCATCAAGATCGCATATGCCGTTTTCCCGGTAGAGAGCGAACAAACAGACAAAAGTACAAACAAAAAACGAAAAACAAAAACAAAAAATATAACATCCGAGCTAATTTTTTGGGGGTCAGTGTAATTGAAGTCTTCGCTTCGCATCAATATGCATTCATCAATTACAATGGTAACATATGCATAAAGTAAAGTTTTCAATTCCAAGTTTTAGTTTTTGCAATGCTTTGTGAGAGCAAAGTACTATATTGAGTTCATTACAATCGCAATACTATGTTTTTACGAAAATGTTAGATACAAACCTTCGTAATGATAAAATAATTAGTTTTGTTCAAATAAACATATTTTCAACTGTATGCATCCTTGTTAAGTACTAATCTACGATATTCAAACAGTTCTGTATCAATAATTTCGCAAGTTTTCTCTTCAATTATGTTTTAATTAACTTCGAGTGGCAATAAGGGATTTCGGAATTTCAATAATCATCCCCTTGGCCGATCTTTGTTGCCTCAAACCACCCCCGATGTTACGAATGTGAATGAAAATTAAAAGCATTCGTTTAACACAAACAACGACGATAATTAATACAAGAATCATGAATAATTATTAAATACGGTAAAGGTTTACACTCAAGGAAACATTTGATATTATAAGCGGCTTACTAAATGTTTTTCACGATTTACCCTTGGCTGAATTGATTTATGATGCAAACAATACAATTATGATGGCGATTGAACAAAAAAGTTTAAAGTTTAAATGCTCATTCCAGGTATTTACATGCTATTTTATAGAAATTAAATTTAAGTCTCAATCTGAGCGTAAGGAAATGTATAATAACAATGTTATACTCACATTCATAACGACTAAGAATCTGAAATAGGTTATTACCGATATAAAACATATATCCTTCATAAAAGACGCAAAAAATAATGGTAAAACAGCGTAAGAAAATCCACGGAGTAATACACGACACATAAAGAGCGAAATAGAAGCTGCTTTGTGGATGAATATAAAGTTTAAACATCATTAAAGTGGGATTCATTGGAAATGTCAAATTAAATTCACAAGAACTTTGGGATTGCCTTTTAAGTTAAAAAATAGGCTTGTTAGTAGAAAGAAATAGACTTAAATAGGTAAGCCCATATAGTTGCATCAAAACGGAGAGAAAGTACAAAGTTAGTTCCTTCCACGAAAATAAATAATTACAATTAAAAAATTTATAATAAATAAAGAATGTGTTTTGTTTCGACAACATTCGCGATAGGAATGTGTTATACTTATTTCATTGAGGAATCTTCAATTTAATTTAATACTATCATTATACACTTCATATTTGATGTTTTTTAACACGATTTAAATAGCTTCGTTTAAAAAACACGTTTGAGCGCAATCATAAAATAAAATAGCTTCTGCGAAAACTAAGAATTGACGTTTTCTTACGACTTATTTTCGAAATATTTTTGTGTTTGAAATTATTCGAATTTAATTACTTTTATGGGACACGGATATGTTCTATTAAATACATAAATAAAATAAAAGTACTTACATATCAATCTTGTTGGGACAAACAGGAATTTCTTGTAAATTTGATTAATCTCGGCAAGCTGAGAGAGGCCTCGCGACCGAGTGCGATGTTCCGACGCTGCGCGGCGGTGAGGGCTGGTGTCGTGACGGGGGATGCCAAGTTAATGCGGGAACGTCGGCCGTCCTCCGGTAGATGTAAGGGTGGATGCGGCAGCGCGCGGAGCGGGAGATACAGGCAACACCCCCTCCCCTCGCACCCCTCGGCCTTGCTGGAGCCGCAGCCAGGATTACGAGAACCATTGTTGTTGTTACCGTTGTTATTAGTGAGATATCTTTAGCTACTATTGTCTTAATTAGGGCGATCTTTGACGGTACGATGATGACGTGGACGTGGACGTGGACGTGGACGTGGACGTGGACGTGGACGTGGACGTGGACGTGGACGTGGACGTGGACGTGGACGTGGACGTGGACGTGGACGGTGACGGATAACGATGACGGATGACGGTGAAGATGAAGGATAGAGATGACGATGACGATGACGTGAAAAGACGTGAACGGAGACGGAGAAGAGGAAGATGAAGGGGAAAACTAAAGGGAAGCGAAAGGGGAAGGGGAAAGGTAAGGGTAAGAAAACTGCGATAATAATTATGCATGGGCAAGGGTCAGAAAGATACTTTGCAGAAAGTGAGACGCAAAGGACGAAATGAAACGTAACGTAAACATACGTGATCTCAATGTATAAAGGGGGAAAAATACGAGAGTGAAACTAAAACGCAGAGTTAAAATATATCGAGCATATTAAATAAAAATCCCAACATCAATTAAACTTTAACACAATGGAAAAGGGGACAGGGAAACACAAATGTTACAGTGCACATCCAAGCATTGAGTACAAGTCCAAAATCAAAAAATGAAAAATAGCTAGCGAATTAACAAATTGTCTATTGGGAACACACACATAACTTCTTACACAGCATTGAAATCTCTTGGTGGAGATGCCGAGTACACAAAAATGTCCCGCCCCCTTGAAACCAAGGGTAACCAAACTTATTCTGTAAGGTAATATAACAAACAAACTTCAGTCAATCGCAGGTCGTGTTCGGTTTTTGTCGTGAGATGTGACACACGCACAGATGGACGCACTGAAAGGTGAACTTTGCTCCTTGACAGACGAATCAGTAGAATGAAAAGTGTCGTATACGTAGGTGACACTGTGTCCTAGTTATCCCCCCGCATTGCATAAGAACGCTCAGCTAAGATCACAAACACAAGTTCTCGCCTTACGAAGATATTAGATAACATTTGCCAATTAAGAGTCCATTACACGAGATGATGCTACTGTTATACATACCATGATCAGATCCCAAGTGTAAGAAATGTATTACAGTTATTATAAGATCAACCTTATTAGTTATAATACGGAGAAAATGTATCAGGAAAAGAATTTTTTATCGTAGAATTGTTAATGTTGTAAACAATATCTTTATATTGTGGTGACAACTCCAAAATAATACATAAGTAGTAAAATTACGGGTTATATAAAAAATTGAGCCATACTTTTTAACATGATTATTATTTTAAGTTGAGGATTTCATTATGGGTTCACACTTTCGAAATGTTAAAATATTTTAATGAAAATCTAGTCTGAAAAACAGTTTTAATTAAAATTCACGAAAATGTTATACGAAAACTGTTTGAATGAACTTTTAATTTTGTTTTACAATAACCAAGCTTGTTCGATAGTGATGTTAAGAACGCCGGATGTTGTTCTATTAAGTTCATAGTATCTCTATGATTAAGTTGCCCCGACTGGGATACGAACCAAGAGCATCGTGCGTTCTCTTAAAACAGAGTAAAACTTTATTAAATTGCTCTCCCGATTGGCTAATTAAATTTTAATACTTTAAGACAAATTAGAAATGGGACGTGCCAAAGAAACTTAAGCCGTGTTTTAACTGTTAGATCACGTAACTGCGGCAAACCTGATTACTTTATTCACCGGGTCTGATATTTCAAGAGCGGAAACACTTAAGATGGGATAGGCCGAAAACAGGATACCCAGTTATTAATAGACATAGCAATAAATTGGAAAACTCTTTGTCGTGTTAATGCAGCAGTTTCCAGTTTACTTTACTAAGATACTTTATTTTTTATCTTGTTTAAGATAAAGTTTAACTTTAAGAATACAAACATATTTTGCGGAATATTAGGAAAATCGCTATGGTAATTTTCTGCTTAGTATTAGGTTGACACACATATTATCAGGATGAGAAACTGGGCATTTTAACCGTTTCAGACACGATTTAAATTGGTATAAATGAGGTAATTTCAGCAAACAATTAATTTTTTGCATGTTTTGAGATTTTTCGTAATTTTCAATATTTTTTATCGTGATTTTGAAGGATTTGGATCAAATTTTGAATTTTGAACTTTGCTACAATTTAAGTTAAAATTTAGATTTTACGTGCATTACTAAAAGAAGATTTTTTTTCTGAATTCCTTTGCATATTTCAGATTTTTTTGTATCTCATAAGACAGAAAAACTACAAATATTTTGCATTTCCGGGACAATTTTTTTTCTTCACATTTTTAACAGTTATTGCGGATGTGTATTATGAATCTTTTCTAAAAACGATACTATTTCTCCCATTGAAATGAGAATTTTTTTTAATGTGGTTAGACTGAAAAACCCTCTCATTTACTCGGATAAAAAGTATGAATTCAATGCCCATTACTCATGGATGCCATGTCTGAATGGGTTTAAACCCTGGCGCAATGAACAATGTTAATTAAACAGATAATGCTTTTAAGGAATCCGCAAGATACTTCGGATCTACCACGTTTTACGCTCTAAAGACCCAGTTGGAAGACCTAGAAATTTAGTATGGTTTTATTAATTGAAATGTGAGACTTCTTGCGTACAAAAGATAGAATAGAGGGGCTAGGGAGTAGAAAGGAAATAATATCAAGACATTGATTATTGTTGGTTCTTCTTAATTGAATCCTGTCAAATGTATCTTGCTGTGTAAAAAGTTTGTAAAACATAGATTTCCGAACAACATTGTAGAAAATATCAATCACATCATAAAGATATGGAAAATTAAACTCGTGTGTATATAATATCATACAATAGAAAATATAAACTTTTAATCAATGTTCGTGATATTTGTCGTATGATATTCCTATTTCTATTCCATGCGCTTTAACAACATCTTGAAAACTAGGTCAACATCCACAAAAATACAAAAAACAAGTTTTAATTCGCTTCCTGACGAATATATTCATCTTTGATTTCAAAACTCGACAATCTTGATAGTTGATAACATGTTACCGTTGAAGTTTTTCAGTCAATACATTCCTTAACCTGAGCGCGGAGCTGAATATTATAGTTTCTATGGAATAACTTGATTTCACGACGAGCGATGCACGAGGTATGAATCAATCAATATGCCCAGCCAATGTTTATGTACGTGATTTCTATGCCAAACATTCTGTCTTGTTTGCAATTGCTTCTATTTGTATCACCAAACGTGTAACGAATTGAGAAGAAAACAAATCGTACTTCAAGGAATAACTAGAGTAGAACTAGTCAACCGATAGAGGAAGTCCTCACCCATAGAGGTAGTTGTGCGTTTTAAGACTGTTAGACTAGCTAAGGCAAACCTAGCATTAATGAAGAACAAACATTTAGGTTGGATCACTTTGAAGTTCTACCGATTGTTTTATGATTGGGGTTGTGGTTTGTACCAGTGTGTGTTGTGGTCAGAGCACATTTTCAAAATATTGCTTATTTTTTTATAACTGTTCTAATTTATAAACCTTGTAGAGAAGACAAACAATATTTACAATTTTTATTATTGTTGAAATGTTCTCTGATAGCACATTATTTAGGTTTAGCCCCGGTCGATTAGCCGGTTTCCCCTCGAACACCGAAGTTAAGCAACCTCGGGCGTGGTCAGGGGTAGAGATGGGGGACCGCTCTGCCCTGAAACACACGTATACCGCTGGTTAGAGCTGATGGAGGGTTCGATAGCTAGTGTAACGGCTTCGTTCTCCTCGACGTCTGCTCGGCAGTCCGGTTAGTGGAGGAACCTATATGACTGTCAAGGTTACACCGTCCTTTAGGATGGGACGTAAAGCCGTTGGTCACCTTGGTACTTTTCGGAAGGAGTAGGCTACGTGCCGGTACCGGGTTTCCCCTCCTACCTTCTATTATCCATCATTCATCCTCATATATCACCACTCACCGTCTCGAAAAAAAAAACACTGTGTTTCAGAGTATTACATACAAATCCCCATACAGATGGTATAAATGCCTGGCCAGAAGAAGAAACCGTCTCATATACTCAACGTTTCCTAGACTGACTTCATTGATTGTAAGTGCTGGCGCGTGACATTCTCTCAAGAGGTGCCATAGGATCGATTCCCGCCACCGGCAATCTTCACTAAAGAGATTTCATGAGACATTCCTTAATTTTATTTTAACTAATATTTTAGCAATCTTCAGTAACGGAATTTCATTCGATTTTCCTTAATTTATTTTCAAGTAATATTTTCAAAATTATAACTCTGATCAGGGAGGACTTGTCCCCGTTCAGTCGACTAATCAGGTACAGGGAATGTGGTTAATTGAGGGGGAAGGTGAAGGAATATTTTATAGGATTCAATCCAAGCATCTGACTTTTGACAGATGAAACCGGTTAGAAAACTTTTCGTCAGGATTAACGGAGCTCTTTATCGACCGGTGACCTTGTGAATTCGAGTCTTGCGTGTAACGCGTGAGCTACCTCTATCGGTATTGCCAAAGACTCTAAATGGCCTCATCTAGTTCCAGTTTTTTTAGTTGGTGGTAGGGTGTAGCCTACCACCAATATTAAAACCATGCTAGATTACAGTTTTCTAGTGTTATCTCGAGAACGTTGCAACGTGCAAGCTACGTGTATTTGTTAGAACTTACTCGAAAAAAGATTGTACTATGATGGTAATTAAGATTTTCATTTAACATTTAATTAATTAAATGCATATTTGAATTAAAAACCGTACCGATTATTATATTTGAATATATTTTCTTGCATTATATTGTTCTAACAAAACCACTTAGCTGTCTGCAATCAGTTTTATATATTTTCACCGTTCTCGAGATATTACTAAAAAAAACTGTAACTGTGTGTGATTTTAATACTGATAGATAGATAGATTGATTGATAGATAGATAGAACGTTTTATTTCCATGACTCTTTCTTACATGTACAGTTTCATAGGACATACAAGTAATGTATGTTGAGTTTCGACCCTTGGTTTAGAAATGTATGTGGAAAGTATGCTTATGATTAATAATAATAATAATGATAATAATAATAATAATAATAATAATAATAATAATAATAATAATAATAATAATAATAATAATAATAATAATAATAATAATAATAATAAATAAAATAAATCATATCCGGGTGCCAGTCACTATGTCAAACGGATTACCTCTACAGACATAACCAAGTAGCTAACATTATTCACCAAAAACTAGCAATCAAGTACAACCTCATTGATACACACACACCTTACTACAAATACAAACCGGAGAAAGTACTAGATAGCAAAGATTTTAAATTATATTACGACCGCACAGTTATAACAGACCAAACTATACATCACAACATACCGGATATAATTATGATTGACAAGAAGAAACAAGAAACTACCCTCATTGACGTTGCTGTCCCAATGTGCCATAACGTCGAGACTACATGGAAGAAAAAAATTGACAAGTATAGTGAACTTGCAATTGAGATCAAGAAGATGTGGAAACAGAAAAAGGTAAATACAATCCCATACGTAATATCGGCTAATGGCATCATACCGAAGAAGCTACATGAAAGCATTAAACAACTAGATCTTCCACCCAATGTTTACATCGAGACTCAAAAGGCAGTAATACTCAACACGTGTAGAATAGTTCGTAAATTTCTAAACTAAGAATGATACTTCGAGATTCCGAGACAGCTTCCATCCTGACATGGTTTTCGTGGTTTCCCATAGTCCGAAGAGCAAATGCTAGGATGGCGACGAGAAATCGGCCACGACCGTACGCAGCAGAAAGAAAACATCATCCACAAACTGTATTATAAAGACTTATTTTAGTTAGAGTTAAGACAAAGTAATAATGTAGGTATGTAATATGTACACATGGAAGTACTTGACGTAAGTCCGTACAACATGATAGCTCCGGTTTTGACCGAGTTTGTATGAAAAACATCCAATACAATAATAATAATAATAATAATAATAATAATAATAATAATAATAATAATAATAATAATAATAATAATAATAATAATAATAATAATAATAATATTAATAATAATAATAATAATAATCGTAGAAAATATAGTTGCATAATATATAGATGATACAATATACAAAAATGAGAATGATAATGTTGGTTATTATATTAGTATAAACACAGGTAAGGGATCGTACCCGAAATATAGGGATCAAAACCAATCGTTATTTTTCCTCGTTTGCTCATGAATGGTGGATTTCCCAGGCACATGAATATTCAAACTTTCTGGACGGGAGGGGGGGGGGGAGTAGCCGCTTCCACCCCCCTACCCCCAGGGTCACCTAAAACATTCTGCATCATCCTTGTAAAAGAAAAATGTCTTCAAAAAAGCTCGTGTCAATCGGACGTCGTGTTTGGTTTATACCGAAAGACGTGACGCACAACGACGGACGGACAGAAAAGTGATGCGTTTAGAGGAGCATCGCTTCAGAATTACAGACATTATGCACTCCTGTCCTGAAAAACAGTTCTCGTTTTCACAACTCCCGTAAATACTACTTACCGCAATTTCAAATACTTGTCAAAAAACAATTTTATTATATTATTTCCATAGATCAATCTTATGCCTGTATGACACAACACAAATACTGCAATCAGCATGGGCGCCGGCAGAAATTTTGGCAGGGGGGGGGGCAAAATTTACAGTTTGTACTTTCGTTTGGCAAGCACAGGGGGTTTGGGCGGCGGCCGCAGGCGAAATTTTTGAAAATCAGGTTTTTAGAGTGCGTTTGGTGGGTTTTAGAAATAAGTAGTGTGCTGAATACGATACAAAAATGATGTAATTTTTGTGCAGTCGATACTCGGAACTAGAAAACCACCAACGCGATACGAAAATGACGTAATTTTTGTGCAGTCGATACTCTGAACTATGATCACGAACGAGTTGATATAGAGAAAAATAAAACTAGGAACATTCCGCTCCCGATCAGATCATTAAATATATTAATATTATTAATATTATTTATCAATTGAATTTCGGTTTCACAAATACATTAATTTATATGTAAAAACGCTTATCGCCGGGTTAAAATTTATTTTTTCCTGAAACCCAGGGGGGCGCAAGCGTCCCCCCTGCCCCCCCTCCCGGCGCCCATGGCAATCAGCAAGCTGCAATTCCTTGATCACTGTCACTCAATGCAGATTAACAGTGGAACAAAATCCAACTCAAATACCATCAGCTGTGTCATTATGTTTGTATTTCGGGGATTCATCTGGATGTATACCATTTGACTCGTCAAACACAAATAAAAGGTAACTTTTGTGACTGGGCGAAAATATTTAATAAAAAGTCCTCCCATGTTCACATCGTTGATATATCACATAATTTACATCAATACCTTTCGCTTTCCTTTTTTTTGCATCGATCTTCCTCCCAAATAATGTGCGACTGTCTCGTAATATCGAACGATGTTTAGCGATGACATTTGTTTACACAATTCTTCAAGCTCGATGTACTAGGTCGACAGCTCATTGCAGCCTACGACGGATTACAAACCACGATTAATACCATATTAGTGATCTACTCTCTTAACTTTATATTCGTACATGGCAATAACTCCTACTCACATTCACATCCCTCGCCATATTCAAGCTGCACCATAAGTAGCGGTTGTTCAGACAACGTACCAAAATTTCACTAGAAAACAGGTATTAAACTGGTAAACGGTAAATTTGGAACAAAAATAACATTGTGAAAACCGGTTTTAAACGGGCAAATGGGAACTTTTGTAACCAAGTTACATTTGGAAAACTGGTTTAAAATGGGCAAACTGATAAATCTTGTAACCAAAATAACACTAAGAAAACTGGTTCCAAAATTCTACCCACAATCAGTCCATCGTTTTGCCAATTCAACGTAGATAAAAAAAATATAGAAACGATAATAACATATTCGACATTTATCCGTCATTCCTCTAAATCCTCCGTTATAATGTTAGATACCACGATTCTACCAAAAGCAAAAAACAAATTGATTTTTCTACATAGCATACATTTGCGTTATTTCGCTGACTTTTATGTTTTATTTATTTGTATTTTACCTTTAAATCGATACACATTCTTTTACAACGAGGTAAACCTACAATTAGCACACAAAATATTAAGCTATTCGCAGCCACATAATTTCAACATAAATTCCTCTCCAGGAATAACTTCCAAAGTCGGGTATTTGCAATGAAAAGTTCGGGAAATACCTTGTACGAATAAAACTACAAACTGAGATCTAATTAGTAATTATATTTCACTCCAAATCGTTTTACCCCGCAAGCTGATTTGCGTTGCAGTGTCAACATCATATAGACCGAAGCATAGATCGATATACGTACAATGCAATTAGTCCGGACATGGTTTCTTGATATCGTCATTATGAACAGAATATACTAACGGGTTGGCATTTACAGTTGCACTTTACTCTCTATAATGTGATCTTATTCCACAAACGTGTAAGAAATGTGATAAGAAATTCTTTCTGAAACAAGTGATTCGATTTTATTGGCACACTTACCATCGAAACCTCCATCACAAAGTGTCGCAAATTAGCTTTTATTCCATTTTCAAACTCACATTTGTTCTTTGAAGATACTTTTCTTTGTGCCTAAGAGTCGGTTTCGGTAGCGATATTAAATCATATTTATATATGTCAACCTATTCTTTTGAGGTTTGCTTTCAGTTCCATAAAAAGCATCTTCACTCCAACTTTTATATACATTAAACACAAAAAGAAACGGGTGCGGAAGAAAACTAAATTGCGTGTGAAGATATACTGGAGAAGAATGATGACAAACAAATGTTTCAAACACCAATCATTCGTACTAACTGACTGACTGTTTAGAAAAAGGTCTTAAAATTACTTGAAACGGATATTTAGCACAAAACCCCATTTTGATGAGCATGACCCGCCCCCTAACCTTCCAATCCAAAACCGTTCTGTAGCATCCTTGTTGAAGGTCTATTGCAACAAAAAGACATATCTATAGAAGGTCCATTTAGAGTGGTGGCAACATGATACACGCACACAGATAGACGGATAGACGGACAAAAAAGGAAAAAAGCGTGTTCTCAAATAATCTACAATATTTTTCTCACTGGTTTAATTCGTTAGGAAATATCATGAAATGTTTGGACCGGATTAATGTGCTCTCGTAGCGATATGCAACCAAAGGAGAGTGTCTGTGGCTATGTTTGTGTAATGTCTTATGGGCTCGGTAGTCCTTCAATATGAGGTCACGGCATACATGTTAATCCGTGATAAGATGCCTGTGCGTCGAGCGCGTCGCACCGCACGCTCTCCCTAGGGAAGCTCCGGGAGGGGGGTGGGGGGGGTGGGGTGGGGTGGGGTGGGGAGACGTGATTACATGCAAAACAAGGACAGGGTGAGGGGGAAACAGCACGTTGTGGTAGTGGACAATAAATGGTAGATTTCCTCAATCACTGTCACCCATTCTTAGATGACGAACGACAATATGACAGGTCAAAATATTATTTGTGTTTTAACGCGTATTTCAGACGACAGCATAAAGCAATAATTTCTTTACACTGGGAGACGTTTGTTTTTAATATATACCTACTAATCCTGATCATTTTTTTAGTACATAATGCCCACAATTTCCATTTTACTATTAGATTAGGGGTGGTAAGATCCCACCCCACCCCAAAAAATAGTATCAGCTTTTCACTAGGCATATGCATATTGGAGGATTAACTGGTCAAAATTTCAGACACCTAGCTCTCTTAGTTTATCTATTTATTTATTATTTATTATTTATATATTTATATTTATTGGAAGTCTATTTTTCAGTTTATTATTTCTTGTAGGTTTAAATCGCAATGAATCTTGCTGATTTTGTTAGCAGTTCTCAATAAACTCGTACCGGATGTCCGTTTAAAATTTCAGCGCAATCTGTTCAGCGATTCGGCTGATTTTCAAGTAACACACACACACACACACACACCAACACACAACACCACGACTACACACACACACACACACGCACGCAGAAAAACCATAAGGGCCGTTTAAGTCGAATGGAGATCACATACGTTCGCTACGCTCACTCGTTCAATTATGATGAATTAATTGATTAACTAGTGAATGTGATAAATTGATTCATGTATTGTTATCAAGAATATACGTATGTGTGAAAAATTTCAGCTCGATCGGACAATGGGAAGTTGGTGAAATATCGATTCCCATATAAAATTTTAATAATTAATTATTATAAATTTATTTATTAATTAGTGAATCTGTTAATTGATTCATCTATTGTCATCAAGAATACGTATGTGTGAAAAATTTCAGCTCGATTGGACATTTAGAAGTGGGTGAAATATTGATTATAAGATTCCGTCCAGACAAACACATGAAGCTAATATAAGCGTTGTAATATGGACATATTGTTTCCAGGACGATCGCGTTACGGTATTAAACCGTATTGATTAAGGGTAAATGGTTAAAACTGTCGCAATAGTTGCTACGCATATCGCACCAATCAACTCCGTGCAGTATATATATTCGAATTTGCTTCGTACACCGGTCAAGGGGGACCGACGCTTTGGAGTCAACCTGTTGCCTCACCTATACTGATAACGCTAGATCCCTTCACCTCTCAAAGCAACTTTGTCCTCCTTTTGACCTATTGCGTTGGCAAATATATTTTTATGTATCGGAAGAATTATTGAATGAGAGTGAAGAAGACTTCAAATTGACAACCCTGTTAAATACCTCGTTTGTTTAAATTTTGAGCTTACCGTACCTTTGAAATATCTGATCTTACACCAGCCACAATTTTTGAAACAATCAAATAAATATTTTTTCTTAATATAAAAACTAGGCCCTATACGATTTTTTCACGATTTTTAGTACGATTTTCAATGATCTGATCTTGTTTAAATTTGAAAACACTGATCTTGGTTATGCGACAATTTTGTAGACAATCAAAGGAACATTTCTCATAGAAATCGTATGGTAGGCTACATCTTTACTTTTTACAACTATTACGAAACGAATAGAGGGGTGAGAGGGGTGAGCGAAACTGTTTAGAATCAGTTGTTGCAGGTAATCCGAGGGTCGGTAGGGAAATGTTTAAATTTTTAATCGTGGGAAACCTGTTATAGGGTGCAATTAGCCCCTCTTCAGGTGAACTAGGTATGTGCGGATAGGAAATTGTGAAGGGATATCCGAGGGCTATTTAAGAGGACTCAATCCCTTGCATTCGCCTTAACGATTGAGGAAAACCTCGGGAAAAAACCTTCAGTCAGGATTTCCGGTCTCGACGGGATTCGAACCTGGGACCTCCCGAATCAGAGTCGAGCGCTTAGCGCCCGAGCCAACACTGTCGGTGGTAGGGAAATGAATGACGACGAGTAAATACACATGGAAATAAATTTAATACAAACGAAATGGCGCGAACAGAACGTGTTTGGGTGCTGGGGATGTTTGGAGGTTGTAAGTAGAAGTTGGATGAGCAAAGCGAAGACTCCAATTTTCAATGCCCCCCCACAAAAAAAAAAAATTGCTAAATTTTTTATTTTTTCCTGTTTGTTCACGCTCTACCGGGTAAACGGCATAAGCGATCTTGATACAAGTTTGAGGGGACCTTCGAAATCTCTGAACTTAGACTTGCCACGTTTTTGGGTACAATCGATCAAATATTTCTTATGATTATCGTTCTTTTACGGTTTTTTTCGATTTTTAATTACTTATGAGATAATTTCGTGATATTTGGCAAACGGCTACTCCGATCTTCATAAAACTTTATGGGAACGTTTAAAATCACTGAAATCATATATGTTGTGATTTAAGAGACATTAAAGAAATATTTCTCGTAGAAATCGTACTTTTACGATTTTTCTCAGTTTTTAATAAGATATTTTCGAGACATTTGGGCTGATTCTGACCAAACGGGAGAAGCCACAACGTTCATATTTTTCATTGACATAAAGATTATAGTTATGTAGTGCCTTTTGAAAGAAAAAGTTGAAAAAGTTGGTCCAAATTCATAAAAATTAAGGTTTTAATATAAGCCTTTATTTATTAACAAGTAATATCACGTAACTATAGAAAAAGTAATAAGATCCCACTTAAAAACGTAATCATTGGACAGAAATATGAAAAAGGCTCATCCAACAACGCGACTGGAAAAAGCGTTCGCGAAGCGGTCTAGTGTGTAGTATCTCGAGTGCAACGGCATGATATTTGGCAGTCGAAGAGAGTATTTGGTCCACACGAGTATCCAAATCGAATGAGCTACCACTCCACTTGGGTTAATTTTAAAGCCTTCATTTCATTTAATTTATTCATCCACAATCTTACAATCGTCATAATATCAAAAAAATATTACAAAAACAAAATTAAAGTGGAGCCTATTTAAAGGCATATAGAATGATCAGTCGATTTAATATGAATAAACAAATTAAACAATCCTCAAAACAATACAAAGCAACTTAAAAAAGTAACAAATAAACAAACTTCTTACACGTATAAATAAATATTACCAAGTGTGGTTATGAATCAAAACGTATCCATTAAATATTCATTAATACTATAGTAAGCTTTAGCGATAAGAAATGATTTTAAGCTATATTTAAAGGAACGTAAAAAATCTGTGATATCTTTTATAGAAGTTGGTAACTTATTATACAATTTAATATTAATTAAGTCGGAATTTAATTGAGAAATTGTATTATTTTTTGTCTTGATAGAGATCGTATTTACTTCTTGTGTCATGGCTGTGAATTGAATCGTGTTTGGGATCAATATAAGCTCGATGATTGGGATAGTCCTGCAATGAGAACATTACGATTGCCTTTCTTTTTTTATTCAAGCAATGTTACTCCTTGAATGGACGTTGTGATAAATTGATTGAAGCAGTTTGTAGACGTTGTTTTATTTTCTTTATATTCCGAAAGAATCCATGCACTACGCGTTGATACCTTTCGTTCTCGTAAGATTTCAGAACGTTGGGACCGTAGAGAAAGAAATTTGTTTGTCACTCATTTTATTACCCTGTATTTAAAAAAATGAATTGGTCACATTCAGCATTTTCTGCCATTTAAGAGTGACCAGTATAACAATTAATGATTAACAACAATGCGTGATGATGAAGAAGGGAGGAGGGGAAGCCCGGTACCGGCACGTAGCCAACTCCTTTCGAAATGTACCAAGGGGACCAACGGCTTTACGTCCCATCCGAAAGGACTGTGTTACCTTGATAGTCATATAGGTTCCTCCACTTACCCGGACTGCCGAGCAGACGTCGAGGAGAACGAAGCCGTTACACTAGAGCCATCGAACCCTCTAACTGCTCTAGCCAGCGGTACACGTGTTTAGCAGGTCAGAGCGTTTACCCACTCTACCCCTGGACCCCGTCTTGAAAAGTGAGATCGACTTCGTTTTCGTTATCAACTCATTTTGGGAGTCGAAACATCACGTTTTGACACTTTGGTAGTTTTGAGTGCCAAAACGATTATTTTGACGTTTTTAAACTTTCTTTTTTACCCACGAACTGAAATCTCGTGATTTCATCAACATTGATCGTTAATAACACTATTAGTTTTATTAGTTAGTTTAATGATAGTTAATCACCTCGATTTTATAGAGCAGCTTGTGATGGAACAACGTTTTCGTGAAAGAGAAGACCCCTTTGAATTGTGGAATCAAAAATGTGTCAAGCTATTCATATTTGGCACATGCGATTGTCAGAAGCGGCTCTTCGAGGACGTGGGTTCGAATCCCGCACAAGTCACTTTTTTGTTATCGTCCTTATCGTCATTATTCTATCACCACTAATCGTGTCGCATAACCTTAGTGCATCATTATGAGACGTTAAGCAACAAAGAACATCTATCATTCCTCTCGTACGCGAAATTCGGCTCTTGATCTTTAAACGTAGATAGGCTGTAGGTAGGCCTAAGCTTTTAGTTAAATATTTTGTAAATTAAGAGTTAGTCCTAGTCATAGCCTACCTTTAATAGCGTGGGTTATTTATTATATAGGCCAGAGTCCTACATAATGGCTATAAAATACCGATAAATATAAGTATATAGTAAATATATAAGTAAGTATATATATGTGTCTTTGGACCAGGGTCTTATCCATCCAAGGCCTATAGCAATAGACAACTTACCAACAATAATGTTCCGTTTGTTTACCTTCTTTGTTCATTATACAACTACGATCGCTGCAAATCCCAAAACTCGACTTTTGATTGGTCCGTGTTTGTTAAGGCACGACCATCTTGCAAATAAAATAGATAAATATAGTACGTTTTTGAGCGCTTTGCTAGGCACAAATCTTTTTAAAGAGTCTGGACTTCGTGAACATCACCCCACGTGAATGACTGCAACACTCCTTCAACTCACAAATCATAACGTTTTCGACGATACCGTCCAGAGACTACCAATTCAATCGAAAACGAAAACGACCGCGTTTTCAAAAAGCTCATCTCCCACGAACTCAAGACTTAGGCTCCCCTGACCACGCCCGAAGTACATTTGGCGCCAAAACCATTGATATGCATCAAGTAAGTTACATAATAATTAAGAAGCGTAAATGCTTGCTTTGTATTATTTTAACAACTTTACATCCTAAATTTCATTATGAGTAATTAACATAAATTTGAATAATGGCTAGTTTTATTAATAAAATGCTAAAATACACAAAAAAAAAATGTAGGCCTACGTTATTATATTACTTGGTGGGTAAGCCAGTATGTTAATAATGATGTTGCATACGTTAAGCGTTTACTACCAGGGGGAAATCATTACGCATTATTTTGGTATATTGTTGTAGCTGACACAAATTGAAAATTGAGGTTGATTCGTAATGAAGTAAGTTACATCTCAATGCAAACAATATTGTGCTGTTGTTTTATTTTGTCAGTATTCTTCACTTTTCAAATAGACGCAAAGGATTTTAAAATGTCAAGAGAGGTTTAAATCGTAATTTGTGGTTAATGTTTTAACTTCGCTTGCAACCTGAAATAATATTTCCCCTCGTCCCTCTCTCAGAATCTATGTTCGCTAATATTAAAATGACCTAGTTCAAAGTAAGCCTCTTACAACAAAAGCTCGTATAATCGCATTTAACGTTAATTACGAAGCGTTGTATTGCATCAACGCGTTAAAATAATAAAAGCCAGGCAGTAATCTATTGTCTTGTCATAACCATGCCCTATTAAACTAAAAGCCATACAAAACATTTTAAAGGTACAGACCTTGGTGGTACTGGGAGCAGTGGCGTAACTTGCCTGTTTTGGGGAGGAGTCGAACATTTTTGTAACCACAAAAGATCAATGGTCAGCACGGCTAGTGAAAAGGGGTATGTGGTGTAATCCTGAAGTAATGTTTGGGGGTTTTGCTATGTAAAGAACATGATTATACGTTCGATTTGGTTTTAGGGGGTAGGCCCCCAACCTAATGGGGGTCCGTAGCGAACTGCCCCGAACAATTTTTTAACTCTTGATGAGAGTGTGATTGGAGTATTTTAACGAGTTTTTTTTGACAAAAACATTACAAAAAAAGCATTAACAAAATTGCAAAATTAGAAAAATATCTCAATAAATACCTAATAACAAATAAAAATTGTACTCCCTTTCGCCTTCCTCTGACCAAATTTAGGGTCTGCCTTTCCCCCTCATCCCCGCGTAGTTACGCCACTGACTGAGAATATAGCAATTACCGACATTAACTTACTTGTTTTTAGCTGCCAAGGTGATAAGATGACAGCTTGATGGGTGTCGTGTTGTATGTATGTCGGCACATCAGATGGAAACAGAATGAAAAGAAAGATCCATGGCTGGGAAAGAGAAGAAAAGAAAATGTAGACGAACGAAGAGGAAAACAGTGAACAAGAAATAGATGACTATGCCGGGAGTCGAACGATCCATATATTGCTCAATAGGAGGCTAGATCCCCAGTCTCCAATACGTACGCACATGCGCGAGCGTACCAACTTGAAGCGTCAATCTGCCATATTCAAGATGGCGATTTGGCGTTTTAATTTATGTTTTTTAATGCAATTAAGTATTTTACTGGATTGTTTGTTATGGTTTTAGCTTGTGCAGCATGGGAATGCACAAACAGAAACAATAAGAAGTTATTGATGCGTAAGGGAATTCAGTAATCCTTTGGTGTTATAATGGCTAATATGCTTACCTGTTAACCTGACAGCCATCTTAAAATATTTGGGCCACAAATCGCTCCCATCTACTTAACATACAAACTGGCCTATTCAAGATGTCTTCAAATTGTCATGGAAGTGCAACAATGACTGGGGATCTAGCCTAATAGAGTGTCCAATGCGTACATTGTATGCTACTTGTCCAGGACGAAGAATTTCTCTTTGACTTACATTGGCCAAGAAAAGACTTGTGTACTAACGTTGACTGACAATATGATCACAAACAAGGTTGAGCTTGTCTGTTGGTGTAACGACGGGACTGAGACAATAATACGAACATAAAAAGGTGAAGGGGTGATGGAGTGATAAAACTAGTTTGAGTTGAAAACTACGAATGCGATGTGAGAAATGAATGACAGTAAATACAAATTGGTGTTGTCTTGTTGTTTTGTCATCTATTAGGTATTTTGTAACTACAAGCAAGACAGGGACAGTGTCTCGTAGCCCTCAACTTTTACAAGTAGACTATCAATATCTTCTGATGCTCTTCACAATTTGCTTACTTTTTCTACTATTTTCTTGTCTTTTTTCTTATACGTGTTCAATATTGGTAGGCTTGCAGTAAGGTGATTAAATAAAAACACAGAGTTTCGATTCTGGTTGAGGTTTACAGCCAAATATCACAATTGTTAAACGTGCATTATTTTTTTTTAATTAAGTGCCTAAGTCACAGGTTTAATATGTTCCATATTCAATAAAACTTACGAAATCACCTAATAATGTCGACCAAGCAGCATTCAAACAATTTAACAAAAACTTGGAGTTGTTGAAATTTAAATTTAACCAGCGCTTTCAATGCCATATTTAATAGTTGCATCTTGCATTACGTCTGTAGGTAAATAAAAATAAAATTGCGATTGTGATTCTTGGGTGACCTAAACATATCAAAAGTCCAACAATCCTAATTAGTGTTTCAGTATTTATTCCACAAAATAATATCCATTTTCCCGTGCTCCATCACCCAAACGCAAATAAAGTCGTAACGGAACCAAATTAATTACAAAATAAAAAAACTGGAAAACGATAATAAATTGCAGAAAATTCAAAGTAATTTAAAATCCATCGTTACACGGTAAGAAACTAATCAATTTTGATTGAAATTGCATTTGATCAGCTCATTTTTAATCATTGCGATATTGATTTTTTTTTTATAAAGTTTGGTCTTTTATCAAAGAGTCTAAAAACCACAAATAAAATAGATGTATGGAGGACAAAAACTGTAAAGAACAATGTTATTGCAAGAACCTTACATCTCGGCTTAAAATAAAACACATAATCGTCTTAGAGATGTTTTTACAGATTAAAATTGATGTAGGTTCAATCAAAGACGTTCTCGTTCGCATTCGCGCTCTTTCTACCAAGAGCCAGGCAACGGGATGAAGATACTTAACGCAAAGTTATTTGCTGAAAACTCGAAAAATCTCTAAACCGGATTAAGTGAGAATAAAGCTAGTCGCTGGCTGTCTGTATACACACAGAAAACTCTGAGATATTTCGGTGGCTGAGGCAAACTTAATCCGACACGCGGTTAACATCTTAGGAAGCTTTAAGCTGTGTGGACAAATATTATATCGTTGCATGGACAGCAAATTAAACCGCTTTCGCTCGCACCTTATTTCACACCGTTCATCGGGTTTGCTAACAACATAAAAACGAATGAAATATAATAATATGCTGATATTTTTGAAATATAAGATCATCAGTTGAAATTTCAATTAGGTATAAGAAGGATGTTAGGGAGCAAAGATCCACTACATGCATCATATGTCTGTCCGTCAGTCTGTGAACATGACCTCTGAACTGATTGACATTGCGTTTCTTGACACATCCCTTTAACAATAATTGGATGAGCACAGCAAAGACTTCTATTTCACTTACCCTGAGAAAAACAGTCGTCGGGTGTATTTTTTTGTCCTCTTAAGCAATTGAATGTGGCAGCATGACTCTCTCTCATATGACGACAAACAAGCGAAACTATGACGCACAACAATGCAGTGGCGCTGGACATGGTTGACTCTTGCTTGCTCTTGTCTTAATAATGACGACAATGACAATGACGACAACTATGACGACACGAATCAGCAATCATTGGACAAAAATAATCAACCATAAAGCTCATCCATCAACACGACTGGAAAAAGCGTTCGCGAAGCGGCCTTGTAATAATAGTATATTTTAAAATAGCGCGGGCTCCAATAGCTCCCGGTGCCCTTCCATATTTTCATATAAAATGAGAATAAATAAGATAATTCTATCTTCGAAATTTAAATATTGATAGTTATTGTTATGCATGTGCGCTTGTATGGTGTACCATCAGCTACATGGAATTCACCATACTTTCAGTCTTCAGCTCACTAATTGCTTGTTATCAAATGGTAGAATGTTTTTTAAATTCTAGAATGTAGCTATTTAAACAAAGATTGATAAAGACGAAGTGCCATGAAGCTGAGGGTAAAGGAAGTCATTAAGATTGGTTGGTAGCCTTTGAAGAAAATTGAACAGTTTATTCCATGAAATAGCTTTATGCTATGTCCGTGGGTTATGCGGCAAAATGCATTTCTAGAGTAGAAAGAAACTAATTTTAAATGGACATTAAGATATGTGTTAAACAAGAATATGCAAAAGTGTTAGGAGGGTTTAATGTTTTGAGCATCTTCCTCTGAACGCACGATACCTCCGCTAATCTCAAAGCACGTTGCGGATAAACCAACAAACGGCGCGAAATGAAACGTGATCTAGGCGGGGGATTTTTGTACTGGAAATTAAGAATGCGTCTATCCGGTCCCTCCATATATTCATATTGGGAAGTCAATAAATTAATTCCATCGAATTTATTGAAGCACGAAAAATGCACGGTTGTATGTGTGTACGAAATGCAAATGTGAATCCACCTCATCACGATACAAGTTTGTCGTATGTTTGCTTGTTATCCGAAATGGCTGCTGATCGTTGTTAATCGTCTAAGATTGTAGCTAATTAAAACAAAGATTGATTAAAGACGAAAGTGCCAATGAAAGCTGATGGTAATGGTAGTGCTAAAGATGGTGGTACCTATACAGTCACTTCATTTTATGTCCGACCTTTGATTTGCTCATGTCCGTGGGTACCCGGAAAATATTTTCTGATATAAAAAGAAACACAATTTTATAATATTCGAAAATAATATGTTCAAAACTAGAATACATGCAAGTGTAGGAGGGTTGACGTGTTGACATCTTCCTCTTGACGCAGTCGCTACTTCCGCTAATTTCAACAGGTTTGCGTTGATAAACCTCCATCGGGCGGTCGATGGAAACGTGACTGCTAGGGGGGGGGGGGGGGGAAGATTTTTAGTCTGGAAAGAAAAAATCTGTCTATCAGTCCCTCATTGAAGTATTGATTGGGGAAGCTCCCAATATTTGATTTTAATATCCAAGAATGATTATACGCCACGAAACAATTGCACGAGGTTTTCATTGGATGAGCGAAGCGAAGACTTCAATTTCACTGACCCCCCAAAAAGTTTAGCTCGGTTGTTTGTTTGTTTTTTTGTTGTTGTATTTTTGTCTGTTTGTTCGCTCTCTACCGGGCAAACGGCATATCCGATCTTGATGAAAATTGAAGGGGACCTTCGAAATCTCTGAACTTAGAGCTGTATTGTTTTTGGGTACAATCGAAGAAATATTTCTCATGAATATCGTACTTTTACGATTTTTTTCGATTTTTAGTGCGATATTTTCGTGCCATTTGGGCCAATTTTGACCAAACGGGTGGGGCTACAACGTTCATATTATACATAGACATTAAGGTTATGGTGATGTAGTACCTTTTGAAAGAAAAAGTTGAAAAAGTTAGCCAGAATCCATAGAAATAAAGCTTTTAATATAAGTTTTTTGGATTTTTTGTGCAATATTTTCGTGCCATTTGGGCCAATTCTGACCAAACTGGTGGGGCTTCAACAATTCAACGTTCATATTATACATGGGCATTAAGGTTATGGTGATGAAGTACCTTTTGAAAGAAAAAGTTGAAAAATTTAGCCAGAATCCATAAAAATAAAGCTTTAAATATAAGTTTTTTACGGTAAATAATAACAAATTGACAAGTACGTAACAATAGAAACTTGACAACAATCACCTACAATGCGTAGGCAGCAAAACAAAGCACTTGCAAAAGTAAAGATATCCCACGCAAACTAAAAACTTACAGAAAAGCTCATCCATCAACGCGACTAAAAAAGGCGTTTGCGAAGCTTCCTAGTTCATCGATTCAGCTACATGTAGGTAGATATGGTACTGTTACGAAACAGAACTAAAACAAAAATCTTAACAATAAATCGTCGGAACTTTAATTTCAAACACAGCTAGATTGAATCTGTTTGTGACAACTGGCGTAGGGTGAATACAATTCATTTGTGAACGTACCATACTCTTAGATCAAACATTTGCAGTGTATTGTGCAGGCGTACGGAAATAACGATTAGGTCCCTACAACGCATGTAGTCTTGTTTTTTAAAATAAAATGCTGCTTGGCTTCAAGAAAACTATATTGCGTTCACCACAGGAGGTCGGGAAATTGTAAGAGAATCTCAGCTTCTATACTTATCCCTCAACCCCATTTTAAAATCGAAAAGGAAATGATACACGATCAAAGTCTACAAGTCTTATACTTACAGTAAACTTTAAAACAGGATGTTTCACTTTTTTCGTTCGGATGTATAATCAGGACTATCTAACTTGTTTTTATTTCATCAATCTAAAAGCAATACATATTTTCTAATTTGTGTCATCTGTAACTAAAATACTAATTAGTGTTTGTCTACACACCTATTGTATCAGAAAGTCCAGGCACGTAGGAACGTTTTGAAAGTTGGGGGTGGCAAATCCGTTAGCAGATTTTGTGGGCGGAAGGAGGGGTCTGGGGCGAAGCCCCAGCCGCCGGAGGCCGCATTTTTTTTCACCATACTACTGTTATTTCGTTATGTTTTAACTGAACTTGGACTCAGTTTGCAGCAACTATCTGCGATCTAAAAACTAAAAAATGAACGTAAAGTGGCCCATTTAGTAAATTGAAACTAATTTTTGATGATATGACGAAGACAGGCAAACATATTCGTTTTATCAAGGTGACTGGCGAATTGTATAAGTGTATGTACATATTTACTACGGAAATTCTGGGATTAATATTTTAACTAACGCTAGTTTTGCCCCCCCCCTGCCCATCCCCGGTTACTACGCCACTAAGAAATTCTATTGTTTTCTTGTTTTTTCTTTTCTTTTCATTCCACATTCTTTTTTTTATATTCGATTCATTCATAAATTGCATTTAATATCCTTTTTATTTGTAATCAAATTTGTTGAGTAATTAATGCATTGTTGTAATATTACTATTTCAAATATTTACTTAAATGTAGTTCATTGTTGTGTCTGCATCTATGTAATTAGATTTATTTAGTTGTCCTCCTTTGTAAATCAGTTTTTATAACTGAATAGGATAGACGTTAAATAAATAAATAAAAAATAAAAATAAAATATCGTTTTATAGTTTTAGATATACAACAAAATAGGTCAAAACGTATCCAATGCGTTTACGGGTCAAGAGCGCTATACGGCGTGGGTGTGACTTAATTTATCTACCCACTCCATATGACATTTGCGTCTGTGTTTCCGCATCAGTTGCTAAACTTGAATGCCTATTAAAACAACGAGCGCAAACAGCTAACAACTCACTAATTAGCTACTAGGAACACAATCAATCCGAGTTGCAGTCGGGAAGTAAGGATGAGTATGGGTGGATGGTCAAGCTAGCTCCCTTACGCTCTAGCTTGTACTAACAATAAAGTAATATCCCCATAGGAAGAGCAGGGGAGTATAGTCAATGCTGCAAGCTAGAGTCGCGTTACAGCTAAGAGCAACGGGTAATGGATAAAAGCTGTACATCGGTTTTAATCTGAACCAGCAGAGTCGCCAACGAACAATGATCAGTTATTTGGAATTCTTTAATAAATAACACCATTAAAAAAATTCCGAAGAAGAAAACCACATAACATTTAATTTTATATGCGTTATATTTGGGTGTGAGGATAGATTATAAATTAATAAATTAGATTTTGGAAAACGCAATTAAACGCAATTTTCACTAAAAAATATGGTTTACCGTTCACTTATACAATTATTTTAACCGTGTATTGTGTTAATAATTTTTAAATTAAACATTTAAATTTTAAATTGGTGTTAAGCAAATATTCATAATATGGTATTCAAAGAGCTGAAATAAATGAATACTCCAAAATGCTACATTTACTTTAAAATTGAAAATTCTCTATTATCATTCTTGTAAAATCACCATTTTTAAACACCTAAATTTACAATAAACGAGAGGATTGGGATATTGTACGATTCCATAGAATAACTGGATGTCCCTGATCCTGGTTTTATATATATCGCGGTTGGCAGAGAACGAGGACGATAGGTAACACAAAAATATAGAATATTAAAACTTTTGAATGTTTTGCTACCCGTTGATGAATTTTTATATATCTGGTTGTTTTGTAGCGGTGGTAATGATATTTTTCTGTCGTTTTAAAGACCATTTTGTCTTTTCTTTCAGGACTTGAAATACGATATGAAGTTTATAAATTTACTCTTGTTTCTTCTTCTTGTTTGTTTTTTGTTTTTTTGTGCGTGTGTCACGTCTCACGATAAAAACCGAACACGACGTCCGACTGACATGCTTTTTTGTTGGCATTGCCCTTGAACAAGGATGATACAGAATATGAATCTGTGGGTAAGGGGGGAGGGGCCAGCCTACAAGAAAGTTTGGAAAGTTTTGACCCCGTGAGAAACTAGGGTGCTTCAACATGTTGGATCATATTGCACAGGCGCATGACCTAACGGTTGTTGCGCCCTTTAATCCAAATAATCTCAAATATACTCAAATACTTTCCTCCCAATATCCCCTATAGGCTACGACGACGTGAGAAACTAAGGTGTTTCAACATGTTACCCCATTATCTTCTACCTGATTGCAACATCTGCGCCTCAAAGACGTCAATATAAATAAGCAAATGATGTTTAGGGTTCACTGCTTGTTCTAATAGCACGTACACAAGGGACGGGACATACTCACTACAGAAATTAATTAAATAAATAATAAATTAAATAAATAAACAAAAAAATTAAATAAATAAATAATAAAAAATAAATTCTTATTTACAATCGACCCACTCAGTCACGTAACTTTTTTGGGTGTCGGGCAATCATTTGTATAAATTTCACTATTATTTGTGGTTTGGAGCACTTCGTTACTATATACGGTATATCACGTATTAGCTATTTTCCATTCTTTACAAATTACAATTGCAAGGCAAGAATAATCATTTGTCAGGGCACTCGTTAATTAATGGTTTACTTTACTTTGATTGTAATGAACAATTGTTTGAATTGAATAGCTAAATCCGATTCGTTTTCATATCGGCTTCCAACGGATTGCATCATTGCACTCATTTGCTTCCCAACCTCATAAACGATGCTTTGTCAGCATTTCCATTCAAATATTTAACATCTTTATGGAATATAATTTATTTAGGTCAATTACTGTCTTCATTGTTTCAATTACAGCGCACGTAACAGATCATTGTGTAACATCGATATAGAAGTATTCATCATAATTGATGTTCCATTAAGAGTCTTCACGAGATATTCATGGAATCTGCACGCTCGTAAATACTCCCATTAATTTGTAGAACGTTCTGGAGAAAATTTGAAATTACATATGCGAATACTTAATTGCACAAAACACTGAAATTTGTATCCAGAACAACAAACAAAAATCATAATTGTTTTATGTAATAAGCACTATACATATACCATGCTTAAGCGTAAAGTTGACGCACCGGAAGCTCCCGATTCGTGCTCTAGATGCGTCAACTTTATGTTTAAACATGGCGTATAGTAGTGTTTATTACAAAAAGCAATTATGTTTTTGTATGTTGTTCTGTATAAAAATCGAAGTGTTTTGTGAAATAGAATTCGCATATGTAATTTCAAATTTTCTCCAGAGCGTTGTACATATTAATGCGAGTACTAAAGAGCGTGAGAATACATGAATGTCTCGCGAAGACTCTTAAGGGGGGCAGAAGATAAGTTCGGGGGAAAAAAATCAATTATACATCAAGATAAAATTTAGTTTGCCGATCATCATTAGATTACCAAGTTCTATAAAAAGGCTACTGAGTCTGTTATGTCAGCTCTTAGAAATTAGATATAAAGGTAGGTGGTCAGGTGGGTCAATATCTAGGTTGATATGTAGGGTGTGTGTGTTATTTTATTTATTTATTTATTATTTATTGGATGAGCGTAGCGAGCGAAGCGAAGATTCCATTTCACTACACTGGAAAAAAAATCCGGAATGTTTTTTTTTTCTTTTTTTCTTTTTTTTGAATTTTTGTGTCTGTGAACACGATTCTGGCTAAACCAATACTCCAATTGCGATGAAATTTTATGGAGGTCTATGAAATCTCTGAACGAAGAACTGCACGGAGGGAAAAATCGATCGAAAAATTATTTCTCATGAAAATCGCAATTTTACGACTTTTTCGATTTTTTAAAAAATTCTTCGACTTATAACATCTACATGCCTTATCCGATTGTAACGATTTTTCACAGAACCTTAATTTATGAATTAATATATTCGTGTGAAATTTGAGAGCAATCAAAAAATCATTTCTCGTGATAATCGCAATTTTACGATTTTTTCAATTTTTAACATTTCTTCGACGAATAAAACCTACATGCTTTATCCGATTGTAATGATCTTTTCACAGAACATTAATTTTATGAATGAATATATGCGTGTGAAATTTGAGCGTTATCGAAAAATTATCTATTAAAAAAATCGCAATTTTACGATTTTTTTCGTTTAAAAAAAATTACGCTCATCCATCAACGCGGCGGGACTTAAGCGTTTTCCTAGTTTATTTATAATTGAACCGATAGGGGAGAGAAAACAGATTCCGAAAGGATATATTTTCTCAAAAACGAGAAACAAAAAGAACATAAATGTGACGGAAAACTATGACGTTTAGGTATAATGAGAGACAGAAGAATATGATAAACTAGGAAGAGCCTGATGGGCTTCTTCCTTTCCGTCTAGATACTAGTGTGTGTGTGTGTGTGTGTTGTCGTGTGTGTAACAATTAATTAATAATCACACGCGCGCAGTTAACTAGTAACCCACACCTGTTCGCACATTAGTCTCCAGCCAGCCGTGCGGTGCCTACCAGACGCGAGTCAGTTGAGTTCTCATTGCTCTGCGGGTATCTGCTTCGCCCGTCAATGTTCTGATCCAGTTGTTTTACATGAACGTAATGAACTTGATGCCCTGTTCACATTCACATCGCCGTCAGTTGATTCAGATCAATCGTTATAACTCGATGTGAAACAACTGACTGACAGGCGGACCTCTCTCCTCTCTCTTTAGCTCGCGGTCACCCAGCGCGGTTTACACCAGGCACTCGAAGAACGAAAATAAAATAATACTGCTGACAACACTAAAAAAAGTTTTGCTTCAGGATAACTCTAAAGACGTGCAAAAATATTAATTATTACGCTATCGATTTTTACAATGTAAATACGTAATAATATATAAATAGTGAATTTCCACTATAAGCATTACTTTTCTGCCCTTCGTGCGTCTATGCGTTTGTCACGTCTTACGATAAAATCTGAACGTGAACTCCGATTATCACGCTTTCCTTGGTTTATTTATTTATTTCCTTAATGTCTATCCTATTTCGTTAAAAAAACTGCATTTCAACAAGGATGTTATAGAATGTATTTGGTGACCCTTAAAGATAAGGGGGTGAGAGATTTTTTTTATAGAATCATTTTTCCGTACTCGGCACCTCCACAAAAAGATTTTATTGTGAATCTAAAAATGAAATTAGGTGATAGATATAGTGATTTTTGGCTAATGGCTACGAAATTAAAATCGGAGTCTCATTAGTAATCTTATTATCAGGGGGGGGGCGCGGTCCACCATAGTTACCGTCGGGAGATTATTCCATGGGGGGGGGGGGAAGTTCTAGGGCGTTCTAAAAAAAAGGGGGATAGGTAGATAAGTAGACAAGCGCTGTGAAGCCTGGCCGACGAGTATCATGTTCTGTGAGTCTTCGCACTTTGAGACGCGTTGTCATCAACCATAGCTAGCGAGCTATACTCTGTTTACGTGAGCTTGTGACACTATTTTACAAAACTGTTTCCCTAGGATTGATATCAGTTTAGGGTAGGGTGGGACGTCCATGTTTGTTGATAGGTTCTAATATAGTTGACTTCAACCTTGACACACGCAAGAAACTAAAAACACGCTTAATAACCATACGCAACATAAATACAGTGGTTTACTACTCACAATATGTTTGTGGTTGACGTGTACAATTTTGTATTTCCTCGCGGATTTTGTTAGTAAAACTGATGGTATCATTTAATTTAATGATTAATTACTTTTACCATACTCTACCTGACAAAATAAAACAAAGATTTCTCAGTGCAGTTAATAATTCATAAAAATAAAATTACAAATATACGGTTCCAGCGGTTTAGTAGCCACGGTCGCTTAGCCGGTTCTCATTCGAACACCGAAGTTAAGGAACCTTCGGGGGTGGACAGGGGTTGAGTGGGTGAATGCTCTGACCTGATACACACGTACACCACTGGCTAGAGCAGATAGAGGGTTCGAGAGCTAGTGTAACGGCTTCGTTCTCCTCGACGTCTACTCGGCAGTCCGGGTTAGTGGAGGAACCTATATGACTGTCAAGGTTACACCGTCCTTTCGGATGGGACGTAAAGCCGTTGGTCCCCTTGGTACTTTTCGAAAGGAGTAGGCTACGTGCCGGTACCGGGTTTCCCCTCCTCCCTTCTTCATCATCATACATCGTTGTTTATCATCAGTTGTTATACTGGTCACTGTAAAATGGCATAATATGATGTATGTGGCCAATTCATAAATAAATTTTAAAACGACCAAACAAACAAACAAACTAACAAACAAACAAACTAACAAACAAAAAAAACAAACAAACAAACAAACAAACAAAAACAACAAAAAAAAAAAACAAAAAACAAAAAACAAAAGGCAAAACACACACAAAAGAAAGAAAGAAAGAAAGAAAGAAAGAAAGAAAGAAAGAAAGAAAGAAAGAAAGAAAGAAAGAAACACATTTTAAGTGTTGAGCAGCGTCCATGAAAATTACTGAAAACTGTTATTTTGCATCCTTTGAACGGTTAAAGATTACATGATGGTTTTGAAATTGGTGAGGTGCAGATGATGCGAAGTCAGTGTGACTTTCTCATGCGGAGAGAGTATACGTGCGTCTAGCTGTGGACACCGCCTCTAGCCTGGCATCATTGTCTCTGCTTCTGCTGACAGTGTCCTGGAGGAGTCCAGAGAGTAAGGTGCGTAAGGACAGTTTGTTCCCGAGTCCACGTAGAGACTGTAGTGTGTTCCGTGTTCGAGAGGGTGTTGGTGCAGGCTTATCTAGGAATCAGGTAAGGACCATCCAGATTTGGGGTCGTGGTGCTAAGGACCCTGAAGATATGGGAATCATATACTTGACTTGAGACGTGGACATAGGCGTGCTTTAGCCTTCTTGAAAATTCACTACTAGGAAAACGCTTAAGTCCCGCCGCGTTGTTGGATGAGCGTAATTGTTGCATTGAGCTGCCATGTGTTAAATGCGGATTTTCTGTTGTTCTGTGAAAAAATCATTACTAAGTTCAAGATTTTTTTAAATTAAATTAAATAAAATAAAAAATTAACTTTTTTTTTTTAAATTAATCGTAATTTTAAAAAAGGAAAAATCGTTATATTGAAGTTTTAATAAGAAATAATTATACGATTGCGCACAAATTTTACACGAATATGTTAATTCATAAAATTAAGGTTCTGTGAAAAATCATTACAATAGGATAAAGCATGTAGTTGTATAAGTCAAAAAATTGTTTTAAAAAGGAAAAAAAAACGTAAAATTTCGATTTTCATGAGAAACAGTTTTTCAATTGCGCTCAAATTTCACACGAATACCTTAATTCATAAATTAAGGTTCTGTGAAAAAATCATTAAAATCGGATAAAAGCATGTAGGTGAAGTAAGCTGAAGAAATTTTTAAAAATAAAAAAAATCGTAAAATTGCGATTTTAATGAGAAATAATTTCCGATTGCGCTCAAAAACGTGGCAGTTCTAAGTTCAGAGATTTCGAAGGCCTCCATAAAATTTCATCATAATTGGAGTATCGGTTTAGCCGGAATCGTGTTAACAAACACACAAAAATTCAAACAGAAAAAAAAGAAAAAAAGAAAAATCATTCCGGATTTTTTTCTCCAGTGTAGTGAAATGGAATCTTCGCTTCGCTCGCTACGCTCGCTACGCTCATCCAATAAACATAATTGTTTAAAAACTAGGCCGCTTCGCGAACGCTTTTTTTAGTCGAGTTGATGTATGAGCTTTTTGTAAGTTTTTAGTTTGCGTGGGACTACTTTACGTTTGTAAGTGCTTTTTTAATGCATTGTAGGTGATTATTGTCAAGTTTCTATTGTTACTTGTTAATTGTTATTATAAACCTAAAAAAACACACATTAAAACCTTTGTTCTATGGATTCTGGCTAACTTTTCCAACTTCTTCTTTCAAGAAGCAATACATCACCATTACCTGAATATACATGTAAAATATGAACGTTGTAGCCCCACCCGTTTCAACAGAATCGGCCAAATGTCACGAAAATATCGCACTAAAAATAAAAAAAATCTCAAAAGTACGATATTCATGAGAAATATTTCTTCGATTGTACCCAAAACCGTGGCAGGTCTAAGTTCAGAGATTTTAAAGGTCCCCTCCGATTTTCATCAAGATCGCATATGCACACAAATACAAACAAAGAACAAAAAAAAAACACACGTGCAAAATTTTTTTGGGGGTCAGTGAAATTGAAGTTTTCGCTTCGCTCATCCAATAAAAAATGTAGGAAAAAATATATATATATATATATATATATATATATATATATATAGAATTTCTGAGGTTTTCGTGGTTATTTGTATGTGTTACCATCTTTAAATAATTAAATTTACTTCTTTCGGTTTACCACGTATATTGTTTATTTAATCCGACGTGCGTTTGGATTTCACCAATCTTTGTCAAAGACAGTAAAGCAACTCAAGTAAAAAACCCAATATACAAAAACACTTCAAGAGGAAAACGAAACAAAAACACAATAATAACATAAAACAAACATAATAAACAAGGCAATGCAAAGAAGTTAACTAACAAGAATATTATAACATGTGGAAAGAGTTTAGAAAAACATGTCATGTTATTGATTAGATGAAGTAGGCTAGTCTGCTTGACCAGGACTTGTGGGATGATTTCTTGCTTGACTTCTTGTCCTTGGACCTTGACTTGTGGAAGGTATCACGGTTTTGTGAATATTTTGACCAGTATGGTTAGTCTGACTTCTTGTTACGGGTCGTAGACTTACAGCAGGAGGAGTAGCAGTAGGAGGAGGAGGAGTATGCATTAATGTTCTTGGTTTATGGCAAAGGTTTATGATGGACTTCCAAGTCTGAGGTAGGCGTTTTCCATCATACCTTTTGTTTAAACTATGAGGCCTCTTCTCAATTTCTATTGCTTCCCTTATAATCCTGGAATGAATACGGTCCGTAGAAGCAATAACTCTTGTTTTTGTATATTGGGTTTTTACTTGAGTTGCTTTACTGTCTTTGACAAAGATTGGTGAAATCCAGTCGAAACGTCGGATTAAATAAACAATATACGTGGTAAACCGAAAGAAGTAAATTTAATTATTTAAAGATGGTAACATATATATATATATATATATATATATATATATATATACACTTAGTTTTCCGAAACCTTAACCTACCCTTTTTCTCTCATCATCTCACTGTTAAATAAGTTTTATAACAAAAATGCTTTAATGTATTAAGTGTAAATAATAGCCATTCTTTACTCTCAAATAAGTTTTAAGCCATCCCCAAAAAGTTAACACCAAAACATTTCGACTCCGGCGGCTATAGGGCTATGCCCCGGACCCCGTCCCTCCTCCGCACCATCATATAAAGGGGAGGGCGATCCCCCCCCCCCCTTATATGATTCTTTAAAAATTAAAAATTAAATATAAAATAATATTATAATATATAAAATAATAATTTATTATTATGCAACCTCTGAAATGTCAAACGTTAAATTGCTATGAACAAAATTAAATAAAAAAAATAATAAAGAGAGAACATTTTTGTGAGAAATTTTGATTTTTTTTTTGTTTTAAAGTAGAAAGTAGAAAGTAAAGGATAGTAGTATAGGGTGGTGATTTGTATATTGCAGATTCAGTGATGGTTCTGTTGAGTGTTGATGTTGGTGCTCGCGTGGAATCGGGTTTCGCTGCCCCTGCTTCTCTTTGTGCTTTCTTGGATTACTTGGATTATCTACTTTGGTCGGAAAACATCTTCAAAACACAATGTAAGTATCATTCCATGTTACCATTCGCTTGTAGTGTTGGTTGAAATTACTTTCAAAATATAATTCTATGCTAACAATGACGAAATGAAGTTGGATTAAAAGCATACTTAAATAGCGCTTAATCCAGTGAAAATGCTCATCCTGCAACGCTCTTCTTCTAAAACACAAAAAACTATACAATTTATAAGTTTGTTTAGTTCATGAACATATTTGAAAAATCATAATCTAGTATAAAAACATCTCGATAGCCACCAAACAAATATGTTGAATTTATGCTTGAATCACATTTTAGTGAAATTATTGACACTATTTTTGCGTGTATGCATATTTTAGCAATGAAATCATGTTTTTTTAAAAATTGATTGTATATTATAGGGAAAGTATACAGTAACCTACAAATCGGTATTTAAAAAATAAAATAGGTTAGCCGAGTCCAGAGTTATGTACATTTAAAGACAGTAGTGAGTAAGCGTTTCAATGATCGCACATTCAAAAACAAAATGGCCTATAAACAAAATGTATACCACAATTCGAAGTGACGAATTACCTGGGGCTGTTTCATAAGGTGCATACTAACACGTGGGAGCCGATTTCGTTAATAGAGGCCCTACAGGAATTTGCTCCTGGTCTACATAGGTGTGGGTGTGTTTAAGACAATAGAAATAACTTAACATGAATAAAAAGGGTGGGTACAGGTTAGTATCTGTATAGGGAACCGTCACGTGACGTCACAGCTAGTAGCCACGTGGCCGCGAATCGTACTGATGGACAAGCATATCCTTATTTCGTAAGTTGACGCCTGCAGAACGGCACACAAATCACGCTCTAACTTTTATTCTATTCATTATTTGGACAAAACTTCAGAGGAATAATATTTAGCAAACAAGTCATTCCTTCTTATAGCGATTATTTTGATTTTTTAAACACAGCCATTAGCTTGTTATAACAATACCATACAAAAATGCAAAAACTTGCAAAGAAGGGGCCAAGCCGAAAACGAGGAAGATACAAGTGGCTCAACTGCATAAAGTGGTGAGATCTAAAAGTGTGGCCAAGCCCATTATTTTGTTTAAAACTAGGAAAACGCTAAAGTCCCGCCGCGTTGATGGATGAGCTTTTTAAAGTTTTTAGTTTGCGTGGGATATCTTTACTTTTGCAAGTGCTTTGTTTTGCTGCCTACGCATTGTAGGTGATTGATGTCAAGTTTCTTTTGTTTCTTGTCAATTGGTATTATTTACTGTAAAAAACTTATATTAAAAGCTTTATTTCTATGAATTCTGGCTAGCTTTTTCAACATTTTCTTTCAAAAGGTACTACATCACCATAATCTTAATGTCCATGTATAATATGAACGTTGTAGCCCCACCCGTTTGGTCAGAATTGGCCCAAATGGCACGAAAATATCGTACAAAAAATCAAAAAACTTATATTAAAAGCTTTATTACTATAGATTCTGGATAACTTTTACAAACTTTTCTTTCAAAAAGCAATATATCACCATTCTTTTAATGTCCATGTGAAATATGAACGTTGTAGCCCCACCCGTTTGGTCAGAATCGGCCCAAATGTCACGAAAATATCGCACTAAAAATCGAAAAAAATCGTAAAAGTACGATATTCATGAGAAATATTTCTTCGATTGTACCCAAAAACGAAGCAAGTCTAAGTTCAGAGATTTCAAAGGTCTCCTAAAATTTTCATCAAGATCGGACATGCCGTTTGCCCGGTAGAGAGCGAACAAACAGACGGGGAAAAAAAAACAAAAAAAAACACCCGAGCTAAATTTTTTGGGGGGTCGGTGAAATTGAAGTCTTAGCTTCGCTCATCCAATAATAAATATATTTATTAATTATATAATAAATTAATAATATATCATTATCCATATTATTATCTAACTATAATTAAGAAATAAATATATTAACAAAAATAACATTAAATAAATTTATTGAAACATTTACATGTGGAAATATCAAAATTATCAGACGAAATTCAAAATTAAAAGCTTGGTCGATGAATTTTTAGCTTGGTTGTCGTTACTCACTAACCAAAACATAACCAATCCAAATCCATCGACGAAGCTCTATCTAGATCTAGAAAGCTAATCTAGAAAGTTAATTTATTTCTTGTCTAAACAGTACGATGCATATTTTGAAAGTGATCTTGACGAAATCCGATCACTAGGTTTTTGTCAATTGAAGCTGTTTAATTTAATTTCATAAAAAACAAATTAAATCCTTCATTCTATTTCAAAACGTATATCGATATAACACGTTAACGGCTGTCTCAAAATTCGCAATCATCGCTATTAGAAGTAATGATATGTTTGCTAAATATTATACCTTTTATAGTCCATGGAACCAGCTGCTTAAACTAAACATTTCAAATCCGGAAACCAGCACCAAAATTTAGAAGCTGGTAAAAGACATTTTAGAATGTTATTTTCACGGGGGACACGCATGGTAGCAAATAAGTCACCTGTCATTGTGTCCTCAAGATGGGCGCCTAAATAATTCTTAAATATGGCTGTAATTTAGGAAGTAATCATCAAATTTGGATAAACATGGTATTGTTTTAATGGGTTTATAATGCTCTACAAAAAATGTCATTAAAAATTTTACCGTAAATACAATAGTTTCAATTATATTTGTAAATTATTACAATGTATTGAAATTATAGCACTTTTAGGTGTATATAATTATTTATACGTAGAACTCGCTAGATTGTCATATAATTTTCAGACTTTACTAAAATAACGCCAAAAAATCCAAAATTGTAAGTGCCGAAACGAAATTAATGTAACTTATAGATTGAAATTAAGCATTAATTAAATCCCAATTAAAAGTTTCTTGTTCACGAACTAAAGTCACCTAGTGTATTACACAAGAACAATATGACCACAACGAACCAAAAAATATTGGTTTCAAAAATTAATTCCAATCGCTATCCTATTTATTTAATTAAATTCAATTAATTCAAAATAATGACAATAATCTCAATTAATTGTGAAAAATTAACACTGTGTGGTCGACATTGGTATTATTTTAAAGCTAGTTTTGAGACAAATAAATGGATTGTAAAAAATAATTAATTAAATTAATTAATCACAGAATTAATTACATTTTAGTTACATCCCACTTTTGACATATGTATTGTTATGTATACCTAAAACTCAATCGATCGTCATAAAATTATACCACTTTACTAACATAATGCCAATGAATCCAAAATGTCATGTCATGAAACAAAATTCTTATAACTTACCGATTAATAATAACTAGGAAAACGCTAAAGTCCCGCCGCGTTGATGGATGAGCTTTTTTTTTTAAAGTTTTTAGTCTGCGTGGGATATCTTTACTTTTGCGAGTGCTTTGTTGCTTTGTTTTGCTGTCCACGCATTGTAGGTGATTGTTGTCAAGTTTCTATTGTTACTTGTCAATTTGTTATTATTTACCGTTAAAAACTTATATTAAAAGCTTTATTTCTATGGATTCTGGGTAATTTTGTCAACTTTTTCTTTCAAAAGGTACTTTATCACCATAACCTTAATGTCCATGTATAATATGAACGTTGAAGCCCCACCCGTTTGGTCAGAATTGGCCCAAATGGCACGAAAATATCGCAAAAAATCACAAAAAAAATTATATTAAAAGCTATATTTCTATAGATTCCGGTTAAACTTTTTCAACTTTTTCTTTCAAAAGGTACTACATCACCATAACCTTAATGTCCATGTATAATATGAACGTTGTAGCCCCACCCGTTTGGTCAGAATCGGCCCAAATGTCACGAAAATATCGCACTAAAAATCGAAAAAAATCGTAAAAGTACGATATTCATGAGAAATATTTCTACGATTGTACCCAAAAACAATCCACCTCTAAGTTCAGAGATTTCGAAGGTCCCCTCAAATTTTCATCAAGATCGGATATGCCGTTTGCCTGGTAGAGAGAACAAACAGACAGAAAAACAAAAAAAAACAAAAAAAACAAACAAAAAAAAAAAAACACCCGAGCCAAATTTTTTGGGGGTCAGTGAAATTGAAGTCTTCGCTTCGCTCATCCAATAATAATAATAATAATAATAATAATAATAATAATAATAATAATAAAAATAATAATTGAAGAATTACTTATATCTCAATAATTGTTGTTGACAATCGCGTAGTACATACAAAATGCCAAAAGAAGTATCAAATAAACACAATGCAAATATATTTTAAAAAAGAAATAGTCCCAAAATTAAGTTCATGCTACTTTCCCGTTAATTGAATCTTACCACAAATTTATTTTCCCGGAAAATAAGCTTGCAAATGGTTCCCAGTTTGGCTGTGTTAATTTTACACAACCAATGGTGATTAAATCAATTAATTTAATTCATTCATTTTTTTATCTTAACAATTATGTGTCGTACAACTGGCTTTAAAATGATACCAATGTCGACCACATTGTGTTAATTTTACACAATTAATTAAGATTATTGTCATTTTGAAATAATTGAATTAATTAAATTAATAGGAAGGTGATTGGAATTAATTTTTGAAACCAATATTTTTTTGGTTTGTTGTGGTCATATTGTTCTTGTGTGATATACTAGGTGACTTTGGTTCGTGAACAAGAAACTTTTAATTGGGATTTAATTAATGCTTAATTTCATTAATTAATTATCAATAAGTTACTGGATTTTCGTTTCTAAACATACAATTTTGGATTTACTCGGCGTTATTTTAGTATAGTCTGAAAATTTTATGACAATTAGCAAGTTCTACGTATAAATAATTACATATATACCAAAAAGTGCTATAATTGCAATACATTGAAATAATTTATAAATATAATTGAAACTATTGTATTAACGGTAAAATTTCTTATGACATATTTTGTAGAGAATTAAAAACCAATTAAAACAATAACGGGTTTATCCAAATTTGATGATTACTTCTTGTGTTACAGCCATTTTAAGAATTATTTTGGCGGCCATCTTAAGGACGCCATGACAGGGGACTTATTTGCTACTGCTTCTTTGAACTTGACGGGCTCGCCGGTTTGCAGCAAGTCAACCTCGAGGCTGCAATCGCGAACGAGTGGATTCATCTGATCCGCGAGCGAGAAGAATTGAACACAGAACGTGTGAGATTAGCCCGTGTGAGTGAAGAGGTGAGAGAAGAACAGTGAAATTGAACAATGAGCGAGTGCGTGCAGAGGAGGAACGTCGAGAGTTGTTTACTTTACGTTCCTCAATTCTTGACGTTACTAGTGCAGTGAACAATCGGTTACTACCACTTACCAACAACGAGAATAATCCAGTGGTTCCGACAACCCCAAGAGGTAAATGCCATGGATACGCCGACGTCACCGTTAAACTTGCTCCAACGAAAGAATGCAGATGCTTGATAGTGGTGGGGGTGGAATGAATGCGTGGTAAATGGAATGTCGCCTTTGTGTATAAAAGAAAAATATCTTTTACCAACGCAAGCAAAAATTATCTGTGCTAGATCACAGAGTTCCTTAGTGTTCAAGATCCACGCTGAGCTAGCGTGAATAGAATTGACAAAGTTGTAATGTTGGGAAAACAATTTCGAGCCACCTGCATTCTTTCGTTGGGACCACTATATATTACCCGAACTAGCCGGGTAATACACGGTAGGCCCGTCATCACCACTATATCATCCGAGTTCACCAGTTCCCTTAAACCAACTCAAGGAAGAGGTACCCATACCCGTCATAGACCTCAGTAAAATGAGGGGTAGTGTAATTCCTAGTTTATAATTTATTTTACCTTCACTTATTACAATTAATTTTTAAATATACATTTTGTTTTAAAGTTCGGTTTTATCCTCATCTAGAGGAAGTTTTCCTATGCATTGCATAATCAAATGCGCATCGTAATTTTTCGAGTTGTGAAACACAACCGACATGAATAGAGCCAACTTGAAATTGAGATAAAAGATTAAAAAAAAACTTTTGTAGGAAGCCTGCCCAGGGTGCAATTCATGCCCCTCTTCAGGTGTCTAACTAGGTATGTTGCGGATAGGATATTGTGAAGGGATGTCCGAGGTCAGTTTAAGAGGACTCAATCCCTTGCTTTCGCATTAACGACCGAGGAAAACCTCGGAAAAAACATTCAGTCAGGATTGCCGGTCTCGACGGGATTTGAACCCGTGACCTCCCGAATCAGAGTCGCGCGCTTAACGCTCGAGCCAACACTGTCGGTTACACTCATTGTGGGCACCCCCGCGAAACTCGCCTGTAATGTGATCATGATCACGTACACGATCTGTTCCGAGGGGCTCAGAGCAAATGTTACAATCTATACCTTCATGAAACCGTTGCTCTTGTTCGATAAAGTCATGACTAGAGGTTTTATGGATTCTAATGTTTCGAGCAATATTTTATCTTTATTGAGAATTGAATTTAAAAACTCATTAACAGTGTTAGGTCATCTATATACCATAGGATCTTTAACAGGTTTTCCTTGTGAATCAATGATAACCTGGTAGAAATATTTGTATGCCAAACGGTCGCCAAGCGGTCACCAACAGATCACCAGGCTATTTTGATGGCCAACAGGTACCAAGTGATTACCAAGGGTCGCCACCGAAATTTCAAAAGAAATATATGACAGCCAAACGTTCACCAAAAGGCAGCCAACGGGTCCCAACTCTGCAATGCAGTATTTTGACACAAAAACGACCTGTTGGCGACCATTTGGCTGCTGTTGGTGATCACTTGGCGATCACTTGGATCAGTTGGTGAACTAGTTGGTGACCTGTTGGTGACCACTTGGCAAACCATTTGGCAACCAAATATTTTTACTAGGGAATGTAGGAATAATCTGAAGGTTCATGTGAAGCTAATTTTGTAGTGTATGAACCTTGATTACTTGGCGAACATCCTTCAATTCTGACACTTATTGATTCGAAATCAGCGTAAATGGAGAAGGGTGCTTGTAGTTCGAAATAAAAATCTTTAAATTGCATAATACTTTTGTCTCCATACGGCATGACTACTTTTTGTGCATCGAGTTTGTCACGGAGGGTATGATGACGAGTAAGACGTTTTTTCGAAGAAAATCTATTAAGGCAGTGATAACAATAAAATGATCCTGATTTATACTTTGTCAGGGAGCTACAAAGTCGGTTAAAATTTTTGATGAGACAGTAATGACTGTCTTATTCATCCGAAAGATAAAGCAAATCGACATGAGCTCTCGCGTTTTCAAATTTCGTAATGCGAATTGGAAATACGAATCCTTCAAAACCGAAAACGTTAACATAAATTTTTTGTTTTTTTTTTTCAAAACGATCAATTTGTGAAAGTTGTACGGGGTAATCAATGTCTGTTATATTTAGTTCATTTTCATTTTCATAATATTTTTCAACTTTTTTTTTAGTTCAATATGCTTAGCTCTTATCTTCATTCCAACCACTTCCTTCACTCTGAAGCTCCTCGCTTCTTTGTTAATAGTACAGAAGCCTCATTCACTTGATCATCGATCTCATGTTCTCCTACCGCAACTAAACAGGGTGTTGATGTTACCATTTCTCCTTTGCTGTCACTGTGATTAAATCTTTTGAAGTTAGGTTTTATATATAATTAACGAATTAACAACGATGTTTTATTGTAATGGTTAAATGGAACTTATTATAATTAATTTTTAAATATATATATATATATATATATTATTTTGAAGTTGGGTTTTATATAATTAATGGATGAATTACTTACTTTAGGTCTTAAGGATGTATATTCATTAATATTTACCATGGTGGTTGACACAATGAAAATGTTATTAGTCTTTCACTCGAGCAGTCTGCTCATGAAGACATAGACATAGCTTGAAATTGAAATGTAATTGAAATAAGTATTATTATTATTATTTAATTTTAGTAAATAGTCATTACCATATTCTTATTTAATTCCTAAATTCTCTTTTCTCAAACGAAGCAAATCTTTCTGTATAATGTTTTCTACAATTTTAAACTTGAAATTAAATAAAAAGAAAGATTTGCTTTGTTTCCTCTCATTTTCAAATGCATTTCAAAAAATTTGTACTCTAAAACTAATAATTTAAGTGTGAGATTTTGTTTTTTAAATCATGACGAAACATATATCTACAAATAGCTTACTTGCGTAATAAATGGTACTGTATTGTCCACACGTACGCGTGTTCCCTCTCATGTCTACTATGCAAGAACTTATCTCCTTCAGAGTCCAGACAGTAACAAAGACTTTAGTTCGTAACGTGAAGTAACTGTGAGTGTACGTATGTGTGTGTTATTTATTTATTTATTTATAATTGTACCTATAGGGGAGAGAAAATATCGTCCAAAAGGATGTTTTCTCAAAAACGAGAAACAAAAAGAACATAAATGTGACGGAAAACTATGACGCTAAGATAGAATGAGAGACAAAAGAATATGATGAACTAGGAAGAGCCTGATGGGCTTCTTCCATTCCGTTTCAAATCAAAATTAGATAAATGACTTAAAAGTGAATTCTTCAATAAAACAAGTGATAATATTTACAATTCAACAAGGAAAAGCACGTGGTATTCGTCATGTTTGATTATTTTCAAGATGGTACATTTTTTTAACATCAGTCAAAGTATTAGGTATCTATCAAAAAGTTACAAAATATTTCGAAATACACATTTATTTTAATAACAACTGGTATTCATTTGAAATTTTATAGAATCAGTCAAGGTATTATTCAAAGTATTATATATATGTTTGAATTAATCTGAAAGTTATAAGGTGATTTTTTTTTCAAATAAATAACAAAGATACATTCAAATCAAAGTAGTAAAGTAAAAAAGTTTTAAAATATTTCAAATCAAAACGAGGTAAATGATTTGTGTAAAACTTGAAAGTGAATTCTTTAAAGCTTTAATTAAAATTAAATAAAAAAGTAAATTACTGTATACAAGTAAGAAGGAGAGGGAAAAACTAATGCTAATCGTTATTTGAAGAAATATTTTAATTTAATAAAATGAAGATTACGTTTGTTTCCCTGAGCAATGATCTATTTTGGAAAAAGTAATTTTTAATTTAAAAATATTATACCCAAAAATTATAAAGTTAATTATTATTTTTAAATAAGTCTTGTTTTAAAGAACGTTTATGTAATCTAAACGAAAAATGAAGTAATTCTTTAACAATGTGGCTCAACTGGTCATCAACCAAGTTGAGGTATTAGAAGCTCTCCACACGTTGAAACCTTCCCGTATTGCATTGTTAAAAACCGCTACTCTCATCCACTGTATTACCGAGTGTGTTTATAATATTTTGACTGAATGGTATTCAAAGTTTTAAAATATTACGAATCCTAAAATTTTAAAAGTTAAAGTTTAGGAAATCTACTTTCCAAAATTGTTTTGAAAAATCAATCTATGAGTTAGAAAAAAATATAGGAACACCATTGAAATTATAACATTTTGTACAAGATTTTCATTTGTTTACGGCTAAAATGAGAGAACTTTAATTTTAAAAATCAAATGATGTAAATATGCGAGGATAGATAAAATCATTTGACTAAACTAGATCGTACTCTTTTAAACACAAAAATCATACTTAAATTTATACTTGCTGAGAAGGACAATATTATTTGCGTTCAATGTTCGCACTTAGGCACGCTGACAAGTTGAATCACTAACTTTGATTTCTGATATCCTCATCAATATCAAGTAAAACTAGAGGATATTAACCCACCTCTTCTTTGAATAGCGACTTTTTACAAAATAACTTCGCGGGAACGATCGCGAGTTAATTAAATGTTGATGAGAGCTCTATAAGATAAACAATGACTTGATGTTAACAAATAATTGATTGAGCATTGGATGAATATAAGCATGTTGTTATATGCTAATAAGGGTGATAGCGGCATAACGCGTAATGACATTTTTTTCATTTATTAAACGTCTACACTATTCAGTTAAAAAAAACTGATTTACAATGGACAGGTAAATAAATCTAATTACATAGATGCAGACACAACAATGAACTACTGTTAAGTAAAAATTTGAAATTGGTACGAAAAAATGCAAATAGAAAATATACATTTCAAGTCAAAGTATCATCTATTAAAGTTTTAAAAATATTTCAAATCAAAACGAGGAATAATTTTACTACGTCTTGAAAGTAAATTCTTAAATTTTTAATAGGACGAAAAAAATATTTTGCATTAATCCGGAAAAATGATAGGGTGAATTTTAATTTCTCAAATAAATAAGGAAGATACATTTCAAATCAAAGTATTATCAATTAATGTTTTAAAATATTTCAAATCAATACGATGTAAATAAATTGACTACATCTTGAAAGTGAATTCTCAAATAAAGCTTACATTAAAATGAAATAAAATAAATAAATTGTATACAAGTAAGGAGATTTTTTAAAAAGACGAAAGAAAAACTAATGCTAATCGTTATTTAAAAGAAATATTTTAATTTAATAAAGTAAAGAATTACGTTTTTTCCCTTAAAGAAAAAGTTTTAAAACTTGAAAGTTGTAGGGAAATCATGTGCAGGATAAATTGATGACATTAACAAGTCATTTAATAACTTTCGTTTATGTTATTTTTTCAAACAAATTCATACATAAAAAATTGACGACATCACAATATAATTAATCAATATTTTTTAAATCAATGATGAAGTCATACACTATTGTAAAGTTTATCTACATGTAAAATCAATAGCATCATCAAATCAAAATCAAATTAATCAAATATAAACATTGCTATCGAAATGTAAAGTTGAGGAGATAGTTAAATTAATAACTACAAAAACTACGACAAGTTTATACGCATGAACTTGTAAACTTTGTAATTTTTTTATACTGAAGAGGTAGTATGATAGTTGAAAGATGATTTATTTGAAGATTTTTACACCGTATTGGAGTTCATCTTTCTCAGTTCATGACTAGCGGTAACTTATGTAGATTTAAACAAATGTTAATGTGAATCGAAGTAGTGAATAAAATGTAGTACAATTTTAAAAATTGAATCTTACACAATGAGTTATTTATAAATTGACACTCCGTTGTTTAATTTCCATCTAGTAAAATGTAAAATAAATACTCTTATAAACGTAAATATTACTAAATTTACACTAAGTTAATAGGGTATAAATACAAATATATTTTAAATAAACAAAGCCAAAGTAATGGTGTCCTAGTTCAAATTAATATTTATTTGAAAAAAGTATGGACATATCCTTTCGTTGATTGATTGGTGTAGGACTCATACACTAATCGTGATGATGCTACATGACATTAACTTTATACTACCTTTTTAAACGCTTTTATACATATTTATTTTACTCGACGCAAATACAGAACTGAATTATTTACTTAAAATCATATAATTTGAAAAAAGTTTTAAAATTTAATGGTATGAACTCATATCATTTCTAACGTATTCATTGTATAGTGATTGGGTTCATTTCATTCAAACTCTCCTCAAAATGACTGATCTAATTCCTTTTATCTTCTTTGATTAAATGATAAAATATGACAAAGTTTTACGCCCAAACAAAACAAAAAATTTCGAATTTTATTTGTAGTAATGTACTTTTAAATCGTAAACACTTTAACATTTTCCTTTGAAATAAATGGACGAAGTGAATAACAAATATTAATTTTAAAGACAAAATTTCATCCAAAGACAGAAAATAAAATAGAATGGCTGTATCCTGAAGGATAATTAACATTGAGTGTTTCGACTCACCCAAAACTATAAAATTGCTCTCAAATTAGGTCAGAAAAATATTATTCTGTGTTTAAGGACAGTTTCACCAAGCGAAAGGAAACTCACAGTCTAACTTTGTGTGTTCCAAAACGAGGACCCACAAGTTTCATAGTTTACTCACGAATATTTTAAAAATAATCGTTGATGGAATTTATAAAAATTCCCAAAAATCAAAATTCCTCAATGAGTAATATACATAATATTTACTTCATTGGCACACATAATTAAAATTCTTTATAATATTGCATGGACTTTTTTTTTAGGTTTGACAACAGAACAGTTAAAGAGGAAACAAGATGCTAGACGGAAGATCTGGGGTTCGAGGCCAATACTGCGACATGGCTGTCATTGTCAGTAACAAGTTGATAGTAATAACTCGGTAAGTCTTGTTCAATTTATGTTACATCGATAGTTGTACAATGAGTGGGAAGTAACTAGGGATCCTCAATCTTGTTTCCAGTCGCCAATTTGTCCGCCATCATGACCACCATTTTGGTTGCCATTTTCTCCGCCATTTTGGTTGTCATGTTGTTTCCAGCCGCCATTTTAGTCTGGTCGCCATCAACCGCTCTTGTACTAAAAAACCCCTTGAAAAAAGTCAATCTAGGTCGGGGTCGACACACAGTGTGTGGTTCACAGGCACACAGGTTCCTCACCAGTGTCCACAGTGATTAGATTTATCGCAGAGCTAGCGACTAAAACATCTACGGAATTAGCAGGTGATCTAGCGGACCAATTCAAAATTTATATTTTAGTTACTTATAAAGTAAATACTAATATGTAAAGTGAAAATGTTTGTCATCGGTCGTAGTCAAATATCTCTCCCCAACCCTCAAACCCTCCAAACCCTCCAAACCCTCATTCACCACAATTTCAAAAATTATATTTTAGATACTTATAAACTTTATAATGTATAGTGAAAATGCGAGTTATGTCTATCCATCCTTGAGGTACAAAGTGACCATTGGCGGACGAGACCGGGATCGGTTGTCCCGTCTATTGTCTGTATTTCCCTTTCCACCTTTTTTGGCGTGACCGAACTTGGGAGCGAACATGTGTTTTTTTTGCTACCTGCCTTCGCCCATTTCAAATCTATTGTGATGAAAATAATTTGTTCAGCGATTTTTTTTTTATAATTGCAACGTGGTTCAAATGTGTAGCTTGAGTTATGAAATGCGTTTTTTTCCCTAGTGTCAAATCAAAACTAACTGAAATATATAAATATTATTAAATAGTATTATTAAAATATATTATAGAAGCATTACCGTAACTCAGTCAGTTTTTATCGTAGGATGTCGTCCGAAAAAATGAAATTCAAGATTCACTCTTAATATTTTAACAACGCTATTAGATATTTGCAATTAAACAAAAAATATCAATTCATAAATAGAACAATAGAACAGGAAGAGAATACAGCAGGTAGAAAACCCTCAGCTTCTATAAGCTGAGGATGTCATTTATAGGATTTATTGGATGGTCTATTTTACGACTACACGCGACAACCCTTAGCAGCTGCCTCATACCCATACCTGACGCTTCCGTCGATGGTCACTTTGTACTTCAAGGATGGATAGACACACCTCTCACTATCCCCACCAACCCCTCTTTTACCCCAATTTCAAAAGCTTGTAAAATCAAAAATGTATTCCTTACAATATATGCTTATGCCAATGGCCAATCAATAATTTATAATATGCTGAAGTCAATCTCTCGTAGACACAACATCAGCTTATTTATATCATCACGTGATAGCATATTCAAGTTTTCTATCGATATTACAACTTCAACGCGAGTGCTTAGCAAATTAGTGGAAGCAATGCATTTCCACATCTTTCAACTCCACTGAGGTTCGAACCAAGAAATAAAAATATCTCGTCTTGATGAGTTCATTGTTTCGACCTCTACCTATCACCAAAATCAACGTAAAGTTTCTGCCTAGCTATATTCTTCAGTCGTTAACGAAACTATCCATGTTAAAAGTTTGAAGCTGAAATATGTAGACTACTTACGCTATTCTTGATCGCTACTAATCAATAACTCTATACGTAATATTCACTTGATTGGTTATAACAAAGGTTGTCTGTTTAATACTTTGCACACGCGTAGTCACGTACGTCCGGTCTATGGAATGAATTACTTACTAAGCCGCTTCGCGAACGCTTTTTCCAGTCACGTTGATGGATGAGCTTTTTTTTTAAAAAAATCTGTCCAATGATTACGTTTTTAAGTAGGATATAATTATTTTTTCTATAGTTACTTGATATTACTTGTATATACGCCTGTAAAAGGCTTATATTAAAACCTTTATTTCTATAAATTTTGACCAACTTTTTCAACTATTTCTTTAAAAAGGCAATACATCACCATAATCTTTATGTCAATGTAAAATATGTACGTTGAAGCCCCACCCGTTTGGTCAGAATCGGCCCAAATGTCACGAACATGTCGCATTAAAAACCGAGAAATAAGTCGTTAAAGTACGATTTCTATGAGAAATGTTTCTTAAAATGTCTCTAAAATCATAACATATATATCATTTTAGTGATTTTAAACGTTCCCATAGAGTTTCATTAAGATCGGATTAATCGTTTGCCAAATATCACGAAGATATCTCATTAAAAATCGGAAAAAATCGTAAAAGTACGATAATCATAAGAAATATTTGATCGATTGTACTCAAAACGGTGGCAAGTCCTAGTTCAGAAATTTATAGGTCCCCTCAAATTTTCATCAAGATCGCATAATATGCCGTTTGCCCGGTAGAGCGCGAACAGACAAAAATAATAAATAAAAAATAAAACACCCGAGCTAAATTTTTTGGGGGGTCAGTGAAATTGAAATCTTCGCTTCGCTCATACAATTATTGAGAGAAAATTATTGTCACTTTCGCATCAAGTGTACATCTCACACAAGTTGGATAGTATAGAACTTGAAACTATAACCTCAGCAGTATTTAGTTTCATTTCTCGATATTCAAGTACTGAAACATCTACCTCTTCGAATATTTCCAATACACGTGTTGCTCGATTGCTATAAAGTAACTAATCTTCTTACAAATAAATCCATCAAGTTTTACTTTCACTATCAATTCTTGATCGTTGCAAATCAATTACTCTTTACGTAATATTGACTTAATTGTTATATGTAATGTTATGTATTATATAACAAATGTTTTTGCTTGGTTAATACTTGTTTTGAAATCGTTAGTCAGCAAGGATAATGTGATAGATAAGAGAACGAATGAAACCAACTCTCCCGATTACCTACATTTCACATTTCATGCTCATAGATAACAGGTAGCGAGGAACAATGACGAAATTGTATGTTTGTGAATAATTTACTCTCACTTGTCTGCACTTTCTACTTTTGACGAATACTAATGATAATAATTTATCCCTGCATCTATTGTTGAAGTCTTGGGTTTAATTCCGGGTTTCAGCAGTGCTTTTTAACCTGTAAATTGACTTAAATCCATCATTATTTTAACAAGTTTACTATAAAACAGTGACTTTTACACGTCTGCCAATATTGTAACTTTTACCGCGAGTGTTTTACAAACTTACTATGTTCACAAAGTTCCTCACTGAGGTTCGAACTAAGCTCAGTCTTAAGAATTTTTCGCGGGAACTAAAATTCTTAATGACTAGAGATGTGCAAAAATGGTGAGAACGAGAATCGCGATTTTTTTTAAAGTTGCAATAATCTTTTCAAATTCAGTGTGCACACATGAATCATCTGATTGGTGATTGAATGGTACCAATTTCCAATTCGCTAATTTCCGCGATATTTTAGTTGATATCGGGAATTAGTGGCGAAATTAGCAATTATGTCTTTAAACGCGAATTAGGTCGCGAAATTTTAAACAATTTTTTTTCAAAGTTTTGGTGGAGGTGCCGGGTAGGTAGTCGAAATAAAATTAATCCTGGCTGGTACATATGGTGGAGGTGCCGGGTCATACAACGCGATTGTGAGATCGTAATAATCGTTTGAATGTGAGTAAGCTCAAAATATTTCATATCAAAATATCGACATTACACAAAAAATGCATAATTCTGTAATTTTGGTGGAGGTGCCGGGTAGTCGAAATTAATTCTGGTAAAAACTGTCAGAAACTTTGAAAACTGAAGGCTGAAATTGAGCTAAAAATTAAAACTGTGTGCTTGTTTTACTTTTAAATTAATTATTAATGGTTCTGAAATTTGTGATACTGATAGTTTAAAACTAGGCGTTTTTTAGTTTTTTTTTTTAGTTGTGCATTATCAAATTGGTTTTTGTTAAATCATTAGAAATCACGAATTTTTATTTTCAAGGCGCGAATTTTCAAACTTTAAAAAAACATTTTTGCACATCTCTACCAATGACTCTAATTAAGGCGGTTACTGCTTCGATCCCTACTCACCACCAAAACTGAGAAAGAGTTTTTGTCATAAGAACTTGACCGAAAATCTTGATTTATATTTCACCTCAAACCATACCAAAAATCTCATTTTAAAATAAATACAAAAAGGGAAATGAGTACACACTTCCACCCTGTACTATATCTCCTACCCCTACATCACATTTATTGTTTTTAAAGTACATATTTTTGAAAATAATTTTCACTTAATGTAAAATTATTCATCAGTATGCGACTACAAGTCTGCATCTACACCAAGTTGCTTCACGTAATAGAATATGTTTTTTTATCGTCAGCTGTTTCAGATATCATTTACGTCAACTACTTGTATTATCTCCCACGTGTCTGGCTACTTCAAAATAATAAATCAACCTAGACTTGAACTAAAAACTCAAGTGAAAATCTAGATTTATATTTTGGAAACTTTAAAAACAAAACCTTAATATGTGTAGATACGATGCGACATTATACGTTTATCATACGAAATGATAAAATTTAATTCTTTTTAAACATATTTTTTATTAACACTTTTCGTAATATCCCCAATCTCAACTTCATCAATAATCATTAAAGAAACATAACAGTTACACAAATTTCCATTCTGATGTATATTTATTAGTAAAATCAATTTCAAATTCATATGTCCGTTTAATATTAAAAACAATTTTCCTAAATAGACAATATTTAGACTATAATATTTTTTAGCAGATTCCATCACTACCTTTCCTTGATAAGCTTTTTTATAATTTATTTTAATACTTTTATTTAATTCTATTCACAGCTTCTAGTTGACACTTCCACCTACCACGACGCGGTCGCTAACGTCACCGCTACCGCCGTCGAAACAATGTTAGTTCATAATTATTTTATTTTCAGTGCGAATTAAACGATAGTATTCTTTCAATTCGAGCTGACGAATAAAACAATTCGTTTATGTTAAAAACGTTTTGATTAATATAGAAATCATAAAAATGTAGACCCAACTTTGTTCTACCTACCATCGCCGTCCGCCATCTCCGATGTTTTACCCCAACTCGCTAGCCCCTCCCAACCAACATCCTGATGAGGTGGTTATCATAGACCTCACCTCCAACAACTGGGAGATGGAGTTAAATCCTTTTAAATGTGATAATTTTTTATTATTATTAAAAAATTGTAAATGAATAGCCATTATAATCTTGTTATTCAATGCCTAAATTAAAAAGAACAGTGATCGTCATCTTCTTATTCAATTCCTATATTAATAAATTGTAAATGAATTTATTATTTATCATCTTCGTATTCAATCCCTAAATTCTTTTTCCCTGAAACGAAATACGTCTTTCTGTAGAATTAAACCTACTTTCTCAACTTAAAATTAAAGAAAAAGAAAAATTTGTTTCGTTTCCTCTCATTTTCAAATTCATTTCAAATAACTTTTACTCCAAAACTAATAATATAATTGTGAAAAAAGTTTTCATAAAAGTCTTCATGTTTCTAGAAACCATATCTTACAAGAAAATATATTTTCACAATTAAATTACTAAAAAAGTTTGCTTGTTTGATAACCGATATTGTATTTGGATGAGCGAAGCGAAGACTTCAAGTTCACTGACGCCCCCAAAAATTAGCTCAAGTGTTGTTTTTGTTTGTTTGTTTGTTTTTGTATTTTTTGTATTTTTTTTTGTATTTTTGTCTGTTTGTTTGCTCTCTACCGGGCAAACGGCATATACGATCTTGATGAAAATTAGAGGGGACCTTCGAAATCTCTGAACTTAGACCCGCCATGATTTGGGTACAATCGAAGAAATATTAGTTGTGAATATAGTACTTTTACGATTGTTTCCGATTTTTAGTGCGATATTTTCGTGACCTTTGGGCCGAAACTGACCAAACGGCAGGGGCTACAAGGTTCATAGTTTTACATGGATCTTAAGGTTATGGTGATGTAGTACCTTTTGTAAGAAAAAGTTGGATAAGTTAGACAGAATCCATAGAAATAAAGCTTTTTATATAAGTTTTTTTGAAATATATAATAACAAATAACAAGTAAAAACAGAAACTTAAAAAAAAACACATAAAATGCATCCAAAAAGCACTTGAAAAAGTAAAGAGATCCCACGCATGCTAACAACTTACAAAAAAGCTCATCCATCAACGCGACTAGAAAAAGCGTTCGCGAAGCGACCTAGTATATACTCACGTTCGCCTGTTCCCTCTCCCACCCACTTATCAGTGCATATAGGGGTTTAATATCAATGGTGAAATGCCTACTATGCAGCAAGTTATCTTCTCCAGACAGCGAACGGAGTAGGGCCTAACTGCGAGTCTATGTGTTCACTGTGTTGTATAATATACAGCAATTTGAGTGTTTTTATTTTACTAAACGTTATGCAGATTGGATAATCGAAATAGCAATGGTACGTACTAATGCATGCTATGAGGAAAATCCTTTTAATGAAGTGTTTTTTTAAATGTCAAAGTATTAGATATCTATCAAAAGGTATAAATGAGATAAATGATTTGTCTACGACTTTAAAGTGAATTCTTTAATAAAGCTTTTAAAAAAATATTGTACACAAGTCATAAGATTTTCAATTCAACGAAGAAATTATGCTAGTGATATTCGTTATGTATGTTTATTTTAAAGATTTTAAATTTTAAAATCAATTATGGTATAATCAAAAGTATAAACATATTTTGATTTATCTAAAAACTAAAAATAACGAATCAAATATTTTTCAAGAAGTAAAATTTTATATTAAGGTATTATCAAAGTTTTAAAATACTAGTTAGCTTCGCAAACGCTTTTTTAGTCGCGTTAATGGATGAGCTTTTTTGTAAGTTGTTAGTTTGCGTGGAATCTCTTTACTTATGCAACAGGGTCCACTAGATACTTATGCTAAGCTCTTGTAAAGAAGCTGTTAGGTATCTAGTGGACCCTGCTTTTGCAAGAGCTTTTTGAACGCATTGTAGGTGATTGTTGTCAAGTTTCCATTGTAACTTATTAATTGTTATTATGTACCTAAAAAAACTCATATTAAATCTTTTATTCTATTTATTCTGACTATTTTTTTCAAATTTTTCTTTCACAAGGTACAACATCACCATAACCTCAATATCCATGTAAAATATGAACCTGGTAGCTCCACCCGTTTGGCCAGAATCGGCACAAATGTCACGAAAATATCGCACTAAAAATCGAAAAAAAAAAACTAAAAGTACGATATTCATGAGAAATATTTCTTCGATTGTACTCCAAAAACGTGGCAGGCCTACGTTCAGAGATTTTGAAGGTCGCCTCCAATTTTATTCAAGATCGCATATGCCGTTTGCCCGGTAGAGAGCGAACAAACAGACAAAAAAAACAAAAAAAAAAACAACACCCGAGCTAAATTTTTTGGGGGTCAGTGAAATTGAAGTCTTCGCTTCGCTCATCCAATTATGTATCCTAAAATTATAAAGTTTTTTTTTGATTTTTTAACTATACTTGACGTAAATACAGAAGTGTATTGTTTGTTTAAAATCAAATTATTTGACTATGAGGTATAAATTTCAATTAAATCGTTAGAAATATTTCGTATCTAAATGAGAAAAATGATTTGTGACGACTTTAAAGTGAATTCTTCAATAAAGCTTTAATTAAAATTAATTGTATACAAGTGATAAGATTTTCAATTCAACGACGGGTTAAAGATAGTGATAAAATTCGTTATATAAATTTTATTTTAAAGATGTGGAATTTTTTAAAATCAGTCGAAGTATTAGGTATCTATATCGAAGGATTATAAATATTTCGAAAGAACTCATTTTTAGATAAAAAAAATAACATATCTATTTAAAATTTTAAAAAATCAGTCAATGTATCGTCCAAAGTTTAAACATATTTTAGATAAATCTGCTAACCTGAAATAATGCATCAAATGTTTTTAAAGAAGTGAAATTTTATATCAAGGTATTATTATTTTAAAATATAAAGTGAATTCTGTTTTTAAATAGCAACACATGTTTTAAAGAAAGTTTATAAAACCCATTTTAGAAATTAGATGGAAAAAATCAATCAAATATTATCAGTTAAAGAAAAATAGGAATTCTCTTAAAATTATAAAATTTTGTTCTTGACTTTCATACGTTTATGATTAAATTATATTTAAAATAAAACATATTTTCAAAGAAAGCGTAAATTTAACCCACCTTTTTGAATAACAACTTCTTACAAAATAACTTCGCGGAGGCGACCTACTCGATCATGTTATGATCACGTGATAATTAAATGCTGATGGAACGTTTGCGAGATTGTAACTTAATTAACAAATTGATTGAATATTGCTTGAATATAAGAGTATGCATGTAATAATATGAATGAGGGTGATGGTAGTATAAACGTGCAGCGACTTTAAACATTTTAGTAGAGAGATAATAATATAATAATATTTCAAGCAAGTTACATTTTCTCACGTTTTGAAAGGAAAATCTATCTCGATTACTTCAATAATAATTCTTATACTAAAAATAGTTAAATTTGATCACGTCAGTAAGTAATACATCCTATATTTCTCTACTGACATTGTAACAATGAAGTCACACATATGATAAGAGTCAACTACATTTAACCTTGAAGACATCAACTGTCGTTCGTATAAACAGCTGAATATGATGATATGAATGTGTTACGTGGTTACACTTTACATTTTCTGAAACAATATAGTACTACATCTACGTTCACAAATCATTTTTACTTCATTCTTATAAAAATCAATTATTGAATTTGTTGGAATCGTAAACTTATCGTTATTTTACGTATAAATATACATTTTGAGTTATTAAAACTTTCAAATAGTAATATTTAGTCAAATAAGGTTGAACTAGGAATTTTACCTGTAGATGACACAAAATTCACAATAAAAACGAAAGATTGAATGTAGTATTTTATGAAATACATATTTTACACGAGTACCCACCACCTTCACACAGAAAGAAGTAAAATAAGAAATAACAAAGTTTATCATTCATCTTTTTCTTCTTTTCAGAACAATATGGAAGGATTGAAAGGAGTGTTACGTCTTATGGCGAATCAATTAAATTATTTTTAATTCATGAGAGTGTGAATAATAATGTTTTCATTTTTTTTAACAAAATGTTACGTAAACATGTTTACGGAAGATTATTTAACGATTATAAATGTGAAAGAGGGGAAAGACCCCATCTATCTACAATATGGGGGGTTATCCCTTAATAAGGCGCACATTATCCAAATCCTACGAGCGCCTTATTGGAGGGGGGGGGGGGAGGGAAGTTCTCCTTATTGAAGATAGATGGGGACTCGCCTCTAGTAGTAGAAAAAATTAAAATGTAGTGTTTTTTAAAATAAATTTCAAATTAAATAGACATAAATTTTGTATTAAATTCCTAAAATCTCTTTTCCTTTAAAACGAAATACATCTAACCTACTTTTAGGACTTGAAATTAAATGAAAAGAAAAATGTGTATCGTTCTTCCTCAATTTCCAAATTCTTTTCAATTAATTTTTTACTTCAAAACAAATAAAACTGCTTGCTTGCTAACTTGATTCACACGTACACCTGTTCCCCCTCACTCCCTCATATCAGTATAATGTCTACTATGCAAGAACTTTATTTCAGACGACAACGAAGACTGCAGTTCGTAACGAGACGAAACAACGAGCGTATGTGTTGTGCATTTTATAAACGCCTAGCAGATTGGATTATTGTAGCAGTAAAGGTACGCACTAACCTATGTAATTTGGAAAAAATCATTGAATGAAGTGTTTATTAAAAGATGTTACAGTGATAGGTTACAAATATTTCAAATCTAATTGTGATAAATGAATTCTTTAATAAAACTTTAAATACATTGAATACAATTGATGCAATTCAATAAACGGTAAAAGTTAGTAATATTCAAAATTTATAAAATATTATGTATCAAAATTTTTTTAAGATAATTCTTATTTTCAAATAACACGTGTTTTAAAGAAAGCTTACGAAATATAAATAGTTGTGAAAACACAATGAAGAATTATCACTCAATTAAAGAAAATATAGGTATATACTCTAGAAATTATAACATTTTATTCATGATATTCTTTCGTCGATGATTAAAATGAGAATTATCTTTAAAAATTTTAAGAAAGCTCACATTTTATCAATCAAACGATATAAATACAATGAGTATAGGGAAATATCATTTGACATTTAGGATATTGTTAGAACTAGATCGTTCTCTTATCACTTTAAGGATATTTAGATTAAATAAAATTATACTTGACGAGAATGCAAAATACATTTTAATGAGAAAACAATATTATTTACGTTCAATGTTCGCACTAAGACATGTTTTGTACAGTTGAAACGCTTACTTTGATTTCTGAAGACATCATCAATATCAAGTTAAATCAGAGAATATTAAGTAAGCTCTTCTTTGAATAGTAACTTTTTACAAAATAACATCTCGGGAACAATCGCGAGGTAATTGCGAGGTAAATGATGATAGCTCTGCGAGATAATCAATGACTGTGGATATTAACACATTATTGATTGTACATTGCTTGAATATAAGAGCATGCATGTATGAATAAGGGTGATCGTAGAATAAAGGTGTAACGACTACAACATTTTAATTGAGAGGATGATGTTTGTATAAAAGTGATGTGAGAGTAATAATCACACACACATAACAAAAACTAATCTAATTAATTGAAACGTAATATCACGCAAATTCTATTTTGCCAAGCTTTTCAAGGATGCTATTACGGGACACTGTACGTTTATGAATTAAGAATGCCCAAATGTGGAAGGGTGGATGAGCTTGGCCCTTTCCTTTTCTTAGATCTCATTTCTTTTGATTGTGTAAGGTTTGGCTGTATTTTTTAAAGTTTTTGTTATGTGTGTGATCTTATTACTTTTTCAAGTTCCATTGCAAAATTATTTGTTACCAGGAAGCTTCGCAAACGCTTTTTCAGGCTTGTTGTGTTGTTTGATGAGCGTAATTGGTGCATTGAGCTGTCATGTGTTATGCAGATTTTTTGTTGTTCTGTGAAAAAATCATTACAATCGGAAAAAGCATGTAGGTGTTATATGTCGTTTAAGGAAAAAAGCGTAAAATTGCGATTTTCATGAGAAATAATTTTTGATTGCGCTCAAATTTCACACGAATATATTAATTCATAAAATTAAGGTTCTGTGAAAAAAATAATTACAATCGAATAAAGCATGTAGGTGTTATTGTCGAAGAAATGTTTTAAGATTTTTTTAAATCGAAAAAAATCGTAAAATTGCGATTTTCATGAGAAATAATTTTTAGATTGCGCTCAAAAACGTGACAGTTCTAAGTTCAGAGATTTCAAAGGCCTCCAGAAAATTTTATTTCAATTGTAGTATGGCTTTAGCCAGAATCGTGGTAACAAACACACAAAATTACAAACGGAAAAAACAAGAAAAACGAAAAAAAACCCGTAAAATTGCGGTTTTCATGAGAAATAATTTTTCGATTGGGCTAAAAAACGTGTCAGTTTTAGTCCAGAGATTTTGAAGGCCTCCAGAAAATTTCTTTGAAATTGTAGTATTGGTTTAGCTGGAATCGCGTTAACAATCAGACAAAAATACAAACAAAAAAAAAAAAAAAGAAAATTGAAAAAATCGTGAAATTGCAATTTTCATAAAAAATAATATTTCGATTGCGCTCAAAAAGGTGGCAGTTCTAAGTTTCGAGATTTAGAAGCCCTCCAGAAAATTTCATCGCAATTGTAGTATCGGTTTAGTAGGAATCGTGTTAACAAACAGCAAAAAATACAAAAGAAAGAAAGAAAGAAAAAAATGCGGATTTTTGTCTACAATGGAATCTTTGCTACGCTCGCTACGATCATCCAAAAATATAGTAATTCTATCAAAGTTGATTTAATTGATATGGTATTACTAATTAACAATAGGATGTAAAATATCTAGTGGTCCAAAGACTTGCTTTTTGTAAACAATGTAGTCAATCATTATCAAGTAACTATAGTTACAATTGTTGATTATATTCTCGTATAAGGCTTATATTGAAACCTTTATTTGGAAGCCTTCCAGCAAACTTTTTCAACTTTTTCTTTAAAATGACCCTATTTCACTATTACCTTTATGTCCATATAAAATATTAACGTTGTAGCCCCACCAGTTTGGTTAGAATCGCTGGCTAATTGAAACTGACGGATAAGACAGTAGTAGCCAGAACTAACGAGCATGTTTCAAGCCATTTTTTTCACCATGAAGGAATGCTCGTACCCTAACCAAATTTAGCAATTGTGTTGTCAAATACTTAAATCCCCTTGATTTTGATAGTTATTACGTTCACAACACGTTTCATGACGGCTGGGTGACACCTCGAAATCACCCTAACTCTGCTTGCTGTATAAGCGCACCGTGGCTTGGCTGCGGCGCCTTAACGGGCACCTAGATTTAAAATTATCTGTAAACAAGTGATTAGAATTGCAATTCATCGAGGAAAAAAAATAGTGCGGTATTCATTATTTGAATGTATTACATAGTAAGGAATTAATTTTTCTAATTTCGTGAAAAAGTTTTGAAACGAGATAATGGGAGAGAAAATAACTGTATAATAAGAAGAAGGCATTTACAAAGTATTTAATAAATATCATTTTCTATACGATTTATTCATACACATTTGGTGACATTCCAATATTCAATCAATATCTTTAAAATCAATGCTATTTCCATCATGGAGCAAAAACGGAAAAATATATATACAATGTAGTTTAATCAGATTAAGAAAATGTTTATGCAGCCATTGGTAATCTTTTTAATGTTGGATAAAATTCTAGATGATCGTTCAAATTATTTAAATTAGACCATCGTGCAATGCGTAACACAGACAGAAGAGCACAGTCCATATCAGGTTTAAAAGATGTGAACGAGGATAACGTTTTGAATTTAAAGAATGATAGTTGGGTAAATCTTAATCAAACATATTTATCACAGCCCGTTTAAAAATGTTTTGAAAAAACTTACACTTTGGCACCCCCTACAGTGTTAATAATACATCGAAAGGAGATGTATACTCTTACAATTTTGGTGGTAGGAATATTACACCAGTGTTTCCCTTTCCACTCTATGACACTTTAAACTGAAATATATTTTATGCAAGAGAGTTAAATTGATTCTTGTTACATTCTTCACATTTATCATATTTTGTCATTTACATTTTCTTAGAAGGGAAATAGCGTCGATGATGATATAGTATTTTTATATTTTCAGTGTTATCATTGATTATCTATAGTTTTAATAGTTAATTTTAATTATAGAATATGATTATTAGAATTTCATAGTATAATGTAGTCGAAAGCATCAATTGAACATACGTTTTCTCAACGTTAGTTAATTCAGAAAATAAATTAATGGTAATTATCTTTACTCTTAATTAAATAAACTAAAAACACAAACATTCTTTGATTTGCTTAGTGCTTTCACTTTAAAACAGAAAACGAATATTTTATCATTTGTTATTTATTTGTATATGCCGCCTATGAATCATGTTTTATTTTATTGTTGAATGTTTATAACAGTTTGATAAAAATTTACCAACGATTTGCATTCAAAGATTTAGAATGTTATGTCTAGTAATGAACTTGTAAATCTTGATCTTCTAAGTTTGAATTTGAATTCTCTTGTTTAGATACTTGTTATTTATTAAGTCGAAGTAGATTGTTTAAGAAAATTTGCGTAAACTGTATTCTCTTCTATTGTATGATACTTTTTAAAATTTTATAAATAACATTAAAGAAACATTGGTTTTGGGTTAACTCTGTGGATTGAGAAGTGCTTTACTAAAATTAAATTAAAGAGTGATATTATTAACTCTGCAGTAATGTTTTTGTCTTGTATCTGTCTTTATTACTAAATATTTATATAATTTACTTATCTTCGATTTATTATTATTATATTTAGCTTGAGAAATCAAAACTTTATTCTCTAACAAAGTGGTAACTATTGTGTAAACTAGGAAAACGCTTAAGTCCCGCCGCGTTGTTCGATGAGCGTAATTGGTGCATTGAGCTGCCATGTGTTATGCGGATTTTCTGTTGTTCTGTGAAAAAATCATGTGTTATAAGTCGAAGAAAGTTTTTAAAAATCGAAAAAAATCGTAAAATTGCGTTTTTTATGAGAAAAAATTTCCCGATTGCGCTCAAAAACGTGGCAGTTCTAAGTTCAGAGATTTCGAAGGCCTCCATGAAATTTCATCGCAATCGGAGTATCGGTTTAGCCGGAATCGTGTTAACAGACACACAAAAATACAGAAAGAAAGAAAGAAAGAAAGAAAGAAAGAAAAAAAAAACATTCCGGATTTTTTTCTCCAGTGTAGTGAAATGGAATCTTCGCTTCGCTCGCTACGCTCGCTACGCTCATCCAATTATATATATATATATATTTATGTAAGATTTAAGGCTTTCACAGTACATGATATGAAAATATATGTTTTGAGATAAAACTGCGTGTGATTTATAATAAAATAATATTTTACTAACAACGTTTCACTAGGATTTCACCTAGCTTTATCAAAACAAAATGGAATAACAAAATACAAGATGACAATTAAAACACAGCCATCTGGGAAAAAAACAGATCTAGATGACAGTGATTAGAGCCTGTTGAATATTAAATAAAGTTGAGAGAGAGCCTCCAGTTGTCAGCGGTGTAAGTCATCTCCTACTTCTTGTCACGGGACCTTCCCGGAGTTGGTGATGGATCATCATCCTCCCATGGTCTTAAATTAACTAGTCTAGTTGCTCTGATCGCTAAGCTTTTGGCCATCTCTGGCTGTCATCCCTCTTGTTGAGATTTTGTGGGCGCCTCGCTATCTCCACAGTCTCCCTAATGATCTGTGGGTAAACATGTTGAATCGCTACAAGATTACGCGTGTTTTCAAAGTTGATTTCGTGGCCTGTATCCTTACGGTGTTTAGCTAACGCTGAATTCCTATCTTGTTTGTCTACTGCATTAATGTACTCTTGGAGTCGAACCGAAATCCTTCTGCCCGTTTGACCTACGTAAGATAGATTACAGCCACCACACGGTACTTCATACACACCTTGATCCTCCAATTGAATTTTAGCTTTTGATCTCGATAAAAGCGAAGCGATTTTCATATTAGTTGAAAAAATTGTTTCAATATTATATCGTCTAAGCACTCTACTAATGATGTCAGTAGAACCTCGGACATTGGTAATCGGTAATCAGGCGATGGTAATAAAATATTATTTTATTATAAATCACACGAAGTTTTACCTCAAAACATATATTTTCATATATATTTATATATATTTATATTTGTAAGAATAATAACCATCAACGTTAAACTTTCATTGAAAACAAACAAGGATGTAAAAAGGGAAGTAAAAATAACTGTTTATCACTTAATTTTTTCAAATGTATTATTAGTGAGTCATTCCGTGAAACATTCTTACTGATAATACTGATTAATACTGATTGTGTGGCTCATTGGTCTTGTGGTTAGCGTATCTGCTTCCAATGCAAAAGGTCCAGGGTTCGACTCCCGCCAAAGTCAGAAGTTTTTTAACTTCTGATTTGGACTTAAGTCCATCAGTTCTTGTCTAAGGAGTTTGTAAACGGTGACTTTGGAGCCGTCCTAGCAACGAAGCACATAATAAATTTAGAGTTGTTCTGAATCGGCCTTGTTGATTCTGGCGTTGATTCGCGGGTGTTTGCACTGTCCATACCACTGATTGCTATATTTCCTATTACAAATATCGATCTTTGGTTGGTTATCGCTCACTTGTCGATTGCGTCGGGGCCTACGGGGTTGGCTTGGTCGCTTTGATTTACTGTCCCCCACTGAAAATCAGTTATATAACTGAGTGGGTAGATTCTAAATATATATATATTTTTTTATAGGTTAGGTTCGAATCTCTGTGAAGAACTTTGTGTAAATGAATTGCTTCTACTCGTTTAGAAAGCACACTTGAACTTAAAATAATTGTTATGTTGAAAATATTATCACGTGGTAATATAAGCTAATTATAAATTATTGATTGGCTATTAGGAGAATATAAGTAAGTATAATGCTGTAATGCCGATAAATGTATGAAATGATACCACTCTAAAAAAATGTGTTTTAATGTAGCGTTGTAGGTTATCTCACCTCACGAATTCTAATCCGCAAATATAACGCCTGTGTAAATAAACACTAGTAGAATGTACATTACAACAGTGAGTGAGGCTGACTGACCAGCCAACCGTATGGGGTACTTTCCCAAAGTATATAGGGGGATGGGGAAAATAAGGTTTCTACATTACACAAACACTTGGACAATACATTTACAATTAAATAACTAATGTTTTCACACTTGAATATAGTAGGTCAAACAACAAAAGTGTAGGTAGTATAGTCAGATGATCTGGATTCGAGTCCCAGACAAGCTGACTTTCAATTACACAACACTCACACAACAGACGTACACAGCCACTTGCAACAAACATTTACAATGAAATAATTAAAGTTTTAACACTTATTATAGTAGCTCAAGCAACAATAGAATAGTAAGCACAGTTAGATATTGTAATGTATATGTATAACTTATATTGAGTAAACATTCATATTCATTTTTGGGTTTAAAATAAATAAATAAATAAATTGTATTTAGAGTCTATCCACTCAGTTTTATAACTGATTTTCAGTGGAGGACTTTAAATCAAAGCGACCAAGCCAACCCTGTAGCCCCAACGCAATCGACGAGTGAGCGATAACCAACCAAAGATCAATATTTTTAAAAGCAAATACAGCAATCGGTGGTATGGACAGTGCGAACACCCGCGAATCAACGTTGATATTGAAGTGGTAGTGTTATTAAGCTTCATGGATGTCGTAATTACTATCAACAATGGATGTTGATTTTTCAATAATGAAGAATGTGATGTCATAAGTAAACATGTGGCGAGTATTAATCAACTATATTTTGATTGGGTTTGTGTTTAAAAACACAAGGAATGCAAACCTTTCAATAACATTGAATGTTGGGAATTAGTAAAGAGGTCAGAGGTTTGAGGTTTCGTGGGGATCTACGAGCGAACTGATGAGGGGGTCTTACTTTAGAAGCCAAAGCGACAACACGGGAATGAAGTTTCAACTGGGAAGCCAAAGCAAGAACATGTAAAACAGGAGAACAACCTGGGAGCCCGAAGAAGTAACAAGCAAGAAGAGGGAAGCAAGAAGACACCAAAGGGGACATGGGTTCGAGCCGATAACAGACACTGGACTTCTATACCAGACGAAGGTTAATTGGTGAGCTATGATCGCTAATTAGTTGTCTGAGTTAAGGGGTTTCAGTAGAAGTCGAACTCATGATTACTAGATAAAATGAACAAGCTTAGACAAGGACAAGATTAGGTTTGTAGAAAAAATATAGTGATCCCTGAATTGAGAAATCACTGTTGTTTATTGAGTTTAAACATAAATGTTTCCCAATCCAAATCCCACAGAACATAAACGATCCTGGTCATATAGAGCTCGTAGATCAGGGAAGAATATTGTAACGCTACGCCCCAAACTAGCTTATTAGACACGTTTTAATTACAATTCGAGCTACAGCTCTTATCCATTAAAATATTCAGGGTTCGAGTCACAGACAGGCTGTCTTTCAAGTACACAACATCTTACACAACAGTCGTACACAGTCACTTGCAACAAACATTTACAATGAAATAAATACAGTTTTAACACACATTGTAGTATAGCTCAAGCAACAATAGCGAAGGTAGCATAGCTAGATGATCAAGGTTCGAGTCTCAGACAGGCCTACTTTCAAGGCTGCTTTCCCGAAGCATATAGGAATATAATTGCAGGTACTGAAATAGCCTATTGACTGTTAAATATACCTTGAACGGATATCGACTATTAGTAGAATATAAGTATATTTTTGTAATATAGGAATATATATTTCATTTTCTCGATGAAGATATAATATTTGGATTGTGATCATGAAAGCTAATCAAGGAAATGTAGTGATTGGAAACAGTTCTAAATATAATGATTTAATTTAACAATTCAGAATATTTATTTTATTTATTGGATGAGCGAAGCGAAGACTTCAATTTCACCGACCCCCCAAAAAATTTAGCTCGGTTGTTTTTTTGTTTTTGTTTTTGTTTCTTTTTTGTTTTTCCGTCTGTTTGTTCGCTCTCTACCGGGCAAACGGCATATGCGATCTTGATGAAAATTTGACACGACAGATTTTCACCAAAATGACCTCAAAGGAGAAAAATTTTAACCAATTAATTCATAGATGTGCCTAAGAAAGAAAGAAAGAACATCTATGAATTGATAAGTTGATCCCCCCAATTATGAATTTCCGGATACGCTACTGGCACTACAGTCCCCCCTTGCGAATTTTTTAATTTGCCACTGCTTGATTTGCGCCCCCCCCCCCCCTCCAATGTCCAAACTCTAGTGACGCTCCTGCTCTAAGATAGTCTAGTAATGAATTCTGGGTATCATAACTTGAACAGTGAACATATATAAGCGAACACCAGAAAATAAAAGCATTTTAAAGTGAGCAGTCCATGTATAACAATGAAGAAGAGAAAAATGTGAAAATAAACGACTTGATAAATATTGTTCAAAGGAAATATTGCCATTGGAAATAAGAGCACAAGCACTGTGTCAAAGTTCAATTGCAAATTCGGGCTTCACCAGGAAGGTGCGGACAGTAATACGTTGTTTGAGATCGAAGTTACCCCTTGCTCCTATTAACTGGAGGGGGTGAGGAGGGGGGTGGGCGGTGGTTGTATGCCCTCTAGCCTGAGAGAATTTAGAGGCGGAAAAGGGAGAAAATAAAAACAACTTTGACCCAGACCCGTTACGATATTACATATTAAAGTCCCTTTCCCCCAAATCGCCGAATCCAGGACACCGGTTGATGATATATAATGTGTGTTAGGCCTATATTGTGAGCCAGCCATGATTCTAGCCGTGATCTACAATTACAACTACAATTACAATTGCAACTTGGATGTGGAACTAAGGAAGCTTCTTTGTGACCAGGTGGGTCTGAAGACGGCAGTGCGGCGAGAGACTGGCAAGGGAGAAGCCTCAAGAGGGGAAGACAGGAGGCGAAGCAAGCCACGCAGTTACAGTACCATTACCAAAAAGAGGTTAATTCGGTAAGTCATGTGGGATTGTGCGATCATTTATAATCAATTGTCAGGTGAATGTTGAGTTCAGGAATCACTTGAATTCGAACCCACGTACTTTCACACTCAATGCACAATTATAAGAGTACTAGTGTAGGATTAATTAAGTACAAATACAGCAATCTATTTGTATGAATTATTTTCTGTTACTATGTAAACCATGAGTGAATCCAATCCATATACCCAGAACACAGACGTTCTTGGTCAGCAATTTCTGAGTCAATGGAAGGGTAAGACGCAGGAATTTATTCCGGGAGAAGCTTGAAAGAACTGCTCAATGGGGGGCGTGGGGGGACTCCCCCCATTGAGAAGTAGTTTTTATGTGTTTTAGAAGAAATTAAAGGGGCTATTACCCCCAAAAAATGTTTTTTACCACTTAATTTATAGCATATTACTACACTAAAATGACCGTTTAAAAAATTATATCTTATAACCGTAGTTTTAAATGAATTTTTCAAATTATTTAAATCATAAAATTAGCAAAAATTGCCGTTTTGGTCCATGTCTTAAATAGGCTTTAACTAGCTTACCTGCTTCTTCTTTGTTCCACATAGATACTAGAGCATAGAACCAATCGAAAATTGCACCCCCCATCCCCCTGTGCAGAAATATACACTCAAACACTCAAAAAAACATTCCAAAATATCACACCTTCTTGGTAATCAGCAGACTTTGACCGATCTACTTGCCCAAATTACAAAACAGAAAATATAGGATTTACAGAAAAGGCTGTTGACTGTCGATAACGTCATTAATGGCCAATATATTTTGGACCAAAATCCTCCAAGTTCACGGGGCATAAAGATCGTCCCCATGTTATTTCTTATAGGAGATTTAAACCGATGGGACCTAGCTCGAAAAATGACATGTTTGACATTTTTTTGGAGGGGTGTGCCCAGAATTTTTCTGTTGATTTCTAAATTCATAACTAGTTAGCCTGAAAGATTTTTTTTTCTTTATTTTACCTGGAGAATACCTCTTGAAGGGGCTTTGCTGTTCAAAAAGAAAAATGAATAGATGAATTCAATTTTATGTGTTAACCTAGATGATTTGCAGATAATAATATTTAATCTGGGATATCGAAAAAGACCCCAGCACTTGCCACACCTGGATACGCCACTGATGCTTTTGTCATCTGTCCTGCAGATAAGCCATGCATGCGGTCAACTATGCAGCAGCCATGTTTCTTGGACACAGGAGGTCGCAGGAGGTGTGGGAACAGAAGGCTGTTGGTGTTGGGAGCAGTGATGGACGCGATTTAGGAGCAGATGATGAGGGCAATGGAAGAGGTTGAAAGGGGAAGGATGGTCCCTGCAATTGGTCGCCTCCTGGGGGAATCTTAAATTCTTCGAGGCCTTGGCCTGTCTGGCAAGGCAGGGGCGCCCGTGCCGCCAAGCTTGATGGTACGGGAAATTCAGTAGAGGGTACCGGGCCTCAATCGAGGGCCTGGTACGCACCTGGATGAGTCCCAGGAAGATATACTCTTACGGAATGGGGGATCACTCCAAGGTGAAGTGAAAACTAATATATGAGATATAGAAATGTAGAAATATATATATATTTTTTTAAATTATTAAACCTTTAACAAAGAAAAGTAGTGATTAGTATTGCAGGCGGAGCATCGTTGCGCGTCTATATTGTGTTAATTAGTTGAAGGGGGTTAGGGGCAACCATTTTTTGTGGTTTTGGTTTCTTTGTGGGATTTGACGATAGTTCTTACGAGAGGTGTACGAGAGAATATAACTTGAACGTGAAAAGAGTAACAATTAGTGTCAGGAAATAAATTGAAGGTAGCTTTAATACACTAAAACAACGGCCCATGCAGATTCAGGAGGCACTCAACGTTACCACGAGTGGTCGCTTAAGTTCAATTTTCCTGAATCCAGTCTATCTAATCTTACAGGGGTTTTGATGTTATAAAGGCAATGTAGTTGTTGATTATGTAATATAAATTATATGTAGAGTTTTTTTCAGTTATATTATTGTATATTATTAATCCTTCTTTGGTGTGTCTTGATTCAGGGGGAGGTGGCAGTATGGTGCTAGTTCTGGCAAAGGGAATGTGCGCGTTTGTGGGAAGTGGTTACCTAAGAGAAGGAGGGAAATGAGGAACATAAAGAAGAAGAGTTATTGTTAGGTGTGCGACAGAAGGCTGTTGAATTGGTTGAAGGCGGTTGGGGGCAATCATTTTTGGTAGTTTATGTTTCATTGTTGGATTTGACGATAGGTGTCGAGGTTGTTTTTTGACGGCCCTCTAGGGCATGGATTTGGAACCACTAGACCGCCAACTCCGGGAGTGCCGGAAAGTGACAGAATGTAGGTGCGCACGCACGTTACCTAAAGGGGGCCAGGGAGTACATAGAGGGCTTTGGGGTCCATCCAGAAGACGACTGGCGGTTAAATGAGGTGATCGCCGGCCCTGGATGGAACCCAGAGTCCTCTATGAGTACGGCCTGGGAGACCAGGTGTGGTGATGATGCCCTGGGGTGGCAATTGAAGAAAAAAAGTGTTTAGAAATATAGTGAAAAATTTATATATTTAAATTAAAAAGTAGATAGTGGAGAATACAGTGTGGTAAATTGTGTGTGGTGTGTTTATTGGTTGAATGGGGTTGGGTGCAACTATTTTTGGTGGTTTTGGTTTCCCTGTAGGATTTGACAATAGGTATGGGGGTTTTTTTTTGACGGCCCTCCGGTGCGTGAATTGTGAACTGCTGGACCGCCAACTCCGGGACGGAAGGAAAGTGACGGCATGGGGGAAGTTACTGGCGTTCGAGGCCCTGGCCGTGCCTGGTGGGGGAGGGTGCGGACGTTCCTCAATGGTTACTGGCGCGGGCGCACGCCCGTTACCTAAAGGGGCTAGGGAGTACCTGGAGGACTATGTGGTCCATCCAGAAGACGACTGGCGGTTACATGAGGTGATCGTCCAGCCCTGGATGGAACCCAGGGTCCTGTATGAGTACGGCCTGGGAGACCAGGTGAGGTGATGACGCCCCAGGGTGGCCATTGAAGAAAAAAAGTGTTTCGAAAAATAGTGAAAGATATATATATATATATCTATAAATAAAAAATAAAACGTAGAGAGTAGTTAAGTGGATAGTATAGTGTGTTGATTTGTGTGTGGTGTGTTTATTGGTTGAAGGGGGTTGGGGGCAACCATTTTTGGTGGTTTTGATTTCTTCGTTGGATTGGACGATATTTGTGGGGGTGGTTTTTGACGGAACTCCAGGGCGTGGAATGGGAACCGCTGGACCGCCAACTCCGGGAGGGCAGGAAAGTGACGGCATGGGGAAATTTATTGGCGTTCGAGGCATTGGCGTGCCTGGCGTGGGATGGGGGCTTGCGGTCGTGCAGCAATGGTTGCTGGCACGGGCGCACGCTCGTTAAATAAAGGGGGCTAGGGAGTACCTGGAGGGGTTTGGGTCCATCCGGAAGGCGACTGGCGGTTACATGAGGTGATCGCCGGCCCTGGATGGAACCCAGGGTCCTCTATGAGTACGGCCTGGGAGACCAGGTGTGGTGATGACGCCCCGGGGTAGACATTGAAAGAAAGGGTCCAGAAAAAAGTGATATATATATATATAAAAAAAAGTAGATAGTGGATACTATAGGGTGGTGGCTCTCGTTTTTAAGTGTGTCTCTTTGTGAATTCTATACTGCTTCTTATTCTCTTCTCTTGGAATCTCCGGATATAAAAGCAATGTAGTAGTTGATTATGAAATATGAATTATATGTAGAGTTTATTTAGTTATAGTATTGTATATAATTAATCCTTCTTTGGTGTGTCTAGATTCATGTGGTGGTGGCAGTAAGGGGCTAGTGTTCTGGAGAGGAAATGTGCGCGTTTGTGGGAAGGTGGTGACCTAAGAGAAAGAGGGAAAAAAGTAACATAAAAAAGGAGACTTATTGTTAGGTGTGTTACATAAGGCTGTTGAATTGGTTGAAGGTGGTTGGGGGCAAATATAATTGGTGGTTTTGATTTCTTTGTTGGATTTTACGATAGGTGTGGGGGTTGTTTTTGACAGCCCTCCGGGGCGTGGATTGGGAACTGCTGGACCGCCACATCCAGGAGGGTCGGAAAGTGACGGCATGGGGGAATTTACTGGCGTTCGAGGCCCTGGCGTGCCTGGCGTGGGATGGGGGCTTGCGGTCGTGCAGCAATGGTTGCTGGCACGGGCGCACGCTCGTTAACTAAAGGGGGCTAGGGAGTACCTGGAGGGGTTTGGGTCCATCCAGAAGACGACTGGCGGTTACATGGGGTAATCGTCCAGCCCTGGATGGAACCCAGGGTCCTGTATGAGTACGGCCTGGGAGACTAGGTGTGGTGATGACGCCCCGGGTTGGCCATTGAAGGAAAACATTTTTTCGAAAAATAGTGAAAAATTTATATATATATAAAATAAAAAGTAGAAAGTGGATATTGGATAGTATAGTGTGTTGCTTTGTGTGTGGTGTGTTTATTGGTTGAAGAGGGTTGGGGGAACAATTTTTGGTGGTTTTGTTTTTTTTGTTTGATTTACGATAGGTGTGGTGGTTGTTTTTGACGGCCCTCCGGGGTGTGGATTGGGAACCGCTGGACCGCCAACTCTGGGTGGGCTGAAAAGTGACGGCATGGGGGAAGTTTCCTGGCGTTTAAGGCTCTGGCTTTCCTGGCGTGAAGGAGGGGGGTGGTCGTGGACGTGCCGCAATGGTTGCAGGCACGGGCGTACGCTCGTTACCTAAAGGGGGCCAGGGATTACCTGGTGGGCTTTGCGGTCCATCTAGAAGACTACTGGCGGTTACATGAGGTGATCGTCCGGCCCTGGATGGAACCGAGGATCTTCTATTAGTAGGGCCTGGGAGACCAGGTGTGGTGATGACGCCCCGGGGTGGCCATTGAAAAAAGTGGTCCAGAAAAAATGTGAAAAAAAATATACATATATATATATGTATAACAAAAATGTAGATAGTAAATACTATAGGGTGATGGCTCTCGTCGTGTGTAACTGTGTCTCTCCGTGGATTCTTCTCTACAGCTTCTTGTTCTCTTCTCTTTGGAATCTCAGGATATAAAAGTAATGTAGTTGTTAAATATGTAATATGAATTATATGTACTTTATTTTGTTGTAGTATTGTTTATTATTAACCCTTCTTTGGTGAGTCTTGATTCAGGGGGTGGTGGCAGCATGGGGCTAGTTTTGGTGAGGAGAGTGCGGTTTTTTAAGAGAGGGAAGAGAGGAACATAAAAAAGGAGTCTTATTGTCAGGGGTGCGACAGAAGGCTGTTGGTGTTGGGAGTGGTAGTGGACGCGATTTGAAGAAGATGATGAGGGCAATAGAAGAGGTTACTTGGGTGGGGTTGAAAGGTCCATGCGGTTTGTCGTCTCCTGGGGGATTCTTCTCTACTTTGAGACATTGGTCTGTCTGGCCAAGGCAGGGGCGCCTGTGCCGCCAATCTTGATACGGGAATTTCAGTAGAGGGTACCGGGCCTAATTCGGGGACCTGGTGCGCCCCTGGATGGGTCCCTGGGAGATATATGCTCTTGACAACATGGGGGTTCACTATTAGTGAAGTGAAAACTAAAATGAGATAAAGAAATACTATAAATAAAAATAAATTAAACGATAAAAGCTTTTAGTAAAAAAATTAGTTTTTAGTATAGATTAGAACTTTATATTGCGGGCAGACTATGGATGCTCACGTGAGGAGGTGCATGTCTATTGTAATTATTGGTTGAAGGGGGTTGAAGGTAACCATTATTGGTGGTTTTGGTTTCTTTGATGGATTTAAAGATAGGTCGTACGATAGGTGTACGAAAGAGAATATAACTTGAAATTAAAAAGAATATGAATTGTCAGGAAATAAATAGAAGTTAGCTTTAATACTCTAAAACGATGGTTCGCGCAAATTCAGGAGGCATTCAATGTTACATCGAGCGGGCGATTAAGTTCAATTTTCCTGAATCCGTATAATCTAATCTTACAGGAGTTTTGATGAAATAAAAGCAATATAGTTGTTGATTATGTATTGTGAATTTAATGTAAAGTTTATTTTGTTATGGTGTTGTATATTATCAATCTTTCTTTGGTGTGTCTTGATTCAGGGGTTGGTAGCAGTATGGGGCTAGTTCTATCGAGAGAATGTGCGCGTTTGTGGAGGGTGGTGACCTAAGAGAAGGAGGGAAATGAGGAACATAAAAAGGAGACTAATTGTTAGGTGTACGACAGAAGGCTGTTGGATTGGTTGAAGGGGGTTGTTGGCAAATATTTTTGGTGGTTTTGGCTTCTTTGTTGGATTTGACGATAGATATAGGGGTTGTTTTTGACGGCCCTCCGGGGCGTGGATTGGGAACTGCTGGACCGCCAACTCCGGGAGGGATGGAAATTGACGGCATGGGGGAAGTTTCTGGCGTTCGAGGCCCTGGCCGTACCTGGTGGGGGAGGGTGTTCACGTGGCTCTATGGTTGCTGGCGCGGGCGCACGCCCGTTACCTAAAGGGGCTAGGGAGTACCTGGAGGACTATGTGGTCCATCCAGAAAATGACTGGCGGTTACATGAATTGATCGTCCAGCCCTGGATGGAACCCAGGGTCCTCTATGAGTACGGCCTGGGAGACTGGGTGTGGTGATGACGTCCTGGGGTGGCCATTGAAAAAAAGGGTCCAGAAAAAAAGTGAAAAATATTTATTAAAAAAAAAGGAGATAGTAGAAAGTATAGGGTGGTGGATTCCGTGTGTAAGTGTATCTCCACTTGTGGATTCTATACTGCTACTTCTTCTCTTCTCTTGGAATCTCCGGATTTAAAAGTAATGTATAGTTTGTTTAGTTATAGTATTGTTTTATATAACTAATCCTTCTTTGGTGTGTCTTGATTCAGGGGTAAGTGGCAGTATGTGGCTAGTTCTGGCGAGGGAATGTGCTCATTTGTGGGGGGGTTGGGGGGGGTGATCTAAGAGAAAGAGGGAAAAGAGGAACATAAAAAAGGCGACTTATTGTTTGGTGTGCTACAAAAGGCTGTTGGATTGGTTGAAGGGGGTTGGGGGCAACCATTTTAGGTGGTTTTGGTTTCTACGTTGGATTTTACGATAGGTTTGGGGGTTGTTTTTGACTGCCTTTCGTGGCGTGGATTGGGAACTGCTGGACCGTCACATCCGGGAGGGCCGGAAAGTGACGATATGGGGGAATTTACTGGCGTTCGCGGCCCTGGCGTTCCTGGCGGGGGGCGGGGTGGGCGTGCGGACGTGCCGCAATGGATGCTGGCACGGGTGCACGCCCTTTACTTAAAGGGGGCCAGGGAGTACCTGGAGGGCTTTTCGGTTCATCCAGAAGACGACTGGCGATTACATGAGGTGATAGTCCGGCTCTCAGTAGAACCCAAGGTCCTCTATGAGTATGGACTGGGAGACCAGGTGGGGTGATGACGCCCTGGGGTGGCCATTGAAGAAAAAAGTGTTTAGAAAATTAGAGAAAAATATATATATTTAAAGTAAAAAGTAGACAGTGGATAGTATAGTGTGGTGATTTGTGTGTGGTGTGTTTATTGGTTGAAGAGGGTTGGGGCAACCATTATTGGAGGTTCGATTTCTTTGTTGGATTTGCCGATTAGTAATAATAATAAACGATAATTAATAAAATTTAGTAGTTAGTATAGGGAAGTACTTTATATTGCAGGCAGAGCATGGATGCTCACGTGTGGAGGTGCATGTCTCTTGTGTTTATTGGTTGAAAGGGGTTTGGGGCAGCCATTATTGGTGGTTTTGGTTTCTTTGTTGGATTTGACAATAGGTCTTACGACAGGTGTACATAAGTGAATATAACATGAACTTAAAAAGAGTAACAAGTAGTATCAGGAAACGATTTGAAGGTAACTTCAATACACTTAAACAATAGCTAATGCAGTTTCAGGAGGCACTCGACGTTACCACGAGTGGTCGCTTAAGTTCAATTTTCCTGAATCAGGGTAATCTTATCTAACAGGGGTTTTGATGATATAAAAGCAATTTAGCTGTTCATTATGTAATACGATTATATGTAGAGTTTATTTTGTGATAGTATTGTATATAATAAACCTTCTTTAATGTGTGTCTTGATTCAGGGGGTGGTAGCAGTTAGAGGCTAGTTCTGGCGAGGGAATGTGTGTTTTTGTGGGGGGTTGTGACGTAAGAAAAGGAGGGAAAGAGGAACAAAAAAAGGAGAGTAATTGTTATGTGTGCGACAAAAGGCTGTTGGGGTTGCGAGTGGTATTGGATGCGATCTGGGAGCAGATCATGAGTGCAATGGAAGAGGTTACCTGGGAGGGGGTGAAAGGTCCCTGCGGTTGGTCGTCTCTTGGGGGATTCTTATGTACTTTGAGGCCTTGGCATGTCTGGCAAAGGCTGGGGCGACCGTGCCACGCCAAGCTTGATGGTTCGGGAAATTCAGTATAGGGTACCGGGCCTATTTCGGGGACCCGATGCGCCCCTGGATGGGTCCCAGGGAGATATACTCTTATGGCATGGGGATTACTCGTAGTGAAGTGAAAACTAAAATGAGATATAGATATGTATATAAACAAATTTTAATGATGAAAACGTTTAATAAAAAAAAGTAGTGGTTAGTTTAGAGTAGAGATTTATATTGCATGCAAAGCATGAATGCTCACGTGTGGAGGTGTCTTTTTGGTGTTTATTTATTGGTTAAAGGGGGCTGGGAGCAACCAATTCTGGTGGTTTTGGTTTCTTTGTTGGATTTGATGATAGGTGTGGGGGTTGTATTTGACGGCCCTCCGGGGCGTGGATTGGGAACCACTGGATCACCACATCCGCGAGGGCCGGAAAGTGACGGCATGGGGCAATTTACTGAAATTCGAGACCATGGTCTGCCTGACGGGGGGGGGCGACGTGCCCCAATGGTTGCTTTCACGGGCGGACGCTTGTTACCTAAAGGGAGCCAGGGAGTACCTGGGGGACTTTAGGGTCCATCCGGAAGACTACTGGCGGTTACATGAGGTGATCGCCCGGCCCTGGATGGAACCAAGGGTCCTGTATGAGTACGGCCTGGGAGACTGGGTGTGGTGTGACGCCCTGGGGTGGCCATTGTAGAAAAAAGTGTTTAGAAAAATAGTGAAAAATATATATATTTAAAAAAAAAGTAGATAGTGGATAGTACAGGGTGGTGAGTTATTTGTGGTGTGTTTGTTGGTTGAAGGGGGTTGGGGGCAACCATTATTGGTGGTTTTGGTTTCTTTGTTGGATTTACGATAGGTTTTGGGTTGTTGTTTTTAATGGCACTCCGGGGCGTGGATTGGGAACCACTGGACCGCCAACTCCGGAAGTGCCGGAAAGTGACGGGATGGGGGAATTTACTTACGTTCGAGGCCCTGGCGTTCCTGGCGGGGGGGGGGGGGCTGCGGACGTGCCGCAATGGTTGCTGGCACGGGCGCACGCCCGTTACCTAAAGGAGGCCAGGGAGGGGAGGGAGTACCTGGAGAACTTTGGGTTGCTTCCAGAAGGCGACTGGCGGTTACATGAGGTGATCGTCTGGCCCTGGATGGAACCGAGGGTTTTTTATGAGTACGGCCTGGGAGACCAGGAGGGTTGATGACGCCCTGGGGTGGCCATTGAAAAAAAAAATGTGTTCATAATTTTAGGGAGCTAGCTTTGATTATGGAATCATGAGTCATCTTTGAGTGTAAATTAAATTAAACTCGACTTAAATTTATATAGAATTAACATGATTGATAGTTAGATCATCAGTCCATAAATCCTACCATCCATTGATAAGGTCAAGTTGTCTCCATACATTGTCTAGTCATGGCAATCTTACTCATCTAGATTTGCGGCACTTTAGGTGTCTTTGGTTAAAACAATGTTCAAAACTTTTTTTTTCCTGTCATTGGTTTATTCTATACGATAGTTGTATAGGGTTGGTTGAAGGGAATATAAGGAATAGAAAGGCAGGTCTTTGATACCGCGGCTCAGACGATTACGGTGCATTCTGGACGGTAGCGGGTGGTGATATGATTCGTATTATACATTTTATTGTGATTTACTTCAGGGTATTTCTAAAAACATTTGTCGCAACGCGCTATTTATATAATTATTTAAAACGAAAAGCTCTTTGCAAAACGTTTTTATTTCAGATTTATTTATCTAAGTGGATAGAAACGATGGGAGTCGCCGTCAAATACATTTAAAACTAATTTTATAGATTTGATGTAAAATTATTGTTGTGCATGCTATTGTGATCGTCTCAATAGAATACTTGTAAACAGTAACTTAAAATTCTCACAATTATAGTTGTCCATGTTTTACTTTCGACGAAATTGTGAAGCATTGAAAAATCTTTAGAAAGTTAAATTTATTGTGGTAATCATATTTATACCTAGGTACTACGTTCATGATCAATAACGTATTAATATAACGAAGGTGTAAGATATTTATAATTGATAAGTTAAATGTTATGTCAAAACAAAATATATAATAATCACCAGTCCTATTGTGAAGTGGAAAATGGTGTCAATTCATTAAATACAAAAGAGTATCTCGTAGTCATTATTTTGTTGCCCAAATTCTACAACCAAATAAACTTATCAAACAAATTCAATGTTTTATTACATTATCTACTAACAGTCACACTGCATCCATACATCTTCTAGATTAATTTGCAACATGGCATTGGCCTTTAATGGGCCACTCGCACTGTCCCAGCGGCTGGTTATTACTTCGGCTGCCTGTTCCCGGCAGCGTATTTTGTGCAATTATTATTCTTCGTGATCACGTTGTGACCTTTTCTTAAGAGGGAATGGGACACATTTGGCAGTTAGCAAATAGCTATTCGCTCGGCCAAGATGCATCCGACGTATATGAAACTTTGCAAAGTTGTCAATGAAGCATACATAGTCGGTCCGTGGTCATAGATTTTCAAAATTTTGCCTTAATCAGCCAGAAAAAAATCACGAATAAAATCAATTTTAGAGATTTTAACAAAATCAAAATTTGTGAAAACTAATTTATTTTTTATAAATTATTTTAAAACAAAATTTGGAAATGTGTTACTGCAGCGCCCTATATTTCCACATAGGTGACATATGTTCAAAATTTCAGACACCTGTGGTGTCAGTCGGCCAAGCGAACAGCAATTTGCCTAAAACGCATGTCCTATACTCTCTTAACATAGTGCAGAATTCTACAAGTGTTGTTTAAGAGGGGACGCTGAGCTTGGCCCAACTCAAATGCGCACACTCACGTGTTAATGATTTCTGCTGAATAGTTGGTAATATCATTACCAAATTTTGCATGGATGTTAAAAAAGTACTTTTATATTGATATCCGCAATTGGTTTAAAAAGGTAAGCCTTAAGATCCTTTGCGTGACATACAGTGATGTTATCCGGAATCAATCAAAAATCGATTGATTGATTCAAGGACAAGTATTGAATACCACTCAATACTGTGGCCTAATCATTCATCAGTCATGGGATTAACTGTTTACATTCAGCATCAGTAAATATTGATTGTCAGTAGGCCTACAAAGTACAAACAGAAATCTGTCCTAGGCCAAAGTATTTTCCATCTTAAACCCTACCTGGTCTAAAAGTGTGCAAGAGGCTTGGTAGCTTCATGCTGTTATCTATGAGAACCCCTTACGTTAGCATTCTGATGACAAACAGAACAGGCTACAGGTATCAACTTATTACACCTGGCTAGTTAGCATCTATACCAGGCCACCACAATTAGACAATAGTTACGGCCAATATCCAATCACAGCCATCGATGCAAGCACATGACCACACATGGAAGTGAGTAAGGGAATACCTCCTCCCCACTTCCCCTCAATTGGCAACACTTTTAGTCTATCTCTTTGTCTCACCTTCATCAAGAACAGTTGAGATAACAGGAGCTGGGAAACGTTTGGAATTATTGTTTGTAAGTAAATTGGTTATTTGTAATAATAATAAACCAGTTTAGTGAGAATCTGTGTTTTCATTACAAACTAACTACCATTTCCATTCAACTCCGTATACATTACAAACATGCAAGCAGTTTCCCCAAATGTGTTACAAATCAATTGGTTGATTTGATTGATTATTGATCTACAAATCAATTAAGTGAATTGTCCAAAACGTGAAACAAAATGGGAAATCCAAAACATGGATCCAGTTCTGGAAATTCTAACCAAACTGCTTATCTTACGATAAAACCAAATTTTCTGCGCGTTCACATTGATTTAAACGTTGATATCCAGTATGCAAATATGAGCTAAAAAAATCTGTAACTTTAAATAAATTCCCGAAGTTGACCAAAATGGAGTAAATTTAGGTGATTCCACTAATATTTTATTCAAAATCAACGCTTTAATTTAGGAATACGCGCACTGGATAGCATAGACTTATTCTTTATTAACTTTAGTGTGAAATTTGATAACGGTGTTACAAACCATTTACCCGAAAAAAACAGAAAGTTGAGCGCCTTAACTCGTCTCCGCGCCAGCCTCAGCGACTCCTCTTAAGTTTATTTGGTTTCGCATCATTTAATTTACTACTTTCATCACCCCCTACCCTATCCTCTTCTATCTCTCATCTCACCCTGGGCTAGCCTATCATTTTCTGCCTCTTCGTCACCGTCATCAACACCTCGGTTAAGCGGCAAGTTCGCCGTCGCCAGTCCTCTTTCTAAGAAGCAAATGTCAATGAGGTAAGCTAGTCTTTGACTTTGTTTTCTTTATTTTTTCCCCTCTTATTTATTGGCATCATCGCCCTGGTACCTACAGAATGATATTGATTGGTAATATTCACATTATCTTACCACTGACATGGTCCACGTAAAATTCCTTGAAAGGAAACAAAACCTTTAAAATCGCTTTAATGTGTAAGAAGATGAAGAAGAATCAGTGAACTATGAATGGAAAATACACTTGTTTCTCATTCATCATTGATTTAGAAATTTACATACGATTCAAACCAAGCACTTGAAAAATGTCAAGAGTCATGGGTTATTCATATGACTTTGAGTCGATTACTGTATGTTAAAAATTATCACCTGTATGTAAATATGTGCATGTTTTATGTATTTATGAAGACAATTATACCTAGGAACGCTGATCTGAAAGCAATACGATCACATCACAGATTTGATAGTCCAAAGAAACGAGTTCATATAATAGAGGAACCTCGAACCTTGATAACTAATTGACGGTTGTGATTTAAGTTGCTTAATAATTTTAACTTATTCTTTTAGCTCGAGATTATCTTCCTCAATGTAGTGCCAAAGCAATAGTGACCTACTAAAAGCCCTTGGACATTCCTTGCTATTTACCCGGACACCCTTGCCTAACAGTCAACTGAATAGGGTCACTCATGGTGTACGCTACACCACACAATCCACCGACATTGTTGGTTCTAGCGTAAAGCGCGGGACTCTCGGGAGGTCCCGGGTTCAAATCACGTCGAGACCGGCAATACTAATTGAAGGTTTTTTCCGAGGTTATTCTCGGTCTTTTATGCGAATGCAAGGGATTGAGTCCTCTTAAACAGCCCTCGGACATCCCTTCACAATTGTCTTATCCGCAACATACCTAGTTAGACACCTGAAGAGAGGCATGAAATTTGCACCTTGTGCAGGCTTCCCACAAAAATTATTTATATTTTTGTGATTTGGTCAAGTGGTTTTGTCATCAAATGTTATATTTTATTGTTTTACTTATATTTTTTGTAGTTCCTATACTATGTGAACCATGTACACCCCCGATTAGAAATAAATCAAGGGCTAGGTGTAGTAGATACAACACGGTTTATATATGGTCAATGGTGGACATGTGCATGTATTTTAATAAAATATAATAAGGCAGCCTTTATGCAAGATTAAATCAAAATAAAGTTTGTTTACTATTTTCAATTTAAAGGGGCTAAAAACCCCAAAAATTGTTTTTTACCACGTGATCTATAGCACAATACAACACTAAAATGACCGTTTAAAAAATTATATCTTGTAACTGTGATCTAACACGAATTTTTGAATTTTTTTGATCCAGAAATTTGCGAAAATTGGTGATTTGGGAAATTTCTTAAATCGGCTTTAATCTGCTTCTTTTTTGGTCCACATAGAATACTAGACCATAGAACCATTCTAAAATGCCTCTTTATAACATCGTGTCTTGAAATTGTGCCCAAATATACCCTCAAACACGCAAAAATATGCATTCCAAAATCACACCCCATCTTGGTAATCTGCATATTTTGACCGAACTACTTGTTCAAATTACAAAACAAAATATAGAGAATTTACAGGAAAGGTTGTAGAGTACGTCAATAATGGCCAATATTTTTTTAAATCAAAATCCTCCAAGGTCACGGGGCATAAAGATCGTCCCCGTGTTATTTCTTATGGGAGATTTTTGCCGATGGGACCTAGCTCGAAAAATGTCATGTTTGACAATTTTTTGGGAGGTCATGGTGGCCCCAATAATTTTTCTGTTAATTGCTCAATTCATTACTAGTTAGCCTGAATGAAATATATTTTTTGAGTTTAGCGGTTAAATACCCCTTTTAACGGCCGAAGCTTTGCAGTCAACGGGTAAGATAATTTAGTAAGGGCTCAAATGTAGAATGGTTCATTGGCTTGGTCCTTGTTTAAGATATCAATTTTATGCAGTTTGTGAGGTTCGTCAGTCTTTTCACAATCACTTTGAATCCGAAAGATTTCGTTTTTTTCAGATTTTGTATGCTCGGAATTTCATATAATTATTCTAAGTTTAATTTGCATGACAGAGTTTGTAAAATTGTATAATAATAGGTTGTTATTTTACAATAATGCTGCATTTGATACTGAAAGTCCAATGAATGAATGCTTTGAAAGAAAGAAGAAAAAAATTGCGTAAAATCACAGTTACAAGATAATATAATTTTTAAACAGCTATTTTTGAAAAGTATTATCCTGTAGATAACGTGTTCAAAAATAACTAAGGGGCAATAGCTCCTTCAAGGATCGTTATGTTGTGTTTGAGTTGTTATTATGCATAAATACATATTTAAATAAAATAATCGGAAAGGGTATGAATAATCAAAAATGCATTTAATTAATTACATTTCGAATTAAAAACTTCCTACAGACCGTTAAATTTTTATTCTGTGTCCTGCATGCAATAATTATTTCAAAACAACATTACTGTGCTTCATAAGTTGTTCGATATTTTGCAATCTTCTTGAGATACAACTAAAACTGTAATTTTGTGTTGATTTAATTAAATATTGTAGTCGTGTCCTTTGTTAATAAAATTAAAGTTTAGCTTCAAAATCACCTTCTTCCAGTCTGTTATTCGTACACAAAAAACGTTCTTATTTTGCACACGCGTTTTATAGTCTTAATCAATGATTGGATGCGCGTAGCGAGCGAAGCAAAGATTCCATTCTACTATGAAGAAAAAAATCCGGAATGTTTTTTTTTTCTTTTTGTATTTTTGTGTGTCTGTTAACACGATTCCGGCTAAACCGATACTCCAATTGCGATAAAATTTTGTGGAGGCCTTCGAAATTTCTAAACTTAAAACTGCCACGTTTTGAGCGCAATCAAAAAATCATTTCTCATGAAAACCGTAATTTTACGATTTTTTTTTTTTTTTTAATTCTTCGACTTATAACTCCTACATGCTTTATCCGATTGAAAAGATTTTTCACAAACCTTAATTTTATGAATTAATATACTCTTGTGAAATTTGAGCGCAATCAAAAAATTATTTCTTATGAAAATCGCAATTTTACGATTTGTTTTGATTTTTAAAAAGTTCTTCGACTTATAACTCCTACATGCTTTATCCGATAGTAATGATTTTTTCATAGAACCTTAATTTTATTAATTAATATATTCGTGTGAAATTTGAGCATAATCGAATAATTATTTCTTATGAAAATTGCAATTTTACGCTTTTTTTGTTTTTAAACAATTACGCTCATCCAACAACGCGCCTGATAAAGCGTTTGCGAAGCTTCCTAGTATTTAACATCTAGTAGGATAGATCCCCAGTCTCCAATGCGTCCGTACAGGCGCAAGCGTAGCAAATTGAAGCGTCAATATGACCTATTCAAGATGGCGATTTGGCGTTTCAATTTATGCTTCACATTATGTTTTAAATGGGATTTAGTATTTTTCTGCATTGTATTGATATGGTTTTTGCTTGTGCAGCATGGGAATGCACATACAGAAACAATAAGAAGTTATTGCATAAGGGAATTTAGTATTCATTTGGTGTTGGATCATGGCTGATATGCTCACCAGTCAACCTGACAGCCATCTTGAAAAATATTTGAACTACAAATCACTACAACCTAATTTAACATACAAACTTACCTATTCAAGATGGCTTCTAATTGTCACGCCAGTGGACCAATGACTGGGGATTTAGCCTACTATAGATGTTAAAATAGCATCTGTCTTAATACAATGGCTGACAATACACCTCAGAATACAACATAACATGTACTTCAGGCTTTGAATTCTGCTACACAATCGAACATATAACACAGGCATAATTACTTTATGGCCTGCAGCTCTTTGTCTTTGAGAAAATGCATTCTTTCTTTCATTATGACTGAAGTGCCTATTAACATAACAATTCAATTTTCGTTTAAGTACTTACATTTTTTAAAAGCTATGGTAATTAAATTAATTTGTGGAATAAAATGATTAGGAGTAGGGGCTACACTACTGTAAAAAACTAAATCCACAGTCTTTGCTCTACAAACACAATTTCTGGTGTGGGTTGAAAATTATTTTTTTATTTAAATTACCCCCCTTGATGTTTTTCGTTCTTTTAACAGCCATTTGATAGAAAACACAACAGTTTTTTCCTAACAGACCAATTGTTGTGAAATTTTGCAATTTCCTTGTTTTGACATAACGAAATAAGTAACTATAATTTATTGTGCTTGGGTGTTTCGATTTTTTAATTATTTGACTAATTTTTTGCAATTTGAATTTTGAATTTGTTTTAATTACAGTTCAGATATTATGTTTTATTTTAGACAAAGTTTTGAATATATTTAAAACCACCAGCACAGTTTTCTATATTTATGAACAAGTAATAAAACAAAACAAAAAGTAGTTTAGTCGGACGAGTGATTTAGAAGAAGATAGTATTTTTTAAGTTCAAAAGTGTGTTATCTAGCAAAATGAATTTGATTTATTTTACATGAAATTACCATTATTTTGAATATTGTGGCGATATAGCTCTCCCAGGTATGCAAGAACTGCCCTACTCCATAGGTTTCCTAAAAATTATTAACTTGATCATCAATTAATTAAAAAATCAAGATTAAGTTTTAGGCCCTAACTGAATAAATATAGGTATAGAAAGCGGCAACAAGAAACCGCAAATCCGTACGCGCAAAGTCTCTTAAAAAATATTTGTAATTAAATGGAGGCGTGATAACCCTTAATGTTAGTATAATTCAAACGCGTAATTCATAAAAGGGTAAAAAAAAGAGGCTTAAGGGTAATTTTGTCAGTATTTTCAGTGAAGTGTTCTCTTAAAATGTCAAATATAAATCAATCGTTAAGAGGACTCACTAAAGCTAGCGTGGAGGCGAGTTGGTGGCGCTTAGTTTCGCCTTGTGTTTTACTTTTCGGGTAAGTGGTAAATATCTCGATACAATATTATTTAACTTGGACGGTGATAAATAAATATTATGTGGCATATTGTGTGCACATTTTAGAACCAAATGATTTATAACATAAGTTTGGCTCGTTGTTCTTGTGTCAAGCGCCTCTGCTTCCAAAGCACAAAGTCCAGGGTTCGAAGCCCGCTTCAGACTGAAGATGATTAACTTATGGACTTAAAAGTCCATCAGTTCTCGGCTTTGAAATGTGTAAACGGTGACTTTGGAGCCGTCCTTGTAACGAGGCACATAACTAGGAAAACGCCAAAGTCGTCGATAGACGAGTGAGCGAGTCATGTGTTGAGTACTCGGTAACATTCCATCCTCTCAACATGGGTCCTGGGTACTCAACACAACATATGACTCGCTCATTCGTCTAACAAAGACTGGCGGTTTCCTAGTCTAGTTGGCTAAGGCGCCTTTACCCAGAATGTTGGAAAACCGAGTTCATACAACGGTCGCGTCAGAAGCAATATCCTCATTCGCGAGGTTGCCAGTTCGATACCAGCGGCTATCCATACGAAAGGTTGTACCCGTAGTTTTCTTGGGTCGAGATCAAGGAAAATGATGGGTCCGAGTGTCATCAAATGGCCTGTGGGTATTCCCTCCTGTTAATATAACGTTGACCAGGTTTCCACTTCAAAACAAATTTAATTTAAACATTCATTTTCAAGTCAAATAGACAAGTAATTTAGTCCGCTGAAAATAATATTACTATTTTGGAAATACATTTTATTCTAGGCGAAACTTTAGACAGAATCGTAATGATCAATATTGATAGCTTATAACACATTCATGCAAAACATTTATCATACCTTACTTTATATATTATTATGTAATTCAAAATAATATGATTGTAGTTCAATAAATATAAAAATATACGCGATGGCACTCCTTGTAGTAGATTTTCTGAGAATTTAAATCTTATCGCACTGGCTTTTTTAATCATTTTCTATTATTTGAAAAGGGTGATTATTGTACGTAAGGTGACCATATTTTGAAAGTTGCAAACCGGGTCAGATAATTAGTGTCAGCATATGTACCCTACGGACCATTTCAGGGTCTGGGGCAGAGCCTTCAGCCGCCGGACGCGATTATTTTTAGATATATTTGCGTCAAATGACTAGAAAATAGCTTTCTGAGATGAAAATATGAATTAAATATGGATGTAAATGTACATTTTTGTAGTCATAAAATGTTTATCTAGTGGTTCAAACATGATAGTACAAAATAAAATACAAACATTCAACAGATAATAATGTATTGATATGGGGGCATCATACTAATGAAGGCCTAATCAATAAGAATGAAGAAAACTGAAAATTCATTTAATTTGTATAATATGCATGGTTAACCTTTTTAATAACTTCGTCTTTACAACAAAATAATTACTGTTGGTATGTAATTATTCAAAAACGTAGTTTAGTTGTATGATTTGAACATTTCGATAACATCTAATTGATTCAAAAACCTTCTCTCTATCTAGATCATTTTAATGATCAAGCACAAATGTTACTATAGGGCTAGGCATGCACCATCATCAAATGCCGATACAAAAATTAGTGTCATATTTTCATTATTTGTGTTAAAAATAGTTCAGAACTTCCAAAAAGAATACAAATTTGTATCAAAAGACTGAGGTTACTATTAAGGGGTCTATTA